>OZ014522.1:319185188-319785188 GCA_963966055.1 Lathyrus aphaca
AGGGCTTGTCTGTCCTAGATACCATTCACCCCGCGTAACAGGTTTGTATGAAGGGAGCTTGTCTGCTCTGTTTGTCATGTATCTGTGCAGGATATCGATTTTCTTCTGAGTTACTTTTCACCACATCAAGGTTTCCCAACATGAATTCTTGTGGGTTGGGTTTATTTCCCATTTCTTTTGTTCTCCAGCAGAGTGCAAATTTCTGGTTGTTTTGGTATTCAACCACAGTTCATCTCGAACGGCCGACAACCGATGCTCTTATACTTTTCAGATTAACAGTTGCTTGAATAGGGGCAGCTGTAACACCCCAAATTTTCCCTCTCCTTTCTATCATTATTTACATAACATAAGCATACCATATCCTAACATCTGGCATAAAAAAATGGAGCATAACACTCATATCTTCTAGCATAAGGTATATGATCATTCATCTGGAGATTGGAGGTTCTACAAGTCTGGCCAAAGTACAAGTAACATTGCAAGAGGCTCATAAGGTTTCCTCGTGTCTTATACAAGCTCAAATTCATCTACAAAAGTCAAGAAGGGAGAGGGATCATCAGAAAATCAAAGAAGCAACATTCTCCTACACAATTAAACCCCTAATTAGGGTTTTACATATGAGAAAGGAATTATCATAGCTTTGACCAATTCTAGTTTTCAAAGGCTTCGATATGATGTTTGAGGCCTATTTATGAGTTTTGGTGAGAAAATTCATTGAGGAAGTCAGCTAATTCTTCAGTTACTTGTAAATGAAGAAACTGGTCAACTGTGCATTTGAAAAGTCAACGGTGAGATTTCAAGGACTCCAATCATTTTTTTCAAGGCAATAGAACTTCTTAAGGTCAAAGAAGGGCTTTGGTGATCTCAAAGATCAATAATCCAGAGGTATTGAAGAGGTTTTCATTTTTAGCAAATGGCTTGTAATGAAAGTTACTATTTTCGGCAAGTTTTGCCCTAATATTCAAAGGCTTCTTTCATGATCAAGATGGCTCCAAATGAAATTTTATCAAACATGAAAGTTGTAGGGTATGTTCTCCCATTTTCAAAAAGTACAAGATCATCTCCATAGCATGTGTAGAACTCAAGATATGATTATTTGAAGTTGGACATTTTTTAGGGTTTACCTTATTTTTAAAGCTTCCACCAATTTGCAAAAAGGTTCATAACTTGTTTTCCATCCATTCCATGTGCCAATCCTAATCATAAATATCAAGTACAAGGCATGAAAAACATTTTGCTCAAGAAAATCCCAAGGGCACGCGCATGGGAGTCATGATATTTCTCAAAATGAAAAAAATGCAAAATCACAAAGAATGCATGATTCATGTGGATCCAAGGGTCAAGATCTTTTCAGAGTTGAAGAATGGATAAAGTGTGATCAGCACATGCCCATGAGAGAGAGTGCACGAGAAAATTGCCTCATCACAAAGTTCATCGAAATTTCACATTCCATCACACTTACCATGCTACCCTTGCCTCTAAAACCCTAATCAGCATAATGTGCACATCATATATAAGCTAAACATGCCTTCAATGCAACATAATTCTCTCTCATTCTCTCACTCTCTACTTTCTTTCATTTTTTCTTTTCCCTTTGAAACTCGCTATTCTCTCACTCATTGCCTAAACTATCCACATACTCTTCATCCTTGAGCTCTAAGGATCATAAACCTACCCTTGATTCAAGCAGAAAGTGAAATTTCACAAGGCGCCATTCAAGTGTCATTGCTTTTGAGTTCCAAGATCTAGAGGTTTTTAAGCTCTCTCTTGCATTTATTTTGCAAGGAGAGGTTCAAAGGCTTTGATCTGCGGCATTTGGAGGTTTATCTTGATCTAATTTGTGCCCTACAAACTTCAGGTGACTCCTAAATTCATAGATCTAGAATTGAAATTACTTGTGTGCATTGTGATCCACATGCTTTTCTGATGATTCTGATATGTTTAGAATTAAAAATGGATTAATATTGAGCATTTATGATAGATTTTAAGTTTTATGGTGCAAGCTGTTTGTCTTCGATCCGTGCGTGTTCTTATGTTTTTGGTGTTTTTGATTCCATATTCATGATCTCCATGGTTGAATGATTGGATCTGGAGAGTTTTATTAGTTTCTGTGGATTTATGTTCATCATATGAGTTTTCCAGTGCCGGAGCCCTAGTTCCGGTCACCGGAATCTAGAAATAGCTTGAATGCAGGTGAGTGAAGAAGACGCTATTTGAACCTTTGGTTGTTTGATCTAGATGGACATTATCACGCCAATGCATTAAAATGACCACATCCCTTGCACGTGTTTTGTTTTATAATTTAATTCTGAATAATATCATTTGTTTGTCACCCCACACCAACTATTATGCACGCGCGCTTCAGGTTATTAGTTTAGTTGACTTGCATTAGTTTATTAACCCCATCTGGTGCGTTGGTTTGATCCATTGGCCTGTGTTTTTCCCTGATTTATTGAATTTCCATAATAAGTTGTGTGTTATACGCTGAAGAGCCTTGGGCCTTCATTTCTTTTTGCGCCCCCTATTTGTAGGTCCATACCAATTGAACTGAATCTTATTGTTGGCTACACCTCCCTTTGGTTGTTTCATTTTATATTATTTTCTTTTTCTTATTTCGTTTTTAAAGTTTATAAATAGTTAGAATTATCTAAAAATCACCAAAAAAATCATGTTAATCCATTTTAATTTTATTTAATTTTTTGTGATTTTCTTTTCCATTTATTTTAATTTCTCATGTTTGAATTAATTGTTGAGTTTAATTTCGTTATTTTAAATCCTTCTATGCATGTTTTGACTTGCTGATTTTTTATCTTGAGCATGAAAATAGATATGAACTTGGTTCATTTTGTTTCAGATTCTTAATAGGTTGAAGTCCATTAGAGATTTATTTCATGAAATTTTGATCTTGTTTTCTTGTCATTTTCCTTGTTTCTTTGTGATGAAGTTTCAAAACCCTAATTGATCTCTATGCAACTCTTTGACCCACTTTGCTTCTGATTTTGATCTTTTCCTTTTGGTATGATGATTCTATATGTTTGAGGAGCCTTTGTTATTATTAGTGGAATTATTTAGTATGTTTTCCATTTAATGTGAATTTTTGTGCTTGCTTGCCCTAGTTTGAAGTTATTCTTGGGGTATGCTTGCTTATTAGGTTAGGAGGGCACTTGTGCCAACTCCTATAGGTTGATTAGAGTTCATTTAACATGTGGATGAGTCCCTGGTCCTTGTGTGATGATTTCACCTTGATTTACTTTGAGTTACTTGTTCTGGAAGCCTCACATTTATATGTATGCTCACTTCACTCCTTATGCCCATATGCTTCTCATGTTTGACATTAATTGAACTTGTATGCTTTATTCAATGATTCTTCTTTGTTGTTTAGGTACATTCTTGCTATGTTAGGGTTCTGGTCTTGAGTTGTATGATGCTTGCTTAGCTTGGATGTGTTCTTTTCATCTCTTATGTGTTTTATTTCCATAGGGTAACTTGTAATTCTTTGTAATGACTTGTTTGCCTTAATTCTTTCATGGTGTCGTTTGTGTGGTTTTGACATGTGAATGGAGTGTCTTGATTCTGGTTGTAGGGATTTGATATGATCTTTTTATTGTTTGTATCTCATTTGTTTCTAATTGCTTCACCTTTTTATTTGGGTGTGCTTTAACCCTTTCTTGTAGGTGCACATGGTAAGTGAAGTGTGGATGCTATCCACATTTCAAATATTTATCTAATCTCTTTATTTTTTTCTTATTTTTCTTTGTGATGGGACTTATGCCATCTTGTGCATAACTTCATTTTCTTCCCCTTTAGAAACAACTTATCTTCTTTAGAGAAGTAAGTTGTCATCTAGCTTCTTTTGCATCCTTTCTTTTTCTTCTTCTCTTCCTCTTTCCTTCTTCTTCATTATGATAGATTTCAAACCTCACTAACCTAGGTCTATATATGTATGATAACACTAGGATTAGCATCTCCCCTTAGTCTTTTTACCTTTAAGATCCTTTGTGGATCTCTTTCTTCTCATATTCACACAAAAACCTAAAAAACATCTAATAATAATTGAGGTGACCTTCCCTTTTGTCATAGTCTCAATGAAAACCATAAAAAAAATTTCTTCATTTAATTCACAAAAACAGTTAATAATATCATACAAGTTGGTGAATTCAAACCCTAATCTTAGGAAACAAGCTTGAGGATCTTCTTCATTCTTGGTGGACTTGTTACTCATTATATTTTGGGATGTGGTAATAAGGACACATTCCTTAGAAAAGGATTAGCCTTCACTTCCTTGTGCCACACTCCATAAAAAGCCTCTAAAAAACACTGGACAAAGAATAAACATCTCTCCTTCGGGACTTCTTTTCTCATCTCACTCACTCTCATTGTACGAACTTGCTCCTACTTGTCACTTTGCAAGACGGTTACACACTCGTTGTCCGAGCCTGCAACACCTGAGCATTGACATAAGCATTTCAAGCTTAAAACACAAGCAATCTTTTCCACCCCTAGTTAGGGGAACTACAACATCTCTGATCCTCATGTCCAGATGAGGTACGTTGGCAGCGGGGTAGGGCCCGTTCGAGCACTCTTTTATTTTCCCTACATTTTCCCTATTTCTTTTCTTTTCTTATCCAGTCTAGTTCCTTTTTTTTGCAGCAGCTTTCATTTCTTCACCCTTTGAAACATCTACTTTGCAAGCGTGGATCCCGTCGGGTACGACAGACGATCTGGGGTGCTAATACCTTCCTAGGTCATAACCGACTCCCGAACTCAGATTCTTTGGTTCGCAGGACATGTGTCCTTCCTACCACGAACATCCTCTGGATAATACTTCCTCAGGAATTCCCTACAGAACACAGCCTAATTGATCTCCTCACCTACAACATCCAACCTCTCACGAGTCTCTAGCCACCAGTCATCAACCTCGACTTCCAGCATATGAGTCTCATACCAAACCTTCTGCACTGAAGTGAAGTCCATCATATAGAAGATTCTATCAATATTTTTCAACCATCCCAATGCTGCATCAAGATCATGCTTACCCTTAAAGATAGGAGGATTCTCTCTCTAAAAGGTCGCCAAACTATGAGATCCAACATCCTCACCAGCGTTCAGAAAATTCTGCATAGCCTGAGCCATTGCTTGCATAGCAGCACTCATTTCAGCATCGTTCCTTCCAGCCATCTTAACTTAGCACTTCAACATAAACAAAGGTTAGCACTAGTTAACAATACTCGATTGTTAAATAAAACTATGACTCGACAACTTGGCCAGACCGACCTACTCTGATATCGCTAATGCAACACCACATTTCTACCCGGTAATTAATCATAAAATCAGAGTATAAAATTTCAACAACACAAATTGAATTATACATTTTCAACTTTAAAAAAAACAACATGAAATCACCCAATTAGTCTTTAAAAGAAAATACTTCATTACTACGTAGCAGATTCATAATATTAAATAATATCACAACTTGTTTTCAACCTCGAAACAACTTAAAACATCAAATATTTAACAAAAGCAACGAAAATTCAGCAACATATTAAAATTCAACATCAAAAGAAAACATGTGTTATCCCCCCGAGTGCTACGTATCAGAGCGACAACACCTACTGACTCTACCAAGATAAGTAGCTATACTTTGGATTACCTGCACGTTACCAACAGAGGACAACATTCAAACAAAAGGGGTGAGATATCTAAAGATATAAACAAAAGTATGATAATCAATATATTAGACTAGAATCATAAAATTTCACTACTATCCAATAACACCAACAACAAAACAACAATCAACAAAATACGTATAATATGCAATTCAAATATGACTCAACTATGTGTATGCATGTGGTACCATTGGAGTAGAACTCCCAACTTAGAAAGTGCCAGTTTATCGAGGCATCAATAAGGCATAAGCCTTCAACTTAAAATTTTGTTTCTTTGCCAATCCAGGCCAAAGTGGTTGAGCATTAGCTCCAACTTAGAAAATTCAAAGTATGCGACTATTAATGAATGGCATACAACAACAACAACAACAAAACATGCATCAACTGCAACAACTTAAATTAACAATAATCATCAGACTTAAAACTCGAATATGCTCATAAATCAGGACAAATCAACTTATTCAGTGGTGCCTGCAAATCCACATATTCGACTATATTCCAACAAAATAAACCAACTCAAATTACCTACTAGATTATACGAACTACCCCAACAAATTTCAACTAATTCTAGACAGCTAATTTTCTTATGCTTAATTTCACTTATTCGACTAAATCGGTACTGTTTTACAAGCTTCTATGACTACTAATGAATTTCACTAATTATGTTAACTTTTAGCTTACTGATACATACACTTTCTGCTACTAATTTTTACTGTCATCAAAATTCAACACTGATACAATATACCAATGCTTGCTAATCTCTCATTTTCTACTAAAACCATACTACTGCTATTTCTAAATGCTACTATATTATTTTTATTCGTCTACATAATACTACCTATTATTTAATCCAACTAACTATATGTATATTAATTAATTAATTCATGAAAACAACTAAAGATACAAAAGTAAGTATACTACTACCAAAAACAAAGTGGCCCCCACCCACTAGCAGGTGGCTTGCGCCACACTTCATGTGGCATCCGCCACTAATGTAACACCCTATTTCTACCCGATAATTAATCATAAAATCAGAGTATAAAATCTCAACAACACAAATGGAATGATACATTTTCAAATTTAAAAAAACAATATGAAATCACCCAATTAGCCTTTAAAAGAAAATACTTCATTACTACGCAGCGGATTCATAATATTCAACTTAAAATATCACAAGTTGTTTTCAACCTTGAAACAACTTAAAACATCAAATCTTTAACGAAAGCAACTAAAATTCAGCAACATATTTAAATCCAACATCAAAAGAAGAAAACATGTGTTATCCCCCCGAGTGCTATGTATCAGAGAGACAACGCCGACTTGACTCTACCAAGGTAAGCAACTTTAATCTAGATTGCCTGCAAGTTACCAACAGAGGTTAACATTCAAACATAAGGGGTGATATATCTAAAGAGATAAACAAAAGTATGATAATCAATATATTAGACTAGAATCATACAATTTCAATACTATCCAACCACAATAAAACAATAATCAACAGAATACGTATAATATACAACTCAAATGTGACTCAACTATGCGTATGCATGTGGTACCATTGGAGTAGAACTACCAACTTAGAAAGTGCCAGTTTATCGAGGCATCGACAAGGCATAAGCCTTCAACTTCAACTTTTATTTTTTTGCCAATCTAGGCCAACGTGGTTGAGCATTAACTCCAACTTAGAAAATGCAATGTATGCGACTATTATGAATGAAATACAACAATAACAACGAAATATGCATCAACTGCAACAATTTAAATCCACACTGGTCGTCATACTTTCAACTCGAATATGCCTATAAATTGGGACAAATCAACGTATTCAGCGGTATCTGCAAATCCACGTATTCGACTAGATTCCAACAAAATAAACCAACTAAAATTACCTACCAGTTTATACGAACTACCCTGACAAATTTCAACTAATTCCGGACAGCTAATTTTCTTACGCTTAATTTCACTTATTCGACTAAATTGGTACTGTTTGACACATTACTATTACTACTAATGAATTTCACTAATTCTATTAAATTATAGCTTACTGATACATAAACTTTCTGCTGCTAATTTGTACTATTATCGAAATTCAACTCTGATACAATATACCAGTGCCTGCTAATCTCTCGTTTTCTACTAAAAGCCTACTACTGCTATCTCTAAATGCTACTATATTATTTGTATTCATCTACATAATACTACCTATTATTTAATCCAATTAACTATATATATATATATATATATATATATATATATATATTAATTAAATAATTCATGCCAACAACTAAAGATACAAAAGTAAGTATACTGCTACAAAAAACAAAGTGGCCCCCACCCACTAGCAGGTGGCTTGCGCCACACTTCATGTGGCTTCCACCACCCCTTAATTTTCAAGTAGCTTCCATCACATATCAAGTGGCTTGTGCCACTTTCACATGGGTGGCCACCCCACACAAGTGGCGTCCGCCACTTCTCCTTGGTGGCCCCCGTCACCAAATATTTTCCAGTTTTATTCTATATTTCGATTTCCATTATTTCTTCCATTTTCAGTATTGATTTCGACTATGCATTACCCTATTTTCAACCCAAAATCTCCCATGTTCAATACCAATTTCTGGTTCATAAAATAAATCACACAATATGCCACAGAACCACAGTTTTTCCACAGAAACAATAACAATTCATCAACATAAATCAACATCACACAGTAGAAAATTATATAAATCTCAATCCTACATATCAATTATCGTATTCCTAGTTATAAAATTTGAACCCTGTCGCTCCCGAAGATTTGCATCCCCGATGCAGACGCGAACGGTCGGCGAAAAGGGAAATGAGGGTGAAGTGAATAGAGTCACCAGCTAGGAATTTTTATCCCGAAGGAAAGGTAATGTTGCATAAACCTAGAAAAAGAAGGATAAGACGGTTGCGAACCAGAGAAACTGAGAAAGGGGGTTGGTTGCAACTTGGGAATGTATTAGCACCCAGATTGTCCGTCATACTCGACGGGATCCACGCTTACAAGATTGTGTTTAAAAGGGGTAGGTGTATGTGCTATCTGTGTGCAAAAGCTGGAAAAGAAATATTCAAGTGTCAGTGCAAAAGGGTGAATGCTCAGGAATTGAGGCTTAGAAAAGAATGTTGAAAGAGGGGGAAGACACATAGACTTTTGTTTGATAACCGTTAAGTTATGCCTACGTATCCTCTCGTGCAATGAGGAAGTCAGAACACCGTAGTTCGACTCAAAGAGACTGAAAATAAAATTGACTGTGAACTGCTTGCTTGTCTATGCTCAAGTGTATGACTCGTCTGGCTCGAGTGCTAACTATCTTGCATTAGACGGAAGAAGAAAGTTCTCGTTTACGAATGAGTGTGATGAGAAAAGAATCCCAGAGGAGACGATTATTGTTTGTTTTTGTGTTTTCAGTTTTTTATTGTTTTTGGTGTTTTGCATAAGTTAATGAGCTTAAGCCTAAATCAAAGGTTGTAAACTCATTATATCCTCCCTGATTAGGGATAATGAGCCTACTTAAGTATGAGATAAGCATCTCAACTTAATTACCATGATGATGTATGATTAAGATCATTAACCTACTTGTGATTATTTAGATGTTTTTGGGGTTTTTTTTGTTTAGTGTTAAATAATGAGTTTAATCTCCAATCACAGATTAGTGAACTCATTACACCATCCTTATAGAAGGATAATAGATGAGAGCACTTAAGCTGAGGAGGATACCTCAACTTAATCCATTGTTAGGGATTAAATTCATTAGCTAACAAGCCTTTATTAAGTAGATTTTAATTAAAGGATGAGATTAAGAAATGGATTTTAAGTTTGTAAGATAACTTGAGGGGGACTTGTCCATTAAACACTAGGGTTAGTCCCTCTTACCCAAAAGGAAGAGTTAGAACCCTAATGTAAGGCCCAAGTTACAAGATAAAGTCTTGATGATTATTAATGTGATTTGATTAAGAGGTTTAAAAAAATTAAAGGTTTAAAACTTAGGATTAAAGTTATACACTCCATCCTAAGAGAAGGATGTAGGCATAACCCTAATTCCAAAGTCCTAAAACTTTAAGAGTTTAGTCTCTGATTATTGAGATGAGAAGAGAGACTCAAGGAGACTCAAAGGTAAAAGCTAAGGGGGACTAAAAACAACCCTAAGATTATCATGCTTGGATGTTCTTATGGTTTGTTAGGCCTAAAAGAGAAGATCTTCAAGGAAGCCACCAATGGAAGAAGCAGATGAAAGAAGGAGGAGAAACAGGAACAAGTTACTTACTTCAATGAAGAAGATAAGTAACTTGAAGGAGGAAAGTGAGAGAGAGGGAACATAAGTGAATCAAATTCACTTCAAAGACAAGTTAAAATTCACATGAATGAGATAAGAAGGAGTGAGAAGTGAAGGCAAATCCACCTCTCACAATGACTTACCAAGAGTTCCTAAAAAGTTAACATGGATGCATAAGGTATAAAGCTTAAAGAAATGAATTGAAATGAGATGAAATGAGATGCAAATACCAAAGTCAGAAGTGTTTATGCAATGCAAATGGCATATGAGATGATGTAATGTCATACCATGTGTATATGAATGATCATACAAAGATGGGATGTCATGAAAGCATGCTTAGAAGTTTGAAAACACATGGATGTTTATGAAATTAAATGAATGCTAAGCATGGAAAATGAATGAATAAATGATAAAGCAAGGTTCTAACATGTCCTAAGATGTCTAAGATGACATATGAATACTTGAAATGTCATGGCAAGTTCATGTGATGATGAATATGCAAGGTGAATGCAAATGAACATGAGAAATTAGGGTTTTATGAACATGTGAGATGCAAATGAACAAAACAGAAGCATGCAACATGATAAAAAAATTTAAATCAAGCTCAAACAAACCCTAATCACATACTAGGTCACACCCCAAAGGAGAAGGTCAAAAGCTATCCCTATTGAAAGTTATGATTTTCCTAATTTTGCTAGGGTTTTTGCGTGATTCAAAAGGGAAAATGCAAATCAATTTGAAAATACAAGATAAATTCATGAGAAACATAACCTAGAAACTACATGCAATATTTGAAACAATGCAAAAAGAATCAAGTTCAAACTCTTCTTGAGTAGGCAAAAATGATTTTTCAAAGTTAGGGATACAAATTGTGATTTTAAAGACCCTTAATTCAAATAAAATTGGGAAACTATGATCAAACCTAAGAATAAATTTGTGTGAAGAGTTTTAAAATGTTTCTAAATGCATTGGAATGGTTCATGATTTTTTTGGTGATTTTTAGAAACCTAAATGCATTTTTAATTAATTAAAATACTTTAATTAATTAAAAATAACATTTAAATATTTTAAAAATACTTTTATATGAAAAAAAATAAAATAAAAATCATTTTCAGATTGAGAAAAATATTTGAAATCATAATGCAAATTTTCATATTTTTTGAATAAGTTTTGCTATTTTAACTAAAATAAGAAAGAAAATGCAAAGAAAATGAAATAAAAATAAAATAAAATGGAAGTATGCAGATCCAAGGGCCATGACTCAAACTGGGGAGGGAAATGTTGACTAGCGTGTTATCCAAAGAGTGAGGTTTAATCTGAGATTTTTAAATTAATTAAACCTAATTAAAACTAATTAATTAAAATTAGAGTTAATGGATCAATCTGGGCCGTCCACACGCGCGGGTAAAACCAATCTAAGGGTCCTAATTAAAATTAGATTAACCCTAATTAAACTCAAGTGGCCGGAGAAGAACTCCGGTCGTCTTCTCCGGCGTGTCTCTCACCTGAGCTTGCTCAAAACACCACCCGAAGCCCCCAAAATCTCCAGAATGAATCAACCAACATCCCTAAATAAGAATCTAACCCCAAAATTCATTTATCATGCATCAAAATCAAGAATCGAACAAGAACATGAAAACGGATAAAATTTCAGAACAAGCATACACACTCATCTCTCAGCCATTTTTCATCATTCAAAGCTCATTGTGATCAGGACAACATGTTCTTTCATATTGCAACATAAAAAACAAGTTCTGGAAAAATGATTTGAGATGACTACCTGAGATGATGAACTGCAAATATTGACTTTCAGAGCTCCTCCTTTTTGCAATCCAACCCCTTTGAGTCCCCTGAGGCTATTGAGAAGCTTTGCAAGAATTTAAATGGCCTCCTTTGTGAGTTTAAGTTCTGAGAGGTGAGAAATCGTGTTTATGATTCAGAGGCTTTTTGGGAAAAATGAAGGGTGGTTTGTGTTCCTTATGACATGAGTGATTGAATGGTGAAGGAAGTTTTGAGTTTGAATGGTTATGCTGAGATATTCGAAGAGAGGAAGTTTTTGCAAGTTTTTGTGATGCTGAGCTTGTGAGAGGTTTCAGCCTTGTGTGTTATGTGTTTTGTGATCCATGATGTTTGTATAAGCCAATGGGATTGCTCAGAAAGTGGGTGGTGGCACAACTTGATTGGTATGGGCAAAGTTGCAAAAAGTTAAGGTTATGTGTACTTGAAGCATGGCACGGGTCAGAGCTGTTTCTATGGCTTGTCCTGCATCAGCTTGATTCATGGAGGACCATGGGATTGAATTTTATGAGCTGGAAGGCTTGGATGAAGAGTTCTCATGGTTTATGCAAATTTCCCTCTTTGATGTTTCTTGTGAATCAAGCCACCAAAACCCTAGGTTCAAAGGCAAATTCTGATCTCTTGAAGTTTCTTTGACATGTTATGATGCATAGAAGTTGATTAGAGGTCATTAGAATGCTTGGCAAGTGAAATTGCAAAATTCCCCATTTGACATGAACATGAAAATTATGTTATTTTTGCCAACTTTGAAAGGCCATATCTTGAGTTCTAGGATGAATCAAGACATGTTCTTGTAATTTTTGAAAGGGGAAAGACCTAATCTACAACTTTCATGCCCAATAATATTTCATTTGAAGCATTTTCGGTCATGAAAGAGGAGGTTGAAAATCTTTCCCAAAATGGAAAGTTTGTATTTCAAGTCATTTCCAAAAAGGGCAAGTTTGCAATTGGCTCAAAATTATTCAATCTTGTGAACTTCCAACCACTTCTAAGATCAAATAAAGATCATTGAACTTCAATTTGATGAAAATGACCCTTTGGTTCCATTGTTGGGGGCCTTAGATGCCCTGATTTTGACTTAACTTGCTCAAAAAGTTACCCAGTGAACAGACGACTTCCACAATGAGTTTCTTCATCAAACTTGGTACACATGATCCTTATAACATATCAAGAACATATGAAACAAGAATGACCAAAAAAATGGAGTTAAGGCCTCTGAAACCAAAACCCTAATTTTGGTCATCTGTGCAGTGAAAACCCTAGCTCTGCTTCCATGCCTTTGCCAATTCATGTGATCCCTTAGATTTCATGAACTTTGGGGAGCATAATATGATCATAGAACACACATGGACCCTATTGGAAAGCTTCAAGACCATTGGGATGGCTAAGATGAAATCTTTGATTGCTCAGATCACAAACCCTAGATGCAGATGAACTTGAACTATGCAGTGAAGCAAATATGCAATATGAGATGTAATGCTTATGTTAAAAAAATGAAAGATCACAAGCTATGGTGTGATAAAGAGTGAGGGAAAATTTGGGGTGTTTACAAACCCCGCCCTTACCTTGGATTGAAGGTGGCTCAAATTTCTCGATCGAATCTGAAACTTGACTTTTGACAACAAAACTCTTGTATTCTCTCTCCAACCCTTGTGCCTCCAAACCCTTGTTTTTGCTGCTTGATAAAGCTACGTGACCTAACTTCTTTTGTTTTGTTTGCTGCCTAACTCCTCTATCTCATTCTAATCACTTAATAGAATAATTGGTCTACTAATTCTCTTAATGGGCCTACTACACAATACCCACAACTTTGATATTTCTCACACATAACTTAACCCAACCAAATTAATTAATATTACGGAAGTTAATATTATTTCTAATATTAATTTCTCCCGACTAAACTGACTAATTACTTGATTATTAACTTATCAGCTCAAACAACTTATTCAACAAATATTCAAAAAATACTCAATAATATTTAATTAAACTATTTAATTAAATACGGGTGTTACAATTAAAGACCACAAAAATCGAGCTACAATAAGGATAGTTAGAGTAGAGGTAGAATAAGCAAGGAACACTGTAAGATACGATGCATTTAAGTAAATATGCAACATCGTAAGGTGTAAACACCCCAAATTTGCCCTCACCCATTCACACCATAGCTTGTGATCATTTCATATGCATAGACACAATCATACCATCTCATATCTCAATTTTGAGTCACTGCATTGTTTCTAAGTCATCTGCATCTAGGGTTTGTGATCTGAGTAATCCAAGAGCTTTCTTGAACCACTCTAAAGGTCAACAATCACTTAAAAGGGGTCTATATGTGTTCAAGCATCATATTATATCCTCTCAAAGTCAAGAATGCCAAAGAATCACAAGAACTGGGATTAGCATGGAAGCAGAGCCAGGTTTGACTGCACAGTTGACCTAAAATTAGGGTCTTGGTCTCAGAGGCCATAACTCCAAATTTTTTGGTCATTCTTGTTTCTATTGGTCTCTATATGGTATAGGGAGTGTGCATATCAATTTTCATGAAGAAATTCCATGGGGAAGTCATCTGATCAAGGGTTGACTTTCTGGACAAGTCAGTGCAAAATCAGGGCATCTGAGGCCCCCAATGACCCAACCAAGGGGTGATCTTCATCATTTTGAGTGTATATGATCTTTATTTGATCATGGAAGAAGGTTTAAGTTCACAAAATTCAAGAATTACAAGTTTTTGCAAAGTTGACTTTTTAGGGCATGGTTGACTTTTAATGAAATGTCATTTTATGCAACTTTTTCAACCCTTACTTTTTGATCCAAAAATGCTTCAAATGGAAAAACTTTGGTCATGAAAGTTGTAGATTAGATCTTTCCCTTTTCAAAAAGTACAAGAACATGACCTAATTCATTTTGGATCAAAAGTTATGGTGTGTCAAAGTTGGCAAAAATCACTAATTTTCAAAATATGCACCAAATGGAAAACTTGCAAAAACTTTGTACCAAGGCATTTGTGACCTCTAATTCATGTCTAACCATCACACAAACATCACATGTGCCCTAAAGTTCAGAATGAACCAAGAGTTTCTCATGTTTCATGGTTTGTATAGCAAGAAAGTTTCATGTGAACCAAAAGTGATCAAGTTGCAAAATCATCATCACACTCCCATCCACTTGTTGCCTTGGCTGCTGAACCAAGCTAGCCTTTCCCCTCACCATGTTGCGCCAGCCCACACACTTGTACTATCCTAAAACACAACCCATGCCTCTCTTACACAAAGGTTGACAATTTGCAAAAGTGGCCATACCAATCAATAAAGGGCAGGTCACATCATCTGACCAATGAGATTAGTTTATACAAAGAAAATGCTGGCCATTTCACATAACAAGCAAGGCTGAAGCTCACCACAACACAACATACACATTTTCACCCTCACTTGCAAAACCCTTCGAAACTGATCACACAGCTCACAAACAAAAAAAACAAACTTCATAGATCAACTCACCACATCTTCCTGGTCACAAAGCATCCATCACCATAGCCTAAAACCTCCAGAATCCCAAATACGATCTCTGCCCTCCATTGAACAGAACTTATTCAAACTTCAAAACCAGCCATCACAAACTCTTTCCAAGCATTGAAAGCTTCTCAGGAGGTCAAGTAGAGGTGATTGCAAGCAGGAAAGCACTCAGAAAGTTGCAAGATTGAAAGCTTCGAAACTCAGGTAGCTCAAGAACATTTTTTCCAGAAATCATTTTTTAAGTTCTTAAGTTGTTATTCATGCTTCCCTGATCATAAATATGTCTTTAGTTTTGAAAATGGTGGAGAGATGAGAGTTTAATCAGTCTCTGAAACTTTTTGCCCTAGATTTTGTTTGCTTCGATTCAGCCATTTTAGGAATGATAAATATGTTTTGATTGGGGGTTTTGGTTCGTGAGTGAGTGGGGATCATTTCTGTGTAGTTAGAATTCATTTTAGATGCGTATGGAGTGAGATTGGGTTTTGAGGTGAACGGAGAAGATGACCGGAACACTGTTCCGGTCACCTGAAAGTCATTAACGGTGAGATTAGGGCATAATCATTAATTAGCTGAGTTTGAATGCTGGCCGTGGGATCTGGCGCCAAGTCAATGCGCGCGTGTTCTTGTTTGAATCTGGACCATCATATTGTTTGACTTTTCTTTTTTCAGCTTTTAATTCATTTATTTTTCATATTATTTCATTTAAATTGTACAATTTATTAAAAATAGAAAAAATGTTTTAAAAATTATGAAACTTTTTGTCAAGAGTTTCATTAATTTTTAAAACACAAAAATATTTTTATTTTCATTTTTAGCATTAAAAAAGTATTTTTAAATATTTAAGAGTTTATTTTTAATTGATTAATGAAAATTAATTTATTAAAAATGCTTTTAGGTATTTAAAAATCACAAAAAAATTCATGAAATGTTTTAAGACATTTAGAAACATTGTCCAACCTTCAAACCAAATTTATTTTTTGATCTTGATGCATTTTGAGAATTTTCCATTGAATTAAAATCTTTTTGATGCATTATTTTGATCCAAACTTCCAAAAATCATTTCTGCCTAACCATGAAGAGTTGGACCTTGATTCTTTTTGCATTGCATTGTGCTTAGCATGTAGTTTGTTAGATTAAATGGCCATGGTTTGATCTTTCATTTTCAATTTGTTTGGTAATTTTCTTGTTTAGGAACCCTAAAACCCTAGAAAACTTGTGAAAATCATAACTTGAATTTGGTTAGGAGTTGAAACCTCTCCTTTGGGCAGTGAGTTAGTATAGGATTAGGGGTCCTTTGAGTGAATTTTCAATTTTTTTTGCAATGTTGTTTGCTTCTGATTTTGGTTTTTGTTTGTTGCATTGTTCATAAACCCTAATTTGGGCTTTCATATGCATCCATCTTGCATCTTCTTGCATAACATGACTTGCCATGACATTCCATGCTTCCATTTGATTCATTTAACATCATAAGACATATTGAAAGCATGTTTGATCATTGCACCTTGCATTTGTCATGTTGTATGCCATATGCATCTTATAACCTTTCATGTATGTTCTTGGTTCTTAACTTGCTTCATTTGCATTCATGAGCTTGCATGATCATCCCCATGTTTTGTTTCTGGTTTGTAGCATCTCATAGCATCATTAACATCATGTATGTGCTTCTGGTTTGGTTTTTCATCATACCATTTCATCTCATTTTGCATTGCATTGCATTCTCTTTTCTAACTTTTCAGGTGGTAAGTGGATTTGAGAAGTGAATTTGCCTTCACTTCTCATAACTTCTCTTCATCTCTCTCTTGCATCCATGCTGCATTTTTATATGTGTTTGAGTTTGGGCTTGCTCATTCTTCTTCTTCCCACTTTCTTTCTTCAAGTGACTTGACTTCTTGAATGAAGCAAGTTACTTTGCTTCTCTTGATCCTTTCATCTGCTTCCTGGTGGTTCCATTGAAGACTTCTCTTGAAAACCTCACAAACCTTAGGAACAACCAAGCGTGACAATGATTAGGGTTTTGATTAGTCTCCCCTCTTAGTTTTACCTTTGTGTCTCTTTTGAGTCATCTCTTCTCATCTCATAATCAGGGACTAAACCCTAAAGGCTTTAAGGCTTTGAGATTAAGCTTATGCCTGCATCCTTCTCTTAGGATGGAGTGTATAGCTTTAATCCTAAGTGTTAAACCCTTAATGTGTTTAAATATCTTAATCAATTCACTCAATAATCATCAAGACATCACACTTGTAACTTGGGCCTTGCATTAGGGTTCTAATTCTTCCTTAATTGGTTAAGAAGGACTAACCCTAGTGTTAATGGACAAGTCCCCCTCAAGTTGTCTTACAAACCCTAAAAATCACTTCATCATCCTACCATTAAATAAAATCCACTTAATCAAAGGCTTGTTTTGTCATGAGTTTAATCCCTAATCATGGATTAAGTTGAGGAGCCTTCCTCAGCTTAAACACTCTCATCTATTATCCTTCTATTAGGATGGTGTAATGAGTCTGTTAAATCCCTGATTATGGATTAACCTCATTACTTAACACTAAACAAAAACATCAAAAACATCTAAATAATCACAAGTAGGTTAATGATCTTAATCCTATACCAAAGGTGATTAAGTGTGAGAATCTGACTTCACACTTAAGGTATTCTCATTACCCCTAATCAGAGGGAAGATGTGATGAGTTTACTAAATCCATTGGTTTAGGCTTAAGCTCATTAACTTATGACAAACTTTCAAAAGCAATAAAAGACTGAAAACTCAAAAACAAACAATAATCGTCTCCTACGGGATTCTTTTCTCATCACCTTCACTCACAAGCGGGAACTTGCTTCTTCCGTCTAATGCAAGACAGTTTGCATCTGTGCCAGACAGATCATACACTTGAGCATAGGCAAGCAAGCAGTTCACAAGTCAATTCATCTTTCAGTATCTTTGGGTCGAACTACGGTGTTCTGACTTCCTCATTGCACGAGAGGATATGTAGGCATAACTTAACGGTTATCGAACAAAAGTCTCTGTATATTCCCCCTATTTCCAGCATCTTTCTCTTAGCCTCATATTCTTGAGCATTTCATTCCTGTTCCTACACTGACACATCATTTATACACTTCACACTTCTTTTACACTGACACCTGTACATCCTTTTCCAGTTTCTTTTATACACAGGTTACACTGACACTACCCCTTTAAAACACAAATCTTTTAAGCGTGGATCCCGTCGAGTACGACGGACAATCTGGGTGCTAATACCTTCCCAGGTTGTAACCAACCCCCTTTCTCAGTCTCTCTGGTTCGCAACCGTCTTATCCATGTCTTTCTAGGTCTATGCAGCATTGCCTTTCCTCCAGGATAAAAATGCCTAGCTGGCGACTCTATTCATCTCCAGTGAGTGCACGGCTGTGTGTTGTCATTGTCCCTTTCGCCGACCGTTCGCGTCTGTACCTTTATTTGGGCTAGGTCCCACCTATCGGGAGCGACATAAGGTACGGTGCACTTAAGTGGAATATGGAATATGGTAAGGTACCATATGCTTAAGTGACATATGGAACATCATATGATATAATAATAGTTATTATTATTATTATTATTTTATAATAGTTATAAAATATAATAATAATAAAATTATGTTTATTATAATCATAGTTATTATAATAATATAATATTATTATTATTATTATAATAATATAATAATATTATTATTATTATATGGTGCACTTTAGTTGGGCTTTTTAGCTTGTAGCCCACACAAGTGGATCTATAAATAAAACCCTTGTGCAGAAGCAAAAAATGTTGTTGAAAAAAACCCTAGTCGTATTCTATTTTTCTCTCCCTCTCTCAAAACTTTCAATCGTAATCGGCTAGCACTATGACTGAAGGAAGTTGTTCGTGTGGACTGAGTAGAGACGTTGTTCATCGTACAACGCTCGTGATCATTCCATTGATTCAGAATCAAAGGTTTCATCGCCATAAGAGGTAACCTTTCTATCATAGATTATGATCTTTCGTAAGGATCTCTAAATGGAAATTTTATTTTCCGCTGCATTTAGATCACCAAATTTACCTTCAAAAGCCTTAAGATTTCTTAAATATTGAATATCTTAGAAATATTAATAGGTTTTGGTCTTTGTTATGGTGATTACCCTGTCCCGTGATATATGTATTAGGTACACCTTGTTCTCTATTTTGCTGAACATGTTGTTTAGAAGTTTAGATTAAGTCTCTCATCAAGAGGCTTGAACCATGTAAGTCTTATGTTATGTGCTAGAGCATTGAAAGTCTTAATCAAATGGATTGATTGAGAAAACAAGTCTCTTACCAAGATGCTTGAGCCATGTAAGTCTCTTGTTATGTGCTTGAGTAATGAAAGACTTAATCAAGTGGATTGGTTGAACAAAAATCTTGAATTTGTGGGATTTAAGCAAGGAAGTCTCAGTCTGAGGGTCTAAAAAGAATTCTTGAACCTGAGGGGTTTAAGTTGGGCTCGTGGAACCTGAGTAGGGAAGTCTTGGACTGTGGGTCTGAGCAAGAAGTCTTGGGCATGAGGGGCTTGAGCAGGAATTCTTAGGTTCGTGGAACCTGAGCATGAAAGTCTTAGGTTAGGGGTCTAAAAAAGGATTTCTTGAGTCTGTAGGACTTGAGCAAGGAAGTCTTGAGCCTTAGGGGTTTAGGAAAGAAGTCTCAGACTTGGGGTCCAAGCATTGTAAAATTCTTATGCATAATACATAAGCGATTTTAATCATGATTTGATTATAGTGAAAATCTATTGGGAATCAAAGAGACTAGACTACTCTCAGTTTGGGAGGAACCAATATAAATCTTTGTGTCTTTTACTATTATTTATTTGTTTCTGTTAACATTCAGCTGCTAAGTATAATCTAAATCAGAACACCAGTTTAGATTCTGAACTTTAATCAGATGCAAACTAAGAAAACGAAAATACAATTCAACCCCCTCCTCATTCTTGTGTACTTTTCTCACCTTCAGTTGGTATCAAAGTATGGTATGTGCATAACACTTAACAATGGCATAGATAATGATCTAATGAGAAAAGTATGTTTGTTAAAGACTTTCCTTCAAGTAGGAGTCAAGTGCCACATGAAAAATATTACATTGTTTTTCCAATCATATTCAAATGGCAATTCCACTAAATTTAAATGATGGAAAAGTAGAATATATTTTTAATTCATTGGTCTTGATAAAGGCTTTTAAGAAAGGACTATAAAATATCCTTGAGAAGGGTATTACTATAGAAGTTGATGGTGTAGGGATGATCAAAATTTGAAAGTCTCTCTCACCAATTCAAAATAAGCTTATTGAAAATAACTTTAGAGGTAGATGCATTCTAGTAGGTGCTCTATCTCGATTTTGAGTATATCAACATCATTGACATATCTAATGCTCAGACTATGTTTGAATCCTTGTGCTCATATTTATGGGAATTAGTTATGAATCTTTTCTAGTCACACTTCATCTAATCTTTCATAGAATATTCTGAGAACATTGTTTTGGCTTCAAAACCGAGGTCAAAATTATTCAAGATGTCATAGAACTTGAGTTTATTGTACCTTTTAGGTTTATCTTGCAATCTCCAAAGAAAAGAAATGGAATTAGGTGGTGAAAAGATGTCTAACAAATTATCTATCCTAAATTCCATACCCTAATTTTTACCCATACGATCCCAATCATATCATTTGTATCATTGCATACAAACAAGATCACACCTTGTCATTAGGTTTGTTTCTCCTTGCTTTCTCACCTTTGGGTTTCTTCTTTCAATGATTCATCAAGTACCATCTTTGTGTGTGTGCATGCTTTCATTCATGCTTATATGTTTGTGTTTAACTAACCATTACAAAATATCAAAAATGTGTCTTGTTTCCTTTCTCTTTGTAAATTATATAAGTTTTAGCTCAGGAACATCAAGCATTAGTTCCTCAACTAGAATGTGAATTCATCAAGTCAAAGTGTGGTCACCCAATTTTTCTCAAGGGCCTATCAAGAAATAACTTTTGATCCCAATGATAATTCTGTAGCTTTAAGTGTTGGCATTCATTTTGGTAAATTTCGCTCCCGGGATTTTCATCCTAGTAAAAACACGAAAGTGGCATGGAAAAGGTAGAGTCGTCAGCCAGGAATTTTTATCTCGAATGAATGGGAAAGGTAATGCTGCACAAACCGGGGAGAAAAGGAAAGGACAAGGTCCTGCGAACCAAAGATCTGGGTTATGGAGTCAGTTACGACCTGGGAAGGTATTAGCACCCCATACCGTCTGCCGTACCCGACGGGATCCACTCTTGTAAATCTGTTTCAAAGGGTGAGAAAAAAGATATTGCTGAACAAAATAATTGCTAAGTGGAACTGGAACTGGAAAAAGAGATCTAAAAGAAAGAATGGGGAAAATGTAGGGAAAATAAAGAATGTACTCGAAAGGGCCCTACCCCGCTGCCTATGTACCTCATCGGGAAAATGAGGATCAAAGTCGACATAGTTTGCCTAACTAAGGCGGGAACTTGTTATTTATTTTTTATAAACTGTAACTGCTTATGTCTATGCTCAGGTGTTGCAGGCTCTCCTTGAACAGGTGCATTTACCGTCTTGCAAATGAGACAAGTCGTCGCAAGTTCGCGTTGAGAGTGAATGATGTGAGAAGAGAATTCCCGCAGGAAAAGATGTGTGTTGTTTGTTGTTTGTTTTTTAGAGAGGTGTTTTCTGTTTATTGTTTGTGAAACATTCTCGTACTAAGTAACCCACAGCAAAGTCTCATGTCGTATGAGAACATTCAACCTTTATTAGGCGTTTTATTGTTTTTCTTTGAGATGAGAAAGAATGACTCAAATTGCAATAGGATAAACTAGGGGGACTAAGACACAACCCTAATTTTTTTATTGCATGGGTTGTCCTATGGTTATTGTGGCTTTCTAATCCTAATGATAAAGGAAAAGAAGAAAATAGAATTAGAACTAAGCTTACTTCCTATAGAAGTTAAGTTGTTCTAAGAAAAGGGAAAGCCTAAACAAGTAAAGCACAAAGTTCTAAGGCATAAACAACTTGAAAGCATAAAGAAATGAGGGAGAAGTATATGATCAAGGATTATCTTAACCTCCCTACAAAAAAAATATTAACTTTACAAAGCATATTGAAGAACATAAAGCATGGCAAAAGCTTAATTAAAGCTCACACTAGCTAAAGAAAGCACCAAAGGTCCCCTAGGGTTAAGACCTAAAACTAAAGGATACTATATGATAAGAGACTTCTAAAGTCATTAGCTAAACCCTATTAAAGTGATCTAAGGTTACAAGATTAAATCATCACAATCTATGTCCTAAAGAGGCATTGAACCTTGATAGAAAACAAGGTGGAGTTAGATGGAGAAATTTGAATGATTATACAAGGTAAACTTGAATTAAACCACATGTGAACATTAAATCCAGAACCTACCAATAATTAAAAGTGTCTCAAAATATGAACCAAAGTATGGGCCAAGAGATTCAAATTAGAGAGATTCAAACATAAGATTGAAGGATGAAAGAATGAGAATTGAACTTGTGATTTCAAAAGGATAAAGGAACTTAGAAACAAAAGTCAAACATGATTAATGAAATTTGAAATTCCCATAAAAAAACTCGGGGCTTAACGAAAAGTTAAGATGAAATTTAAACTCAAAATTGTTCCACAAATGAACATGGATGAAGCATATTAGGGTTAGGGTACAAAGAAGCTTGATTTTGAAGTTTTTAAGTACCAAATGAAACCAAATGAAGTACCAAGCCTTTTGGAATGGATTGAAGACATGACAATGGGTATGGGACACTGACAAGAAGTATAAGAATGATGTAACATGGACATCATACTCACAAAGTTGGACTATAAGTGTGAAGATGAGGGAAGAAGGTGAATTAGGGTAAAGATGGCATACATGAATACATACATGACTTAATGATCAAGTAACCCAAAAATTCAAAGTGTGAAGACCTATAATTGACACAAATGATCTAAAAAGGTGCAAAGGAAACAAATTAACTCAAGGATAAGTTCTAAGGCATGACATGAATGCCTTATCACAAAGGGTTTAGAAGTATGAAGGAATAAGGACCCAAAAGAATACTTGTAAAGAAAGGTACAAGAAAAGAACTTAAGAGCATGGAAAAATATGAAACTTGGGATTTGGGTTCACCAACCATGGGAAAATAAAACTCTAAAATATCTCACAAAAAATTGGATTCTGACTCACTTAAAAATTTATACAAAAAAGATTAGGGTTTTGGATGATGAAACTCAAAGGATATGCCCAAAAATAATCCAAACAATGACTTAAAAATATGAAGAAAAAAAATATTTTTAAGGACCTTGAGGTGTCTTATGATTAGGGAAAAACGAATGAGATTAAGATCATTTTTTTGTATGGGAGAAATGAAATGGAGAAGAGCAAGTGGTCAAAAAATGAGGAAACCAAAAAGAAATTAAATGAAGAATTAATTCAGACTAAAAAATAATGGAAAATCAAAAATAAAAAAGTGGAAATTTGGGAATATTGTGACAATGGTTCATGAATTATTTCAAGATTTTTTATGGTGATTTAGTATTTTTAGATAATCTAAATTGAAATGAAAATAAAAGAAAAATTAAAAGAGGGGAAAATATGGGACGGGTGTGAAAAGAAAGGAAAAGTAGTTCAACGTGAATGGGCCTGGTTACGTGGGGGTGTGAATAACAAGTGAAAGGCCAATCCAAGGGCGCTGAACATGAACTTATGGTGGACTTCAGACAACAATGTTGACTCATCTTGAACCAAAGGATTGATTTGAGGCTATTAAAAATTCAAAATATGAGGATCCAAAGGATGAGACTGAAAGAAACATGGTACAAGGGTGGAAGACACGCACATGATCTCTCAGGTCCACTAATTGTAGCACACGATTTGCACACTCTCATTAATTTGATGGCTACGTTACAAGCGTTGGATTGAAAAGATATAAGGGTGGTGTTTTAAAGTTATGAAATAAGCTAGGGCACTGTTCCGGTCAGTGGGGGGGACTTCCGGTCACCTTCTCCGGTCACCTTTGGTTAGGGAAAAGTTAGAAACCCCATGAAAATGCAATCTAAGACCATCAATCTATTCCTCTCACTGAATACATCTAAAATCCACCTTTGGTTTCCATTTCAAACTCAAGAACAAAGCAAATCGAATAAACGAAGATCAACATACAAAACTGCATCTAAGCATCTATAATGCCTATCAACTAGCCAAATAACCAGTAGCTTCTATCAAGCCTTAAACCACACAAATCGAGCAAAATTAAAGGAAATCATGCAAGTTGAATTTCAGAAGAAACCTGATAACACTAAATTTCACCGTATTTCTGACTCGGATTTCGCATGCATTCTTAGTTTTTATTGTTATTTTGTTATGTTATTACTTTGTTTTTCTTTATTTTCAGGTTTTCTATGCAATCAGGGCTTAAATCGAGAAGAGGAGAGAAAAAGGAGTGGAAACAGACGAAAACCAAGAAATTCAGCTTTTTACACTTACGGCATCCGCCATGGTTGGCGCCATGGGGTCTGCCATGACGTGGCCACGTCTCAAGACCACTCCACAACTTACAAGACCCACGATCCCCACTTTCTTCTTCCATTTTCTCTCATGGCGGGCGCCACAAGGCAAAAATGGTTCCCTCCACTTTTTAGTGGAGGGGGCATCCTGGTCATTTCCCATTTAAGATTTGCCTATAAATAGGACTTTAGAATTTAGTTTTCTTCATCCAAACTTAGAATCTCTTAGGCATATATCAGTTTTAAAGTAGTTATCATTCCACATCGGGGTGTTACTGCAATCGAGTGACCGAGTCTGTATACGTCTGTGTGATCGAGTTTTGGAGCACTCTGGGAGGAAGTTAATCCTGCCGCCATTTTAATTCTAGTTCGTATTTTATTTTTCCGCATTCGTTTTATTTTATTTACTTTCCGCATTGCCTTACTTTATTTATTTCCCGCACTCGCTTTACTTTATTTATTTCTCGCACTCGCACTACTTTCGTTTATTTTCCGCACTCGCTTTAAATACCTTTATTTTCCGCACTCGCACTACTTTTATTTATTTCCCGCACTCGCACTACTTTTATTTACTTTCCGCACTCGCACTAATTACTTTTATGAAAAATTATAAAAATAACTTTTACTTTACCATGTCTAACTAAATCCATAAAGGTTAGAATGTAAGGATCGTAATTGAACCAGTAATCCGTACAACTGTTCGTAGAAACACTTAAAGGGATATTTTAACTTTCAATACAAGTTTAATTGTTTTTAACTATTTCAAAAATAGCCAAAAGCGCTATGTCTAGTTCATTAGGAGTTTTTAGATTAAAAATAAAAGAGATTTTAAAACGATTTTCGGACGCGTTAAGAAGATTAGAGTCTGGTTTGTGAGAACCTCTTTTTGCTAAGAAATCCAGGTTAAAGTACTTTTCAACTTAGTTAAGATACTACATTTATTAAAAATAGGTTTACTACTCTAACGCAATACGCACCGTTTTATCCGTGACAATAGGAGGGGTTGATTAGAGGGTACAACTCAGTTCTGAATACGTGAAAGCGACAGTTCCTGTTAAATTAGTTCTTTTCAAAGTGGAAAACATTGCCCATAAGTAGTTCTATTAACAAGTACCGGAATATCTATTGATTACGTGAATTACATTTGAGCCTGTCTTTATTAATTGTTTAAAATTATTATTTTATTTACCATTGCGCACTCCTTAAAACCCTTATATTCAGTTGCCTTAGATACACACCATAACAACAGGTACGATAGATTGACACTTGGTCTCTGTGGATTCGACAATCTTTTATATTACTCTGATGTGTTCGTACACTTGCGAAAAACACGCATCAAGTTTTTGGCGCCGTTTCCAGGGACCAATTTCGTCAAATTTTGTACCCTGTAGTTATACCGTATAGAGTAAGGAACTCTTTTACAACAAATAAAAAAAAATTACTATGTTTCACCCAAAAAATTTCTACAATCACCACTCCCAGTATTTCGGGGGATCACAAGAATCACATATGTCAAACCTCGAAATACAAATGGAGAATTTCAATGCATCACTAACTCATTCTCACCCAAATCACCACTCCCAAAATTTTGAGGAGCCGCACCTAAATTTTCTCTACAATTACCAACCGCAAAACTTCCAGTATTTTGAGGAACCGCTAGAATCTGTTAATCCAAACCTCGAAAGATTATTGGAGGATTTCATTGAAACAACAACTAATTCTAGGCTAGAATCTATGATGACGCGCTTTGTGGAGACATAAACCCTCAAGAATGAAGAGTTTAGAAGACATCATCTCGATACTTGTGAAACCTTTAGGCAAATAGAAACTATGGTCGAGTCCCTCGTGAATCACACTAAGGCATTGGAGATTCAGATCTTCCTACTTGCACAAACACCTATAGGACCATCCCCTGAGGAGAATGCGTATGTTATAACAACTAGTAATGAAAAACAGATCGAAAATCCTAGGGAGAGTGATAATGAGCATGACGAGAGTTGTGGTGAGGAAAGAGTAGAGAAAAATCCACTGAAACCATCCGAAAGGAAGGATGTCATAAAGGTAGAGAATGAAGCAACTATTGTTGTTACCCCTCCATATATCCCACCATTTCCTTTCCCGCAAAGTTTTGTGGAAGCTAAGGTAGAATCCCAATCCAAAACATACGTGGAGGTATTGAAATATACCTGCACCAATGTACCCTTATTCGAGCTCCAACATAAAAAGAGAAAAATTGAGGACCATGAAACTAGGGAAATAATTAGTGCTAAGAGGGTAAGGCTAACCTTTGAGATGGTGAATGAAATGAATAAGCTCGAATTTGAAAATCTAATACTTAGCATAGATCCAGAACCACCACCACAAGTTCAAAAGAATGAGCCAACCTATAGAAGGAAGAAAAGAAAAGGTGAGGGATATGTGAGATGGCTTGATAAATGGGCCTACATAACCGCTTTCAAAACCCCTATAGGAACAACCCCCACCAACTATTTTATGGAAAATCATGTCACTTACCTTTTGAGTTAGAGCATAAAGCCTATTGGGCCATTAAAACTTTGAATTTGGATTACCTAATTGCTGGTGAAAAACGTATCCTTGATATCCACAAATTAGAAGAACTCAGACAATCAGCCTACGAGAATTCCGTTATATACAAAGAAAGAACAAAAGCTTGGCATGACAAAATAATCATAAGAAAATACTTCAAAATATGCGATCTTGTTCTCCTGTTCGATTCTAGGTTACGACTTTTTCCAGGGAAGCTTCGTTCGAGATGGACTGGCCGTTTCGAAGTATCTAAGATTCTAAGATCTGGTGCTATTGAAATCATGAACCAAACATGTAAACCGTTCATCGTCAATGGACAGAGGTTGAAGCCCTACGAAGGAGGTGACATCCCAACAACATACTCCAGCCATACTCTAAGTGATCCACAAAATCCTTCGAAAGATGTATAAAATCCGGTCGTCGAGCTAATGACGTTAAACAAGCGCTGCATGGGAGGCAACCCATGGTTTTCTTATCTTAATTTTATTTATTTTTTACTTTATTTTAATTTGTTTACTTTATTATTCTGCCAGGACTAACGATTGAATGTTTTATGCGATTTCAGGACTCTTTTGCTAACCTTGTGCAGAATGCAGAACCCCGACGACATCCACGTGGCCTTCAGAGATGACGCATAGAGAGAGCGTTACTATATCCACATGAGACACCCTATGGCACTTACACGGTACCCAGACCAATATTGCATGGATGCCTTGGGGATAGAGCCAAGCGTCAGATTCTTGTGCCAACAACTCCAGTGGGACCAGTTTGACGACATGAATTACACTTACAGGAACTTGACTCTAGAGTTCCTCAGCTCATTTGATTATGATCCTTGGGTTGGACCCGATGGACATGCTATTTTCAGGTTGTTCGGGACTGACTACTCCTTCTCTCACAAAGAGTTTGGTGATTTACTAGGTTTTCAGACTACTCCTGATGCTATTCCAGAGACACCGATAGGGTATTTTATGAGTAGAGGAATGGAAAAGTTTTGGTCTAACATCTCAGGTGGAGGGATACAAGATCCTTCCACTCAGTTTTCTCAGGTAATCCACAACCCTGCATTAAGGTACTTCTATATGATTCTACCACACTCTTTCCTCGGTTTGCCAGATACAGAGACTCTGCTGAGTGAAGAGAAGATTTTCCTACTGTTTTGTGTGACTCAGTCACGCCCAGTTGCTTGTGGCAACTTTCTGTTGAAGGGCCTTGCTAGTGTCGCCAGATCATCTGTAGGCATTATACATGTCGGTGGGATTGTTACATAGATAGCTACTGCATTGGGTTTGTCTCGCAAATTATTGCACCTCAGGACCTTCTACTGCTACACTACCGTGGATGTTGACTTTTGTCTTGACAGAGGACTGATGAGGAGGGCCTCTTTTGAGCCCAACACGTTTAGATTACTGATCGACGGCAAAGTGATATATTACTTTACATTACCAGACCCGCTGATGACCAGTGTCCACGACCCTGCTAATTGGAGTTATGCTTTAGAGGGTTATGGAGAGACTGTCGAAGAGCCGAAATCACCTCCCGCCACTGAGTACACTCCTACACCTCTTTCTCCCCGAATCACTGTTATGTCTAACAATATGTCTTTGCAGCCGCCTGATCTACAAACTCAGATTTATGAGCTCCGCAAGGAGACTGCCCTGCTCAAGCAGGTTGTAGCGGACTTGGAATTACAGATCCAGGTATTTGATCTCACTCATGCCTCAGAGGCCGATGCTCTATATCTGGAGATTGAAGAGCTTCGAAGGGAGAAAGCTGATATTCGTGGATCAAACCAGGAAGAGAAGCCTACCACATGATTCGTTTTACACTGACGTTATTACCCTAGTATTTAATTTCTTTTTTATGCTTTATTTCATTTCTCGCATCTCCAGACATATTTTATATTATTGCATCTATTACATTTTCTTTTTTCATGTACTTTGAGTTTATCTTATATATTATTTCATGCACTAATCTCATTTTTTCTCTTTTCTTTTAATTTATTTTATTTTTTTCGAATAAAAAAAATATAAAGCCAAAAATATTTTCATTTTTGTCTTCATAAAAAAATATGCAAGCTTCATGCCTTAGAAGAGAGAAGAAAACGCTATCCGGACCCCCCGAAGACCCAAGGTGCAAGAGGGCCCAAAAGAAGAATTGAAAATCCAAGGCCCAACCGAAATTGGCCTTATGGTGGGCGCCATACCACCTGTGGCGGGCGCCACACCGTCCTACAACAAATACGGGGATGATTCCCCATTTCCACCATTTTCACACCTTCAAAGCTCAAAAACCCATTTTTTCAACTTCCAAAAACCCCATTAAAGCTCCCTCATTTCCAAAACATTCACCATCTATAAAACCTATCCAAAATCCATTTTCATTTTCATCCACCACAAACCATAAAAATGCAACCTTTATCATTTCTCTCATAAACCATTTTTCACCACTTTTCACTTCTCAAGGAGCAACAACAATGGAGTTCAATGGATATCTTCTTCGCGATGGAAGACCGGGTGATAGGCAAAGAAAAATTATTCAAAGGCTTCAGAGTCGAGAAATTCTCTCGACTAGGTACATCGATGATAACTGTCTTTATGCTTTGGGTCTGTATCATAGTGTTTTTCATTTATTAGATTTTTTAGGCTTGCATGATATTTTTGTTAACCAGGAACCTACCTATGAGAGGCTGACAGTTGAGTTTTTAAGTTCATTGATATACACTGTCAGTCCTAACACTGCTAGCACAGTCGGTACTGTTAATTTTAGACTGTTTGGAATTGAATACGAATATAGTACCGACGAACTAACAGGCTTGTTAGGAATCCCTCATAGGGAAGGTGCTATATGTGAGGCACCTTTGGATGTGGAATGGTCAGCCGAGGTATTTTTCTTCTAGAAGAGGCTGTCAAGTACTTCAATAAATTCTTTTTAAGGAATACTTGCGTCGACCATCCATAACCCGACCATAAGAGTTTTCAGATATCTTTTGGCATGTTTTCAAATAAAAGAGCTCCTATTTTTTGCAAGGATGCCTCACTAATACCCATATCAATCTGGTCCCATTTATGCTTGCACACATGGCTTTAACTACTAATAAAACAGGACCGATTGTTTTTGGAGGACTTGTTACGTCTATGCTCGGGCTCTTGACCTGAACAATGAGATAGCTACTTTGGAACCACTACCTCTTCGCACAATTAATTTAAAATTTCTTAAAGACATGAAATTATGCCGAACGAGGAGAGCAGGTGGTTATGAGTTAATGGTTCATGGGGTAGCTATCCCATCTGTTGCTTTACCTTGTAGTAGACGTACTGATGTACGTAATGAAAGGAACTGGACATATGATCTGAATGCTCCACCTGTTTTGGGTCCACTTCCTCCTAATATTCCTGATGGGGAGGCACGTGACACTGATGAAGAATATGATCGGAGAGATCAATCTCCCGTACCTCACATGCCCCCCATCATCCTTCACAGTCACACACCGCACCATCTTCCTCTAACCCTGTTGCAGGTGCTGCTCCTGGATTCTATGTCACTGAGGAGATGTGGCGTGATATGACGGCTAGAGAGGAAAGGCGAGACAACCTACTCTCTACTATTTCACAACAACTGAAGAACAACATGAGCTTCATGCAACAATCGCGATCGGTTTCGGATCGTGCCTATAGTAACGTTTGTCGCGCCTTGACCGACATCACATCAGAGCAGGCCCATCAGCGAGAAGTCAACCGCCGACACTACCAGCTTATGGAGGCCACTCAGGGTTCCATCCTAGGTAACCTTCGAGAGGTCCGGGGTGCCCAGGCTGCCTTATCAGCATGACTTGACTGGAGGGACCAGCAGTGCAGTAGATCTTGTTGTTCCAGACCATCACAGCAGGACGGCGAGGGCACCAGTGCTCCTCCGCAGTAGTTTTTCAGGTTACCTTCCTTATCTTATTTTGAAACATTGGGGACAATGTTCGATTTAAGTGTGGGAGGGGATTTTATTGCTTTCTGTCATTTCCCTTTCTAGTTATTTATTTGCTTTCTGTTATTTCCCTTTCCAGTAAGTTATCTAGTTTAACTTTTCTTAGATAATGCATGAGTCTGACGAGTCACCAGTATAGTGTATCTTTAGTACATCCTCATTTTTTCCCATTTCCTTAGCCTTACCAAAAAAATTTAAAAAGAAAACAATGTTGTTTCACATGTTTTTTGGGCTTTGAGACAGGTTTGGATTAGGATGTGGTGACTTAGGTCAACTTTTTGAAACATCAGTACCAGTGTAGCACCATATACCTCTTGAATATAGGAATCACTCATAAACCCCGCACCATGGCCTTTATTATCATTCAAAAAATTGTCCTAAGTAGTTTATTCTAGCAGTCAGCTCCGGCCTAAGCATGCTCTACTGTAAACACCCCAAATTTGCCCTCACCTATTCACACCATGGCTTGTAATCATTTCATATGCATAAACACAATCCTACAATCTCATATTACATTTTTGTTTCACTGCATAGGTTCTAAGTCATCTGCATCTAGGGTTTGTGATCTGAACAATCCAGGAGCTTCTTAAGCCACTCCAAAGGCCACCAATCACTTCAAAGGGGTCTATGTGTGTTCAAGTATCATATTATATCCTCTCAAAGTCAATAATGTCAAAGAATCACAAGAACTGGGATTGGTATGGAAGCAGAGCCAGGCTTGACTGCACAGATGACCTGAAATTAGGGTTTTGGTTTCAGAGGCCATAACTCCAAATTTTTTGGTCATTCTTGTTTCTATTGGTCTCTATATGGTATAGGGAGTATGCATATCAATTTTCATGAAGAAATTCCATGGGGAAGTCATCTGATCAAGGGTTGACTTTTCAAGCAAGTCAGTACAAAATCAGGGCATCTGAGGCCCCCAATGACCCAACCAAAGGGTGTTCTTCATCATTTTGATTGTGTATGATCTTTATTTGATCATAGAAGATGTTGGAAGTTCACAAAATTCAAGAATCTCAAGTTTTTGCAAAGTTGACTTTTTGGGCAAGTTTGACTTTTCATGAAAATGTCATTTTATGCAACTTTTTCAACCCTTACTTTTTGATTCAAGAAAGCTTCAAATGGAAAAACTTTGGTCATGAAAGTTGTAGAATATATCTTTCCCTTTTCAAAAAGTACAAGAACATGACCTAATTCATTTTTGATCAAAAGTTATGGCTTGTCAAAGTTGGCAAAAATCACTAAATTTCAAGTCATGCACCAAAGAGGCAAAGTTGCAAATTCACTTCTCAAAGCCAAATAAGTCAGCAAATGGGCTTCTAATTCACTCAACATGATCACACAACATTCAAAAATCAGAATGGGGCAAAGAATTACATGTTTTATGGCCCATGGATCAAGCTTCCTTCATGAAAGCCAAAGGCAAAGTCAAGTTGCAAAAAAACTCATGATCACATCTCATCCACTTGCTAGCTACTTTGCTGATCAACCCTAGCCTTTCCCCTCACCATGCTGCGCAGTACACTCTCCATGTACCAGCCTAGAACATGACCCATGCTTCTCTTACACAAAAGTTGACAATTTGCAAAAGTAACCATACCTATCACAAAAGGACATGTCACATCTTCTGACCAATCATCATTGTTTATACAAATCAATTGCAAGCCAAACCACACAAGAAGCAGGCCTAAAACAAGCCATAGGATCACATTCTCATTTTCACTCTCAAAAGCAAAAGCTTTCGAAACTCAGCATACAAGCCACAAACACTTAAACAAACCTCATAGATCAACTCAACTCATCATCCTGGTCACAAAGCACCCCTCATCCTTGCCTTAAACTGCTTGAATCATAAACACGATCCTCACCTGACCTTGAACAGAACCTGTTCAAACTCTCAAACCAGCCAACACAAACCTTCTCTAAGCATCAAGAGTTCATCAGGAGCATAAAAGGAGTTGATTGCACAAAGAGAAGAGGCCATAAAGTTGCAAACTGAAAGCTTCAAAACTCAGGTAGCTTCATGAACATTTTTTCCAGAAATGATTTTTTAAGTTCCTAAGTTGTTCTTCATGATTCACTGATTACTCTGATGTCTTTGGTTTTAAAAATGGTGAAGAAATGAGGGTTTAATCATGTTCTGAAACTTTCTGACCTAGAAATGTTTTCTTTCGATTCGTGTGATTGATGAAATATAAATGAGTTTTGGGTTAGGGTTTTGATTCAGTGAGGTTTGGGAAGGATTTCTGTTCTTTTAGATTCCATTTTAGTTACGTTTTGAGGGTTTTAGGGATTTTCAGGTGGGGTTCCCACCGGAGAAGACGACCGGAGGTCTTCTCCGGCCACCTGCAAATGATTAGGGTTTAATCCTGTCATTAAGTGTAGTTTGAATTTCAAGCGTTGGATCCATTGACTTAGTTGACCTGGCGCGCGTTTGTGTGGCCCAGATGCATCCATTTTGCCCTAATCTCACTTAACCTAATTAATCCCAATTAATTAATTCGTAAAACCTGATTTAGCCAGAAATGATCCTGACCCTTGCTTTGCGCGCGCAGTCAACCTCTGACCCCCCCAACTTTGAATCTGATGCGTTGGATTGGATTACTTTTCATTTTCTTTAATTTTTATTCCATTTATTTTATTTTTCTTTCTCCAATTTATTAAAAATAGTAAAATTCATTCAAAAATTCTGAAATTTTTTATACAAGCTTTTATTAAATTTCAGAAACCAAAAATATTTTTATTTTTATTTTTTGCATTTTAAAAATATTTTTAAATATTTAAAAGTTTATTTTTAATTAATTAATGAGAATTAATTAATTAAAAATACTTTTAGGTATTTAAAAATCACCAAAAAATTCATGAAACATTTAAATACATTTAGAAACATTGTCCAACCCTCAACCCAAATTTCTTTTTTGATCTTGATACATTTTGAGAATTTTCCATGGAATTAATTCACTTTTCAAGCTTTATTTTGATCCAAACTTCCAAAAATCATTTCTGCCTAACCATTGAGAGTTGGACTTTGATTCTTTTTGCATTGTGTTTAGCATACCATGTAGTTTGTGAGATTAAATGGCCATGATTTGATCTTTCATTTTCCATTTGTTTGGCATTTTTCTTGTTAAGGAACCCTAAAACCCTAGAAAACTTAGGAAAATCATAACTTGAATTAGGTTAAGAGTTGGAACTTCTCCTTTGGGCAGTGAGTTAGTCTAGGTTTAGGGATCCTTTGAGTGCATTTTCAATTTTTTTTGTATTGATGTTTGCTTCTGATTTTGGTTTGTGTTTGATGCTTTGATCATAAACCCTAATTTGGGCTTCCATATGCATCCATCTTGCATTTGTACTCATACTTTGAATTGCCATAGCATTTTATGAATTCTTTTGATTCATTGGACATCTTAAGACATATTGAAAGCATGTTTGATCATTACATCTTGCATTTGCCATGTTGTATGCCATTTGCATTTCATAACTTTTCATGAATGTTCATGCTTCTTGACTTGTTTCATTTGCATCCATAAGCTTGTATGATCATCTCCATGCCTTGTTTCATGTTTGTAGCATCTCATAGCATCATTAACATCATGTATGTACTTCTGGATTTGATATACATCATACCATTTCATTTCATCTTGCATTGCATTGCATTCCTTTCACTAACTTTTCAGGTGGTAAGTGACTTTGAGAAGTGAATTTGCCTTCACTTCTCACAATTTCTTTTCACCTCTTTATACATCCTTGCTGCATTTTTTGTATGTGTTTGAGTTTGAGCTTGCTCATTCTTCTTCTTCCCACTTTCTTTCTTCAAGTGACTTGACTTCTTGAATGAAGCAAGTTGCTTTGCTTCTCCTGATCCTTTCATCTGCTTCATGGTGGTTCCATTGAAGATTTCTCTTGTTAACCTCACAAACCTTAGGGACAACCAAGCATGACAATGATTAGGGTTTTGATTAGTCTCCCCACTTAGTTTTACCTTTGTGTCTCATTGAGTCTTCTCTTCTCACCTCATAATCAGGGACTAAACCCTGAAGGCTTTAAGGCTTTGTGATTAAGCTTATGCCTGCATCCTTCTCTTAGGATGGAGTGTATAACTTTAATCCTAAGTGTTAAACCCTTAATGTGTTTAAATCCTTTAATTAATTCATCTAATAACCACTAAGACATCAAGCTTGTAACTTGGGCCTTGCATTAGGATTCTAATTCTTCCTTAATTGGTTAAGAAGGACTAACCCTAGTGTTAATGGACAAGTCCCCCTCAAGTTGTCTTACAAACCCTAAAAATCACTTCATCATCACACCATTAAATAAAATCCACTTAATCAAAGGCTTGTTTTGTCATGAGTTTAATCCCTAATCATGGATTAAGTTGAGGAGCTTTCCTCAGCTTAAACATTCTCATCTATTATCCTTCTATTAGGATGGTGTAATGAGTCTGTTTAATCCCTGATAATGGCTTAATCTCATTACTCAACACTAAACAAAAACACCAAAAAACATCTAAATAATCACAAGTAGGTTAATGATCTTAATCCTACATCAAAGGTGATTAAGTGTGAGAAGCTGACTTCACACTTAAGGTATTCTCATTACCCCTAATCAGAGGGAAGATGTGATGAGTTTACTAACCCATTGGTTTAGGCTTAAGCTCATTAACTTATGACAAACTTTCAAAAGCAATAAAAGACTAAAAACACAAAAACAAACAATAAACGTCTCCTCCGGGATTCGTTTCTCATCTCATTCACTCATAAACGAGAACTTGCTTCTTCCGTCTAATGCAAGACAGTTTGCACCTGAGCCAGACAGGTCATACACTTGAGCATAGACAAGTAAGCAGTTCATCAGTCAATTCATCTTTCAGTCTCTTTGGGTCGAACTACGGTGTTCTGACTTCCTCATTGCACGAGAGGATACGTAGGCATAACTTAACAGTTATCGAACAAAAGTCTCTGTATATTCCCCCTCTTTCCAGCTATTCTTTAAGCCTCATTTATTTTGAGCATTTCACTCTTATTTTCTCACTGACACATTTACTTATACACTTCACTTCTTTTACACAGACACCTGTACATCCTTTCCAGCTCTTTTATACACAAATTGCACTGACACTACCCCTTTTAAACACAAATCTTTTAAGCGTGGATCCCGTCGAGTACGGCGGACAATCTGGGTGCTAATACCTTCCCAAGTTGTAACCAACCCCCTTTCTCAGTCTCTCTGGTTCACGATCGTCTTATCCATATCTTTCTAGGTTTATGCAGCATTACCTTTCCTCCGGGATAAAAATGCCTAGCTGGCGACTCTTTTCACCTCCAGTGAGTTCACTGCTGTGTGTTCTCATTGTCCCTTTCGCCGACCGTTCGCGTCTGTACCTTTATTTGGGCCAGTCCCATTTATCGGGAGCGACAGCTTGGCGACTCTGCTGGGGAACCTTATACTGCAACCAGGGCTTCTGGTTCTTTTTGTGGGTTCCTCCTAGCGCTTGATTGATTTGTGTTTACTGGGGTGTTATGTGCTATTTGTGCTTGTATTTGTATTTATTTTTTTGCTTTATGTACAGTTGTTTTATTGCTTTCTTTATAGCTTTATGCATATATCATACTGTCATACTGTGATGGCTGGATCTGTTTGTTTGCTTTGGTGGGTGGGTGTTCTATTGAGAGTTGAGGTCCTATACCTGGGACCTGAGTGACACCTAGGCTAGAGTGGTTCATATTCTTTCCCATTCCATCTCGGTCTGGTGCGGGAATATGAAACACGATTCAGATATGGGTTTCTTCTTGAGAACTCTGTGTTGCAGATTTCCTGCAGTACTAGGGCTATCTGGGAAGCCTGCTAAGTCTGGATGACCTTTAGTATTGACCTTAAGAAACTGAGGTGAATTAGAGGAGGATCTTTTATGGTTATTGTAAACACTGTACCTCCGGGTTAGAAGTGTTTACACTTCTCATAACTGATCCAAGCCTGAGGATCCTTGTTTTAGAACACCACCTGTGAGGGGGTTGGGCTGTTTACAAGTTTGCAGGTACCCTCGACCTCAGCATACCCTGTTACTTTGATTCGATTAAGAATACTCCATGTTGGAACAGTTCTTATGATTCTAAACCCTGGACATGTGGCTCTTTATTTGAGTCCCCCACCTTGGTTACTGGACTTATAGACCTCCATCTGGATTTCTTGAACATACATGGACTTGTATCAGAGCACTTGATCAGATCCAGCTCAGTCACAAACCCTTGCATATCATTTGCATACATCATCATTGCATCATTTTGACATTTGCTTATTTGTGTTTCAGGGTATCCTTACTTTATTTTTGGCTTGGTTTTGACCCCATCATCAGTATAGACCTATCTTCATCAGTATCTTCTTCAGTTATCAACTACCTGCTTCAGTCACCTGCACCAGCCAGTCAGTGGCCCATTTTCAGTGTCATCACCAGCACTTGTCTCAACTCATCCTCAACAACACGGCACCTAAGAAGAGTAATATCTCCTACCACTTCTTTCAGCCTGAGCTAGCTGACATCAAGAGGATTCAGACCCTGATTACTCCAGACCATATACCACTGTTCAGGGAACACTATGGAAGCATACTTGATGTGGTTATGGATTTGGACCCTTCACAGAGGAGCTTGATTCATACTTTCCTGCAGTTCTATGATCCCCCTCTGAGGTGTTTCACTTTTCAGGATTTCCAGTTGGGACCTTTATTGGAGGAATACTCATCATTGGTTGGTATACCTATCGGGGGTGGAATCCCCTTCCACCCTGAGATGGCTTTTCCAAGTAATGAAGAAGTAGCAAAGGCATTGCATCTGGAACCAGTTCTGATTGGGCAGCATATGACTACTAAGGATGGAATCTCTGGCCTGCATCTGGATTTCTTGATCTCTCAAGCTACCTTGAAGGCTTCTTTGGGAGAGTGGAAAGCAGTCTGTGCTTTATTGGCCCTGAGCATATATGGGATTATATTATTTGCAGATGAGCCTAGATTCATTAGCAAGAATGCCATCCATCTTTTCATCCTGAGGAACCCAGTGCCCACTTTATTGGGGGATTTCTACTACTCAGTACATCAGAGGAATGAAAAGAAAAGGGGAAGATTAGTGAGGTGTTGTGCTCCTTTGTTCCATACTTGGCTGCTCAAGCATTTGCCCAAGACAGATGCATTTTTGAATCCTCATCAGCAGAGGAACTGGGCTAGAAGACTCACTGCTTTGACTTCAGCTGATATCAGGTGGTGCACTCAAAGCACAAAGGGCAGGGATATCATTACCAGTTGTGGGCAGTTTCCCAATGTACCCCTGATAGGAGTTAAGGGTTTCATTAATTACAACCCTCTGCTGTTCAAAAGACAACTGGGCTATGAATTGGTCCACACTCCTAAGGCACAAGATTTGGCTGAGACTCTTTACTGTGAGAACAAGCCTAACCTGGCTGTTGTCAGGCAAGCAGCCTGGGCCTGGGACAATGTTCAGACTAAAGGAGTAACCATCCTGGGGAAGTGCAACAATGTGGCATCAGCACAATACTATGAGTGGTCCCATGCCAGGGCTCAATTTTCTGGGATGCCCTTCACCATGGAGGATATGCCTGGATCATCCTCCGCACCACCTCCTGCCACTGTTAGCTTAGAAGAGTTTGAGAGTTTGAAAGAAAGAAATGAGAAGTTGACTCAGGCTTTACAGAAGACCCTCTGGGAGAGGAGTGATGGTAGGTTGGATATTGAGATATTGGAAAAGTTGAAGGTGGAGCATCTGGCTAAAATTGAGAAGTCTGAGGATTACATCAAGAAGTCTAGGGCTGGAGAGCAGATCTTGAAGAATGCTTGCAAAGAAGCCCAGTTCCAGAAGGCCAGGACTGACTTGTATCTGAAGGAGAGTCAAGCTAGGTGGGTCAGGATCACCGAGGCTCGTACTCTGGAAGATAAAAGGACTCAGGACAAGATTGAGCAGCTGGAAGCTAGTGCAAAAGAGCAGCAGGAAGCCCTGGCAGCAGCCCAGAGGGAGATCTCAGAGCTGAAAATCAGAGCTGGAGTGAAGAGGTCAAAAGACCAGAGTCAGCACAAGAAGTTAACTACAGCTGTTACTACCAGGAATCTCCTTATCAGGAATCTCACGAAGCGTCCAGCTGATCCTGTGACTGAAGCACTTCTCAAGGAAGTTCAGGAGGATGAGTTTGGTCTTGGTGTCTGACTTTTGCTTGTTGTTTCTTTCATCTCATGTACTTTTATTTTTCTTATGTTGTATTGTGACCCCTCAGAGGGCTTGTATTTGTAAACAAACTATGTATCATTTACTTTTTGTAATAAATGTATCAGTTTGTTCCATCTGGGTTTCTTTCAAAGCAACATCAACAGTTTCTTCAAGGGTCTGGAAGGGTCAAAACCAAGTGCCAAGCCGGATACCTTGGAAACAAATAAGCATACTGCATTGCATGCTAACCCTTTGTTTGTTTTGTAGGTTTATTTTGTTGTTGTTGCTAACTCTGTTGTGATATTCAGGAACTATTGCTCGACGTCGGGTATTTCCACTCAACCGTCCACACCGATATCCAACCCGTAACAATCTTCCGGGCATACAAATGGACCAGGTACAACAGGACCTTGCAGAGGTCAGAAACCAAATGGCCAATGAAAGATTGGAAATGAGGACTCAGATGACGCAGTTTATGGAAGTGATGAGCAATGGTAGAAAGGAAGAATCAGGAAGACCCCCATATAGGGACTGCTGGTGTCGCTCCCACCAAATGACACCGGGTCAAAAGGGGTACAGACGCGAATGGTCGGCGAGAGGGACAATGAGAACACACAGCAGTGAACTCACTGGAGATGAATAGAGTCGCCAGCTAGGCATTTTTATCCCGGAGGAAAGGCAATGCTGCATAGACCTAGAAAGACATGGATAAGACGGTCGCGAACCAGAGAGACTGAGAAAGGGGGTTGGTTACAACCTGGGAAGGTATTAGCACCCAGATTGTCCGCCGTACTCGACGGGATCCACGCTTAAAAGATTTGTGTTTTAAAGGGGTAGTGTCAGTGCAATTTGTGTGTAAAAGAGCTGGAAAAGAATGTACAGGTGTCAGTGTAAAAGAGTGTGAAGTGTAATATGTACAGTGTCAGTGCAGGAACAGGAATGAGATGCTCAAGATCATGAGGCTTAAAGAATAAGGCTGAAAGGAGGGGGAATATACAGAGACTTTTGTTCGATAACTGTTAAGTTATGCCTACGTATCCTCTCGTGCAATGAGGAAGTCAGAACACCGTAGTTCGACCCAAAGAGACTGAAAGATGAATTGACTTGTGAACTGCTTACTAGTCTATGCTCAAGTGTATGATCTGTCTGGCACAGATGCAAACTGTCTTGCATTAGACGGAAGAAGCGAGCTCTCGTTTGTGAGTGAATGAGATGAGAAAAAGAATCCCGGAGGAGACGATTATTGTTTTTTTTATAGTTTTCAGTCTTTTATTGCTTTTTGAAATTTGTCATAAGTTAACGAGCTTAAGCCTAAACCAATGGATTTAGTAAACTCATCACATCTTCCCTCTGATTAGGGGTAATGAGAATACCTTAAGTGTGAAGTCAGATTCTCACACTTAATCACCAGGGTGGAGGATTAAGATCATTAACCTACTTATGATTATTTAAATGTTTTTGTTGTTTTGTTTAGTGTTAAGTAATGAGATTAAGCCATAATCAGGGATTAAACAAACTCATTACACCATCCTAATAGAAGGATAATAGATGAGAGTGTTTAAGCTGAGGAAAGCTCCTCAACTTATTCCATGATTAGGGATTAAACCCATGACAAAACAAAGCCTTTAGTAAGTGGATTTTATTAAATGGTGAGATAAAGAAGTGATTTTTAGGGTTTGTAAGACAACTTGAGGGGGACTTGTCCATTAACACTAGGGTTATTCCTTCTTAACCAATTAAGGAAGAATTAGAACCCTAATGCAAGGCCCAAGTTACAAGTGTGATGTCTTGATGATTATTAAGTGAATTGACTAAGAGATTTAAACACATTAAGGGTTTAACACTTAGGATTAAAGTTATACACTCCATCCTAATAGAAGGATGCAGGCATAAACTTAATCACAAAGCCTTAAAGCCTTTAGGGTTTAGTCCCTGATTATGAGGTGAGAAAAGAAGACTCAAGAGAGACACAAAGGTTAATCTAAATGGGGAGACTAATCCAAACCCTAATCATTGTCATGCTTGGTTGTTCCTAAGGTTTGTGAGGTTTACAAGAGAAGTCTTCAATGGAACCACCAGGAAGCAGATGAAAAGATCAGGAGAAGCAAAGCAACTTGCTTCATTCAAGAAGTCAAGTCACTTGAAGAAAGAAAGTGGGAAGAAGAAGAATGAGCAAGCTCAAACTCAAACACATAAAAATGCAGCAAGGATGCATAAAAGAGATGAAGAGAAGTTATGAGAAGTGAAGGCAAATTCACTTCTCAAAGTCACTTACCACCTGAAAAGTTAGAAAAGGAAATGCAATGCAATGCAAAATGAGATGAAATGGTATGATGCAAAACCAAACCAGAAGCATATGCATGATGTTAATGATGCTATGAGATGCTACAAACCAGAAACAACACATGTGGATGATCATACAAGTTCATGGATGCAAATGAAGCAAGTTAAGACCCATGATCATGCATGAAAAGTTATGAGATGCATATGGCATACAACATGGCAAATGAGAGATGCAATGATCAAACATGTTTTCAATATGTCTTATGATGTTAAATGAATCACATGGATGCATAAAATGCTATGGCAAGTCAAGGCATGAATGCAAATGCAAGATGGATGCATATGAAAGCTCAAATTAGGGTTTATGAACAATACAACAAACAAAAACCAAAATCAGAAGCAAACAACATTACAAAAAATTGAAAATGCACTCAAAGGATCCCATAACCTATACTAACTCACTGCCCAAAGGAGAGGTCTCAACTCTTAACCTAATTCAAGATATGATTTCCCTAAGTTTTCTAGGGTTTTAGGGTTCCTTAACAAGAAAATTACCAAACAAATTGAAAATGAAAGATCAAATCATGGCCATTTAATCTCACAAACTACATGCTAAACACAATACAATGCAAAAAGAATCAAGGTCCAACTCTTTAGGGTTAGGCAGAAATGATTTTTTGAAGTTTGGATCAAAATAATGCATAAAAATGATTTTTATTCCATGGAAAATTCTTTAAATGCATCAAGATCAAAAAATAAATTTGGTTTGAGGGTTGGACAATGTTTCTAAATGTTTTTAAAGGTTTCATGAATTTTTTGGTGATTTTTAAATACCTAAAAGTATTTTTAATTAATTAATTCTCATTAATTAATTAAAAAGAAACTTTTAAATATTTAAAAATACTTTTTTAATGCTAAAAATGAAAATAAAAATATTTTTGTGTTTTAAAAATTAATGAAACTCTTGGTAAAAAATTTCATAATTTTTAAAGCATTTTTGCTATTTTTAATAAATGGTATAAATTAAATGGAATAATATGAAATTAAAATGATTTTTAAACTGGAAAAGGAAAAGTAATCAAATCCTAGGGACCAGATTCAAACAAGCCTGCGCGCGAATTGACCTGGCGCCAAATCCTACGGCCAAAATTCAAAATCAGCTAATTAATGATTATGCCCTAATCCTGCCGTTAATGACCCTCAGGTGACCGGAACAGTGTTCCGGTCATCTTCTCCGTTCACTCCAAAACACCAACTCTCTCCACACGCATCTAAAATGAAATCTACTTAAACAGAAATGATCCCCACTCACTCACGAATCAAAACCCCCATTCAAACACCATTTATCATTCCTAAACTGGTTGAATCGAAACAATCTAGTTCTAGGGCAAAAAGTTTCAGAGACTGATTAAACTCTCATCTCTCCACCATTTTCAAAACTAAAGACATATTCATGACCAGGGAAGCATGAAGAACAACTTAAGAACTTTTAAAATCATTTCTGGAAAAAAAGTTCTTGAGCTACCTGAGTTTCGAAGCTTTCAATCTTGCAACTTTCTGACTCCTTCCTTTGATGCAAACCACCCCCTTTGGTCCCTTGATGATGTCTGGATGCTTAGCAAGAGTTTATGTTGGCTAGTTTGGGAGATTGAACAAGTTCTGTTCAAGCTCAGGTGAGAACTGTGTTTGTGATTCAGGCAGTTTCAGGCAAGGGTGAGGGGTTCTTTGTGATCAGGATGATGATTTGAGAAGGTTTGTGAAGTTTGTTCAAGTGTTTGTGGCCTGTATGAAGAGTTTCGAAGGCTTTGGCTTTGAGAGTGAAAAATGGGGAAGTTGAGTTCTTGCTGGTTTCAGGCTTATGTTTTGTTGGTTTGGGTTCAATGAAGCATGGTGAGATGATTAGTGGAGTTTGTTTGAGTGTTTATGGCCTGTGGAATGAGTTTCGAATGTTCTTGCAAGTGAGAGTGAAAATGTGAATGTGTTGCTATGGCTTGCTTCAGGCTTGCTTGGTGTGTGAAATGGCTGGCCTTTGATCCACATAAACAAATCTTATTGGTCAGGTGATGTGACTTGTGCTTTTGTGATTGGTATGGTGCTTTTTGCAAATTGTTAACTTTATGTAAGAGAAAGCATGGGTCAAGTTCTAGCTTGGTACAAGGGGTGTGGGCTGCGCAGCAAGGTGAGGGGAAAGGCTAGGGCTGGTTCAGCAACATAGGCAGCAAGTGGATGGAAGTGATCATGAGCTTTTGCAACTTGCTTGCTTTTAGTTCACATGGAAATATCTTGCCTCACAAGCCATGAAACATGAGAAACTCTTGGTCCATTCTGAACTTTAGGTTACATGTGATGTTTGTGTATTGGTTTGGTGTCAATTAGAAGTCACAAATGCCTTTGATACATGATTTTGCAAATTTCTCATTTGGTGCATATTTTGAAAATTAGTGATTTTTGCCAACTTTGACACACCATAAATTTTGATCCAAAATGAATTAGGTCATGTTCTTGTACTTTTTGAAAAGGGAAAGATCTAATCTACAACTTTCATGACCAAAGTTTTTTCATTTGAAGCATTTTTGGATCAAAAAGTAAGGGTTGAAAAAGTTGCATAAAATGACATTTCACTAAAAGTCAACCATGCCCTAAAAAGTCAACTTTGCAAAAACTTATAATTCTTGAATTTTTTGAACTTCAACCTTCTTCCATGATCAAATAAAGATCAAATACACTCAAAATGATGAAGATCAACCCTTGGTTGGGTCATTGGGGGCCTCAGATGCCCTGATTTTGCACTGACTTGTCCAGAAAGTCAACCCTTGATCAGATGACTTCCCCATGGAATTTCTTCATGAAAATTGATATGCACACTCCCTATACCATATAGAGACCAATAGAAACAAGAATGACCAAAAAATTTGAAGTTATGGCCTCTGAAACAAAAACCCTAATTTTAGGTCATCTGTGCAGTCAAACTTGGCTCTGCCTCCATACCAATCCCAGTTCTTGTGATTCTTTGGCATTCTTGCCTTTGAGAGGATATAATATGATGCTTGAACACACATAGACCCCTTTGAAGTGATTGATGACTTTTGGAGTGGCTCAAGAAGCTCTTGGATTGCTCAGATCACAAACCCTAGATGCAGATGACCTAGAACCAATGCCAAGACTCAAAATTGTGGTATGAGATATTATGATTGTGTTTATGCATATGAAATGATAACAAGCCATGGTGTGAATGGGTGAGGACAAATTTGGGGTGTTTACAGCTGCCCCTATTCAAACATGAGTTAGATGTGCAGGATGTAAGTGACGGCTTAACAGGCAAACAAGATAACTTGTGGTTGAATACCCAAGACAGTCCAAAATTTGCACTCACAGAATGAAGAAGAAAAGGGATATAGATTGTAAAAGAAAGTAAAGTATATTATAAAGTGTGGGCGACGGAGGACGTCCGTCGAGCAGAGGACGACTGTCGGGTAAAGAGCAATGACGGGGACGGCCGACATGCTGGGAAAAGTGCGGAAAATAAAGCAATGTCGGGGACGGCCGACATGCTGGGGATAAAAGAATTATGATGGGGACGGCCATCAGGTAAAGCTGTAAAATTTTCTGGAGATCAAAGAAACATGACGGGGACGGCCATCAAGTTCACAAAGTAAAGTAACCAACGATGGGGACGGCCATCGGGCTAAAAGGGAAAAGGGACCACGACGGGGACGGCCATCGGGTTAAAGAATAAATGAAATAAACAGATGATGAGGTACGGTCATCAAAGGTGAAGGACGATCACCTAGCAGGGGACGGCTGCTCTGTCGGGTATAAGATGAGGGACGGTCATCTAAGGTGGAGGACGACCACCTGGCAGGGTACGGCTGCCGAAAATATCGCGGCATAGGACGAATGCCGGATACAAGGTCAACGATGGGGACGGCCATCGGATGAGCATGATGGAGGATGACCATCAAGAGGTGGAGGACGACCACCTAGCAGGGGACGGCTGCTCTCAAGGTCTATCATGACATAGGACGAATGCCAGATAACCAAAATCAACAATGGGGACGGCCATTGGATGAAAATGATGAAGGACGATCATCAAAAGGTGGAGGACGACCACCTAGCAGGGGACGGCTGCTAAATATCAACGATGGGGACGGCCATCGGATGAGCATGATGGAGGACGACCATCAAGAGGTGGAGGACGACCACCTAGCAGGGTACGGCTGCTCTCAGGGTTTATCATGACACAGGACGAGTGTCAGAAAATTTGTTTGTTGGCGATCTACTGGGGAGTAGTAAACACGGACGAGTGTTTACATCCAAGAAATAAAAGGTATAAGTGTTTAGATGTTTGTGTATGGATTAAAGATGCGGACGAGCATCCTTAAGACAATGATACGGACGAGTATCGGGTAGAAACAAATACTGACACGTGTTCAGAGATGATGATACGGACGGGTATCAACGGGTTAACAGAGAACACGGATGAGTGTTGAATCTGAGAGGATCCTTCTGGGGGATAGTAGACACAAGCGAGTATCTATATTCAAGAAGACAAAAGTGTTTGACACAGTGTACGGATTAAAGATGCGGACGAGCATCCTTAAGACTATGATACGGACGAGTATCATGTAGAAACAAACTCTCGACGCATGTTCTGAGATGATGGTACGGACGAGTACCAACGAGTTAACAAAGAACAAGGACTAGTGTTGACTCTGAGGGGATTTGAGTGGTGTATATAAGATACGGACGAGTATCAGTATAAGGGTGAGTGGTGTATAGATGAGTATTTAACTGCTGGGGAGAGCGACACGGACGAGTGTCAAAAGGAGAAGAGTGTGATATGAACAAGTATCTGATATACAAAGTGTAGGCGACTGCGCTGGGGATATGACACGGACGGGTGTCAAAGGATTGTCGTATGTAAGTATATGTGAGTGCAAAGAGGACGTCTTTGGCTTTCTGCTGGGGTTATGACACAGATGGGTGTCAAAAAGTATCTGTAATACGAGTGGCTTTGTTTGCACAGGGTGTTCAGGTGACTTTATTGGGGAGTATCGACACGGACGGGTGCCAAAGAGAGTATATGTACTGGTGTTTGTGAATGTGAGGCAATTGCTTTTGCTGGGGAATCTCCGCTGGGGATTCTGGGAGAAGTATTCTGTATATTGTTGAAATGTCACTATTCACAAGTGTCGATTCAAAACATGGCTCATGATTATGCTATATGCTTGATTTTTGCCGTAATGCTCCGTACTAAACGGAATGCTACGCTTTGTGGGTGAATATGATGCGAATGCTATGATTATGCGAAGATACCAAGCCAGGATTCGGATCCCGTTACTACGAAGATCTTCGATCGATCTGCTTGAAATGGACATCCCAGCTGGGGATGAGATCATTGGTAGATCCGATGAGATGTATCTGCTTGGGGAAATGGGTCAATGATGGACCTATTCCAATAAATGAGAGACCCAGCTGGGGTTTGTAGAAGCTTTCGTCACTCTGTTGTGATTCCTTCATGTGTTGCTCTTCTGGATAGAGGTTAGAACTCTGTGGGGAGACGGTTCCCTGACTTTTGTACTCGGCGGAGGAAGGAATGGCAACTCGGCTGGGGAGAAGTAACAAGTGGCAACTCGGCTGGGGAGAAAACACTTTGAGTGTTAAGACTGAACGTTGATTTGTCAGCTTGTTGGGATGAAGCTTACATACCCCAAGTTGCGTTCTGGATACCTGCAATCCTGAAAAGATAGAGAAACGCACAAGTAATCCCGAGGTATCCTTTACTGGATTCCGTCATAGGAGTTTAGACACTTCTGAGAGTAAGTATATTTCCTGCAAGCACGTTTTTATTTGAAGATAAACATCTGTATTCTATGCAATCAGTGTTTCTTTTAGACATCAAACATTTTTTGCAAATAAAATGTACAAAACGAGACATGACTGAAAATCTGATTTTATTGATTCATATGCTCTGAATTAGCGAGATACAGTCAAAGGAACAAATCCCCTGAAATGAGGAGATCGTTACAAATTGAGAAACAAAATGCTGGCAATGTTGATGACGCTTTAGGGAGCTTCCTCTTTACTACGACTCGTATGACTTTTGACGTTCTTCTCATCTTGCTTTTTGAAGAATGTTGATTCTGATTGAAGCTCGATCCTTTCGAAGCTTACCAAGTTGTAAACGATACAGACGAATTCAGAATGCAGTTGTTCGCTTATTCCCTTATTTTGCATGGATCGCCCTTTCGGGTTTTCAATCCATCGGGATACCCATTTTTGCCTGAGTTGTCCGATGTGGCTTTTCAACTCAGCGGGTGTACGTTTTTTTGTTTATTTTCCCTTATTTTAGCCCGAGTCTTTTATTCTGTTTTTGACTCGCCGGGATGCCTTATTTTTGCCTGGACCTACATTCTGTTTTTTATGTCCAGCGGGTCATTTTATGCGAAGTATTTTTTAACTGCATCTGAATTCACAGAGGACGGGAAGTCTTCACCATCCATAGTGCTGAGCATCAGTGCTCCACCAGAGAAAACTTTCATTACCACAAATGGTCCTTCATAATTTGGAGTCCACTTGCCCCTGTGGTCTGTATGCAGAGGGAGGATTCTCTTTAGCACAAGATCTCCTACTTGGTACTCTCGGTGCCTGACTTTCTGATCGAAGGCTTTCTTCATTCTTTTCTGATATAACTGCCCATGACAGATTGCAGCCAATCTTTTCTCTTCAATCAGACTCAGCTGTTCATATCGGGACCGAACCCATTCTGCTTCCCTCAGTTTAACATCCATTAGTACCCGTAGAGAGGGTAATTCAACTTCAACCGGTAGGACTGCTTCCATACCATACACAAGCTGATACGGTGTTGCCCCAGTGGATGTTCTGATTGACGTTCGGTACCCATGCAAGGCGAATGGTAGCATCTCATGCCAGTCTTTGTAAGTGACTACCATCTTCTGTACAATCTTCTTGATATTTTTATTCGCTGCCTCAACAGCGCCGTTCATCTTTGGCCTGTAAGGAGAAGAATTATGATGTTGAATTTTGAAGTCCCGGCACAACTCTGCCATCATTTTGTATTTCAAGTTAGAACCATTATCAGTAATGATTCGCTCGGGAACTCCGTATCGACAGATGATATCTCTCTTCAGAAATCTGGCTACCACTTGTCTTGTAACATTTGCATAGGATGCTGCTTCGACCCACTTGGTGAAATAGTCAATGGCAACCAGGATGAATCTGTGGCCATTCGAAGCAGTTGGCTCAATCTTTCCAATCATGTCAATGCCCCACATAGCAAAGGGCCAGGGTGAAGACATCACATTCAAAGGATTGGGAGGCACATGCACCTTATCCGCATAAATCTGGCATTTATGGCATTTTCTGGCGTAGGCACAACAGTCGGCATCCATTGTGATCCAGTAATACCCCGATCTTGGCAATTTCTTGGCCATTGCATGCCCTCCAGCATGGGTACCAAAGGATCCTTCGTTCACTTCATGCATTAACAAATCTGCTTCTGTTTTGTCGACGCATCTGAGGAGTACCATATCAAAGTTTCTCTTGTACAGGGAACCATCAGTGTTCAGAAAGAAACTACCAGCAAGCCTTCTCAAAGTCTTCTTATCATTGGAAGATGCCCCAGGTGGGTATGTTTGGCCCTCCAAGAAGCACTTAATGTCATGGAACCAAGGCTTATCATCTTTAACAACGTCTGCTGCAAATACATATGCTGGCCTGTCATGTCTGGACACTGAGATCTGCGGTACAAAGTTGGCAGCCTGAACTTTGATCAAGGACGAAATGGTAGCCAGAGCACCTGCAAACTGATTCTCGTCCCGAGGGATATACTCAAGCTTGACTGTTGAGAAGAAAGTTAATAACCTCCTTGTATAATCCCTGTAAGGTATCAGATGATCTTGGTGGGTGTACCATTTGCCGTTGGTTTGATTGATTACCAGAGCTGAATCTCCGAATACGGTCAATGTCTTGATCCTGAGGTCAATGGCTTCCTCAAGACCCATAATGCAAGCTTCGTATTCAGCTTCGTTGTTAGTGCAGTTGAAAGTGAGTTTTGCCGAGAAAGGCATGTGAACTCCCTTAGGTGTAATGAGTACTGCACCAACACCACGACCATTCATGTTAACAGCCCCATCAAACATCATGGTCCACTCTTCTTCCGGGTCAGGCCCTTCGGTGTGAACAGGTTCTTCATGATCTTTTTCTTTTATGAACATGATGTCTTCATCAGGGAAGTCAAATCTCATAGGCTGGTAATCATCAATGGGTTGCTCAGCAAGATATTCAGACAATACATTGCCCTTGATGGCTTTCTGAGAAGTGTACTGGATGTCATATTCTGTGAGGCTCATTTGCCATCTTGCAACCCGTCCGGTAAGAGCTGGCTTCTCAAATATGTACTTAACTGGGTCCATCTTTGAGATCAACAAAGTAGTGTGGGTCAACATATACCGTCTCAGTCGGCGAGCAGCCCACGCTAAAGCACAGCAAGTCTTCTCGAGCAGTGAATAACGTTGTTCACAGTCGGTAAACTTTTTGCTTAGGTAGTATATTGCATACTCTTTTCGACCAGACTCGTCATGTTGGCCCAGCACACACCCCATTGACTCTTCTAATACTGTCAAGTACATTATCAGAGGTCTTCCTTCAACTGGAGGCATAAGGATTGGAGGCTCTTGTAAGTATTCCTTGATTTTGTCAAAAGCCTTCTGGCAGTCTTCGTTCCACCTGACCGTTTGCTCTTTGTAAGCACACCAAATTTGCCCTCACCCATTTCACCATGGCTTGTGATCATTTCATATGCACAATCATATCATCTCATATCTCATTTTTGAGTCACTGCATTGGTTCTAAGTCACCTGCATCTAGGGTTTGTAATCTGAGCAATCCAAGATCCATCTGAGCCACTCCAAAGGCAACCAATCACTTCAAAGGGATCCATATGTGTTCATATATCATATCACATCCTCTCAAAATCAAGATTGCAAAAGAATCACAAGAACCAGGGTTTGAGTGGATGCAGAGCCAGGTTTGACTGCACAGTTGACCTAAAATTAGGGTTTTGGTTTCAGAGGCCATAACTCCAAATTTTTTGGTCATTCTTGTTTCCATTGGTCTCTATATGGTATAGGGAGTATTCATATCAATTTTCATGAAGAAATTCCATGGGGAAGTCATCTGATCAAGAGTTGACTTTTCAGACAAGTCAGTGCAAAATCAGGGCATCTGAGGCCCCCAATGACCCAACCAATGGGTGATCTTCATCATTTTGAGTGTATATGATCTTTATTTGATCATGGAAGAGGGTTGAAGTTCACAAAAATCAAGAATTTGGAAGTTTTGCAAATGTTGACTTTTGGGCATAGTTGACTTTTCAAGAATGCCTCATTTTTGGTCATTTTTCAAGCCTTAATTCTTGATCCAAAAATGCTTCAAATGAAAAAACTTTGGTCATGAAAGTTGTAGATCTCATCTTTCCCTTTTCAAAAAGTACAAGAACATGATCAAATTCTTCTTGGATCAAAAGTTATGGTGTGACAAAGTTGGCAAAAATCATTGATTTTCAAGTTATGCACCAAGTGTGAAAATTGCAAAATCATGTACCAAGGCAAATTGCAACTTCTAATTGGCATCAAACCCTCACATAAACATCATGTAAGTCCTAAAATTAAGAATGGACTAGGCATTGCTCATGTTTCATGGCTTTTGGGACAAGATCTTTCCATGTGAACCATAAAGCAACAACTTGCAAAAACTCATGATCACACTTCCTACAACTTGCAACCTTGGATGCTGACTTTGGCTAGCCTTTCCCCTCACCCTTGCTGCGCAGCCCATGCCTTGTACTAGCCTAGATCATGAGCCATACTTATCTTACACAAAAGGTGGACTTTGAGCAAAAGCAAACTTACCAATCACTATAGGCCAGGTCACATCATCTGACCTATAGGATTAAAATACAATATCCCTTGGCAAGCCAAAGATATGAAGAGGCAAGGCTGAAACACTTGACAACAACACATTCACAAAACACACCCTAGCTGCATTTTGCTTCGAATCTCTCTGCCCAGCCACCAAACATCAAAACCATTTTCACCAAGCATCTCACCATGATTCATTGAGAAGAAACCAGCCAAGAGCCAGGCCTGAAACCAACCACAAAACCACCTCACCATTTTCACCTCAGCCTGCATTTCTCTTCGAATCACCTTCCACAACTTACAAACATCCAAACAAACTTTACAAAGCTTCTCCACTCACCATCTGGATCACAAAGAACCATTCACAATGGCCTGAAACTGCCTGAATCATCACTGCCATTTCCAACTGAGCTTGAGCAGAAGCTTGTCAAACTCCTCATCCAGCCAATATAAACTCCTCCAAAGCATTCAAACATCATCAAGGGGTCCTAAGGAGGGGATTGCACAAGGAGAAAGGGCCAGAAAGTCATCAGAGTGAAAGCTTCGAATCTCAGGTAGCTCAAGAAATATTTTTCCAGAAATCATTTCTTTTGTTCTAAACTTTTTCTTTGTGTCTTTCTGATCATGAATATGTCTTTGGTTTTGCAAATGGTGATGAAATGAGAGTTTAATTGCTCTCTGAAACTTGCGTGCCCTAATTCTTTCTTGCTTCGATTCAGCCTTGTTAGGAAATATAAATTTGTTTTGAGATGGGGTTTTGATTCGTGAGTGAGTGGGGATCATTCCTGTGTTCTTAGTTTTCATTTTAAATACGTGTGGAGATAGTTAGGGATTTTGGGTGAACGGAGAAGATGACCGGAACACTGTTCCGGTCATCTGAATGTGTTTAACGGCGAGATTAGGGCATAAGCATTGATTAGTGAAATTTGAATCTGAGCCGTGAGATGTGGCGCGCAGTCAACTCCCGCGCGTGTGACTTTGAATCTGGCACGTTGGATCTGATTACTTCTCATTAATTCATTTTAAATTCATTTTTATTCATTTTCTTTTTCTTTTATTTGCATAATTATTTTAAAATAGTAAAAAATGTGTAAAAATTATGAAACTTTTTCCCATAAGTTTTATTAATTTTTATGACTCAAAAACATTTTTACTTTTATTTTTTGCATTTAAAAAGTATTTTAAAATATTTAAAAGGTTATTTTTAATTGATTAATGAAAATTAATTTATTAAAAATACTTTTAGGTATTCAAAAATCACCAAAAAATTCATGAAATGTTCTAAGACATTTAGAAACATTGTCCAACCTTCAAACCAAATTTCTTTTTTGATCTTGATGCATTTTAAGAATTTTTCATTGAATTAAATCATTTTTTGTGCATTATTTTGATCATAAGTTCAAAAATCATTTCTGCCTATTTGAGAAGAGTTGGACATTGATTCTTTTTGCATTGTTTTGTGTTTAGCATGTAGTTTCTAGGATTAAATGGCCATGATTTGATTCCTCATTTTCAATTTGTTTGGCATTTCTTTTGTTTAGGAACCCTAAAAACCCTAATAACTTAGAAAAATCATAACTTGAGATTGGTTAAGAGTTGAGACCTCCCCTTTGGACCTTGGTTTAGTATAGGGCTAGGGATCCTTTGTGTGGCATTTTCCATTTTTTATCCTAGGGTTTGCTTCTGTTTTGGTTTTTGTTTGTTGATTGATCCATAAACCCTAATTTGGGCTTTCTTTTGCATCCTTCTTGCATTCTCTTGCATAACATGACTTACCATGACATTTCAAGCATTCATGTGATTCATTTGACATCATAAGACATATAGAAAGCATCTTTGATCATTGCATCTTGCATTTGCCATGTTGTATGCCATGTATGCTTCATAACTTTTCATGTATATCCATGCTTCCAAGCTTGCACCATTTGCATCCATGAACTTGTATGAACATCTCCATGCCTTGTCTCATGTTTATAGCACTCCATAGCATCATTATCATCATCAACATGCTTCTGGTTTTGTTTAGCATCATACCATTTCATCCCCTTTGGCATTGCATTGCATTTCTTTCTAACTTTTCAGGTGGTAAGTAAACTTGAGAAGTGAATTTGCCTTCACTTCTCATAACTTTTCTTTTCATCCCTCTTGCATCCATTGCTGCATTTTTGTTTGTGTTTGAGTTTGAGCTTGCTCATTCTTGTTCCTCCCACTTTCTTTCTTCAAGTGACTTGACTTCTTGAATGAAGCAAGTTGCTTTGCTTCTCTTGATCCTGTTCATCTGCTTCCTGGTGGCTCCTTTGAAGATTGTTCTTGTTTAAACCTCACAAACCTTAGGAACAACCAAGCATGACAATGATTAGGGTTTTGATTAGTCTCCCCTCTTAGTTTTACCTTTGTGTCTCTTTTGAGTCTTCTCCTCTCATCTCATAATCAGGGACTAAACCATAAAGGCTTTAAGGCTTTGTGATTAAGCTTATGCCTGCATCCTTCTCTTAGGATGGAGTGTATAATTTTAATCCTAAGTGTTAAACCCTTAATGTGTTTAAATCTCTTAATCAATTCACTTAATAATCATCAAGACATCACACTTGTAACTTGGGCCTTGCATTAGGGTTCTAATTCTTCCTTAACTGGTTAAGAAGGACTAACCCTAGTGTTAATGGACAAGTCCCCCTCAAGTTGTCTTACAAACCCTAAAAAACACTTCATCATCATACCATTAAATAAAATCCACTTAATAAAGGTTTGTTTTGTCATGAGTTTAATCCCTAATCATGGATTAAGCTGAGGAGCTTTTCTCAGCTTAAACACCCTCATCTATTATCCTTCTATTAGGATGGTGTAATGAGTCTGTTTAATCCCTGATTATGGCTTAACCTCATTACTCAACACTAAACAAAAACACCAAAAACATCTAAATAATCACAAGTAGGTTAATGATCTTAATCCTACATCAAAGGTAATTAAGTGTGAGAATCTGACTTCACACTTAAGGTATTCTCATTACCCCTAATCAGAGGGAAGATGTGATGAGTTTACTAATCCATTGGTTTAGGCTTAAGCTCATTAACTTACGACAAACTTCAAAAAGCAATAAAAGACTGAAAACTCAAAAACAAACAATAATCGTCTCCTTCGGGATTCTTTTCTCATCATCTTCACTCACAAACGAGAACTTGCTTCTTCCGTCTAATGCAAGACAGTTCGCACCTGAGTCAGACAGGTCATACACTTGAGCATAGACAAGTAAGCAGTTCACAAGTCAATTCATCTTTCAGTCTCTTTGGGTCGAACTACGGTGTTCTGACTTCCTCATTGCACGAGAGGATACGTAGGCATAACTTAACAGTTATCGAACAAAAGTCTCTGTATATTCCCCATCTTTCCAGCATCTTTCTCTTAGCCTCATTATCATGGGCATTTCATTCTTGGTCTCACACTGACACTGTACATATTACACCTTGCACTTCCTTTACACTGACACCTGTACATCCTTTTCCAGCTCTTTTACACACAGATTGCACTGACACTACCCCTTTAAAACACAAATCTTTTAAGCGTGGATCCCGTCGAGTACGGCGGACAATCTGGGTGCTAATACCTTCCCAGGTTGTAACCAACCCCCTTTCTCAGTCTCTCTGGTTCGCAAACCGTCTTATCCATATCTTTCTAGGTCTATGCAGCATTGCCTTTCCTCCGGGATAAAAATGCCTAGCTGGCGACTCTTTTCATCTCCAGTGAGTTCACGGCTGTGTGTTCTCATTGTCCCTCTCGCCGACCGTTCGCGTCTGTACCTTCATCTGATCCATTTCATTTGTCGGGAGCGACAGCTTGGCGACTCTGCTGGGGACCCTTATATTGCAACCAGGGCTTCTGGTTCTTTTTGTGGGTTCCTCCTAGCGCTTGATTGATCTGTGTTTACTGGGGTGTTATGTGCTATCTGTGCTTGTATGTTTATTTTTTGTTTATTGCTTTATGTACAGTTTGTTTACTGCTTTCTTTACAGTTTTTCATATATCATACTGTCATACTGCTGGCTGGATCTGTTGTCTGCTTTGGTGGGTGGGTGTTCCATTGAGAGTTAAGGTCCTATACCTGGGACCTGAGTGGCACCTAGGCTAGAGTGAATCATATTCTTTCCCATTCCATTTCGGTCTGGTGCGGGAATATGAAACACGGTTCAGATATGGGTTTCTTCTTGAGAACTCTGTGTTGCAGATTTCCTGCAGTGCTAGGGCTATCTGGGAAGCCTGCTAAGTCTGGATGACCTTTTAGTTTTGACCTTCAGAAACTGAGGAGAATTAGAGGAGGAACTTTTATGGTTATTGTAAACACTGTACCTCCGGGTTAGAAGTGTTTACACTTCTCATAACTGATCCAAGTCTGAGGATCCTTGTTCTAGAACACCACCTGTGAGGGGGTTGGGCTGTTTACAGGTTTGCAGGTACCTTGACCTCAGAATACCTTGTTACTTTGATTGTTTAAGAATACTTCAATTTGGGACAGTTCTTGTGATTCTAAAACCCTGGACATGTGGCTCTTTATTTGAGTCCCCCATCTTGGTTACTGGATTTATAGACCTCCATCTGGAATTCTTGAACATACTTGGACCTATATCAGGGCATTTGATCAGATCCAGCTCAGTCACAGACCCTTGCATATCATTTGCATACATAATCATTGCATCATATTGACATTTGCTTATTTGTGTTTCAGGGTATCCATCTTCATTTGGTTTTGGTTTTGACCCCATCTTCAGTATTGACCTATCTTCACCAGCATCAGCCAATCAGTGGCCCCTTCTTCAGTATTATCATCAGTACCTACCTCTCCTCAGTCTTCAGCATCATGGCTCCTAAAAGGAGCAACATCACCTACCACTTTTTCCAGCCGGAGCTCTCAGATATCAGGAGGATTCAGACCCTGATCACTCCAGATCACATACCATTGTTCAGGGAAAGTTATGGAGATATACTTGATATGGCTATGGATCTGGACCCATCACAGAGAAGCCTGATCCACACTTGCATTCAGTTTTATGATCCCCCACTGAGATGTTTCACTTTTCAAGACTTTCAGTTGGGCCCCTTACTGGAAGAGTACTCCTCATTAGTTGGTATACCTATCAGGGATGGAATCCCTTTCAACCCTGAGATGGTCTTTCCTGCTAATGGAGAAGTAGCAAAGGCTTTGCATCTGGAACCTGTCCTGATTGAGCAGCATATGACCTCTAAAGCTGGAATCCCTGGCTTCCATCTGGATTTCTTGATCTCTCAAGCTACCTTGAAGGCTTCTCTAGGAGAGTGGAAAGCTGTTTGTGCTTTACTGGCCTTGAGCATATATGGAATTGTATTGTTTGCAGATGAGCCTCGATTCATTAGCAAGAATGAAATCCATCTTTTCATCCTGAAGAACCCAGTGCCAACTTTATTGGGGGATCTTTACTATTCAGTGCATCAGAGGAATGAAAAGCAGAGGGGGAGATTAGTGAGGTGTTGTGCTCCATTGTTCCACACTTGGCTTCTCAGGCATCTACCCAGGACAGATGCATTTCTAAACCCTCATCAGCGGAGCAACTGGGCTAAGAGACTCACTGTTCTAACTTCAGCTGACATCAGATGGTGCACTCAAAGCACCAAGGGTAGGGATGTCATCACCAGCTGTGGGCATTTTCCCAATGTGCCCCTAATAGGAGTTAAGGGAAATATCAATTACAACCCTCTGTTGTTCAGAAGGCAACTGGGCTATGCACTGGTCCACACTCCTAAGGCACAGGACTTGGTGGAGACTCTTTATTGTGAGAACAAGACTAATCTGGCTACTGTTAGGCAGGCAGCCTGGGCCTGGGATAATGTTCAAACCAAGGGAGTGACCATTCTGGGGAAGTGCAACAATGTGGCATCAGCACAATATTATGAGTGGTCCCGTGCCAGGGCCCAATTCTCTGGGATGCCCTTTACCATAGAAGACATGCCTGAGTCATCTTCAGCACCACCCCCTGCCACTATCAGTTTGGAGAAGTTTGAGAGCTTGAAGGAAAGAAATGAGAAGCTAACCCAGGCTTTGCAGAAGACCCTCCGGGAGAGGAGTGAGGGTATGAGGGAGGTTGAGAGGTTGGAGAAATTGAGAGTAGAGCATCTGACTAAGATTGAGAAGTCTGGGGATTATATCAAAAAGTCTAAAGCTGGAGAACAAATTCTGAAGAATGCTTGCAAAGAAGCCCAGTTCCAGAGAGCAAGGACAGACTTGTATTTGAAGGAGAGTCAAGCCCGGTGGGTCAGGATCACCGAGGCTCGTACCCTGGAAGACAAGAGAGTTCAAGACAAGATGGAGCAACTGGAAGCTAGTACAAAAGAACAGCAAGAAGCCCTGGCAGCAGCCCAGAGGGAGATATCAGAACTAAAGATCAAAGCAGGGGTGAAGAGGTCCAAAAACCAAAGTCAGCACAAGAAGCTAGCAGCAGCTGTTATGACCCGGAATCTCCTCATCAGGAATCTCACGGAGCGTCCGGCTGATCCTGTGACCGAAGCACTTCTCAAGGAAGTTCGTGAGGATGAGTTTGGTCTTGGTGTTTGACCATTTGTTTGTTGTTGCTTTCTTTCCATGTACTTTTATTTTCTTGTAATGTATTTTGACCCCTTAGAGGGCTTGTATTGTAAAATGAACAATTTGTATTATTTCACCTTCTGTAATATATTTGTGTTAGTTTGCTTCATCTGAGTTTTCTTCAAGCAACAACAACAGCATCTCCAAGGGTCTGGAAGGGTCAAAACTGAATGCCAAACCGGATACCTTGAGAACAAATAAGCATACTGCATTGCATGCTAACCCTTTGTTTGTTTTGTAGGTTTTTGTTTTATCGCCACTAACTCTGTTGTGATGTTCAGGAACTATTGCTAGGCGCCGAGTTTTTCCCCTCAACCGTCCGCACCGTTATCCGACCCGTAACAATCTTCCGGGCATTCAAATGGATCAGATGCAGCAGGACCTTACTGAGGTCAGAAATCAAATGGCAAATGAAAGGCTAGAGATGAGGAATCAGATGACTCAGTTTATGGAAGTTATGAACAACATGGCTCAAAGCCAGGAAAGATTGAGAGCCATGGTGGAAAGGCAAAATCAAGAGGATCCACATATAGGGACTGCCGGCACCAGCAACAACGAAAGGGTACAACCTCATGTTAACCCCCCTGTCTTTGGGCCACACCTCCATCCTGAAGTCAATATCCCTGCAAATGTTCAAGGGACTGCCACTGCAGCCAGGGTACTTCAAGAAGACCCCCAAGAGGACCAGTTTACAGTAATGGGTGCTGGGGAAGAAGCTTATGATAGGAGATTGGATGAGATAGCTGAGAAGTTGAGGTCCTTAGAATCTCAAAACTCTTTGGGCTTCGATGTCATGGACATGGGCTTGGTAGACGGGGTCAGGATCCCCCATAAGTTCAAGCCTCCTTGCTTTGAAAAATACAACGGGACTTCATGCCCCCGGACTCATTTACAGTCATTTCTGGGAAGGCTGAAGGCCTATACAATGGATGAGAAGCTCTGGATGTTCTATTTCGAAGACAGCTTAACTGGAGCATCAAGAGAATGGTACTCTCACTTGACAAGGGCGACAATTAGATGCTGGAAGGACTTGGCAGAGGCCTTCATCAGACAGTATCAGTACAATTTAGACATGGCACCCAACAGGACCCTCCTAATGGGAATGTCACAATCTTCAAGGGAGAGTTTCCGAGAATATGCCCAAAGATGGAGGCAATTGGCTGCTGCTGTTCAGCCACCTATGTCTGAACGGGAAATGGCAGATATGTTCATGAACACCCTTCAGGGAACATATATTGACAGGTTGGCTGCTTTCTCTTCCACTAGCTTTGCAGATGTTGTCATAGCCGGGGAGAGGATTGAAAGCTTGTTAAAAATGGGAAAGATCTCAGACAACGGTGCAAGCTCGTCCAGTAGTACAAGAAAGCCTTTTGCGGGCCCGAGAAGAACTGGCGAGACCAATGCCATCCATTCAAACAGGGGCAGGCCCCAATATGTTCAAAGGTCAATAGCAGCAGTCACCATTCCTGCTCCAGCTCATCCTCAGCCAATCTATCAACCTCCGCAGCAAAACTATCAACAACAGCCTCAGTACCATCAGCAAAATCAGTATCCTCCAAGAAATTACAACAACAGCAACACTAACAACAACAGTCAACAAAGGCCATTCCAACAGAGGCCATCTCAAGCTAACAGAGTGATCGATCCGATCCCTATGCCATATGCTACCCTGCTGCCACAACTCCTGAAACTCAACTTAGTTGATCTAAGGACGCTGGCACCTCCAGATCCCAACAGTCTACCCAGGAACTATGACTCCAACGCTAAGTGTGCCTTTCATTCAAACGCACCTGGCCACAGTACGGAAAAGTGCAGAGCTCTGCATATGAAGGTACAAGACCTGGTAGACTCGAAAGCTCTGAATTTCGCGCCACCACCCAATGTCAATAAAAACCCAATGCCAAATCATGGTGGTCCCCGAATTAACGCTATTGAAGAAGACAAACCGTCTTATTTAATAACGAGTGTGGGACAGATCAGGACACCATTGGTAGAAATCAAGGCTCAGCTCTTGGAATGCAACATGTTCCCAGGATGCGAGTTGGGGTGTGCTTACTGCAATATTTCGGTAAATGGGTGCGATAATTTGAGGAATGGCATAGATAGCCTTATTCAGAGTGGCCAGCTTCAGATCACCACATCGTTTCCAACAAATCCAGCAATCTCATCAGCAACGGTTTCAGAACCTCCTACAACCGCAGCAACCATTGTTCCTGACAATTCTTCGGTTTCATCAACAAGTACTTCATCTGTCATTTCAACTGACCAGATGTCAATGAATGTTCCTTCTACAACTCCAGCACCACTCCATTATGAAGCTTCTACAACAACAACATCCATTCTTCCACCATTATCTCCTACAACACCAGCAACAAATCATGAAGACGTCTCAACTGTCACCATATTTTATGATCCTGAAAGCAACTCCGTCTACAATTCAGAAGGTGCTTCTCCCATCAGAGCACCAGTAACAATTTATTACGATCCACAAACTATCACAGTTCCTTCAACAGCTGCAATCAGTCCAGTCACCATCACGGTGCCTGGACCCGTGCCTTATGAAAGCAGTAATGCCATCCCCTGGCATTACGGCTCCGACTTGTACTGTGAAGGACAAAGAATCACTTTTGAATCATCAACCCCTGCACTGCAAATTGACAATGTGGGCGGAGGCGGAGGCTTCACTCGAAGCGGACGTCTTTTCGCTCCACAGATTCAGAGACCCACAGCCGAAGCAGAAGCTGCTGCCAAGGCAAAAGGGAAGAGCCCTGTGCAGGAAGATCAAGCTGTTAGGGAAGCTTTGAAAACACCATTCGATCAAGAGGTTGATGAGTTCATGCGGATCATCAAAAAGAGTGATTATAAAATAGTGGATCAGCTTCATCAGACGCCTTCCAAGATCTCAATCCTATCGTTGCTTATGTGCTCCGAAGCCCATCGGAATGCACTACTCAAAGTCTTGCACGCAGCTTACGTGCCTGAAGAGATCACTGTCAATCAACTGGAAGCAGTGGTGGGAAATGTTAATGCTAGTCACGGACTAGGATTCATCAATACTGACTTGACAACGGAAGGCCGCAACCACAACAAAGCCTTGCACATAACCATGGAATGCAAAGGTGCTGTCCTTTCCCATGTGCTGGTAGACACGGGGTCATCCCTTAATGTCCTACCTAAGAAGGCCCTGGTGAAGCTAGAATATGACGGATTGGCGTTGAGACCCAGCAACCTGGTGGTAAGAGCTTTTGATGGCTCAAAGAGATCGGTTCTGGGAGAAATTGAACTGCCCATAACGATTGGCCCGCAGACCTTTAAAACTATCTTCTATGTGATGGACATTCAGCCGGCCTACAGCTGTTTGTTGGGTAGGCCATGGATTCACGCTGCTGGCACCGTGACCTCTACCCTTCACCAGAAGTTAAAATATGAGTGGGAGGGTCAAATCGTTACAATCTACGGAGAGGAGGACATTTTTGTCAGCCACCTGGCTACCTATAAATACATTGAAATGGATGGAGAGATCCATGAAACAATGAGCCAGGGGTTTGAAGCCTTGAATGTGAATGAAACATCTGCTGTACCTGGTACTTCAATATCATCATACCAACAAGCCCGGAAGGTTGTTGAGGAAGGAACTGCCCAAGGCTGGGGCAAGCTACTACCGGTGGAGAAGAAAGAAGACAGATTTGGGTTGGGTTACAAACCAACTCAACAAGATCAAGCAGCGGCTGCAAAAGATCCCAATTTTGTGAGTGGGGGGATGCTTACCCCTGATGCTATCAACTGTCTGGAAGACGAGCTGGAAGAGGAGCGCAATCTGGAGAATTGGATTCGTCCAAAGATCCCGGGGAGCAGTATCTCAAACTGGTCTTCCCAGGAAATTATAAGAGTTACTCATGCAGAGTAATTATTATTTCCTGTATTTTTATAAGCATGCATCAAAGTCTTGCATCTTGCCCAAGATGACAAGACTCATTTTGTAATCGGGCCATCTGTACTTTTTGTGCAAACAAGATCAATCAATGAAATATCAGACATCTTTTTGCAAATGAGTCTTTTTCTTTTCCGCTCACTGTTTTTTTTTCATTTTTCTTTTTGTACAAAAAATAAATGGCAGTGTTTTCAAAATGACAACTCTATTTCACCTTTTTAAATAAGACTAAAATCAGATCACTAAAATGAACAACTTAACCCTTGCAGAGAGTGCCTTCCAGACAGCACCGACAACAACACGGCTATGACTTCGTATGACTTTGACAATCCAATCAATCAAGCTGATGAAGGGGTTGAAGAAGAATATGAGCTTCCTGAAGAGCTAGCCAGGTTGTTAAGACAAGAGGAAAAGGTTATTACTCCTCACCAGGAGGAGGTTGAAGTGATCAATCATGGTACAGATGAAGACGTGAAAGAAGTTAGAATCGGGGCCTGCCTGCAAGACTCAGTGAAGAGACAACTGATAGACCTGCTTCAAGAGTATGTAGATGTGTTTGCTTGGTCGTACCAAGACATGCCAGGGTTGGATACCGATATTGTCGTGCACAAGCTGCCTTTGAGAGAAGAATGCCCGCCAGTTAAACAGAAGCTGCGCCGTACTCGTCCGGACATGGCAATGAAAATCAAAGAAGAGGTACAAAAGCAATGGGACGCCGGGTTCCTTGCTGTGACCAGCTACCCACCGTGGGTTGCTAATATAGTACCTATGCCTAAGAAAGACGGTAAGGTAAGGATGTGTGTTGACTACCGGGATCTGAACAGAGCCAGCCCGAAAGATGACTTCCCTTTACCTCACATTGATGTATTGGTGGATAATACGGCTCAGTTCTCGGTATTCTCCTTCATGGACGGATTTTCAGGATACAACCAGATCAAGATGTCACCTGAAGACATGGAGAAGACAACCTTCATCACACCCTGGGGCACGTTCTGCTACAAAGTGATGCCATTTGGGCTGAAGAATGCCGGTGCGACATATCAACGGGCTATGGTAACATTATTCCACGATATGATTCATAAAGAAATAGAGTGTTATGTGGATGATATGATTGCCAAGTCCCTTACAGAGGAAGATCACCTGGTGAATCTGCTCAAGTTATTCAAGCGCCTGAGGAAGTACCAACTGAAGTTGAACCCCAACAAATGCACATTCGGGGTGAGATCTGGTAAGCTGCTGGGTTTTATTGTAAGCGAGAAGGGGATTGAGGTTGACCCTGGTAAAGTCAAGGCCATCCAAGAGATGCCTGCACCGAAAACAGAGAAAGAAGTTCGAGGTTTCTTAGGTCGATTGAACTACATTTCAAGGTTCATCTCCCACCTTACAGCAACCTGTGAACCTTTGTTCAAGCTGTTGAGGAAAGAACAAACGGTCAGGTGGAATGAAGACTGCCAAAAGGCTTTTGACAAGATCAAGGAATATCTGCAAGAACCTCCAATCCTCATGCCCCCAGTTGAAGGAAGACCTCTGATAATGTACTTGACAGTATTAGAAGAGTCGATGGGGTGTGTGCTGGGCCAGCATGACGAGTCTGGTCGAAAAGAGTATGCAATATACTACCTAAGCAAAAAGTTTACCGACTGTGAACAACGTTATTCACTGCTCGAGAAAACTTGCTGTGCTTTAGCGTGGGCTGCTCGCCGACTGAGGCAGTATATGTTGACCCACACTACCTTGTTAATCTCAAAAATGGACCCAGTCAAGTACATATTTGAGAAGCCGGCGCTTACCGGACGGGTTGCAAGATGGCAGATGATTCTCACAGAATACGACATCCAGTACACTTCTCAGAAAGCCATCAAGGGCAGTGTACTATCTGAATATCTTGCTGAGCAACCCATTGATGACTACCAGCCTATGAGATTTGACTTCCCTGATGAAGACATCATGTTCATTAAATCAAAAGATCATGAGGAGCCTGTTCACACTGAAGGGCCTGACCCGGAAGAAGAATGGACTATGATGTTTGATGGGGCTGTTAACATGAATGGTCGTGGTGTTGGTGCAGTACTCATTACACCCAAAGGAGTTCACATGCCTTTCTCGGCAAAACTCACTTTCAACTGCACTAACAACGAAGCTGAATACGAAGCTTGCATTATGGGTCTTGAGGAAGCCATTGACCTCAGGATCAAGACATTGACCGTATTCGGGGATTCAGCTTTGGTAGTCAATCAGACCAACGGAAAATGGTATACACACCAGGATCATCTGATACCTTACAGGGATTATACAAGGAGGTTATTGACTTTCTTCACAACAGTCAAGCTTGAGTATATCCCTCGGGACGAGAATCAGTTTGCAGATGCCTTGGCTACCATTTCGTCCATGATCAAAGTTCAAGCTGCTAACTTTGTACCTCAGATTTCAGTGTCAAGACTTGATAGACCAGCATATGTATTTGCGGCGGAAGTTGTCAAAGATGATAAGCCTTGGTTCCACGACATTAAATGCTTCTTGGAGGATCAAACATACCCACCTGGGGCATCTTCCAATGATAAGAAGACTTTAAGAAGGCTTGCTGGGAGTTTCTTTCTGAACACTGATGGATCTTTATACAAAAGGAACTTTGATATGGTACTCCTCAGATGTGTTGACAAGACGGAAGCAGGTTTGTTGATGCATGAAGTGCACGAAGGATCGTTTGGTACCCATGCCGGAGGGCATGCCATGGCTAAAAAGTTGTTAAGATCAGGTTATTACTGGATCACAATGGATGCAGACTGTTGTGCTTACGCCAGAAAATGCCACAAATGCCAGATCTACGCAGATAAGGTGCATGTGCCTCCCAATCCTTTGAACATCATGTCTTCACCCTGGCCCTTTGCTATGTGGGGCATTGATATGATTGGCAAGATTGAGCCGACTGCTTCAAATGGCCACAGATTCATCTTGGTCGCCATTGACTATTTCACCAAGTGGGTTGAAGCAGCCTCATATGCAAACGTCACAAGACAAGTGGTAGCCAGATTTCTGAAGAGAGATATCATCTGTCGATATGGAGTTCCCGAGCGAATCATTACTGATAATGGTTCCAACTTAAACAACAAAATGATGGCAGAGCTATGCCGGGACTTCAAAATCCAACATCACAATTCTTCTCCTTACAGGCCAAAGATGAATGGCGCTGTTGAGGCGGCAAACAAGAATATTAAGAAGATTGTGCAAAAGATGGTAGTCACCTACAAAGACTGGCATGAAATGCTACCATTCGCCTTGCATGGGTACCGCACGTCAATCAGGACATCCACTGGGGCAACGCCGTATCAACTTGTGTATGGTATGGAAGCAGTCCTACCGGTTGAAGTTGAACTACCCTCTCTGCGGGTATTGATGGATGTTAAGCTGAACGAAGCAGAATGGGCCAGGGCCCGATACGAGCAACTGAGTCTGATCGAATAGAAAAGATTGGCTGCAATCTGTCATGGACAGCTATATCAGAAGAGAATGAAGAGAGCCTTCGATCAGAAAGTCAGGCACCGAGAGTACCAAGTAGGAGATCTTGTGCTGAAAAGAATCCTCCCTCCTCATACAGACCACAGGGGCAAGTGGACTCCAAATTATGAAGGACCATTTGTTGTAAAGAAAGTTTTCTCTGGTGGAGCACTGATGCTCAGCACCATGGATGGTGAAGATTTCCCGTCCCCTGTGAATTCAGACGCAGTTAAAAAATACTTCACATAAAAATGACCCGCTGGACATAAAAACAGAATGTAAGTCCAGTCAAAAATAGGGCATCCCGGCGAGTCAAAAACAGAATAAAAGACTCGGGCAAAAATAAGGGAAAATAAATAAAAAATGTACACCCGCTGAGTTGAAAAGCCACATTGGACAACTCAGGCAAAAATGGGTATCCTGATGGATTGAAAACCCGAAAGGGCGATCCATGCAAAATAAGGGAATAAGCGAACAACTGCATTCTGAACTCGTCTGTATCACTTGCAACTCGGAAAGCTCCAAAAGGATCAAGCTTCAATCAGAATCAGCCTTCTTCAGAAAGCAAGGCGAGAAGAACGTCATTGTCATACGAGTCATAGCAGAAGAGGAAGCTCCTTTGAAAGCGTCATCAACACTGCCAACATTTTTGTTTCTCAATTTGTAGCAATCTCCTCATTTCAGGAGATATGTTTCTTTGACTGTATCTCGCCAATTCAGGGCATATTGAATTAATAAAATCAGATTTTCAGTCATGTCTCGTTTTGTACATTTTTATTTTTATTTTTTGCAAAAAATGTCTGATATCTTAAAAAAACATTGATTGCATAAGAATACAGATGTTTATCCTCAAATAAAAACATGCTTGCAGGAAATTATACTTACTCTTGAGAATGCTTAACTCCTATGACGAAATCCAGTAAAGGATACCTCGGGACCTTTTGTGCGTTTCCTTGTCTTTGCAGGATTGCAGGTATCCAGAACACAACCTGGGGCACGCAAGTTACATCCCAGCGAGTTGGCAAATCAACAAACAGTCTCAGCACTCAAGGTGCTCTCTCCCCAGCTGAGTTGCCTCTCATAACATCCCCCCAGCGAAGTTGCCAGCCATTACTTATCTCCGTCAGAGTTGCTAAGCATACTGGAAGGCACCTACATCCCCGACTGAGTCAAGGATCCCTCTTTCTCCCCAGCCGAGTTGTCGTCTCGCCCTCAGCCGAGTACAAAATCGGGGAGTCATCTCCCCATCGAGCTCCAGCCTCTGTCCAGAAAAGCAGCGCCTGAAGGATCACAACAGAGTGAAGAAAGCTTCTACAAACCCCAGCTGGGTCTCTCATTTATAAGGATAGGTCCATCAGTGACCCGCATCCCCAAGCAAACATCGTCTTATTAGATCTACCAATGATCACATCCCCAGCTGGGATGTCCATTTCAAGCAGATCGGCCAAAGATCTTCGCAGCAACGGGATCCGAATCTCGGTTTTGGTATCTTTGCACAATCATAGCATTTGCATCATATTCACCCACAAAGCGTAGCATTCCGTTTTAACACGGAGCATTACGGCAAAAAATCAAATGCATAGCATAATCATGAGCCATGTTATGAATCAACACCTGTGAATGATTACAGTTCATCAACGTACAGGAGAAAAATCCCCACCAGAGTTCCCAGCAAAAGCAGTTGCCTCACAACTCCCAAACACCAGTATATACTCCTTTTGATATCCGTCCGTGTTATATCCCAGCAGAAAGCCAAAGACATCCTCTTTGCACTCACATATACTTATATACACTCTCTTGACACCCGTCCGTGTCGTATCCCCGGCGCAGTCACCTACACTTTGTATATCAAATATTTGTCCATACTACACTCTTCTCCTTTTGACACTCGTCCGTGTCGCTCTCCCCAGCAGCTAACTACTCATACTACAGATACTCGTCCGTATCTTGTATACACCATTTATATATCCCCGCAGATTCAACACTAGTCCTTGTTCTTTGTTAACCAGTTGGTATTCGTTCGTACCATCATCTCAGAACATGCGTCTAGTGTTTGTTTCTACATGATACTCGTCCGTATCATAGTCTTAAGGATGCTCGTCCGCATCTTTAATCCATACACCGTGTCAAACACTTGTGTCTTCTTGGATATAGATGCTCGTCCGTGTCTACTATTCCCTCAGAAGAACCATCAGATTCAACACTCGTCCGTGTTCTCTGTTAACCCGTTGATACTCGTCCGTATCATCATCTCTGAGCACGCGTCGGTATTTGATTCTACCCGATACCCGTCCGTATCATAGTCTTAGGGATGCTCGTCCGCATCCTTAATCTATACACAATACCAAACACTTATACCTTTTGTTTCTTGGATATAAACACTCGTCCGTGTTCACTACTCCCCAGTAGATCGCCAACAAAGCAAATTTTCTAACACTCGTCCTGTGTTATGATAACCCTGAGAGCAGCCGTACCCTGCTGAGTGGTCGTCCTCCACTTCTTGATGATCGTCCTCCATCATGCTCGTCCGATGGCCGTCCCCATCGTTGATTTTAGCAGCCGTCCCCTGCTAGGTGGTCGTCCTCCACCTCTTGATGATCGTCCTTCATCATTTTATCCAATGGCCGTCCCCATTGTTGATTTTGGTTATCTGGCATTCGTCCTATGTCATGATAAACCCTGAGAGCAGCCGTCCCCTGCTAGGTGGTCGTCCTCCACCTCTTGATGGTCGTCCTCCATCATGCTCGTCCGATGGCCGTCCCCATCGTTGACCTTTTATCCGATGGCCGTCCCCATCGTTGATATTTTCGGCAGCCGTACCCTGCCAGGTGGTCGTCCTCCACCTTTGATGGCCGTCCCCATCATATTTCCTTTATTCCCCAACAGAGCAGCCGTCCCCTGCTAGGTGATCGTCCTTCACCTTTGATGGCCGTACCCCATCATCTGTTTATTTCATTTATTCTTTAACCCGATGGCCGTCCCCGTCGTGGTCCCTTTTCTTTTTATTTTAGCCCGATGGCCGTCCCCATCATCGGTTACCTTGCTTTATGAACTTGATGGCCGTCCCCGTCATGTTTCATTAACTCCCAGGAAATTTTACAGCTTTATCCTGATGGCCGTCCCCCATCATGATTTGATTTTCCCCAGCTAGTCGGCCGTCCCCGTCTTGGCTTTACCTTTTACCCCCAGCATGTCGGTCGTCCCCGTCATTGCGTTGTTTCCCGCTTTGTAATATACTTTATTTTCCTTTTACAATCTATATCCCTTTTCTTCTTCATCCTGTGAGTGCAAATTTTGGACTGTCTTTGGTATTCAACCACAAGTTATCTTGTTTGCCTGTTAAGCCGTTGCTTACATCCTGCACAACTAACTCATGTTTGAATAGGGGCAGCTGTAAGCACCCCAAATTTGCCCTCACCCATTTCACCATGGCTTGTGATCATTTCATATGCACAATCATATCATCTCATATCTCATTTTTGAGTCACTGCATTGGTTCTAAGTCACCTGCATCTAGGGTTTGTAATCTGAGCAATCCAGGATCCATCTGAGCCACTCCAAAGGCAACCAATCACTTCAAAGGGATCCATATGTGTTCATATATCATATCACATCCTCTCAAAATCAAGATTGCAAAAGAATCACAAGAACCAGGGTTTGAGTGGATGCAGAGCCAGGTTTGACTGCACAGTTGACCTAAAATTAGGGTTTTGGTTTCAGAGGCCATAACTCCAAATTTTTTGGTCATTCTTGTTTCCATTGGTCTCTATATGGTATAGGGAGTATGCATATCAATTTTCATGAAGAAATTCCATGGGGAAGTCATCTGATCAAGAGTTGACTTTTCAGACAAGTCAGTGCAAAATCAGGGCATCTGAGGCCCCCAATGACCCAACCAATGGGTGATCTTCATCATTTTGAGTGTATATGATCTTTATTTGATCATGGAAGAGGGTTGAAGTTCACAAAAATCAAGAATTTGGAAGTTTTGCAAATGTTGACTTTTGGGCATAGTTGACTTTTCAAGAATGCCTCATTTTTGGTCATTTTTCAAGCCTTAATTCTTGATCCAAAAATGCTTCAAATGAAAAAACTTTGGTCATGAAAGTTGTAGATCTCATCTTTCCCTTTTCAAAAAGTACAAGAACATGATCAAATTCTTCTTGGATCAAAAGTTATGGTGTGACAAAGTTGGCAAAAATCATTGATTTTCAAGTTATGCACCAAGTGTGAAAATTGCAAAATCATGTACCAAGGCAAATTGCAACTTCTAATTGGCATCAAACCCTCACATAAACATCATGTAAGTCCTAAAATTCAGAATGGACTAGGCATTGCTCATGTTTCATGGCTTTTGGGACAAGATCTTTCCATGTGAACCATAAAGCAACAACTTGCAAAAACTCATGATCACACTTCCTACAACTTGCAACCTTGGATGCTGACTTTGGCTAGCCTTTCCCCTCACCCTTGCTGCGCAGCCCATGCCTTGTACTAGCCTAGATCATGAGCCATACTTCTCTTACACAAAAGGTGGACTTTGAGCAAAAGCAAACTTACCAATCACTATAGGCCAGGTCACATCATCTGACCTATAGGATTAAAATACAATATCCCTTGGCAAGCCAAAGATATGAAGAGGCAAGGCTGAAACACTTGACAACAACACATTCACAAAACACACCCTAGCTGCATTTTGCTTCGAATCTCTCTGCCCAGCCACCAAACATCAAAACCATTTTCACCAAGCATCTCACCATGATTCATTGAGAAGAAACCAGCCAAGAGCCAGGCCTGAAACCAACCACAAAACCACCTCACCATTTTCACCTCAGCCTGCATTTCTCTTCGAATCACCTTCCACAACTTACAAACATCCAAACAAACTTTACAAAGCTTCTCCACTCACCATCTGGATCACAAAGAACCATTCACAATGGCCTGAAACTTCCTGAATCATCACTGCCATTTCCAACTGAGCTTGAGCAGAAGCTTGTCAAACTCCTCATCCAGCCAATATAAACTCCTCCAAAGCATTCAAACATCATCAAGGGGTCCTAAGGAGGGGATTGCACAAGGAGAAAGGGCCAGAAAGTCATCAGAGTGAAAGCTTCGAATCTCAGGTAGCTCAAGAAATATTTTTCCAGAAATCATTTCTTTTGTTCTAAACTTTTTCTTTGTGTCTTTCTGATCATGAATATGTCTTTGGTTTTGCAAATGGTGATGAAATGAGAGTTTAATTGCTCTCTGAAACTTGCGTGCCCTAATTCTTTCTTGCTTCGATTCAGCCTTGTTAGGAAATATAAATTTGTTTTGAGATGGGGTTTTGATTCGTGAGTGAGTGGGGATCATTCCTGTGTTCTTAGTTTTCATTTTAAATACGTGTGGAGAGAGTTAGGGATTTTGGGTGAACGGAGAAGATGACCGGAACACTGTTCTGGTCATCTGAATGTGTTTAACGGCGAGATTAGGGCATAAACATTGATTAGTGAAATTTGAATCTGAGCCGTGAGATCTGGCGCTCAGTCAACTCCCGCGCGTGTGACTTTGAATCTGGCACGTTGGATCTGATTACTTCTCATTAATTCATTTTAAATTCATTTTTATTCATTTTCTTTTTCTTTTATTTGCATAATTATTTTAAAATAGTAAAAAATGTGTAAAAATTATGAAACTTTTTCCCATAAGTTTTATTAATTTTTATGACTCAAAAACATTTTTACTTTTATTTTTTGCATTTAAAAAGTATTTTAAAATATTTAAAAGGTTATTTTTAATTGATTAATGAAAATTAATTTATTAAAAATACTTTTAGGTATTCAAAAATCACCAAAAAATTCATGAAATGTTCTAAGACATTTAGAAACATTGTCCAACCTTCAAACCAAATTTCTTTTTTGATCTTGATGCATTTTAAGAATTTTTCATTGAATTAAATCATTTTTTGTGCATTATTTTGATCATAAGTTCAAAAATCATTTCTGCCTATTTGAGAAGAGTTGGACATTGATTCTTTTTGCATTGTTTTGTGTTTAGCATGTAGTTTCTAGGATTAAATGGCCATGATTTGATTCCTCATTTTCAATTTGTTTGGCATTTCTTTTGTTTAGGAACCCTAAAAACCCTAATAACTTAGAAAAATCATAACTTGAGATTGGTTAAGAGTTGAGACCTCCCCTTTGGACCTTGGTTTAGTATAGGGCTAGGGATCCTTTGTGTGGCATTTTCCATTTTTTATCCTAGGGTTTGCTTCTGTTTTGGTTTTTGTTTGTTGATTGATCCATAAACCCTAATTTGGGCTTTCTTTTGCATCCTTCTTGCATTCTCTTGCATAACATGACTTACCATGACATTTCAAGCATTCATGTGATTCATTTGACATCATAAGACATATAGAAAGCATCTTTGATCATTGCATCTTGCATTTGCCATGTTGTATGCCATGTATGCTTCATAACTTTTCATGTATATCCATGCTTCCAAGCTTGCACCATTTGCATCCATGAACTTGTATGAACATCTCCATGCCTTGTCTCATGTTTATAGCACTCCATAGCATCATTATCATCATCAACATGCTTCTGGTTTTGTTTAGCATCATACCATTTCATCCCCTTTGGCATTGCATTGCATTTCTTTCTAACTTTTCAGGTGGTAAGTAAACTTGAGAAGTGAATTTGCCTTCACTTCTCATAACTTTTCTTTTCATCCCTCTTGCATCCATTGCTGCATTTTTGTTTGTGTTTGAGTTTGAGCTTGCTCATTCTTGTTCCTCCCACTTTCTTTCTTCAAGTGACTTGACTTCTTGAATGAAGCAAGTTGCTTTGCTTCTCTTGATCCTGTTCATCTGCTTCCTGGTGGCTCCTTTGAAGATTGTTCTTGTTTAAACCTCACAAACCTTAGGAACAACCAAGCATGACAATGATTAGGGTTTTGATTAGTCTCCCCTCTTAGTTTTACCTTTGTGTCTCTTTTGAGTCTTCTCCTCTCATCTCATAATCAGGGACTAAACCATAAAGGCTTTAAGGCTTTGTGATTAAGCTTATGCCTGCATCCTTCTCTTAGGATGGAGTGTATAACTTTAATCCTAAATGTTAAACCCTTAATATGTTTAAATCTCTTAATCAATTCACTTAATAATCATCAAGACATCACACTTGTAACTTGGGCCTTGCATTAGGGTTCTAATTCTTCCTTAACTGGTTAAGAAGGACTAACCCTAGTGTTAATGGACAAGTCCCCCTCAAGTTGTCTTACAAACCCTAAAAAACACTTCATCATCATACCATTAAATAAAATCCACTTAATAAAGGTTTGTTTTGTCGTGAGTTTAATCCCTAATCATGGATTAAGCTGAGGAGCTTTTCTCAGCTTAAACACCCTCATCTATTATCCTTCTATTAGGATGGTGTAATGAGTCTGTTTAATCCCTGATTATGGCTTAACCTCATTACTCAACACTAAACAAAAACACCAAAAACATCTAAATAATCACAAGTAGGTTAATGATCTTAATCCTACATCAAAGGTAATTAAGTGTGAGAATCTGACTTCACACTTAAGGTATTCTCATTACCCCTAATCAGAGGGAAGATGTGATGAGTTTACTAATCCATTGGTTTAGGCTTAAGCTCATTAACTTACGACAAACTTCAAAAAGCAATAAAAGACTGAAAACTCAAAAACAAACAATAATCGTCTCCTTCGGGATTCTTTTCTCATCATCTTCACTCACAAACGAGAACTTGCTTCTTCCGTCTAATGCAAGACAGTTCGCACCTGAGCCAGACAGGTCATACACTTGAGCATAGACAAGTAAGCAGTTCACAAGTCAATTCATCTTTCAGTCTCTTTGGGTCGAACTACGGTGTTCTGACTTCCTCATTGCACGAGAGGATACGTAGGCATAACTTAACAGTTATCGAACAAAAGTCTCTGTATATTCCCCATCTTTCCAGCATCTTTCTCTTAGCCTCATTATCATGGGCATTTCATTCTTGTTCTCACACTGACACTGTACATATTACACCTTGCACTTCCTTTACACTGACACCTGTACATCCTTTTCCAGCTCTTTTACACACAGATTGCACTGACACTACCCCTTTAAAACACAAATCTTTTAAGCGTGGATCCCGTCGAGTACGGCGGACAATCTGGGTGCTAATACCTTCCCAGGTTGTAACCAACCCCCTTTCTCAGTCTCTCTGGTTCGCAAACCGTCTTATCCATATCTTTCTAGGTCTATGCAGCATTGCCTTTCCTCCGGGATAAAAATGCCTAGCTGGCGACTCTTTTCATCTCCAGTGAGTTCACGGCTGTGTGTTCTCATTGTCCCTCTCGCCAACCGTTCGCGTCTGTACCTTCATCTGATCCATTTCATTTGTCGGGAGCGACACTCTTTCCTTAGCAGTTTGAACAAGGGTTCACAGGTTGCTGTAAGGTGAGATATGAACCTTGAGGTATAGTTCAATCGACCTAAGAACCCTCGAACTTCCTTCTCGGTCTTCGGTGCAGGCATCTCTTGAATAGCTTTGACTTTATCAGGGTCAACTTCAATCCTTTTCTCGCTTACAATAAAACCCAGCAGCTTACCAGATCGCACCCCGAATGTGCATTTGTTGGGGTTCAACTTCAGTTGGTACTTCCTCAGCCGCTTGAACAACTTTAGCAGATTCACCAGATGATCTTCTTCAGTAAGGGACTTGGCGATCATGTCATCCACATAACATTCAATTTCTTTATGGATCATATCGTGGAATAATGTCACCATAGCCCGTTGATACGTTGCACCAGCATTCTTCAGTCCAAATGGCCTTACCTTGTAACAGAACGTGCCCCAAGGTGTGATAAAAGTTGTCTTCTCCATGTCTTCAGGTGACACTTTAATCTGATTATATCCTGAAAATCCGTCCATGAAGGAGAATACCGAGAACTGAGCCGTATTATCAACCAATACATCAATGTGAGGTAATGGGAAATCATCCTTCGGGCTGGCTCTGTTCAGGTCCCGGTAGTCAACACACATTCTTACTTTGCCGTCTTTCTTGGGCACAGGTACTATGTTAGCAACCCACGGTGGATAGCTAGTCACGGCAAGGAATCCGGCGTCCCATTGCTTCTGTACCTCTTCCTTGATTTTCATTGCCATGTCTGGACGAGTTCGGCGCAGTTTCTGTTTATCCGGCGGGCATTCTTCTCTCAAAGGCAGCTTGTGCACAACAATGTCAGTATCCAACCCTGGCATATCTTGATAAGACCAAGCGAACACGTCCACATACTCTTGAAGCAGGTCAATCAGTTGTCTCTTCACTGAGTCTTGTAAGCAGGCCACGATTTTAACTTCTTTCACGTCTTCATCTGTACCGAGATTGATCGTTTCCACCTCCTCCTGGTGAGGAGTAATAACCTTTTCCTCTTGTCTTAACAACATGGCTAGCTCTTCAGGAAGCTCATATTCTTCTTCAACCCTTCATCAGCTTGATTGATTGGATTGTCAAAGTCATACGAAGTCATAGCCGTGTTGTTGTCGGTGATGTCTGGAAGGCACTCTCTGCAAGGGTTCAGTTTGTTCATTTTAGTGATTTGATTTTAATCTTGTTTATAAAAGTGAAATAAAATTGTCATTTTGAAAACACTGCCATTTATTTTTTTTGTACAAAAAGAAAAACGGAAAAAACAGTGAGCGGAAAAGAAAAAGACTTTGTTTGTAAAAAGATGTCTGATATTTCATTGATTAATCTTGTTGCACAAAAAGTACAGATGGCCCGATTACAAAATGAGTTTTGTCATCTTGGGAAAGATGCAAGACTTTGATGCATGCTATAAAATACAGGAAATAATAATTACTCTGCATGAGTAACAATTATAACTCCCTGGGAAGACCAGTTCGAGATACTGCTCCCCGGGATCTTTGGACGGATCCAACTCTCCAGGTTGCGGTCGCCTTCATCCTCGTCTTCCAAATTGTTGACAGCATCGGGGGTGAGCATCCCCCCACTAACAAAGTTGGGCTCTTTTTCATCCTCTGCTTGATCTTGTTGAGTTGGTCTGTAACCCAACCCAAATCTATCCTCTTTCTTCTCTACCGGTAGCAGTTTGCCCCAGCCTTGGGCATTTCCTTCTTCAACAACCTTCCGGGCTTGTTGATAAGACGTCATTGAGGTTCCAGGTACAGCAGATGTTTCATTTACGTTCAAGGCCTCAAACCCTTGACTCATCGTTTCATGGATCTCCCCATCCATCTCAATGTATTTATAGGTAGCCAGGTGGCTGACAAAAATATCCTCCTCTCCACAGATAGTAACGACTTGGCCCTCCCACTCGAATTTTAACTTCTGGTGAAGGGTTGAGGTCACGGCGCCGGCGGCGTGAATCCATGGCCTACCCAATAGACAGCTGTAGGCAGGCTGTATATCCATCACGTAGAAGGTCGTTTTGAAAGTTTGCGGGCCAATCGTTATGGGCAACTCAATCTCTCCCAGAACCGATCTCTTAGAACCATCAAAGGCTCTTACCACCAGGTTGCTGGGACGCAATGCCAATCCGTCATACTCTAGCTTCACAAGGGCTTTTTTAGGTAAGACATTAAGGGATGATCCTGTGTCTACCAGCACATGGGAAAGGACTGCACCTTTACATTCCATAGTTATGTGCAAAGCCTTGTTATGGTTGCGGCCTTCCGTAGTCAAATCAGTGTTGGTGAACCCTAGTCCATGACTAGCATTAACGTTTCCAACCACAGCTTCCAACTGATTGACGGTGATCTCTTCAGGCACATAAGCTGCGTGAAAGACTTTTAGTAGTGCGTTCCGGTGGGCCTCGGAGCACATAAGCAATGATAGGATTGAGATCTTGGAAGGCGTCTGGTGAAGCTGATCCACTATTTTGTAATCACTTTTCTTGATGATTCTCATGAACTCATCAACTTCTTGATCAAAGGGTGTTTTCAAAGCTTCTTTAACAGTCTGCTCTTCCTGCACCAAGCTTTTCCCTTTTGCCTTGGCAGCAGCTTCTGCTTCGGCAGTGGGTCTTTGAATTTGTGGAGCAAAGAGACGTCCGCTTCGAGTGAAGCCTCCGCCTCCTCCCACATTGTCTATTTGTGGTGCAGGGGTTGATGATTCAAAAGTGATTTTTTGTCCTTCGCAGTACAGGTCAGAGCCGTAATGCCACGGGATGGCATTACTGCTTTCATAAGGTACTGGCCCAGGCACTGTGATAGTGACTGGACTGATTGCAGCTGCGGAAGGAATTGTGATAGTCTGTGGATCATAGTATATCGTGACTGGTGCTCTGATGGGAGTAGCACTTTGTAAGTTGTAGGCAGAATCATTTTCTGGATCGTAATAAATCGTAACGGTTGAGACATCTTCATTGTTTGTTGCTGATGTTGTAGGAGACATTGTTGGAAGGATGGGTGTTGTTGTTGTAGGAGATTCAAAGTGAAGTGGTGCTGAAGTTGTAGAAGGAATGTTCATTGATATCTGGTCAGTTGAGATGACAGATGAAGCATTTGTTGATGAAGCCGAAGAATTGTCGGGAACAATGGTTGTTGCAGTTGTAGGAGATACTGGAATTGTTGCTGATGAGATTGCTGGATTTGGTGGAATTGACGTTGTAATCTGAAGTAGGCCACTCTGAATGAGACCATCTATGCCATCCCTCAAATTATCACACCCATTTACTGAAATGTTGCAGTAAGCACACCCTAACTCACACCCCGGGAACATTTGACATTCGAGGAGTTGAGCCTTAATCTCTACCAACGGTGTCCGGATCTGACCCGCACTGGTTATTAAATAAGACGGCTTGTCTTCTTCAATAGCATTGATTCTGGAACCACCGTGGTTTGGTATAGGGTTCTTGTTGACATTGGGTGGTGGTGCGAAATTCAGGGCCTTAGAGTCTACCAGGTCTTGTACCTTCATGTGCAAGGCTCTGCACTTTTCTGTACTGTGGCCAGGTGCATTTGAGTGAAAAGCACATCTGGCGTTGGAGTCATAATTCCTGGGTAGACTATTGGGATCTGGAGGTGCCAACGTCCTTAGCTCAACTAGGTTGAGTTTCAGGAGTTGTGGCAATAACGTTTCATAGGGCATAGGGATCGGATCGATTACCCTATTGGCCTGAGAAGGTCTCTGTTGGAATGGCCTTTGCTGATTGTTGTTGTTGGTGTTGTTGTAGTTTCTCGGAGGATACTGAGCTTGTTGATGGTACTGAGTTTATTGCTGATAGTTTTGTTGCGGAGGTTGATAGGCTGGTTGTGGATGAGCTGGAGCGGGAATGGTGACTGCTGCCACAGACCTATGAACATATTGAGGTCTGCCCCTGTTGGTGTGGATGGCATTGGTCTCGCCAGTTCTTCTTGGGCCTGCAAAAGGCTTCCTTGTATTGCTGGACGAGCTGGCACCATTGTCAGAAATTTTGCCCATCTTTAACAGGCTCTCAATTCTTTCCCCAGCTATGACAACATCTGCAAAGCTAGTAGAAGAGAAAGCAGCCAGCCTGTCAATGTATGTTCCCTGAAGGGTGTTCATAAACATATCTGCCATTTCCCTCTCTGACATAGGTGGTTGAACAGCAGCAGCCAATTCCCTCCATCTCTGGGCATACTCTCGGAAACTTTCTCTTGACGACTGTGACATTCCCATTAGGAGGGTCCTGTTGGGTGCCATATCTAAGTTGTACTGATACTGTCTGATAAAGGCCTCTGCCAGGTCCTTCCAACACCTAATAGTTGCTCTTGTCAGATGAGAGTACCATTCCCTTGACGCTCCAGTTAAGCTGTCCTCGAAGTAAAACATCCAGAGCTTCTCGTCCATGGTGTAGGCCTTCAGCCTCCCCAGAAATGATTGCAAGTGGGTCCGGGGGCATGAAGTCCCGTTGTATTTTTCGAAACAAGGAGGCTTAAACTTATGGGGAATCCTGACCCCGTCTACCAAGCCCATGTCCATAACATCGAAACCCAAAGAGTTTTGAGACTCCAAGGATCTTAACTTCTCAGCTATCTCATCCAACCTTCTGTCATAAGCTTCTTCCCCAGCACCCATTACTGTGAACTGATCCTCCTGGGGGTCTTCTTGCAGTACCCTGCCTGCAGTGGCAGTCCCTTGAACATTGGCAGGGATGTTGATCTCTGGATGAAGATGGGGTCCAAATACAGGGGGGTTGACATGAGGTTAGACCCTCTCATTGTTGCTTGTGCCAGCAGTCCCTATATGAGGATCTTCTTGATTCTGCCTTTCCACCATGGCTCTCAATCTTTCTTGGCTCTGAGCCATGTTGTTCATCACTTCCATAAACTGCGTCATCTGTGTTCTCATTTCCAATCTTTCGTTTGCCATTTGATTTCTGACCTCTGCAAGGTCCTGCTGTACCTGATCCATTTGTATGCCCGGAAGGTTGTTACGGGTTGGATATCGGTGCGGACGGTCGAGGGGAAATACCCGGCGTCGAGCAATAGTTCCTGAACATCAAAACAGAGTTAGTAACAATAAAACAAAAACCTACAAAACAGACAAAGGGTTAGCATGCAATGCAGTATGCTTATTTGTTTTCAAGGTATTCGGCTTGGCATTCAGTTTTGACCCTTCCAGACCCTTGATGATGCTGTTGATGTTGCTTTTGAAGTAAACTCGGATGGAACAAACTAATACATATATTACAAAAGGCAAATGGTACATAGTTTGTTTACAAATACAAGCCCTCTGAGGGGTCAAAATACATTACAAGAAAATAAAAGTACATGGAATGAAAGCAACAACAAGCAAATGGTCAAACACCAAGACCAAACTCATCCTCCCGAACTTCCTTGAGAAGTGCTTCGGTCACAGGATCAGCTGGACGCTCCGTGAGATTCCTGATAAGGAGGTTCCGGGTAGTAACAGCTGCAGTTAGCTTCTTGTGCTGACTTTGGTCCTTTGACCTCTTCACTCCAGCTCTGATCTTCAGCTCTGATATCTCTCTCTGGGCTGCTGCCAGGGCTTCCTTCTGCTCTTTTGCACTAGCTTCCAACTGCTCTATCTTGTCTTGGACCCTCTTATCCTCCAGAGTACGAGCCTCGGTGATCCTGACCCACCTAGCTTGACTCTCTTTCAGATACAAGTCAGTCCTGGCTTTCTGGAACTGGGCTTCCTTGCAAGCGTTCTTCAGAATTTGTTCTCCATCCCTAGACTTCCTGATATAGTCCTCAGACTTCTCAATTTTAGCCAGATGCTCTACCTTCTGCTTTTCTAACCTCTCAATATCCAACCTACCATCACTCCTCTCCCGGAGGGTCTTCTGCAAAGCCTGAGTCAACTTCTCATTTCTCTCTCTCAAACCCTCAAACTCATCCAAACTGACAGTGACAGGGGGCGGTGCTGAGGATGATCCAGGCATATCCTCCATGGTAAAGGGCATTCCAGAGAATTGAGCCCTGGCATGAGACCATTCATAATATTGTGCTGATGCCACGTTGTTGCACTTCCCTAGAATGGTTACCCCCTTAGTTTGAACATTGTCCCAGGCCCAAGCTGCCTGCCTAACAATAGCCAGATTAGGCTTGTTCTCACAATAAAAAGTCTCAACCAAGTCTTGTGCCTTAGGAGTGTGGACCAGTGCATAGCCCAGTTGCCTTTTGAGTAGCAGAGGATTGTAATTAATGCTACCTTTAACTCCTATCAGGGGTACATTGGGGAAATGCCCACAACTGGTGATGATATCCCTGCCCTTTGTGCTTTGAGTGCACCACCTGATATCAGCTGAAGTTAGAGCAGTGAATCTTCTAGCCCAGTTTCTCTGCTGATGAGGATTCAAAAATGCATCTGTTTTGGGCAAATGCCTGAGAAGCCAAGTATGGAACAAAGGAGCACAACACCTCACTAATCTTCCCCTCTGTTTTTCATTCCTCTGGTGCACTGAATAGTAGAAATCTCCCAACAAGGTTGGCACTGGGTTCCTTAGAATGAATAGATGAATTACATTCTTGCTAATGAATCGAGGCTCATCTGCGAATAATAGGATCCCATATATGCTTAGGGCCAATAAGGCACAGACTGCTTTCCACTCTCCCAGAGAAGCTTTCAGGGTAGCTTGAGAGATTAAGAAATCCAGATGCAGGCCAGAGATTCCAGCCTTAGTAGTCATATGCTGCCCAATCAGAACTGATTCCAGATGCAAAGCCTTTGCTACTTCTTCATTACCAGGAAAGACCATCTCAGGGTTGAAAGGGATTCCACCCCTGATAGGTATACCAACCAGTGATGAGTATTCTTCCAATAAGGGGCCCAGCTGAAAGTCCTGAAAAGTGAAACACCTTAGTGGGGGATCATAAAATTGAAGGCAAGTGTGAATCAGGCTCCTCTGTGAAGGGTCCAAATCCATAACCACATCAAGTATATCTCCATAGTGTTCCCTGAACAGTGGTATATGGTCTGGAGTGATCAGGGTCTGAATCCTCCTGATGTCAACTAGCTCTGGTTGGAAGAAGTGGTAGGTGATGTTGCTCTTTTTAGGTGCCATGATATTGAGGATGAGTGGAGACAGGTGCTGATGATAACACTGAAAAATGGGCCACTGACTGGCTGATGCAGGTGACTGAAGCAGATAGCTGATAGCTGATAGCTGAAGCAGATGCTGACGAAGATAGGTCAATGCTGATGATGGGGTCAAAACCAAGCCAAAAATGAAAATGGATACCCTGAAAAACAAATAAACAAATGTCAAAATGATGCAATGATTATGTATGCAGATGATATGCAAGGGTTTGTGACTGAGCTGGATCTGATCAAGTGCCCTGATATAGGTCCAAGTATGTTCAAGAAATCCAGATGGAGGTCTATAAATCCAGTAACCAAGGTGGGGGGCTCAAATAAAGAGCCACATGTCCAGGGTTTAGAATCACAAGAACTGTTCCAAAATGGAGTATCAAATCAAAGTAACAGGGTATGCTGAGGCCAAGGGTACCTGCAAACCTGTAAACAGCCCAACCCCCTCACAGGTGGTGTTCTAAAACAAGGATCCTCAGACTTGGATCAGTTATGAGAAGTGTAAACACTTCTAACCCGGAGGTACAGTGTCTACAATAACCATAAAAGATCCTCCTCTAATTCACCTCAGTTTCTGAAGGTCAATACTACAAGGTCATCCAGACTTAGCAGGCTTCCCAGATAGCCCTAGCATTGCAGGAAATCTGCAACACAGAGTTCTCAAGAAGAAACCCATATCTGAACCGTGTTTCATATTCCCGCACCAGACCGAGATGGAATGGGAAAGAATATGAACCACTCTAGCCTAGGTGTCACTCAGGTCCCAGGTATAGGACCTTAACTCTCAATGGAACCCCCACCCACCAAAGCAAACAAACAGTAAAGCAATAAAGAAAGCAGTAAAGCAACTGTACATAAAGCAAAAATAAATACAAATATACAAACACAAATAAGCACATAACACCCCAGTAAACACAAATCAAACAAGCGCTAGGAGGAACCCACAAAAAGAACCAGAAGCCCTGGTTACAGTATAAGGGTCCCCAGCAGAGTCGCCAAGCTGTCGCTCCCACCAAATGACACCGGGTAAAAAGGGGTACAGACGCGAACGGTCGGCGAGAGGGACAATGAGAACACACAGCAGTGAACTCACTGGAGATGAATAGAGTCGCCAGCTAGGCATTTTTATCCCGGAGGAAAGGCAATGCTGCATAGACCTAGAAAGACATGGATAAGACGGTCGCGAACCAGAGAGACTGAGAAAGGGGGTTGGTTACAACCTGGGAAGGTATTAGCACCCAGATTGTCCGCCGTACTCGACGGGATCCACGCTTAAAAGATTTGTGTTTTAAAGGGGTAGTGTCAGTGCAATTTGTGTGTAAAAGAGCTGGAAAAGAATGTATAGGTGTCAGTGTAAAAGAGTGTGAAGTGTAATATGTACAGTGTCAGTGCAGGAACAGGAATGAGATGCTCAAGATCATGAGGCTTAAAGAATAAGGCTGAAAGGAGGGGGAATATACAGAGACTTTTGTTCGATAACTGTTAAGTTATGCCTACGTATCCTCTCGTGCAATGAGGAAGTCAGAACACCGTAGTTCGACCCAAAGAGACTGAAAGATGAATTGACTTGTGAACTGCTTACTAGTCTATGCTCAAGTGTATGATCTATCTGGCACAGATGCAAACTGTCTTGCATTAGACGGAAGAAGCGAGCTCTCGTTTGTGAGTGAATGAGATGAGAAAAAGAATCCCGGAGGAGACGATTATTGTTTGTTTTTGAGTTTTCAGTCTTTTATTGCTTTTTGAAATTTGTCATAAGTTAACGAGCTTAAGCCTAAACCAATGGATTTAGTAAACTCATCACATCTTCCCTCTGATTAGGGGTAATGAGAATACCTTAAGTGTGAAGTCAGATTCTCACACTTAATCACCAGGGTGGAGGATTAAGATCATTAACCTACTTGTGATTATTTAAATGTTTTTGTTGTTTTGTTTAGTGTTAAGTAATGAGATTAAGCCATAATCAGGGATTAAACAAACTCATTACACCATCCTAATAGAAGGATAATAGATGAGAGTGTTTAAGCTGAGGAAAGCTCCTCAACTTAATCCATGATTAGGGATTAAACCCATGACAAAACAAAGCCTTTAGTAAGTGGATTTTATTAAATGGTGAGATAAAGAAGTGATTTTTAGGGTTTGTAAGACAACTTGAGGGGGACTTGTCCATTAACACTAGGGTTATTCCTTCTTAACCAATTAAGGAAGAATTAGAACCCTAATGCAAGGCCCAAGTTACAAGTGTGATGTCTTGATGATTATTAAGTGAATTGACTAAGAGATTTAAACACATTAAGGGTTTAACACTTAGGATTAAAGTTATACACTCCATCCTAATAGAAGGATGCAGGCATAAACTTAATCACAAAGCCTTAAAGCCTTTAGGGTTTAGTCCCTGATTATGAGGTGAGAAAAGAAGACTCAAGAGAGACACAAAGGTTAATCTAAATGGGGAGACTAATCCAAACCCTAATCATTGTCATGCTTGGTTTTTCCTAAGGTTTGTGAGGTTTACAAGAGAAGTCTTCAATGGAACCACCAGGAAGCAGATGAAAAGATCAGGAGAAGCAAAGCAACTTGCTTCATTCAAGAAGTCAAGTCACTTGAAGAAAGAAAGTGGGAAGAAGAAGAATGAGCAAGCTCAAACTCAAACACATAAAAATGCAGCAAGGATGCATAAAAGAGATGAAGAGAAGTTATGAGAAGTGAAGGCAAATTCACTTCTCAAAGTCACTTACCACCTGAAAAGTTAGAAAAGGAAATGCAATGCAATGCAAAATGAGATGAAATGGTATGATGCAAAACCAAACCAGAAGCATATGCATGATGTTAATGATGCTATGAGATGCTACAAACCAGAAACAACACATGTGGATGATCATACAAGTTCATGGATGCAAATGAAGCAAGTTAAGACCCATGATCATGCATGAAAAGTTATGAGATGCATATGGCATACAACATGGCAAATGAGAGATGCAATGATCAAACATGTTTTCAATATGTCTTATGATGTTAAATGAATCACATGGATGCATAAAATGCTATGGCAAGTCAAGGCATGAATGCAAATGCAAGATGGATGCATATGAAAGCTCAAATTAGGGTTTATGAACAATACAACAAACAAAAACCAAAATCAGAAGCAAACAACATTACAAAAAATTGAAAATGCACTCAAAGGATCCCATAACCTATACTAACTCACTGCCCAAAGGAGAGGTCTCAACTCTTAACCTAATTCAAGATATGATTTCCCTAAGTTTTCTAGGGTTTTAGGGTTCCTTAACAAGAAAATTACCAAACAAATTGAAAATGAAAGATCAAATCATGGCCATTTAATCTCACAAACTACATGCTAAACACAATACAATGCAAAAAGAATCAAGGTCCAACTCTTTAGGGTTAGGCAGAAATGATTTTTTGAAGTTTGGATCAAAATAATGCATAAAAATGATTTTTATTCCATGGAAAATTCTTTAAATGCATCAAGATCAAAAAATAAATTTGGTTTGAGGGTTGGACAATGTTTCTAAATGTTTTTAAAGGTTTCATGAATTTTTTGGTGATTTTTAAATACCTAAAAGTATTTTTAATTAATTAATTCTCATTAATTAATTAAAAAGAAACTTTTAAATATTTAAAAATACTTTTTTAATGCTAAAAATGAAAATAAAAATATTTTTGTGTTTTAAAAATTAATGAAACTCTTGGTAAAAAATTTCATAATATTTAAAGCATTTTTGCTATTTTTAATAAATGGTATAAATTAAATGGAATAATATGAAATTAAAATGATTTTTAAACTGGAAAAGGAAAAGTAATCAAATCCTAGGGACCAAATTCAAACAAGCCTGCGCGCGAATTGACCTGGCGCCAAATCCTACGGCCAAAATTCAAAATCAGCTAATTAATGATTATGCCCTAATCCTGCCGTTAATGACCCTCAGGTGACCGGAACAGTGTTCCGGTCATCTTCTCCGTTCACTCCAAAACACCAACTCTCTCCACACGCATCTAAAATGAAATCTACTTAAACAGAAATGATCCTCACTCACTCACGAATCAAAACCCCCATTCAAACACCATTTATCATTCCTAAACTGGCTGAATCGAAACAATCTAGTTCTAGGGCAAAAAGTTTCAGAGACTGATTAAACTCTCATCTCTCCACCATTTTCAAAACTAAAGACATATTCATGACCAGGGAAGCATAAAGAACAACTTAAGAACTTTAAAAATCATTTCTGGAAAAAAAGTTCTTGAGCTACCTGAGTTTCGAAGCTTTCAATCTTGCAACTTTCTGACTCCTTCCTTTGATGCAAACCACCCCCTTTGGTCCCTTGATGATGTCTGGGTGCTTAGCAAGAGTTTATGTTGGCTAGTTTGGGAGATTGAACAAGTTCTGTTCAAGCTCAGGTGAGAACTGTGTTTGTGATTCAGGCAGTTTCAGGCAAGGGTGAGGGGTTCTTTGTGATCAGGATGATGATTTGAGAAGGTTTGTGAAGTTTGTTCAAGTGTTTGTGGCCTGTATGAAGAGTTTCGAAGGCTTTGGCTTTGAGAGTGAAAAATGGGGAAGTTGAGTTCTTGCTGGTTTCAGGCTTATGTTTTGTTGGTTTGGGTTCAATGAAGCATGGTGAGATGATTAGTGGAGTTTGTTTGAGTGTTTATGGCCTGTGGAATGAGTTTCGAATGTTCTTGCAAGTGAGAGTGAAAATGTGAATGTGTTGCTATGGCTTGCTTCAGGCTTGCTTGGTGTGTGAAATGGCTGGCCTTTGATCCACATAAACAAATCTTATTGGTCAGGTGATGTGACTTGTGCTTTTGTGATTGGTATGGTGCTTTTTGCAAATTGTCAACTTTATGTAAGAGAAAGCATGGGCCAAGTTCTAGCTTGGTACAAGGGGTGTGTGCTGCGCAGCAAGGTGAGGGGAAAGGCTAGGGCTGGTTCAACAACATAGGCAGCAAGTGGATGGAAGTGATCATGAGCTTTTGCAACTTGCTTGCTTTTAGTTCACATGGAAATATCTTGCCTCACAAGCCATGAAACATGAGAAACTCTTGGTCCATTCTGAACTTTAGGTTACATGTGATGTTTGTGTATTGGTTTGGTGTCAATTAGAAGTCACAAATGCCTTTGATACATGATTTTACAAATTTCTCATTTGGTGCATATTTTGAAAATTAGTGATTTTTGCCAACTTTGACACACCATAACTTTTGATCCAAAATGAATTAGGTCATGTTCTTGTACTTTTTGAAAAGGTAAAGATCTAATCTACAACTTTCATGACCAAAGTTTTTTCATTTGAAGCATTTTTGGATCAAAAAGTAAGGGTTGAAAAAGTTGCATAAAATGACATTTCACTAAAAGTCAACCATGCCCTAAAAAGTCAACTTTTCAAAAACTTGTAATTCTTGAATTTTGTGAACTTCAACCTTCTTCCATGATCAAATAAAGATAAAATACACTCAAAATGATGAATATCAACCCTTGGTTGGGTCATTGGGGGCCTCAGATGCCCTGATTTTGCACTGACTTGTCCAGAAAGTCAACCCTTGATCAGATGACTTCCCCATGGAATTTCTTCATGAAAATTGATATGCACACTCCCTATACCATATAGAGACCAATAGAAACAAGAATGACCAAAAAATTTGAAGTTATGGCCTCTGAAACAAAAACCCTAATTTTAGGTCATCTGTGCAGTCAAACTTGGCTCTGCCTCCATACCAATCCCAGTTCTTGTGATTCTTTGGCATTCTTGCCTTTGAGAGGATATAATATGATGCTTGAACACACATAGACCCCTTTGAAGTGATTGATGACTTTTGGAGTGGCTCAAGAAGCTCTTGGATTGCTCAGATCACAAACCCTAGATGCAGATGACCTAGAACCAATGCCAAGACTCAAAATTGTGGTATGAGATATTATGATTGTGTTTATGCATATGAAATGATCACAAGCCATGGTGTGAATGGGTGAGGGCAAATTTGGGGTGTTTACAGCTGGGACAAGCAACAATGAGAGGGTCCAACCTCATGTCAACCCCCCTGTATTTGGACCCCACCTTCATCCAGAGATCAACATTCCTGCTAATGTACAAGGGACTGCCACTGCAGGCAGAGTGCTGCAAGGAGACCCCCAGGAGGATCAGTTCACAGTAATGGGTGCTGGGGATGAAGCCTATGACAGAAGGCTGGACGAAATTGCTGAAAAATTAAGATCCTTGGAGTCTCAAAACTCTTTGGGTTTTGATGTTATGGACATGGGCTTAGTAGACGGGGTCAGGATTCCCCATAAGTTTAAGCCTCCTTGTTTTGAAAAGTACAACGGGACTTCCTGCCCACGGACCCACTTACAGTCCTTTCTGGGGAGGTTGAAAGCATATACTATGGACGAGAAGCTATGGATGTTTTATTTTGAGGATAGCTTAACAGGAGCTTCAAGGGAATGGTACTCCCATCTGACTAGAGCAACCATAAGGTGTTGGAAGGACTTGGCAGAGGCCTTCATCAGACAATATCAGTATAATTTGGATATGGCACCCAACAGGACCCTCCTGATGGGGATGTCACAATCATCTAGAGAAAGCTTCCGGGAGTACGCTCAAAGATGGAGACAGCTTGCTGCTGCTGTCCAGCCACCTATGTCAGAGAGGGAGATGGCAGATATGTTTATGAACACCCTCCAAGGAACATACATTGACAGGATGGCTGCTTTCTCTTCTACCAGCTTTGCAGATGTCGTTATAGCTGGAGAGAGAATTGAGAGCCTGTTAAAGATGGGCAAGATTTCTGACAACGGTGCCAGCTCATCCAGCAACACAAGGAAGCCTTTTGTGGGCCCAAGAAGAACTGGTGAGACCAATGCTATCCACACCAATAGGGGCAGACCCCAATATGTTCATAGGTCTGTGGCAGCAGTCACCATTCCCGCTCCAATTCATCCACAACCAGCTTATCAACCACAGCAGCAAAATTATCAGCAACAAACTCAGTATCCTCCTCAAAGAAACTACAACAACACCAACAACAACAATCAGCAGAGACCGTTCCAACAGAGACCTTCTCAGGCCAATAGGGTGATCGATCCGATCCCTATGCCATATGCCACATTACTGCCACAACTCCTGAAACTCAACCTGGTTGAGCTAAGGACGTTGGCACCTCCAGATCCCACCAGTCTACCCAAAAATTACGACTCCAACGCCAGATGTGCTTTTCATTCAAATGCACCTGGCCACAGTACAGAAAAGTGCAGAGCTTTGCACATGAAGGTACAGGACTTGGTAGACTCTAAAGCACTGAACTTTGCACCACCACCAAATGTTAACAAGAACCCTATGCCAAACCACGGAGGTCCCAGAATCAATGCTATTGAAGAAGACAAGCCGTCTTACTTGATAGCCAGTGTGGGTCAGATTCGGACACCGTTGGTGGAGATTAAATCCCAACTCCTTGAATGTCAAATATTCCCGGGATGTGAGTTAGGGTGTGCTTATTGCAACATTTCAGTGAATGGTTGTGATAACTTGAGAGATGGCATAGATGGTCTCATCCAGAGTGGCCTGCTTCAAATCACGATGTCAATTCCTACCAATCCAGCAACCTCATCAGCAACAATTCCTGTGTCTTCTACAAATACAACAACCATTGTTCCAAGCAACTCTTCAATTTCATCAACAAGTGCTTCATCTGTTCTTTCAACGGACCAAATATCAGCAAACATCCCTTCTACAACTTCAGCACCACTTCATTCAGAAGCTCCTACAACAACAACACCCATCCTTCCGACAATGTCTCCTACAACTTCAGCAGCAAATGTCTCAACAGTTACAATTTACTATGATCCTGAAAATGATTCTGCTTACAACTCACAAAGCGCCACTCCTATCAGAGCGCCAGTCACAATATATTATGATCCACAGACTATCACGGTCCCTTCTGCAGTTGCCATCAGTCCAGTCACCATCGCGGTGCCTGGGCCAGTACCTTATGAAAGCAGTAATGCCATCCCTTGGCATTACGGCTCCAATCTATACTGCGAAGGACAGAAAATCACTCTTGAATCATCAACCCCTGCACCACAAATAGACAATGTGGGGGGAGGCGGAGGCTTCACTCGAAGCGGACGTCTCTTCGCTCCACAAATTCAAAGACCCACTGCCGAAGCAGAAGCTGCTGCCAAGGCAAAAGGGAAGAGCTTGGTGCAAGAAGAACAAATTGTTAAAGAAGCTTTGAAAACACCCTTTGATCAAGAAGTTGATGAATTCATGAGAATCATCAAGAAAAGTGATTACAAAATAGTGGATCAGCTTCACCAGACGCCTTCCAAGATCTCAATCCTATCATTGCTCATGTGCTCCGAAGCTCATCGGAACGCATTACTAAAAGTCTTGCACGCAGCTTATGTGCCAGAAGAGATCACAGTCAATCAGTTGGAAGCTGTGGTTGGAAATGTTAATGCTAGCCATGGGCTGGGGTTTACCAACACTGATTTAACTACGGAAGGCCGCAATCATAACAAGGCTTTGCACATTACCATGGAATGTAAAGGTGCAGTTCTTTCCCATGTGCTGGTAGACACAGGATCATCCCTCAATGTCTTACCTAAAAAATCCCTTGTGAAGCTAGAGAATGACGGATTGGCATTACGGCCCAGTAACCTGGTAGTGAGAGCCTTTGATGGTTCTAAGAGATCGGTTCTGGGAGAAATTGAGTTGCCTATAACGATTGGCCCACAAACTTTCAAAACGACCTTCTACGTGATGGATATACAGCCTGCCTACAGCTGTCTATTGGGTAGGCCATGGATTCACGCCGCTGGCGCCGTGACCTCAACCCTTCACCAGAAGTTAAAATTCGAGTGGGAGGGCCAAGTCGTTACTATCTGTGGAGAGGAGGATATTTTTGTTAGCCACCTGGCTACCTACAAATATATTGAGATGGATGGGGAGATCCACGAAACAATGAGCCAAGGGTTTGAGGCCTTGAACATAAATGAAACATCTGCTGTACCTGGAACCTCAATGACATCATACCAACAAGCCCGGAAGGATGTTGAAGAAGGAACTGCCCAAGGCTGGGGCAAACTGTTACCTGTGGAGAAGAAAGAGGATAGATTTGGGTTAGGTTACAAACCAACTCAGCAAGATCAAGCAGAGGCTGCTAAGGAGCCCAACTTTGTTAGTGGGGGGATGCTCACCCCTGATGCTGTCAACAATTTGGAAGACGAGGATGAAAGCGACCGCAACCTGGAGAGTTGGATACGTCCAAAGATCCCGGGGAGCAGTATCTCAAACTGGTCTTCCCAGGAAATTATAAGAGTTACTCATGCAGAGTAATTATTATTTCCTGTATTTTTATAGCATGCATCAAAGTCTTGCATCTTGCCCAAGATGACAAGACTCATTTTGTAATCGGGCCATCTGTAATTTTTGTGCAACAAGATTAATCAATGATATATCAGACATCTTTTTGCAAATGAGTCCTTTTCTTTTCCCGCTCACTGTTTTTCCATTTTTCTTTTTGTACAAAAAATAAATGGAAGTGTTTTCAAAATGACAATTTTACTTCACTTTTCTAAATAAGATTAAAATCAAATCACTAAAATGAGCAAACTGAACCCTTGCAGAGAGTGCCTTCCAGACAGCACCGACAACAGCACGGCTATGACTTCGTATGACTTTGACAATCCGATCAATCAAGCTGATGAAGGGGTTGAAGAAGAATATGAGCTTCCTGAAGAGCTAGCCAGATTGTTGAGACAAGAGGAAAAGGTTATCACTCCTCATCAGGAGGAGGTCGAAACGATCAATCTTGGTACATATGAAGACGTGAAAGAAGTTAAAATCGGGGCCTGCTTACAAGACTCAGTGAAGAGACAACTGATTGACCTGCTTCAAGAATATGTCGACGTGTTTGCTTGGTCCTATCAAGATATGCCAGGGTTGGACACCGACATTGTTGTGCACAAGCTGCCTTTAAGAGAAGAATGCCCACCGGTTAAACAGAAACTGCGCCGTACTCGCCCAGACATGGCAATGAAAATCAAGGAAGAGGTACAAAAGCAATGGGACGCCGGGTTCCTTGCCGTAACTAGCTATCCACCGTGGGTTGCTAACATAGTACCTGTGCCAAAGAAAGACGGCAAAGTAAGGATGTGTGTTGACTACCGGGATCTGAACAGAGCCAGCCCGAAAGATGATTTCCCTTTACCTCACATCGATGTATTGGTTGATAATACGGCTCAGTTCTCGGTATTCTCCTTCATGGATGGATTCTCAGGATACAATCAGATTAAAATGTCACCTGAAGACATGGAGAAGACAACCTTCATCACACCCTGGGGCACATTCTGTTACAAGGTAATGCCATTTGGACTGAAGAATGCTGGTGCAACATATCAATGGGCTATGGTGACATTATTCCACGATATGATCCATAAAGAAATCGAATGTTACGTGGATGATATGATTGCCAAATCCCTCACGAAAGAAGACCATCTGGTAAATCTGCTAAAGTTGTTCAAACGTCTTAGGAAGTACCAACTGAAGTTGAACCCCAACAAATGCACATTCGGGGTGCGATCTGGTAAGCTGCTGGGATTTATTGTGAGCGAGAAAGGGATTGAAGTTGACCCTGACAAAGTCAAAGCTATTCAAGAGATGCCTGCACCGAAGACAGAGAAAGAAGTTCGAGGGTTCTTAGGTCGATTGAACTACATTTCAAGGTTCATATCTCACCTTACAGCAACCTGCGAGCCCTTGTTCAAATTGTTGAGAAAAGAACAAACGGTCAGGTGGAATGAAGACTGCCAGAAGGCTTTTGACAAGATCAAGGAATACTTACAAGAGCCTCCAATCCTTATGCCTCCAGTTGAAGGAAGACCTCTGATAATGTACTTAACAGTATTAGAAGAGTCGATGGGGTGTGTGTTGGGCCAGCATGACGAGTCTGGTCGAAAAGAGTATGCAATATACTACTTAAGCAAAAAGTTTACCGACTGTGAACAACGTTATTCACTGCTCGAGAAAACTTTCTGTGCTTTAGCGTGGGCTGCTCGCCGACTGAGACAGTATATGTTGACCCACACTACTTTATTAATCTCAAAGATGGACCCAGTCAAGTACATATTTGAGAAGCCAGCACTTACCGGACGGGTTGCAAGATGGCAAATGATCCTTACAGAGTATGACATTCAGTACACATCTCAGAAAGCCATCAAGGGCAGTGTATTGTCTGAATATCTTGCTGAGCAACCCATTGATGATTACCAGCCTATGAGGTTTGACTTCCCTGATGAAGACATCATGTTCATAAAAGAAAAAGATCATGAAGAGCCTGTTCACACTGAAGGGCCTGACCCGGAAGAAGAATGGACTATGATGTTTGACGGGGCTATTAATATGAATGGTCGTGGTGTTGGTGCAGTACTCATTACACCTAAAGGAGTTCACATGCCTTTCTCGGAAAAACTCACTTTCAACTGCACTAACAACGAAGCTGAATACGAGGCTTGCATTATGGGTCTTGAGGAAGCCATTGACCTCAGGATCAAGACATTGACTGTATTCGGAGATTCAGCTCTGGTAGTTAATCAGACCAATGGCAAATGGTACACCCACCAGGATCATCTGATACCTTACAGGGATTATACAAGGAGGTTATTGACTTTCTTTACAACAGTCAAGCTTGAGTATATCCCTCGGGACGAGAATCAGTTTGCAGATGCTCTGGCTACCATTTCGTCCATGATCAAAGTTCAGGCTGCCAACTTTGTACCTCAGATCTCAGTGTCCAGACTTGACAGACCAGCATATGTGTTCGCAGCGGATGTTGTTAAAGATGATAAGCCTTGGTTACATGACATTAAGTGCTTCTTGGAGGATCAGACATACCCACCTGGGGCATCTTCCAATGATAAGAAGACTTTGAGAAGGCTTGCTGGTAGTTTCTTCCTAAACACTGATGGTTCCCTGTATAAAAGAAACTTTGATATGGTACTCCTCAGATGCGTTGATAAGACAGAAGCAGACTTGTTAATGCTTGAAGTGCATGAAGGATCCTTTGGTACCCATGCAGGAGGGCATGCCATGGCTAAGAAGTTGTTAAGGTCAGGCTATTACTGGATCACAATGGATGCTGATTGTTGTGCCTACGCCAGAAAATGCCATAAATGCCAGATTTATGCAGATAAGGTGCATGTGCCTCCCAATCCTTTGAATGTGATGTCTTCACCCTGGCCCTTCGCTATGTGGGGCATTGACATGATTGGCAAGATTGAGCCGACTGCTTCGAATGGCCACAGGTTCATCCTGGTTGCCATTGACTATTTCACCAAGTGGGTCGAAGCAGCTTCCTATGCCAATGTTACAAGACAAGTGGTAGCCAGATTTCTGAAGAGAGATATCATCTGTTGATACGGAGTCCCCGAGCGAATCATTACTGATAATGGTTCCAACTTGAACAACAAAATGATGGCCGAGCTGTGCCGGGACTTCAAAATTCAACATCACAATTCTTCTCCTTACAGGCCAAAGATGAATGGCGCTGTTGAGGCAGCAAATAAGAATATCAAGAAGATTGTGCAGAAGATGGTAGTCACCTACAAAGACTGGCATGAAATGCTACCATTTGCCTTGCATGGGTACCGCACGTCAATCAGAACATCCACTGGGGCAACACCGTATCAACTTGTGTATGGTATGGAAGCAGTCCTATCTGTCGAAGTTGAATTACCCTCTCTACGGGTACTGATGGATGTTAAACTGAGCGAAGCGGAATGGGTCAGGTCCCGATACGAACAACTGAGTCTGATCGAAGAGAAAAGATTGGCTGCAATTTGTCATGGGCAGTTATATCAGAAGAGAATGAAGAGAGCCTTCGATCAGAAGGTCAGGCACCGAGAGTACCAAGTAGGAGATCTTGTGCTGAAGAGAATCCTCCCTCCTCATACAGACCACAGGGGCAAATGGACTCCAAACTATGAAGGACCATTTGTGGTAAAGAAAGTTTTCTCTGGTGGAGCACTGATGCTCGACACTATGGATGGTGAAGACTTCCCATCCCCTGTGAATTCAGATGCAGTTAAAAAATACAACGCATAAAAAATGACCCGCTGGACATAAAAACAGAATGTAAGTCCAGGCAAAAATAGGGCATCCCGGCGAGTCAAAAAATGAATAAAGGACTCGGGCAAAAATAAGGGAAAAATAAACAAAAATGTACACCCGCTGAGTTGAAAAGCCGCATTGGACAACTCAGGCAAAAATGGGTATCCCGATGGATTGAAAACCCGAAAGGGCGATCCATGCAAAACAAGGGAATAAGCGAACAACTGCACTCTGAATTCGTCTGTATCACTTACAACTTGGTAAGTTTCGAAAGGATCAAGCTTCAATCAGAATCAGCTTTCTTCAGAAAGCAAAACGAGAAGAACGTCAAAAGTCATACGAGTCATAGTGAAAGAGGAAGCTCCTTAAAGCGTCGTCAACATTGCCAGCACATTTTGTTTTCTCATTTTTGTAACAATCTCCTCATTTCAGGGGATTCGTTTCTTTGACTGTATCTCGCCAATTCAGGGCACATGAATTAATAAAATCAGATTTCCAGTCATGTTTCGTCTTGAACATTTTATTTGCAAAAATGTCTGATGTCTTAAGAAAAACTGATTGCATAAATACAGATGCTTATCTTCAAAAATATAATAAAAGTCACATGCTTGCAGGAAATATACTTACTCTCAGAGGTGTCTAAACTCCTATGACGGAATCCGGTAAAGGATACCTCGGGATTACTTGTGCGTTTCCCTATCTTTGCAGGATTGCAGGTATCCAGAATGCAACTTGGGGCATGTAAGCTTTATCCCAGCAAGCTGGCAAATCAGTGCTCACTCCGTCTTAACACTCAAAGTGTTTTCTCCCCGGCTGAGTTGCCACTTATTACTTATCCCCATCAGAGTTTCCAGGCATCACTTCTCCAACAGGGCAATACTAGAAGGCGCCCATATCCCCGGCTGAGTCAAGAATCCTCCTCAACAGAATCTCTAAGAAGATCTTTCAGTGATCTCTCTTTCCCCCCCAGCCGAGTTGCCATTTCATCCTCGCCAAACACGAAGTCAGGGAACCATCTCCCCACAGAGTTTCAGCCTCTAGCCAGAAGAGCAACGCGTGAAAGAATCACAACAGAGTAGAGAAAGCTCCTTCAAACCCCAGCTGGGTCCCTCAATACAAGGATATGTCTATCATTGACCTATATCCCCAAGCAGATATCATCTCATCAGATCTACCAACGATCTCACCCCCAGCTGGGATGTCCATTTCAAGCAGATCGTCCAAAGATCTTCGTAGCAACGGGATCCGAATCCCGGTTGGGTATCTTTGCATAATCATAAGCATTCGCATCATATTCACCCACAAAGCGTAGCATTCTATCTAATATGGAGCATTACGGAAAAAATCAAACATATAGCATAATCATAAGCCATGTTTTGAATCAAACACTTGTGAATAAATACAATCCATCAATATACAGAATACTCCCCCCAAAATCCCCAGCGGAGATTCTCCAGCAAAATCAGTTGCCTCACATTCACAAACACCAGTATATACTCTCTTTGGCACTCGTCCGTGTCAATACTCCCCAGTATAGTCGCCTGAACGCTCTGTGCAGACATTACCACCCGCACTACAGATATCTCTTTGACACCCGTCCGTGTCGTACCCCCAGCAGAAAGCCAAAAACATCCTCTTTGCACCTACAAACACTTATATACATCAGATACTTGTTTATACTATACTTCTCTTCTTGTTTGACACCCGTCCGTGTCACTCTCCCCAACAGTTAAATACTCATCTATACACCACTCACACTTATACAGATACTCGTCCGTATCTTGTATATAGCACTTATATCCCCACAGATTCAACGCTCGTCCGTGTTCTCTGTTAACCGGTTGGTACTCGTCCGTATCATCATCTCTGAACACGTGTCAGTATTTGTTTCTACTCGATACTCGTCCATATCATGGTCTTAGGGATGCTCGTCTGCATCTCTAATCTATACACAATACCAAACACTTATACCTTTTGTTTCCTGGATGTAAACGCTCGTCCGTGTTTACTACTCCCCAGTAGATCGCCAACAAAGCATTTACTTTTTATCTGACATTCGTCCTGTGTCATGATAAGCCCTGAGAGCAGCCGTACCCTGCTAGGTGGTCGTCCTCCACCTCTTGATGGTCGTCCTCCATCATGCTCATCTGATGGCGTCCCCATCGTTGATTTTCTATCCGACATTCGTCCTATGTCGTGATATTTAGAAGTCGTCCCCTGCTAGGTGGTCGTCCTCCACCCTTTTTGATGATCATCCTTCATCATGTTATCCAATGGCCGTCCCCATTGTTGATTATTTGGTTATCTGACATTCGTCCTATGTCCAGATGAACCCTGAGAGCAGCCGTCCCCTGCTAGGTGGTCGTCCTCCACCTCTTGATGATCGTCCTCCATCATGCTCATCCGATGGCCGTCCCCATCGTTGACCCTTTTATCTGGCATTCGTCCTATGTCGCGATATTTTCGGCAGCCGTACCCTGCCAGGTGGTCGTCCTCCACCTTAGATGATCGTCCCTCATCTTACCCCCAACAGAGCAGCCGTCCCCTGCTAGGTGATCGTCCTTCACCTTTGATGACCGTACCTCATCATCTGTTTATTTCATTTATTCTTTAACCCGATGGCCGTCCCCGTCGTGGTCCTTTTTCTTCTTAGCCCGATGGCCGTCCCCATCGTTGGTTACTTTACTTTTTGAACTTGATGGCCGTCCCTGTCATGTTTCATTAATCCCCAGAGAATTTTACAGCTTTATCTTGATGGCCGTCCCCATCATAATTCTTTTTATCCCCAGCATGTCGGCCGTCCCCGTCATTGCTTTATTTCCCGCACCTTTCCAGCATGTCGGCCGTCCCCGTCATTGCTCTTTACCCAGCAGTCGTCCTCTGCTCGACGGTCGTCCTCTGTCGCCCACACTTTACAATATACTTTATTTTCTTTTGCAATCTATATCCCTTTTCTTCTTCATTCTGTGAGTGCAAATTTTGGACTGTCTTTGGTATTCAACCACAAGTTATCTTGTTTGCCTGTTAAGCCGTTGCTTACATCCTGCACAGCTAACTCATGTTTGAATAGGGGCAGCTGTAAACACCCCAAATTTGCCCTCACCCATTCACACCATGGCTTGTAATCATTTCATATGCATAAACACAATCCTACAATCTCATATTACATTTTTGTTTCACTGCATAGGTTCTAAGTCATCTACATCTAGGGTTTGTGATCTGAACAATCCAGGAGCTTCTTAAGCCACTCCAAAGGCCACCAATCACTTCAAAGGGGTCTATGTGTGTTCAAGTATCATATTATATCCTCTCAAAGTCAAGAATGTCAAAGAATCACAAGAACTGGGATTGGTATGGAAGCAGAGCCAGGCTTGACTGCACAGATGACCTGAAATTAGGGTTTTGGTTTCAGAGGCCATAACTCCAAATTTTTTGGTCATTCTTGTTTCTATTGGTCTCTATATGGTATAGGGAGTATGCATGTCAATTTTCATGAAGAAATTCCATGGGGAAGTCATATGATCAAGGGTTGACTTTTCAAGCAAGTCAGTACAAAATCAGGGCATCTGAGGCCCCCAATGACCCAACCAAAGGGTTTTCTTCATCATTTTGATTGTTTATGATCTTTATTTGATCATAGAAGATGTTGGAAGTTCACAAAATTCAAGAATCTCAAGTTTTTGCAAAGTTGACTTTTTGGGCAAGTTTGACTTTTCATGAAAATGTCATTTTATGCAACTTTTTCAACCCTTACTTTTTGATTCAAGAAAGCTTCAAATGGAAAAACTTTGGTCATGCAAGTTGTAGAATAGATCTTTCCCTTTTCAAAAAGTACAAGAACATGACCTAATTCATTTTTGATCAAAAGTTATGGCTTGTCAAAGTTGGCAAAAATCACTAAATTTCAAGTCATGCACCAAAGAGGCAAAGTTGCAAATTCACTTCTCAAAGCCAAATAAGTCAGCAAATGGGCTTCTAATTCACTCAACATGATCACACAACATTCAAAAATCAGAATGGGGCAAAGAATTACATGTTTTATGGGCCATGGATCAAGTTTCCTTCATGAAAGCCAAAGGCAAAGTCAAGTTGCAAAAAAACTCATGATCACATCTCATCCACTTGCTAGCTACTTTGCTGATCAACCCTAGCCTTTCCCCTCACCATGCTGCGCAGCACACTCTCCATGTACCAGCCTAGAACATGACCCATGCTTCTCTTACACAAAAGTTGACAATTTGCAAAAGTAACCATACCTATCACAAAAGGACATGTCACGTCTTCTGACCAATCAGCATTGTTTATACAAATCAATTGCAAGCCAAACCACACAAGAAGCAGGCCTGAAACAAGCCATAGGATCACATTCTCATTTTCACTCTCAAAAGCAAAAGCTTTCGAAACTCAGCATACAAGCCACAAACACTTAAACAAACCTCATAGATCAACTCAACTCATCATCCTGGTCACAAAGCACCCCTCATCCTTGCCTTAAACTGCTTGAATCATAAACACGATCCTCACCTGACCTTGAACAGAACCTGTTCAAACTCTCAAACCAGCCAACACAAACCTTCTCTAAGCATCAAGAGTTCATCAGGAGCATAAAAGGAGTTGATTGCACAAAGAGAAGAGGCCAGAAAGTTGCAAACTGAAAGCTTCAAAACTCAGGTAGCTTCATGAACATTTTTTCCAGAAATGATTTTTTAAGTTCCTAAGTTGTTCTTCATGATTCACTGATTACTCTGATGTCTTTGGTTTTAAAAATGGTGAAGAAATGAGGGTTTAATCATGTTCTGAAACTTTCTGACCTAGAAATGTTTTCTTTCGATTCGTGTGATTGATGAAATATAAATGAGTTTTGGGTTAGGGTTTTGATTCAGTGAGGTTTGGGAAGGATTTCTGTTCTTTTAGATTCCATTTTAGTTACGTTTTGAGGGTTTTAGGGATTTTCAGGTGGGGTTCCCACCGGAGAAGACGACCGGAGGTCTTCTCCGGCCACCTGAAAATGATTAGGGTTTAATCCTGTCATTAAGTGTAGTTTGAATTTCAAGCGTTGGATCCATTGACTTAGTAGACCTGGCGCGCGTTTGTGTGGCCCAGATGCATCCATTTTGCCCTAATCTCACTTAACCTAATTAATCCCAATTAATTAATTCGTAAAACCTGATTTAGCCAGAAATGATCCTGACCCTTGCTTTGCGCGCGCAGTCAACCTCTGACCCCCCCAACTTTGAATCTGATGCGTTGGATTGGATTACTTTTCATTTTCTTTAATTTTTATTCCATTTATTTTATTTTTCTTTCTCCAATTTATTAAAAATAGTAAAATTCATTCAAAAATTCTGAAATTTTTTATACAAGCTTTTATTAAATTTTAGAAACCAAAAATATTTTTATTTTTATTTTTTGCATTTTAAAAATATTTTTAAATATTTAAAAGTTTATTTTTAATTAATTAATGAGAATTAATTAATTAAAAATACTTTTAGGTATTTAAAAATCACCAAAAAATTCATGAAACATTTAAATACATTTAGAAACATTGTCCAACCCTCAAACCAAATTTCTTTTTTGATCTTGATACATTTTGAGAATTTTCCATGGAATTAATTCACTTTTCAAGCTTTATTTTGATCCAAACTTCCAAAAATCATTTCTGCCTAACCATTGAGAGTTGGACTTTGATTCTTTTTGCATTGTGTTTAGCATACCATGTAGTTTGTGAGATTAAATGGCCATGATTTGATCTTTCATTTTCCATTTGTTTGGCATTTTTCTTGTTAAGGAACCCTAAAACCCTAGAAAACTTAGGAAAATCATAACTTGAATTAGGTTAAGAGTTGGAACTTTTCCTTTGGGCAGTGAGTTAGTATAGGTTTAGGGATCCTTTTAGTGCATTTTCAATTTTTTTTGTATTGATGTTTGCTTCTGATTTTGGTTTGTGTTTGATGCTTTGATCATAAACCCTAATTTGGGCTTCCATATGCATCCATCTTGCATTTGTACTCATACTTTGAATTGCCATAGCATTTTATGAATTCTTTTGATTCATTGGACATCTTAAGACATATTGAAAGCATGTTTGATCATTGCATCTTGCATTTGCCATGTTGTATGCCATTTGCATTTCATAACTTTTCATGAATGTTCATGCTTCTTGACTTGTTTCATTTGCATCCATAAGCTTGTATGATCATCTCCATGCCTTGTTTCATGTTTGTAGCATCTCATAGCATCATTAACATCATGTATGTACTTCTGGATTTGATATACATCATTCCATTTCATTTCATCTTGCATTGCATTGCATTCCTTTCACTAACTTTTCAGGTGGTAAGTGACTTTGAGAAGTGAATTTGCCTTCACTTCTCACAATTTCTTTTCACCTCTTTATACATCCTTGCTGCATTTTTTGTATGTGTTTGAGTTTGAGCTTGCTCATTATTCTTCTTCCCACTTTCTTTCTTCAAGTGACTTGACTTCTTGAATGAAGCAAGTTGCTTTGCTTCTCCTGATCCTTTCATCTACTTCATGGTGGTTCCATTGAAGATTTCTCTTGTTAACCTCACAAACCTTAGGGACAACCAAGCATGACAATGATTAGGGTTTTGATTAGTCTCCCCACTTAGTTTTACCTTTGTGTCTCATTGAGTCTTCTCTTCTCACCTCATAATCAGGGACTAAACCCTGAAGGCTTTAAGGCTTTATGATTAAGCTTATGCCTGCATCCTTCTCTTAGGATGGAGTGTATAACTTTAATCCTAAGTGTTAAACCCTTAATGTGTTTAAATCCTTTAATTAATTCATCTAATAACCACTAAGACATCAAGCTTGTAACTTGGGCCTTGCATTAGGGTTCTAATTCTTCCTTAATTGGTTAAGAAGGACTAACCCTAGTGTTAATGGACAAGTCCCCCTCAAGTTGTCTTACAAACCCTAAAAATCACTTCATCATCACACCATTAAATAAAATCCACTTAATCAAAGGCTTGTTTTGTCATGAGTTTAATCCCTAATCATGGATTAAGTTGAGGAGCTTTCCTCAGCTTAAACATTCTCATCTATTATCCTTCTATTAGGATGGTGTAATGAGTCTGTTTAATCCCTGATTATGGCTTAATCTCATTACTCAACACTAAACAAAAACACCAAAAAACATCTAAATAATCACAAGTAGGTTAATGATCTTAATCCTACATCAAAGGTGATTAAGTGTGAGAAGCTGACTTCACACTTAAGGTATTCTCATTACCCCTAATCAGAGGGAAGATGTGATGAGTTTACTAACCCATTGGTTTAGGCTTAAGCTCATTAACTTATGACAAACTTTCAAAAGCAATAAAAGACTGAAAACACAAAAACAAACAATAAACGTCTCCTCCGGGATTCTTTTCTCATCTCATTCACTCATAAACGAGAACTTGCTTCTTCCGTCTAATGCAAGACAGTTTGCACCTGAGCCAGACAGGTCATACACTTGAGCATAGACAAGTAAGCAGTTCATCAGTCAATTCATCTTTCAGTCTCTTTGGGTCGAACTACGGTGTTCTGACTTCCTCATTGCACGAGAGGATACGTAGGCATAACTTAACAATTATCGAACAAAAGTCTCTGTATATTCCCCCTCTTTCCAGCTATTCTTTAAGCCTCATTTATTTTGAGCATTTCACTCTTATTTTCTCACTGACACATTTACTTATACACTTCACTTCTTTTACACAGACACCTATACATCCTTTCCAGCTCTTTTATACACAAATTGCACTGACACTACCCCTTTTAAACACAAATCTTTTAAGCGTGGATCCCGTCGAGTACGGCTGACAATTTGGGTGCTAATACCTTCCCAGGTTGTAACCAACCCCCTTTCTCAGTCTCTCTGGTTCGCGATCGTCTTATCCATATCTTTCTAGTTTTATGCAGCATTACCTTTCCTCCGGGATAAAAATGCCTAGCTGGCGACTCTTTTCACCTCCAGTGAGTTCACTGCTGTGTGTTCTCATTGTCCCTTTCGCCGACCGTTCGCGTCTGTACCTTTATTTGGGCTAGTCCCATTTATCGGGAGCGACATCTACGTAGGGGGTCGATGAACATAAGTGAATGATCCAGTACTAATAAAAAAGAAAAAGGCAAACTCTGGGATAGGTAACCCTCACAAAGTCATTTAAACCGAAAAAAGAGAAGAAAAAAAAATTTGCCACAAAAAGAAAAAAATTGCAGTCACCTATTGTTAGTTGGTTCAGAGGTATCTGGCACTGAACTTGGTAGGGCAGATTACGATCCGATCCCCCACAGCTACATATAGGCAAAATAAAAACTAGTTTACACATGCTTATGTGCCAGAAACCTTATATTATGGATCAGAATAACTAACCGGTCACTCTACTATGAAGCATGTACGGATAACAGGCTTAATGTGATTGCGCCTGAATGAAAAGGACCCAAAAAGAGATGAGAAGATAGGCCTAGGTATTGTGGGATGACATGGGGTGGTTAATATAGGATTGAAGTTTGTGTTTGTGTTATTATGGTACCCTTGGTTCACTTAGTTAGTACCTGTCATTGCATCCTGACTTGAACTTAGAAGCCCTTTAGCCCAAATCATGTGTTAACACCAGTTTTCTTCATTTTTGAGCTTTAAATATTTGCTTGAGGACAAGCAAAGGTCTAAGTGTGGGAGGATTTGATAATACTAAATTTTACCGTATTTCTGACTCCGATTTCGCATGCATTCTTAGCTTTTTATTGTTATTTTGTTATGTTATTACTTTGTTTTTCTTTATTTTCAGGTTTTCTATGCAATCAGGGCTTAAATCGAGAAGAGGAGCGAAAAAGGAGTGGAAACGGACGAAAAACCAAGAAATTCAGTTTTTTACACTTACGGCATCCGCCATGGCTGGCGCCATGGGGTCTGCCATGACGTGGCCACGTCTCAAGACCACTCCACAACTGCCAAGACCCACGATCCCCACTTTCCCATTTAAGATTTTCCTATAAATAGGACTTCAGAATTTCGTTTTCTTCATCCAAACTTAGAATCTCTTAGGCATATATCAGTTTTAAAGTAGTTATCATTCCACATCGGTGCGTTACTGCAATCGAGTGATCGAGTCTGTATACGTCTGTGTGATCGAGTTTTGGAGCACTCTGGGAGGAAGTTAATCTTGCCGCCATTTTAATTCATGTTCGTATTTTATTTTTCCGCATTCGCTTTATTTTATTTACTTTCCGCATTGCCTTACTTTATTTATTTCCCGCACTCGCTTTACTTTATTTATTTCTCGCACTCGCACTACTTTCATTTATTTTCCGCACTCGCTTTAAATACCTTTATTTCCCGCACTCGAACTACTTTTATTTATTTCCCGTACTCGCACTACTTTTATTTACTTTCTGCACTCGCACTAATTACTTTTATGAAAAAGTATAAAAAGAACTTTTACTTTACCATGTCTAACTAAATCCATAAAGGTTAGAATGTAAGGACCGTAATTGAACCAGTAATTCGTATAATTGTTCGTAGAAACACTTAAAGGGATATTTTAACTTTCAATACAAGTTTAATTGTTTTTAACTATTTCAAAAAAAGCCAAAAGCGCTTTGTCTAGTTCATTAGGAGTTTTTAGATTAAAAAGAAAAGAGATTTTAAAACGATTTTCGGACGCGTTAAGAAGATTAGAGTCTGGTTTGTGAGAACCTCTTTTTGCTAAGAAATCCAGGTTAAAGTACTTTTCAACTTAGTTAAGATACTACATTTCTTAAAAATAGGTTTACTACTCTAACGCAGTACACACCTTTTTATCTGTGATAATAGGATGGGTTGATTAGAGGGTACAACTCGGTTCTGAATACGCGAAAGCGACAGTTCCTGTTAAATTAGTTATTTTCAAAGTGGAAAACATTGCCCATAAGTAGTTCTATTAACAAGTACCAGAATATCTATTGATTACGTGAATTACATTCGAGCCTGTCTTTATTAATTGTTTAAAATTATTATTTTATTTACCATTGCGCACTCCTTAAAACCCTTATATTTAGTTGCCTTAGATACACACCATAACATCAGGTACGATAGATTGACACTTGGTCTCTGTGGATTCGACAGTCTTTTATATTACTCTGACGTGTTCGTACACTTGCGAAAAACACGCATCAAAACCTGAAAATACAGTGGTTCAGAGGTTGAAGAAATCCAGAGGTTATGCTCCTCTTACACTATGTTTGATCTTGATGCTTGACTGAATGAAATATACCTTCACAACACTTGAATTTTCACTTAATCAAAGAGAATGCAAAAGTTGTGTATGCTTTTGTTCTTGATCATTCAAGCTGGTTCTTCCATGAATAATGATCCAAAGAGGATAATGATGATGAACTAATGAAGAATGCCATGTAACTGAGGAAGATCACTGAGAAATCCAATAAAGTGCAGGAATATGCAGAATTGAAATATTGGAGATTCAAGCTAGATCAACCATGAATCTTGAGCATAATGTGCTGTTGATGATGAATAATGGAAGAATGGAATTGAATTTAGGAAGATGAAGCTTGATCGAGCAACAATGCAGTGAAAACTCAGAGAAAATGCAGAGAGGATTTTAGTGATTTTGAGCAAAAAATGAAGTGAAGTCCAATGCAACTATGGTTAATCCTTTTTATCGCCATGGTTAGCCTCTAAATTCGGTGTAGTTAACAAATAGATCCTTGGTTAACTGAGTCAAGTTAGTTAGGGCTGAGTCAAGTTTGTTATGATGAATTGAAATGAATTGAACTGAGAAGCAAGTGATGCAACTAAATCTGTTTTGCTCGGGCTGGATCCAATGTAGTGATGTTCATGATACTTATGGTGATGCAAGCTCATTGAGTTGTGATAAAGAAAACCAATACAGCTTGAGTTCAATGCTTGAAAGTGCATCATTGACTTGATTTTCATGAAGTATATGGAAGCTACCATGATTCTGTAGCCATGTGATCCTTTGAACTTGTTTGAATGCAATGCCATATGATATCACTATGTTAACTAATGAGTATGTGCTGACTAAACTTAGAAACATCTTCACAATGCAATGCTCTATGCAGTAAGCAAGCAAGTTTGGTTTAATGATCTTCCATTGATGATTGATTCGGGAACAAGGCACTAAATGATGAATTTCTTGTGATCAATTTGAAGGAAATGTTGCATACAACATGTTTGATGTTCAACCAATGATGTAACAAGGTCTCTAAGTTTTTCAAAATGATCATTGAAGTCAATGCATCAAAGCTGCACATGGGCCTGAAATGAATTGGACATGCCTTGGGAAAATAGCCTATGGATGGATTAGTGTGAAAACCCTACTTTGAGCTTTCATATGACCATGATACATTGATCAAATAAAAAATTTCCCAACATCAATCTTGTAGAAAACATGGAGATGAACAACTTTCATGTTGGAAGATTTTTCATTTGAAGTCATCTTGATGGAGAAATTGAGCCATACTTGTGACACACCACCCGTTTGACAAAAGTCTTTACCTGGCGCGCAGGATGCAGAGCATGACATGGTTTTTGCCCTAGTTTGATCAAACTTTGAATGATCATAACTTCTTCAATTTTAATACTATGAACATGTTCCACCTATGGATTTGAAGATTATGACGCCCCTTTCAAACATCCCAAGTGGAATTTTCATTTGACTTTTATTTTGGGAGTATGCCTCTCTTGAACTTGGCTGAAAAATGGTAAGTCTTAATTTTCTTGATTTCTAAGGATACCTCCATAATTTCTTGATCAAATTTGGTCCATGGACTCCTTGTAACCTCAATTTCATGAATTTGATCTCAAAAAGTCAGGAGTTGGCTTTTTCGTCAGCCTGGTTGACTTTTCCCCAATTCCTTAATTTTCAAGTAACTAATCAATTGAAGACCCTCCAAAATGATTCAATGGATGAAATTTCAATCCTAGACATTAAAATCATGTGGACAAAAATGAGATCAAGTTTGGACCAAAAATTCCTTGGGAAGCTCATTTAATCAGAAACCCTAATTTCACCCTCTTTTGTTAGGAGGTGTTGCATTGCTTGAATTGCTTGATAAAACCACCTAGTTTTGAGACTTGGGAACCCAATGAGACCTTGAGGGATGTTGTGAACCCTTTTCACAATGTTGAGAAACCATGTAGCCCCTTGATTTCCTTTGGATGACCATCAATTTCTTCAGTCATTAATATCAAGCCTTATGCCTCAGCTATATTAGTTATTGTGAATTGCTTTGGGTTATGATATGGAATTATGTATGCAATGTGATATGCTAGATGCCATAAAAATAGGAGGGCAAATTTTAGGGTATTACAGCTGCCCCTATTCAATCATCTGCAGACCTGAATAGATAATAACAATGGCTTTTAAACTTTCAAGGTATGGAGTGATTGAATACTCGAATAAACTGGAAAATTTGTACTCTATGAGAAATGAAATGTGTCAGGGGAATTCCATTCTTGGATGACGAAGCAAACAAAACACCCTGTGAGTAGGGTCAGAAAAGAAACCATCACAACTTGGAAGACAACTCACGAACATGAAACTGAACTTGGCGGAATCAAAAAGTATTTATCCCATGTGTGAGATAAGATCTGAAAAGACGATTATCATAACGTCGATGATAACTCGAACAAACAATACCGAACGTGGCGGAATCGAGAATAATTTATCCCACGTGGGAGATAAAACCCTAAAAAGAGACTATCATAACGTGGATGATAGCTCGAACAAACGAGACCGAACGTGGCGGAATCGACAAGATTTTATCCTGCATGGGAGATAAAACCCTGAAAAGAGACTATCATAACGTGGATAGCTCGAACACACGAGACCGAACGTGGCGGAATCGACAAGATTTTATCCTGCGTGGGAGATAAAACCCTGAAAGAGACTATCATAACGTGGATGATAGCTCGAACAAACGAGACCGAACGTGGTGGAATCGACAAGAATTTATCCTGTGTGGGAAATAAAACCCTGAAAAGAGACTATCATAACGTGGATGATAGCTCGAACAGGGATAACAAGCATTAACTTGTAAAAGTAATAGTGTTGAAGAATGAAATTGGCACTCTCTATAGGGAATATACCAGGTTGAAAAGATAAGATTTTTCGAGCTTTTGTGCAAGGTACCCAAAACTGGCCTATGCTGGCATGCATATGTTTGAATTTTCCATGGCGTAATGCTCCATAATGATGGAAATGCTACGCATTTTGAGGATGCACATGTAATGACAATTACTAAATGCAAATGCAAGGAGATATCCTGATAAGGAGATGACAAGAATCCTAACAGCTTGACTGGGGAAGAAATAATCACTGAATTGATTTAATGAATCCCTGTGGGGAAAAACAACTTTGCGGGGAATAGTGTTAATGATACACTGTCTCTAAAATGCCGTCATTGCCAAAAATAAATTGGACTTTAAGATTGGAGATCTAAGATCCTGTTGGGGATGAACTTGATGTGGGGAATACGCTACCTGTTGAGCTCCATTGGGGAAGTGATACTTCTCTGACTCGGCTAGGGAACTGGATGTGTAAGTGCTCTACTAAGGAAGTAACCTATTGGGGGACTCCCTCAGACCCACAATTTTCTTCCTATGGAAGAAATGCCAATGAGGATTGGACTCTGGTTAACTTCATTAGGGAAAGCTATGAACAATGTCGTGCGTGAAGGAAAACCATCAAGCTTCTTACTATCTCCCCCTCTGCCAGGGGATACGCAATCTCCCTGTACTGTCGGTGATAAGAAGACTCTGAGGAGATAATCTTTATTGAAGGAAAAATCTCTGCTTGGGAAGAGCATCTTCAACCTTCTGTTGTTATGTTACTGGAGGAGATTTCCATTTCCAAACCCGTTGGGGATAACGGAAAACATTAAAGAGGATGTCTCTGAGGGATCTTGCCCACTAATCTGTTAAGGAAAGCTTCCTGAAATTCCATGCTGACACTGGCTTTGCTAGCAACGCCTGCACCTAGCTGAACACGATTGGTAGTGCCTACAAAATGAAGAGTTAGTTTGGGATGCATGCCCTGAGTTCATGGTCTGAGTCACCATCCCAGTCACCCAACACATCAAATATGTGTCAAATGTTTTTACTCGCATGCATGTGTTATAAGGCATTCATGTATTCGCAATGTAATATTTATCATAATTTGTTGGACGTTTTCGCAATCAATCAATGGTGGATGAAAAACAAAAACATATGGAAACAAACTTGAATGAAACTGCACTTTTATTGATTGGAAAAAGGCCTTGAATAGGCATTACACCGGGAAGCAATCCCTAGAAATAAGAAATTGCACAAAAGAAAAGTAAACTATCCTAACGAGTCACCAGTATTTTATTCTGTTTTTGGCTCGTCGGGATGCCCTTTTTTGCCTGGACTCTTATTCTGTTTTTTTTCCAGCAGGTCTTTTTACACGAAGTATTTTCTAACTGCATCTGCATTGACGGGAGATTGGAAGCCTTCGCCATCCATGGTTGTTAACAGCAAGGCTCCGCCTGAGAAGACCTTTTTAACCACGAATGGACCTTCATAGTTGGGTGTCCATTTTCCCCTGTGATTTTTATTAGGAGGACGAATCATTTTCAGCACTAGATCGCCAGGTATGTACCGTTGAGGGCATATTTTCTGATCTAAATCATGTTTCATCCGTCTTTAATATAAATGTCCATGGCATATAGGTGTTAGGCGTTTCTCTTCAATGAGGCTTAGTTAATTTTACCTGGATCGGAGCCACTCAGCTTTATCAAGCTTGACATCCATCATTATTCTCAGCGAAGGAATCTCGACTTCGATCGGTAGGACCGCCTCCATACCGTATACCAGTGAGAATGGGTTTGCCCTAGTTGAAGTGCGCATAGACGTCCGGTACCCATGCAATGCAAACGGTAGCATCTCATGCCAATCTTTGTATGTAACAACCATCTTCTGGACGATCTTCTTGATGTTCTTGTTGGCCGCCTCGACGACTCCATTCAACTTTGGGCGATATGACAAAGAGTTGTGGTGCTCGGTCTTAAAATCTCGACATAAGTTTGCCATCATCTTATTGTTGAGATTAGAACTATTGTCAGTAATGATTCTCTCGGGAATTCCATACTGGAAGATGATATCCCTCTTGATGAACCGGGCTACCACTTGTTTCGTGACGTTAGCATAAGACGCCGCTTCGACCCATTTTGTGAAATAGTCTATGGAAACTAGGATGAAGCGGTGTCTGTAACACCCCACTTTCCCAAATAAATAAAATTAACATTTTATATCAAAACTCGGAGTTATTCAAAACTGGAATGCCACGTCTCAACAATAAAAGCCAACAAAAATGTTTTTCACTAAAGCAGCGGAATAATAATCGTTTAAACAAACCAAGGCAATAAGCTAGTTTCAACAAAATATCCTCAATACGTTTAATTCCATAAATTCAGATACATAACGAAAATAAAATAACAATAGAAAATCCCCATCCCGTGTTACGTATAAGAGCATCCTAAGACTCGAACACAACAACACGACTCCAAGCACTCTAAGTACCTGGATTATCCGTACTTCCAAAGAAGCACATACACAACATCAACAACAAAGGGGTGAGAAACAAATTTAAATATAAACGACACATATAACATATACAGGATAGTTTCTCACACAAACAACAATAATCACATCATTATTTAACAATAATCCACAATAACAAATACAACAATACTTATACAGCAATAATCAACAGTATATGCAATGTGACTCAACACGACACAATGCATGTGGTACCAGGTTTTGTTCATTCAATTAAACACAGATAATCACATACACCCATCCGACAATGATTATCCCATACACTCTCCATAATGGAGTACGGATGATCGTATTCGGCCATCCAGCCGATCATCCCAACAATAAAAGAAAAATGTATGCATGAAAATGAAAATGCATACATCATGTATAATTCACCATATTATACATCTACACGATCCATCCGATCAAACATAACAAACATTCCATTAATAATCACCAATTTTTACTTCACGTGATTTACTCGATTTTACGACTAAATGAATCCACCTAATTTCCAACATTTATTCATCCTTAAGATTAAATCTCTATTAAATATGTTTTAAGATTCATCTCAATGCCTCACAACAAAAGAATCGGCTATGCACGCGAAATCGGGAGAGAAATTGCAAAACTGCGCGTTTTTGCCCACACATTGGCCATACTCGTACTGGCCTGGCAATATGTGTATTTGCATGTGCCATATGCCCCCATATGCCCCAATATGCGTATGAACCCCCTCATACGCGTATTGGCCCAATCTCCAGCCCTCCATACGCGTATTGGCCTAGTCCATACGCGTATGGGCAAAATAAGTGAGTTTTCTGGGTTTTCTGCATAATTTCATATCTATACCTCATTCCACTCGATTCCATGATTCGTACATGTCCTAAAATCGTTTCTACACCAGGTTTACTCTCCAGTCTTCATCTATCTTCCATCTATGTTATTATATTCCGATTAATTTTCGATTTAGATCTAAACCTCATTCCGTTCATCAACAATAACAATATTCACACAGATTTCGTCTTCTAGATCAACAACAACAGAATCGCAACAGAAATCATCAAAACTCTACAAAATATTCCTGGATTCACAACAATCATCATATAGTCAAGAATTCATCATACACATCATAATCAATGGAAATTCCTAAGAGGGAAGGATACCCCCAAACTGCCCATCATGTTAAATCACATGAAATTAAATCTATTCTCCCCCCTAACCTCCCTTTTTCTGTTGTTGACTAATTCAATATTAACCCTTTACTAACCTTTTACTAAACTGCCCCTAAGTCCAGTTAATAATAATAATTTTATTATGTAAATTATTGGTTTTTATCAAAGGATTAATAATAATAAAAATAGTAACTAAATGGTTTTACTAACATTCGCACCCTCTCTATTGTTATCCGCACCCGAATATACCTGTCCCACTAGTACACAATCACCAAAAATAATAAGACACACACCTTAACTAAGGCCAACATAACTACAAAATTACCCGACAATTACATATTAAAAATAGGGTGTTACAACTCTCCCCCACTTAGAATATTTTCTTCCTCGAAAATATACCTGAACGTTCTGGATACGACTCCCACATCCTGCTTTCTAGTTCCCAGGTTACAGTCCCACCAACAGCTCCACCCCAAGCTACTCTCACCAGAGGAATCTCTCTACCTATGAGTTGCTTCATCTTGCGATCCTCAATTCTTATCAGCATCGCTTCCGCAATAAGATTCTCTCTAACCTGCACCTCATCCCTCTGAATAACATGAGATGGGTAAGACACATACTTCCGAAGTTGCGATACATGAAACACATCATGTAAATTTGAAAGCTCTGAAGGCAACGCCACCCTGTACACAATAGTACCAACTCTCTGCAAAATCTGATATGGTCCAATAAACTTAGGATCCAACTTCTTTGATTTCAAAGCACGACCATCACCTGTCATTGGATTAACCCTCAAAAATACATGATCACCTTTAGCAAATTCTAATTCTTTCCTCCAATTATCATGATAACTTTTCTGTCTACTCTTAGACGCTTTCATATTTTCACGGATCATCTGAATTGCCTCAGTTGTCTGCTGTACAATTTCAGGTCCAAGCACCACATTTTCACCAATTTCATACCAACATAAAGGCGTTCTACACCTCATACCATTCAAAGCTTCAAACGGCGCCATTCCAATACTAGAATGGTAACTATTATTGTACGTGAACTCAATCAATGGTAAATGAGTATCCCACGCACCACCTTGTTCCAACACACAAGTTCTCAACAAAACTTCCAAAGTCTGAATAGTCCTTTCTGACTGACCATCCGTCTGCGGATGATAAGCCGAACTCAATTTCAACTTTGAACCCAAAGCCTCTTGCAAACTTTTCCAAAATTCAGATGTAAATCTTGGATCTCTATCTGACACTATACTTGATGGAACACCATGTAGTTTCATAATTATCCTGATGTGAATCTCAGCCAACTTCGTCAACGGAAAACTCATATTAATAGGAATAATGTGTGTAGATTTTGTAAGCCAATCCACAACCACCCAAATAGCATCCAATCCTCTTGCCGTATTCGGAAAACTAGTAACAAAATCCATCGCAATACTATCCCACTTCCATTCTGGAATTTCCAATGGTTGCATCAATCCCGAAGGTTTTTGATGCTCTACCTTCGATTTCTAACACACCAAACAAGCATATACAAATTGTGCAATATCTCTCTTCATACCAAACCACCAAAATAACTTCTTTAAGTCCTGATACATCTTCATAGCTCCAGGATGAATGCTTAAGCTACTACGATGACTTTCTTCTAAAATCGCTTTCTTTAGATCAACATTATCCGACACACAAATTCTACCTCGGAACCTCAATACACCAGCATTATCCACCTGGAAATCACTTTCAGGATCATTGTCCCCCGAAGGCATCAAGTCAACTAACTTCACATCAATCCTCTGATTTTCTTTAATAATATCCAAGAAATCATTATTCACTTTCAACACTCCAAGTCTAACACTTTCAGGTGTCATCTCGCACACCATACTCAAATCTCTAAACTATTCAATTAATTCCAATTCCTTCACCATCAACGCCGACGGATGAATTGTCTTTTGACTCAAAGCATCTGCTACAACATTATCCTTACCTGGATGATAACTCAAATTAAAATCATAATCCTTCAAAAATTATACCCATCTTCTTTGCCTCATATTTAGCTCTTTCTGATCAAACAAATATTTCAAACTTTTATGGTCACTGAACACTTCAAATCTTCACCCGTACAAGTAATGCCTCCAAATCTTCAACACAAAAACCACTGCAGCTAATTCAAGATCATGAGTAGGGTAATTCCTCTCATGTACTCTGAATTGCCTAGAAGCATAAGCTACTACCTTACCATCTTGCATTAATACACCACCTAGTCCCATCTTGGACGCATCACAATAAACAACAAAAGGTTCACCAGGACTTGGTCAAATTAACACTGGTGTCGTAGTCAACTTCTTCTTTAATTCTTCAAAACTTTCTTCACACGCTGCATCCCAAATAAAAACTTGACTCTTCCTAGTCAACTGAGTCTACAGTAACGCCAAATTAGAAAATCCCTGAATAAATATTCTATAATAACCTGCTAAACCAAGAAAACTTCGAATCTCCGTTACAGTCATTGGAGGTTCCCATTGCAACACATCGCTCACCTTAGACGGATCCACCGATATACCATCACCAGAAATAACATGACCTGGGAAACTTACATTATCAAGCCAAAATTCACACTTCGATAACTTAGCAAACAACTTGTTATCTTTCAGAACCTGCAAAGCAACTCTCAAATGTTCCTTATGATCATCTTCACTCTTAGAATAAATAAGTATATCATCAATAAATAATACAATAAACTGATCCAAATAAGAATGGAAAATACGATTCATATACTCCTTAAATACACTTGGCGCATTAGACACTCCAAACGACATCACAACATATCCATAATGTTCATAACAAGTTCTAAACGCAGACTTCTAAATATCACATTCTTTCACTCGAATCTAATGGTAACCTGACCTCAGATCGATCTTACTGAAAACACGTGCACCGACTAGCTGATCCATTAAATTATCATTCCTCGGAAGTGGATACTTATTCTTAATGGTCACCTTGTTCAACTGACAGTAATATATGCATAGACGCATACTACCATCTTTCTTCTTCACCAACAACACTGGATCTTCCAACAACGACACACTTGGTCTAATAAACTTCTTATCAAGCAATTCACTGATTTGTGCCTTCAACTCGGCTAACTTTGAAGCAGACATTTTGTACGGTACCATAGAGATAGGCCTTGTACCAGGAATAAGATCTATAGTAAACTCAACTTCTCTCGTCGGAGGTAATTCAGTAATATCATCAGGAAATACTTCCGAAAACTCATTCACAATTGGAAATTCCATAATCGATACTTTACTTTCAACAGATAATGACGCGAATAATGCAAACATCATCGCCTCATCTTCCAACAAGTTCCTCAACTCTTTTGTAGATAATGAATTAGCCAACGCTTCCTCTTCAGGAGTAAGAAACAACAACATCTTCCTATAGCAATCAATATAGACCCAGTTGAATTCTAACCAGTTCATCCCCAGAATAACATCCATACTACCAAGCGGAAAACAAATTAAATCCACATAGAAATACCTATCAAAAATACTAATCGAGCACTTCAAACATATTAATGATGTAACCACAGAACCAATAGAAGGAGTTTCAATAGTCATTCTCCGTTCTAGAGTAGACAGAACAATTCCTAATCTCTTCACACAATCAACATAAATAAACGAGTGTGTTTCACCCATATCAATAATGGCAACCAAAAGAGTATTATTAATAAGGCAAGTACCTTTAATCGAACTCTCCTCAATAGTAGACTGGGCTCCTACTAATGCAAACACTTTACCTGTGGTTCCTAGGGTCTCCTTTGGTTTATGACAAGTTATACTTATGTTACCATGTTCACCATAATTGAAATAAGTATGCATAGTCTCTCTACAGTCAGCTACCACATGGCCTGTCCTCCCACACTTGAAGCACTTCTTGACTTCATTTTGACAAGTATTGGCACGACGACATGTGCTTCCATATCTGAAACACTTCACGTGATTGGGATTTGTCCCTCCCCCACTTGGATTCTTGTTAGTCACGGTTTTCTGCTTACCTTTATCAGCTGGAGCACTATAAGGAATACCCCCAAACCTCTGCTTACCCATCTTATCATTCACCTCTTTATAGTGAGCAATACGAGCCCTATTATCCTTATCATAGATTTTTCTCCTACTCACCAGCTCTGGATAACTCCTGGTCTTTTGACAAACAATACCCTGTTTGATCTCAGGATGCAATCCATTCTCAAATTTCAAACACTTCGAAGTCATAACCTCTTCAGTGTTATAATGAGTACAATATTGTACCAGCTCTTCAAATTTCATAGCATACTTAGCCATGGTCATAGTACCCTGCTGTTATACCCTAAATTGGTCCTACTTCTTTTTTTCTTCTTCTCTCTATTCTAAAGGATCATCTGGCATGTGGACATGATCTTCTAAGAATTAGACCATGAAGTCTTGTTTATGCTTATTGTGAACTAACAAGTTTGTGTAGATGCATTGGGTTCAGGGTTGGATTAATTAATGTTGGTTTTAGCTTTTCAAAGTAGTCTTGGGACTATATGTTTTAGATTATTTGCCAAGATTTTCTCAAGATGACTTTGGGCCCAGATTTTAGGTCATGGTCCATTTCAAGAGTTCTCATAAGGCGCATTTTGAAACATGGATAAAGCAAGCGATATCTCATTGGTGCTTAGGTCATTATTTTAAAAAAAGGGTTTTTTAAGACACTTCAAGACTATGTTTAGAGTGGACTTCAAGACATGTTGGGATTTTGATTCATGGTTTCTCAAAGTGACAATTTTCAATGATTTTGGTTCACAATTCCAATTATTCTCAATTAAGTGACATTTTTCATTGATTTTGGTTCACAATTCCAATTATATTCAATCAGCTTACAAGTTGTAATTGTCCGCCTATTCTCAAGTCATGGTTCAATTCGTCATGATTCAAGTGACAAGAATTAAGAACCAAGGTTAAGAAATTATTATGGTCAGGCTTTTACTTTCAAATTCTAATTAAGTTTTAGATGGAGCCATATCCATTTCGGAGTGCAAGTAGTGTGTTCATTAACTTTTGTCCAAAGAGACACTAAATGGCAATTGCAAGGTCATTATTCAAGCAAAGAATCATGAGTGTTAATACACAAACCCAATTACATTTCAAAGGCATTTTATCTCATTCATAGTACAACATCAGCAAAGAAGACAAGTTGTGGGGAATTTAGGCCAACCAAGATCATTTTTTGGGATTGGTTGGAGGCTGTATTGGAAGCACATTAAAGAACCGGGTGGTGTCTGGCCCTTACACCACAAGACTTTGGTTATTGAGTTGTTACAAATTTGAAAAAAAGCATCCATAATACAATCTCTTTCATATGTCAAAACTACAAGAGGGATTTATGTTGCAAACAACAAGCATCAAACATGGATAATTTTTTAACAAAAGATTACAAGATAACCTAAGAACTAAGGTCCTACAGCAAGCCTAAGTCAGCCAGGTGCTTCTTGCTTTCCTGCATCAAACCTCTGACTTTCCAAGTTTCCATCCATTCAAGCCGAATTCCAAGTATTGCGCCAATCTCTAAAGGTTCATTTGCTTCACGTCCAAAATCATAACAGGACTATGCCAGCAATAGTTACCAGTTAACTTAACCTGCACCAAGCACACAATCACAACTGAGAGTTCCGCATGATGATAAGAAACAGGACTCCTAAACAATAGAGTCAGGAAGGTCCAAATAACAACAGAAATGGTGTTTCTCGCAAGACTTTACCTCAGTTCAAGACTAGCAGAATTTCTTTTGCTGCAGCCTGAAATAATACTTTGTAATCAACAAAACCAGTACAAGCAGTGGGGTCATTCAGCACGGATACGAAAATTCAGAGCTTAGTGCATTACCTCCAAATCGTGATTCCATGAAACATCCTAGCAAAGCTTTTCCTTTGGCAATCATCAGAATCCACATGTGGTCATTGAAGACTTGGAATGGCTAGTTGGAAACCATCATCTAGCTTTAGGCCTGCAACATCAGATTCAAGTGCGACGATGAATTTCCAAGAGCATCACAAACCAGTCATTCAATTCAAAATTCATATCATAATCAATCCATTTGATTCATACCAATTCTATCATGTTCAAAGTTTATCCAAGAAAAAGCTATCTCAGTTCATATCATACATAAACACACAACAAAAGAAGAGGTAAGCAAGTGAGGAAAAGAGAGTCACATAGCTGAGAAGCAACACAAGAAGGACATTGCCCAAGAGATGGCGAAGAAGAGACGTCGTGCAACCAAGAAGCCATACTCTAGGTCCATTGTTGGTGCTACCCTAGAAGTCATTCAAAAGAAAAGAGCTGAGAAGCCCGAAGTTCGAGATGCAGCTAGGGAAGCTGCTCTGCGTGAAATCAAAGAGATGATTAAGAAAACAAAGAATGAGAAGCAATACAAGGAGTCAGAACTACAAGATGTATGAGGCACCAAGAATGGTATGAGGAATACAATGAGATTGCAACAGATATTGAGATGAAATCATACCAGAACAAAGGTTTCTAACAGATTCTCACCTCGATTTAAAGCCGCCAGAACATAAGCAATACACCTCCACTTCTTATCCAACATGCATTCTTGACCTTCAGAAAACTTCCAAAAATAGCATCCATATAACTTTCGAAGCGAGATTTCAAGTGAGGAAAAGGGAACTTCATGAAGTCATTTCAATTCAAGTTTGTACCTATGCCAAAATTCAGAGTCAGCTTCAAAACATGAACCACGCAGAAGTCATTATAAGGAATATGATTCTTGAAGCAACAGAGGTTAAAGAAAAAACAAAGTTTATGCAACAATGAACCAAAACCATTGCAGAATTAAGTTGCCGCAGTGAAAATTAAGTTATAACGGTAACAAAGTTAATTGAAGGATTCGATTAAACAAAAAAAATCAGCAGGGACCACATATTCTAGAAGCTCACTACAAACAAAAAACAAAAACAATGAGTCACCAATTTTCGGTCCCCACAAATATCACGCAGAAAAATCCAGCCTAACAGATTCAAACCTTCACACGGTTTTGCAGAAAATCCCAAGATTCCCACGTATCAGAAATCACTACCTCACACAAATCCTCTAATCTCACATGTATCAATTTCAAGTATCCATTATAAAAACCAATCATTATCAATGATTAGAAGGGGGGACGCCACCACCACCTAGAAAAAACCCTAACAAGAACACAACGACGACACTGGATTTCTTAACCACAAAATCATTCAAAGCTCAAGAAGCATATAAGTTTGTTTATAATTTCACATCAAAATTATAATCAAACTGAGCTGATCCCTTCATCAATTTTCAACACGTCAACAAACATACAAACGAACAAAATGCAAAGAAGAAAGGAGGAGAAGAGGAGCTTGATTCAGTTTCGTTTTCAGAAAAGAGTTTTCAGATCATACCTTTTTAAGACCCAACGGAGAGGCTCCGTTAGGTATTTTTTCTTAAACTCTGATATTGTTGTTGCTTGTGAATCATATTTCTTAGTTGTTATTGTTGGATCCTCACGCTTGTGCCATTGTTTTTTTGTCTTCGATTCCGTTTTTGTTTGTTTTTATTGTGTTTTGAACATGCTTGTTTCTGATTGAGTTCGATCTCGTTGATTAGAGGAATTTTTGAGTGTTTTGATGGAGGATTCAGGAATAGGGGTGAAAACAAGGGGGATCATGTTGAGGGTTTGTGTTTCTGGGGTGTCGCCGCCGGAGACGACGTCAGTCTCCGCCGCGGGTTCATCTTCTCCAGAGGGCATTTTTAGGGTTTCGGTGAGGTTTTGTTAAGAAATGCAGAGAGAGTGAGAGGCGAGTTTGAGAGAGAAACGAGAGGTGAGAGTGAGGTTTGTTTGAAGTGATAATGGATGAGTGGTTGGGTTTCATTTTATTGTTTATTGTGTTGTTTTTTTATTTATTATCTGAGTAAATTTATTTGGTCCGTTGAAAATTCTTTTCGCCTGCATTAATTGCCTTTGCTTGCCATTTGTCTGCCATCCGTCTGCATTCCATTCAATTTCCTACGTGTCGGCAACTTGTTTTTCCCATAAAACTTGTTTTGAAGTTCTTAAGGGATTCGTTGGGATCTGGTGCGTGTGTTTTCGTTTTTGGACTACCGTGCACCTCTCATTATCACCATTTATTCTTTTCTTTCCTGTTTGATCGTGCGGTGTTGATGGATTTAGTTGGTCAACCTTTGACCTGAGGTGTGTGGTATACACCTCTCTAGCGTTGGGCTTCTATTGTCACTGGGCCTTGCTATTTATTTCTTTCAACACCCTTGCTTGCTTAATAACCAAACCCATTAACACTTTCTTTTTTTATATTTTATTTTGGCTTTGTATATTTTATAAAAAACTTTAAAAACAAGAAAAATGTAATTAATTCCTTTAATCAATTTTTTCTTAATCAAATTAATTAGTTTGCTAATTAATTTAGTTAATAAACTTTGTTTAAATTAATTAATTAGCTATCTTCGATTAAAAAAAACAAAAATATTTCCTTAGATTAATTATATTAAGTAGTTTTTATTTAATTTGATTAATTAATTTGATAGTTAATCTAATTAAAATTTTCTATTTATTTTCGTTAATTAACTTTTTTCTCCTTTATTCGTTTTTTTTTGTGTGCGATGGATGTTTGTGTATGCTCGATCCTTATTGTTTGTGATTTGTTTCTATGCTTACTTGTAGTTATTTATTCGCATTTCGACCATGAATTGCTAAGTAATATGAACGCACATTAATACTAAACCATTTCAAGGGATAAGCAAATTTCTTGGTCCAACGCCAAGTAAATTATCACACTTCACTTCATACACACACGTAAGTCGATCGTCCCTACGATCGCCATCAACACTACTTTACACTTTACACTTTTCTCAATTCTTTTTTCAACTTAAACAAATCAACGCATCGCGCTTGTTTTCCATAGCTAGTCTTTAGCTCACTTGATCCATATCAAATCTTTCAACCTTGCGAGCAGAGCGCATTGTGCCTCGCAAACAAACCACAAAATAAACCTCCATTTGCATTCACCCATAAACCTCAAAAAAACCAAAATGTTTCGATTAGATCCAAACTCTTGATCCAACGTCAATCGGTCGTAGGTTAATAAAACACATTAATAATACGAGAAGAAATTGTATGCCACGAGCCTTAAGCGGTAGAAAGGAGGATAACGAGCTCTTGTTACTCGCTCCGATTATTTCGACGCAAGACGCTTGTCTTGTTGGACGGAATAAACTATACATAGTCTTTAGTGCATTTCAACTCCTAAACCCTTTGATTGAAGAAAGGTAATAAAACCAACAACCATCAACTGAAGTAGGCCGAACTACGAGGCTCTGACTTTCCCATTGCACGCGGGAGTACGTAGGCACAAGGATCTCAATCCTTACCGAGCACCTAGGATCAATCTAACTTATAATTTAAACTCATTTCCCTCTAGCAAGTAATTCGTTTAAGCATAGACATCCTTTCGTGCGTGATAACTTAGATGGTTCCCATCGAGTACGATGGATGTAGGGGGTGCTAATACCTTCCCCCTGCATAACCGACTCCCGAACCCAGGCAATGGTTCCGTTGACCTTTTTCCTTATCTCTCTTCCCGGGTTTTATCTATATCTTCCCTTTCCCTATTCGGGAATAAATAGAATTAGGTGGCGACTCTTCAGTCTGTCCAGCGCGCGGCTCCCGTCTCTTACGATCGCGTGAGGTCGTATTTTTCGGGGTGCGACACCTGCTTCAGTTTTAGGAACTCAACCTCTTTATCACTGCGAACATCTTCCGGAAAATACTTCTCCAGAAACTCACCACGAAACACAACCCAAGTAACAGCAGTACCTGCTATTTCTAACCTTTGGTGACTGTTGTCCCACCAGACTTCAGCTTCTCCCTCAAGCATGTGTGTACCAAACCTCACCTTCTGTTCATCTGTGCACCCCATGGTCATGAAGATCTTCTCAATTGCCTACAGCCATTTCTGTGCAGCCTCTGGATCCAATATACCCCCTTCATACGTAGGCGGCTTGTTACTTCTGAACTGATCCAGATCACGAAACTCAACATTCCCTGCAGCTGGAGCAATGTTCTCAACAACTTGTGCCATGGCTTGCATAGCAGCAGCAAGTGCAACATCATTCCTTCCTGCCATACTATCTCAACAAACACATCCACTACAGGTTAGAACACAATAATAACTCCTATTCTAAGGACTGACTTGACACAACATTTGGCCGGTTGGACCAACCTGCTCTGATACCAATTGTAACACCCCACTTTCCTAAATAAATAAAATTAACATTTTATATCAAAACTCAGAGTTATTCAAAAGTGGAATGCCACGTCTCAACAATAAATTCCAACAAAAATGTTTTTCAATATGTTTAATTCCATAAAAACAGATCACAAACAATAAGGATCGAGCATCCTAAGATTCAATATCCTCACTATGTTTAATTCCATTAAAACAGATACGTAACGGAAATAAAATAACAACAGAAAATCCCCATCCCGTGTTACGTATTAGAGCATCCTAAGACTCGAACCCAACAACACGACTCCATGCACTCTAAGTACCTGGATTATCTGTACTTCCAAAGAAGCACAGACACAACATCAACAACAAAGGGGTGAGAAACAAATTCAAATATAAATGGCGCATATAACATATACAGGGTAGTTTCTCACACAAACAACAATAATCACATCATTATTCAACAATAATCCACAATAACATATACAACAATATTTATGCAGCAACAATCAACAATATATGCAACGTGACTCAACATGACACAATGCATGTGGTATCAGGTTTTGTTCATTCAATCGAACACGGATAATCACATACACCCATCTGGAAATGATTATCCCTAACACTCTCCATAATGGAGTACGTATGATCGTATTTGCCTATCTGTTCGATCATCCCAACAATAAACGACAAATGTATGCATGACAATGAAAAATCATACATCATCTATAATTCACCATTTTATACATCTACAAGATCCATCCGATCAAACATAACAAACTTTCCATCAATAATCACCAATTTTTACTTCACGCGATATACTCGATTTTACGACTAAATGAATCCACCTAATTTCCAACATTTATTCATCCTCAAGATTAAATCTCGATTAAATATGTTTTAAGATTCATCTCAATTCCTCACATCAAAAGAATCGGCTACGCAAGCGAAATCGGGAGAGAATTCGCAAAACTGCATATTTTTGCACCACACACTGACCATACGCGTACTAGCCTGGAAATATGTGTATTGGCATGTGCCATATGCCCCCATACGCCCCCAATATGCGTATGAACCCCCTCATACGTGTATTGGCCCAATCTCCAGCCTTCCATACGCGTATTGGCCTAGTCCATACGCGTATGGGCAGAATAAGTGTGTTTTCTGGTTTTTCTGCATAATTTCATATCTATACCTCATTCCACTCGATTCCATGATTCATACCTGTCCTAAAATCATTTCTACACCAGTTTTACTCTCCAATCTTCATCTATCTTCCATCTATGTTATTATATTCCGATTAATTTTAGATCTAGATCTAAAACTCATTATATTCATCAACAACAACAATATTCACGCAGATTTCGTCATCTAGATCAACAACATCAAAATCGCAACAGAAATCATCACAACTCAACAAAATATTCATGGATTCATAACAATCATCATATATTCAAGAATTCATCATACACATCATAATCAATAGAAATTCCTAAGAGGGAAGGATACCCCCAAACTACCCATCATGTTAAATCACCGGAAATTAAATCCGTTCTCCCACCTTACCTCGAATTTCAGTGAAAAATCCAGTGAATATGGATGATTTGGGTTCCCTAGATGTGTTCTTCTTCCAAGCCTCCTTTTTTCTTCTCACCAAAATTTCACGATTAACCTAACCTCCCTTTTTATGTTTTTGACTAATTCAATATTAACCGTCTACTAACCTTTTACTAAACTTCCCCTTAATTCAGTTAATAATAATAATAATAATTTTATTATTTCAATTATTGGTTTTTATCAAAGGATTAATAATAATAATAATAGTAGTAACTAAATGTTCTTACTAACATTCGCACCCTCTCTATTTTTATCCGCACCCGAATATACTCGTCCCACTAGTACACAATCACCAAAAATAATAAGACACACGCCTTAACTATGGCCAACATAACAACAAAATTACCCGACGATTACATATTAAAAATGGGGTGTTACAATGTTCGTTAGAAGCAGTTGGCTTAATCTTGCCAATCATGTCAATTCCCCACATGGCGAAGGGCCAAGGTGAAATCATGACACTCAATGGATTTGGAGGTACATAAACCTTATCAGCGTAGATTTGGCACTTGTGGAACTTGCGGGAGTATTTACAACAATCTGATTCCATGATGATCCTATAATACCCCGATCTGAGAAGTTTCTTTGCCATAGCATGCCCTCCAGCATGTTTACCAAAGGAGCCTTCGTGTACTTCTTGCATCAACAGGTCTACTTCGTGTCTACCCATGCATCTGAGCAAGATCATGTTGAAGTTCCTTTTGTATAGCACATCCTCTTGATTTAAGAATAAACCGCCTGCCATCCTTCTAAGGGTTTTCTTGTATTTTCTTGATGCCCCTGCCGGGTATTCTTGGGACTTCAGAAATTGCTTGATATCATAATACCAGGGTTCATTATCATCAGTACTGTCAACTGCGATTACATAAGCTGGTCTCTCAAGACGAGATATATCAATTCTAGGCACATAGTTCTTTTGATGAAACTTGATCATGGAGGACAAGGTCGCCAAAGCATCAGCAAATTGATTCTCGTCCTGAGGTATGTAATGCAACTTGACCTTTGTGAATAAAGTTAGCAACCTCCTGGTATAGTCCCTGTAAGGGATCAAATGAGGTTGATGAACCAACCACATGCCACTAACTTGGTTGATGACTACAACAGAATCGCCGAAGATCTCGAGGTTCTTGATTCTCAGATTGATTGCTTCCTCTATCCCCATTATGCAGGCTTCGTACTCTGCTTCATTGTTAGTACATTTGAATGTCAGCTGGGCAATGAAGGGCATATGGATCCCTTCCGGAGAGATAACGACTGCACCAACTCCACTTCCGTTCATGTTAATGGCTCCGTCAAACATCAGACTCCATTTGGATTCGGAGTCTGGCCCCTCTTCTGGAAGTGGTTCTTCACAGTCTTTCGACTTGAGGAACATGATGTCCTCATCCGGGAATTCAAACTTCATTGGCTGGTAATTATTAATTGGCTATTGGGCCAGATAATCCGACAGTACACTTCCCTTGATAGGTTTTTATGAAGTGTACTGGATATCATATACCGTCAGAATCATTTGCCATCGGGCTACTGTTTCGGTTAGAGCTGGCTTTTTGAAGATTAACTTTACAGGGTCCATCTTGGAGATCAGTAGGGTGGTGTGAGTCAGCATGTACTGTCTTAGTCGGCGAGCAGCCCATGCCAAAGTGCAACAAGTTTTCTCGAGCAGTGAGTAACGGGTCTCACCGTCGATAAACGTTTTGCTAAGGTAATAGATTGCATGCTCTTTTTGACCAGACTCGTCCTGCTGACCCAGTACGCAGCCTATTGATCCTTCGATCACTATGAGGTACATGATTAGGGGTCTCCCTGGCACCGGTGGCATGGGAATCATAGGTTCTTGCAAATACTCCTTGATACGGTCAAAAGCTTGTTGGCAATCATCACCCCATCTAATGGCCTGATTCTTCCTCAGAAGCTTGAAGATAGGTTCACGCATGGTTGTTAGGTGAGAGATGAATCGTGCAATGTAGTTCAACCTCCCTAAGAAGCCTCGTACTTCCTTCTTAGTTTTTGGTTTCAGGAATCTCCTGAATCACTTTTACTTTTGCAGGGTCGACCTCGATCCCCCTTTCACTGGCGATAAAGCCCAGCAGCTTTCCGGAACACACCCCAAATGTGCATTTATTCGGGTTCAATCTCAACCTAAACTTCTGAAACCTGTCAAACAGCTTGGCTAATTTGACTAGATGTTCTTCTTCCGTTTGTGACTTCGCAATCATGTCATTGACGTAGACCTCAATCTCGTGATGGATCATGTCATGGAATAGCGTCACCATTGCATGTTGGTATGTTGCCCCAACATTTTTCAAACTAAACGGCATGACCTTGTAACAGAGGGTGCCCCATAGGGTGATGAATGTAGTCTTCTCCATGTCCTTTGGTGAAATTTTGATTTGATTGTAGCCTGAGCAGCCGTCCATGAAGGAAAATACAGAAAACTGGGCAGTGTTGTCAACTAGCACATCAATATGCAGCAATGGGAAGTCATCTTTGGGGCTGGCTCGATTCAGGTCCCGATAATCCACACACATTCTGAATTTACCATCATTTTTAGGGACTGACACAATATTCGCAACCCACAGAGGATAACTTGTCACAGCCAAGAATCCAACATCAAACTGCTTTTGAACCTCTTCTTTGATTTTGATTGCCATATCAGGACGTGTTCGTCTCAGCTTCTGCTTTACTGGTGGGCAATCTTCCCTGAGAGGTAGCTTATGCACTACAATATCAGTATCCATCCCTGGCATGTCCTGGTAAGACTAAGCAAAGACATCAACATACTCTTGAAGCATGGAAATCAAACAGCTCTTGACAGTTTCTTCCATGCGGCCCCGATCTTGACTTCTTTCTTGTCTTCTTAAGTACCCAGGTTTATTACCTCAATGGCCTCCTCATGTGGCTGAATCATCTTCTCCTCTTGCTTGAGTAATCTGGCTAGCTCTTCGAGTAATTCATAATCTTCTTCACCTTCATCGTCTACTAGGTAAATCGGATTTCCAAAGTCATACTGAGCCATAGCAAGGTCGTCATTGATGAGACCCGATGAGGAACATCTACATGAATGATGATTCATGTTAGATTTTAGAAAAGGTGGGAGACTTGAAAATCATTGCCATTCATTTATTATTTTTCTCTTTTAACAAAAAATAAAAATGAAAGACAAGGAACAACATGAGTGAATGCAAAAACGTCCACTTTATTAATGATTATGACATTGCATCATGAACAATAAACCCTTACATTGAGCTGCTATGCCCCGGTCAAGGCATGGAGTTTGCATACAAGAGAATAGAAACATAAAAATATTACTCTTCAGGCTGAGTGACGGAGATGAACATTTCGGCCGACCAATTGTTGAGTTGTATCCCTGGAAAACAAGGCCTTATCCACCCATCCAGTTTGCAATCACTATCGATCGTTTCTTCTTGCACTGCACAGACGTTACCATGATTAAAACATCCCGCACTATTGAAGGTAATTGGTCCTTTCTGACCTCTAGCACTTTTCCCTGGTGTTGACTAATCAGGTTGATAGCCAACCCTGAACATATCCTTCTTCTCTAGAACTTAAATCATCTTTCCCCAGACCTCGTTTGCACCTGATTCTACCACTTTTAGGGCTTGCTTGTAGGAGGCTATGGATGCTCCTTTCCTTGTATCCTCTGATAAGGCAGCTGAAGATGATGCGCTTGCAGTCTTCATAGGCTCAAAGGCTTGGCAAAGGGTTTCAACAATTTCTCCATCCATCTCTACATACTTAAACGAGGCCAAGTGGCTGATGAATATAACTTTGTCCCCACATACCGTCACAATCTGTCCTTCCCAGACAAATTTAAGCTTCTGGTGGAGAGTAGAGAACATTTCCCCTGCTGCGTGTATCCAAGGCCATCCCAACAAACAGCTGTAAGCCGTTGGATATCCATGACGTAAAAAGTAGTGTTGAAGACTTGTGGTCCTAGTTTATTTACGGATATGTCTTGTGGTACATATGAATTGTTCAAAATCTTCAATAGAGCATTCCTATGCGAATCTGAACACATCAACAAGGATAAGATCGAAATCTTAGAGGGAGTTTGATGTAAGTGATCAACAATTTTGTAATCACTCTTCTTGATTATTCTCAGGAATTCCTCCGCTTCCTTATCGAAGGTGATATTAGGCTCTATCACAGGTGCAGGTGCATCATTGGTCATAGGCTGCTTGCCACTGGCCCTGGCTTGAGCTTCAGCATTTTCTTTCGATGGTAACACATTGTTTCTCAATTTTTCTGGTGCGAATAGTCTGCCACTTATAGTGAATCCTCCGACCCCAACATTCTCAACTGGGTGCGAAGATGAACTAGATGCAGCGATGTCTTGCTTCTGACCATTGTAATAAACCTCTCCCCCATAGTTCCATGGGATAGCCTTATCACTTAGGTACATAACTGCTCCATCAGTAGTAATGGTTATAGGAGCCACCCTTACTAGGGCAGGAACTTGTGTCGGATCGTAGAAAATCGTAACAGTTGATACTTCATCCTCTTTTATGACCTTGTCAAACTATATACTCCCTTCGTCCATCATTCTCTGTATTTCTGACCTCAACAGATCACAACCATCGTCAGGATTAAGATAGTTCAAACAACCCACTTCACAACCTGTAAATATGTCCTTCTTATCTAGGCGAGCCTTTACAGCCAACACTGAAGTTTTTAGGGCATTAACATCAGATACCAGGTTCACAAATTCGCCACGATCAACCGCTCCTACGATCTTTCCATGATCAGGCATGGGATTCTGTAACACATTTGGGGTTGGAGCAAAGTTGATCGCCTTAGAGTCTATCAGATCTTGAACAACATGCTTTAGAGCCTAACAATTCTCGGTGCTATGGCCAGGAGCCCTAGAATGGAACTCACAACAGGCATTAGCATCGTAATTGTTGCTCCCAAAGATTTACATCCCGGTGCAGACACGAACGGTCGGCGAAAAGAGAAATGAAAGGTTGAATAGAGTCGCCAGCTAGGCATTTTTATACCAAAGGAAAGGTAATGCTGCATAAACCTGGAAAGAGATGGAAAAGACGGTTACGAACCAGAGAAACTAAGAAAGGGGGTTGGTTACAACCTGGAAAGGTATTAGCACCCAGATTGTCCATCATACTCGACGGGATCCACGCTTACAAGATTGTGTTTAAAAGGGGTAGTGTATGTGCTATCTGTGTGCAAAAGCTAAAGAATGAATGTATAGGTGTCAGTGCAAAAGGTGTGAATTGCTCAGGAACTAAGGCTTAGAAAAGAATGCTGAAAAAAAAGGGGGAAGACACAGAGAATTTTGTTCGATAACTGTTAAGTTATGCCTATGTATCCTCTCGTGCAATGAGGAAGTTAGAATACCGTAGTTCGACTCAAAGAGACTGAAAACAAATTGATTGTGAACTGCTTGCTTGTCTATGCTCAAGTGTATGACTCATCTAGCTCGAGTGCTAATTGTCTTGCATTAGACGGAAGAAGCAAGTTCTCGTTTGTGAATGAGTGTGATGAGAAAAGAATCCCGGAGGAGACATTTATTGTTTGTTTTTGTGTTTTCAGTTTTTTATTGTTTTTGGTGTTTTGCATAGGATTATGAGCTTAAGCCTAAATCAAGGGTTGTAAACTCATTATATCACCCCTGATTAGGGATAATGAGCCTACTTAAGTATGAGATAAGCATCTTAACTTAATTACCATGATGATGTAGGATTAATATCATTAACCTACTTGTGATTATTTAGATGTTTTTGGTTTTTGTTTAGTGTTAAGTAATGAGTTTAGTCTCTAATCACAGATTAGAGAACTCATTACACCATCCTAAGAGAAGGATGATAGATGAGAACACTTAAGCTGAGGAAGATACCTCAACTTAATCCATGGTTAGGGATTAAATTCATTATATAACAAGCCTTTATTAAATGGATTTTAATTAAAGGATGAGTTTAAGAAGTGAGTTTTAAGTTTGTAAGACTAGCTTGAAGGGGACTTGTCCATTAAACACTAGGGTTAGTCCTTCTTAACCATAAGGAAGAGATATAACCCTAATGTAAGGCCCAAGTTACAAGATGAAGTCTTAGTGGTTATTAATGTGTTTTGATTAATAGATGTAAACAAATTAAAGGTTTAACACTAAGGATTAAAGCTATACACTCCATCCTAAGATAAGGATGCTGGCATGACCCTAATTAAAGTCCTAAAGCTTTAAGAGTTTAGCCTCTGATTATTGAGATGAGAAGAGAGACTCAAGGAGACTCAAAGGTAAAAGACTAAGGGGACGATACACAACCCTAAAATTTATCATGCTTGGGTATCCTATGGTTTCTTAGGCTTAATAGAAAAGATCTTCAAGGCCACCAATGGAAGAAGCAGATGAAAAGAGAAGGAGAAGGAAGAACAAGTTACTTACTTCCTGAAGAAGATAAGTAACTTGAAAGAAATAAAGTGAGAAGGATGGAACATAAGTGAACAAGTTCACTTAAAAGGCATGTAAAATTCACATGAATGAGATTAGAAGAGGTGAGAGGTGAAGGCAAATCCACCTCCCAAAATAACTTACCAAAAGTTCCTGAAAATGTTAGTATGAATGCATAAGACATAAAGTATAAAGAAATGAATTGAAATGAGATGCAAAGTTCAAAGTCAGAAGTGATTATGCAATGCAAATGGCATATGATATGATGCAAAGTCATATAATGTGCATATGAAAGATCATACAAAGATGAGATGTCATGAAAGCATGCTTGGAAGATTGGAAACACATGGATGTTTATGAAATGAAATGAATGCAAGACGTGGCAAATGAATGAAGAAATGATCAAGCAATGTTCTAACATGTCCTAAGATGTCTAAGATGACATATGAATGCTTGAAATGTCATGGCAAGTTAACATGATGATGAATATGCAAGGTGAATGCAAATGAACATGAGAAATTAGGGTTTTATGAACATATAAGATGCAAATGGACAAAATAGAAGCATACAACATGATAAAAAATTGAAACCAAGCTCAATCAAACCTTAAACCTATACAAAGTCACACCCCAAAGGAGAAGGTCAGAAGCCAATCCTATTAAAAGTTATGATTTTCCTAAGTTTGCTAGGGTTTATGGATGATTCTTAAGGGAAAATGCAAATCAATTTGAAAATGCAAGATAAATTCATGATAAAAATAACCTAGAAACTACATGCAATATGTGAAACAATGCAAAAAGAATCAAGTTCAAACTCTTCATGGTTAGGAAGAAATAGGTTTTCAAAGTTAGGGTTAAAAAATGTGATTTTAAAGAACCCTAATTCAAAGAAAATTGTGAAATTATGATCAAACCTAAAAAGAAAAATTTGTATGACGAGCTTGAAAATGTTTCTAAATGTATTGGGATGGTTCATGATTATTTTTGTGATTTTTAGAAACCTAAATGCATTTTTAATTAATTAAAATCCATTAATTAATTAAAAATAACATTTAAATATTTTAAAAATACTTTTTTAATGCAAAAAAAATAAAATAAAAATTATTTTCAGGTTGAGAAAAATATTTAAAACAAGAATGCAAAGTTTGGGAATTTTTTGGTGTGTTTTACTATTTTAAATAAATTATGTAAAAGAAACGAATTAAAATGAAAATAAAATGAATAAAAGAGGGAAGTCAGCGCATCCAAGGGATGAGATTCAAACTGGGGAGATGGGAGTTGACTGCGCGTGTGTTTGGATGACTGGGACTGTTTCTGGCTAATTAATATTAATTTAATTAAATAAACAGGATTAGGGTTAAGTGGATTCATCTGGGCCGTCCACATGCTAAATTAAACAAGATCCAAGGGTGGGAATTCAATCTGAGCAGCTAACCCTAATTAGGGTTCTAATGATTTTCAGGTGACCGGAGCTAGCTCCGGTCATCTTCTCCGGCCACTCAAAAGCTCAACTTCTTCCCTAGGTCAAATTAAACCCTCTAAATCTCCAGAAATGATCTTCTAACCCCCCCTAAGCAAGAATCCATCATCAAAAGCAAGAATCGAAGCAAACAAGATTTTCGGGCAAACTTTCAGAACAGCCATACACGCTCATTTCTCAATCATTTTCGAAACTAAACATATCAGTGTGATTTAGAGAACATATAAAATCATTCTAAAACTTAAAAGAGGGTTTCTGGAAAATTTGTTCTTGAGGTATACCTGAGTTGAAGCTTTTCAGTTTGGAGCTTTGCAGAAATCGTGTTTTTGATTTGGGAGGTTTCAGGCCATTGTGAGGGGTGTTTTGTGATCCTTAGGTGATTTTGAGATGAATGGTGAAAGAATGAGGGAGTTTTGATGAATGGTTTGAGAGAATCGAAGAAGGGAAGGTTTTGACAATTTTTGGGCAATCTGAGTTCTAAGGTGTTTCGGGCTTGAATGTGTTATGGAATGAGGTCCTTAGGGTTCACATAAGTCATTGTGATTGGTCAGAGAGTGGGTGGTAGCTCAGTTTGATTGGTATGGGCAAAGTTGCAAAAATGTCAACTTATGTGTACTTGAGGTATGGGCTTGTGCAGCAAGGATTTCTGAGCATAGATTGCCTCACCATGGTTCAAGGGGAGCCCTTAGATCATTGAAATGCAGTTGTGATGCATAGATGAAGAGATAGAAAGCTTTATGCAACTTGGCCATTTTGAAATTTCTTGTGAATTAAGTCTCCAAAACCCTAGGTTTAAGGCATAATTCTGATCTTTGAAGGTTTCTTTAACATGTTATGACATAATTGAGCACATTAGAGGTCACTTAGAAGCATGAAACTCAAAATTGCATAAATCCCTCTTTGACATGGACATGAAAATTATAGGATTTTTGCCAACTTTGAAAGGCCATATCTTGAGTTCTAGGATGAATCAAGACATGTTCTAATACTTTTTGAAAAGGGAAAGAACAAATCTACAACTTTCATGTCCAACAATTTTTCATTTGAAGCATTTTTGGTCATGAAAGAGGAGGTTGAAAATCTTTCCCAAAATGGAAAGTTTCCATTACAAGTCATTTCCAAAAATGGCAAGTTTGCAATTGGCTCAAAATTCTTCAATCTTGTGAACTTCCAACCATTTCTAAGATCAAATAAAGATAATAGAACTTCAATTTGATGAAAATGATCCTTTGGTACCCTTGTTGGGGGCCTCAGATGCCCTGATTTTGACTTAACTTGCTCAAGAAGTTACGCAATGATCAGATGACTTCCACAATGAATTTATTCATCAAACTTGGTACATATGATCCTTATAACATATTAAGAACATTAGAAACAATAATGACCAAAAAAATTGGAGTTAAAGCCTCTGAAACCAAAACCCTATTTTTGATCATCTGTGTAGTGAAAACCCTAGCTCTACTTCCATGCCTTTGCCAATCTTGTGATCCCTTGACTTTCATGAACTTTGGGGAACATAATATGATCATAGAACACACATGGACCATCTTGGATAGCTTCAAGACCATTGGGATGGCTCAGAGTGATTCTTGGATTGCTCAGATCACAAACCCTAAATGCAGATGAAATTGAACTATGCAGTGAAGCAAACATGCAATATGAGATGTAATGCTTATACTAATACAAAAATGAAAGATCACAAGCCATGGTGTGAGAAAAAGTCAGGGAAAATTTGGGGTGTTTACAGTAACCTACTGGGAGTTGACCTGGCCTCGGAGGTTGCATGGTTCTCAATTGGACCATTTGGAGTTGGAGAAGATTTTGTAGTAGCTGGGAGTACGACATCAGAGGTACCTCAAAATTCCTATCCTTTGACCTTGGAGGGTAATATGGACGGGGAGCCCTTTGCTGTTGATAATTTTTTTGGCACTATTGTTGCGGTTGTTGAACCTGTTGCTGGTTAGCAGGAGCAGAAATAGTGACGGGAGTTGCCTGGTGATATGCATTCCTATTCCCCATATTCTTCTGAGTATATACGGCCGCAGCTTCGCCTTCACTTCTCTTCATGAAAGGCTTCTTAACTCCGGAAGTTGACGCTCCGCTGCTTTGAATCTTACCTTATTTTATCCAGCTTTCTATCCTTTCTCCTATTCAGATAATATCAGAAAATTCACTTGAGGAATAGCCAGCAGACCTCTCCATGAAGTGCCCCGGGAGGGTATCCATGAAGAGATCAACCATCTCCCTTTCCAATAATGGTGGTTGAACTCTGGAAGCAACCTCATGCCATCTATGTGCATAGTCTTTGAAACTATCAGATCTCTTATGAGACAGGCTTTGAAGTTAAGTCCGGTTGGGAGCCATGTCAATGTTATATTGGTATTGCTTGAGAAAAGCTTCCTCAAGCTCATTCTAATTACGAACAAAATTCTTCTCTAGTTTCATGTACCATTCTAGGGAGCCCCCAGATAGATTGTCCTGGAAGTACTACATCCAAAGCTATTCGTCTTTGGTATGTGCAGCGATTTTGCGATAGAAGGCTTGAAAGTGAGTCTTAGGGAAAGAGTTTTTGTTATACTTTTCAAACCCTGGTGGTCTAAACTTTGGAGGGATGACCACCCCTGAAACCAGCCTCATGTCAAAAATGTTAATACCAAGAATATCTTTTCATTCCAGAGCTCGCACCTTCTCAACCAGCATTTGGAAATCTTGATTATTAGCTCCGGTACCAAATCCCATATCTTCGTTGACTAGAGTGAACTGATCCTCCTGACGGTCTACCACATGAACAGGAATTGGACCACCACCCTCTGGAGTTGGAGGCATGTTCACCACAGGTGGAACAACAGTGTTGTTGATTGGATTTCCTTGGGCGTCCAAGGTAACCACTGGAGGATCTGCTTGTGGGGGATTAAGCCTTTGCATAGCATCCCCCATCTCTTGTTGTCCCAGGGATATACCATGCACCATTGTCATGAACTCCCCCATTCGGGTACGAAGTTCGTTCAGCTCGGTTTGTACCGTATCCATGACATGCCTTTGATTTCTGCGGGTAACGTACCAGTGTGAAGGGATATCATGCCTGAGAAGACAAGTCTTTGAGGCTCTCGCAATCTTTCCTGAAAATGAAGATAAGTTAAGAATCCTGGATAACCTGCAAATAAGAAAAATGAAAATGATATGAATGCATGCAATGCTGTGTTCTTTTCATTCTCAAGGTTTTTTTTATTATTATATTTTTGTTCCTGTTGCGGTATTTGAGAATTCAGATAGCGTTTTCAGATTTTAGTGAAGAAGAAGACCCCGCATGAAGTTCAGATGAGATGATAATCATGGAGAAATGGTGCTTAACACCCCATGTTAGTTCAAGAGATAACAACCATAGATTCCAACCAGGTAGAACATATCATAAACTAAGAACTGGAGATAACAACGTCTTCGAAGGGTGCCAATCCATACATCAAGAGAATAGCAAAGTAATGTAAAGAGGAATCCCACGACAAGCCTATGGGTAATCCAGATACAAGAGTACGAGACTAAACCCTAGGAAGTTCCATGTCTTGCAACCTCCAACTAAGACGCTTGACATCCTGGAACAATTGGGCTACATCTGGATGATTCGGCTCCTGGATAAGCTTATGGATAAGAAGATCCCTTAGATCAAAGGAAGCATGTAGTTCATCAATCTGTTGTAGGAATACCTCTTCCCTTTATTTGCTAAGGCTCAACTCATTCTTGACTTTCTTGACATCGGCCCGAAGCTTCAGCTCTTCTAACTCCTTATGGATGTCTTCAGCTGTTTGTTGACTCTTGGCCATCTTCTGAAGGTAATCTCTTTGTTATTCATAGGCTTTCTGGAGCAGCTCTCCCTGTTCATCCAGAGTCTCTTGAAGGCTCTTGATCTTCAGCTTATACTCAACCTCCACCTCTCTTTGGTTTCTCAAATGGTCCTCCCACTTCTCTTGCCAAAGGGTTACAGCTTAGTTTGCTTCGTCTAAAGCTTTTTTATCTTTCTGGCGCTGACTCACCTTATGGTTCTCTACTAAACCCCTTTTCTTGAAGTAGAGCTCTCGTTCTTCGAAGTCCTGCTACTTGAGCCTGACTGCCTCTTCATCCTGATGAGCTCTCTCTTCTAGCTTCTGATTCTGAATCATCAGCTTCTGGCAAGAATTTTCAGCCTCTTGATTTTCTGCTCTAAGTTGTAGGACCAAAGCTTCCAACTTCTGGTAGTCTTCCAATGGAACCCTTGCAGGAGGTGGAACTGGTGCAAAGAAAGGGATTAGGGGCACTTGAGCCTTCTCCCTTATCCATGCTTCAAACTTGGGGAACATTTGATTGTTGCTTTTGCCTAAACGTTCTACACCCTTTCTTTTAACAAGTTTCCAGACACCCGCAGTTTCTCGGACCAAAGGAAGATTATCATTTACGGAGAAATAGAAGGCCTGAACTAGCTCTGATTCTTTGGGAACAGTCTTGAGTGCATATCCCAATTGTCTTCTCAGGAGAATGGGGTTGTAATTAATGCACCCAGCTACTCCTAAGAGTGGAACATTGAGGTAACCCTCACGGATAGAAATGAGATATTTCCCTCTTAGCTTTAAAGTGAGCCACCTGACGTCCTTGGCAGACAACCGGCTTAGCTTCTGGGCCTATATCACCTTGGGATCAGTGACAACTTCTGTAATGGGTAGGTGCCTCATGAACCATCTTTAAAATAAAAGAGCATAACACCTAACCAAACCACCCTGCTTCTTCTCATTCTTGTAACGCACTGAGTAGTATAGGTCACCCAGGAGAGTGGGTACCGGATTCTTCAGCACAAACAAGTGGATGGCATTGATATCTACGAACTTATTCATATTAGTGATGAGGGTGATCCCATATAAGGATAATTCTAGGATAGCACAAATTGAAACCCATTGACCAGTAATAGCAAGTTCTCCAGCCCTTCTCACCAAGAACTCCAAAGGAAGGCCAAGCACCCCAACTTTGGTAGCAATCAAGTTATCAGACACCTCTAATGGGCTCAAATAAAGAGCATTGGCAATGTCAAGATGAGTTGGTCTGTTCATCTCTGAATTAAAAGGAATCTGATCTTTGAGAGGCACCCCTAAAATCTCAGCATACTCTTCCAGTAGACGACCCAACTGGAAGTCAGGAAACGTGAAGCATCTGAGCTTGGGATCATAGTATTGTAACAAAGTATGAATGGCACTCCTTTGGGAACTATCCAGGTTAATTACCAGATCCAGAATGTCACCATAGCTCTCTTTGAAGTATCAAAGATGACCTGGGGTAATAAGAGATACCATCTATTTAAGCAGATCCACTTTGGTATCAAAGAACTTGTAAAACACATTCCTCTTTCTGGCATCTTCTATTTCTGAAGCAGAAGTACAACCGGGAACCGGGAATAGTATGAACCCTGAGAATGAAAAAGAACATAAATGATTAATGATGTTATGATTCATATGCAAGGCAAGTCATGTGATCAGTGATGTTTCTGTGGTGTGTCAAGCATATAATCATGTGCCTGTACATGGTCACAACATCACAATAACAGTTCCTATGAACAGGAATCCTAGATCTCAGTACCAAGGAACCAAAGGAACAGATCACAATACTGAACAATATTGGAAAAGTAGGTATGTTAGAAGTTTTAGGGTTCCTGCAAACCTATACACCCCTCCCATCTCACGGGTGTGCTACTCGGGTCAACATCACGAACTCTCAATGTCGAGCAGCAATAATATGTTCACCATCTCCGAGAAATGGCTCATGACAAAATTAGGGAATTGGTTTGGCATTATGTACTACTCAGGGAGGTCTCAGCTGAGTCCAAGGAAACAAGCATCCCTCGCAAGTCCCCATCTTCAAGCATTGAATCGAGAAACAATAGTACACTCAACCCTTGGGATACAATATTATCGTTATACAAACAATTTGATTTAACTGGATTCCTATGAGAGAACCGGGCCATCCTATGTGAGTTCCCAGTGGGCCCTCGGATGCGAGTGGGTTTGCCAACAAATATGGTCTGCCACTATCATCACTGGAGAGGGTTTTTTCCACTAAGTTCCTTGAAGATCGGTCACCAGATGCACATAACTATCAAGTTCGTATCCTGAAGTGGAGTAATCCCCACACATAATAGTTCCAAGACGGTCGCAATCTGGGTGTGGAACACATCGCCACTCATCATGGTGAGATACCATGGGAGTACAATGTATGTCCATGCTAATCCTATGGTGCACTCAAGCCAGGTGGTTGGCTTATCTCATAGTAACTCCCACCCACAGAAAAAATACAAACCAGCATAGTCCAGTATATATGATGCATGGAAAATAAATACTGAAAGCGATAAATAAATGTTGTAAAGTAAAGTTGTAAATGAAAGCAATAAAGTTAAACTAAATCACACAACAACAAACAGATAAACATCCAAAAAATAGAAACAAACAGGTGTTAGGATTGACACTACAAAGGGAAACCAGAGATTCTGGGTTCGATCCCCAACAGAGTCGCCAACTGTCGCTCACGGGATTTTCATCCTAATACAAACACGAAAGTGGCGCGGAAAAGGTAGAGTCGTCAGCCAGGAATTTTATCCCGAATGAATGGGAAAGGTAATGTTGCACAAAACGAGGAGAAAAGGAAAGGACAAGGTCCTGTGAACCAAAGATCTGGGTTCGAGAGTCGGTTACGACTTGGGAAGGTATTAGACGCCAAGACCGCCCATTGTACTCGACGGGATCCACGCTTGTTAGTCTATTTCAAAGGGTGAGAAATAAGATTATGTTGAACAAAAGAATTGCTAACAGGAACTGGAACTGGAAAAAGAGATTGAAAATAAAGAATATGGAAAATGTGGGGAAAATAAAGAATGTGCACGAACGGGCCCTACCTTGCTGCCTACGTACCTCATCCGGAAAATGAGGATCAGAGTCGACGTAGTTCGCCTAACTAAGGCAGGAACTTGTTGTTTGTTTTTTATGAACTGAAACTTCTTATGTTTATGCTCAGGTGTTACAGACTCACCTTGAAAGAGTGTGTTTACCATCTTGCAAATGAGACAAGTCGTCGCAAGTTCACGTTGAGAGTGAATGAGGTGAGAAGAGAATTCCTGCAGGAAAAGACGTGTGTTTTTTGTTGTTTGTTTTTTAGAGAAGTGTTTTTTGTTTATTGTTTGTGAAACATTCTCGTACTAAGACTTGTTCATCATGGTAGATTCCTTACACCTTGCCCCAAAATAGGACGTGTATAAGTAACCCACAGCAAAGTCTCATGTCGTATGAGAACATTCAACCTTTATTAGGCGTTTTATTGTTTTTCTTTGAGATGAGAAAGAATGACTCAAATTGCAACAGGATAAACTAAGGGGGACTAAGATACAACCCTAAATATTTTATTGCATGGGATGTCCTATGATTAGTGTGGCTTTCTAATCCTAATGATAAAGGAAAAGAAGAAAAGAGAATTAGAACTCAGCTTACTTCCTATAGAAGTTAAGTTGTTCTAAGAAAGGGGAAAGCCTAAACAAGCAAATTAGTGATGTTCATGATACTTATGGTGATGCAAGCTCATTGACTTGTGATAAAGAAAACTAGTATAGCTGGAGTTCAATGCTTGAAAGTGCATCATTGACTTGATTTTCATGAAGTACATGGAAGCTACCATGATCCTGAAGCCATGTGATCCTTTGAACTTGTTTGAATGCAATGCCATATGATATCACTATGTTAACTAATGAGTATGTGCTGACTAAACTTAGAAACATCTTCACCATGAAATTCCCTATGCAGCAAGCAAGCAAGTTTGGTGTAATGATCTTCCATTGATGATTGCTTCAGGAACAAGGCACTAAGTGATGAAGTTCTTGTGATCAATTTGAAGGAAATGTTCATACAACATGTTTGATGTTCAACCAATGATGTAACAAGGCCTCTAAGTTGTTCAAAATGATCATTGAAGTCAATGCATCAAAGCTTCACATGGGCCTGAAATGAATTGGACATGCCTTGTGTAAACGGCCTATGGATGGATCACTGTGAAAACCCTACTTTGAGCTTTCATATGACCATGATACATTAATCAAATAAAAAATTGACCAACATAAATCTTGAAGAAAACATGGAGATGGAAAACTTTCATGTTGGAAGATTTTTCATTTGAAGTCATCTTGATGGATAAATTGAGCCATACTTGTGACACACCACCCGTTTGACAAAAGTCCTTGCCTGGCGTGCGCAGGATGCAGGGCATGACTTGGTTTTTGCCCTAGTTTGCCCTAGTTTGATCAAACTTTGAATGATCATAAATTCTTCAATTTTAATGCTATGAACATGTTTCACCTATGGATTTGAAACTTAGGATGCCCATTTCAAACAGCCCAAGTGGAATTTTAACTTGACTTTTATTTTGGGAGTAGGCCTTTCTTGAACTTGGCTACAAAATGGCCAAAACTTGCCATTTTTGGAAACCCTAATTTTCCAAATATGGTAAATGTAAACACCCCAATTTTGCCCTCACCCATTCACACCATGGCTTGTGATCTTTTCATATGCATAAGTTCAATCATAGCATCTTATATTGCGTATTTGCTTCACTGCATTGGTTCAAAGTCATCTGCATCTAGGGTTTGTGATCTGAGTAATCCAAGAGCCATTTGAGCCACTCCAAAGGTCATCAATCACTTCAAAGGGTTCCATGTATGTTCAAGCATTATGTTGTACCCTCACAAATTCAAGGAAGTCAAAGAATCACAAGAACTGAGAAAGGCATGGAAGCAGAGCCAGGTTTAACTGCACAGATGACCTAGAATTAGGGTTTTGGTTTCAAGGGCCATAACTCCAAAATTTTTGGTCATTCTTGTTTCTATTGGTCTCTATATGTTACAAGGATCATGCATATCAATTTTCATGAAGAAATTCAATGGGGAAGGCATCTGATCAAGAGTTGACTTCTTGAGCAAGTCAGTGTAAAATCAGGGCATCTGAGGCCCCCAATGACCCAACCAAAGGGTGTTCTTCATCATTTTGAATGTCTATGATCTTTATTTGATCATAGAAGATGTTGTAAGTTCACAAATTTGAAGAATTTCAAGCCATTTGCAAAGTTGCCTTTTTGGGAAAATGACTTGTAAAGGAAACTTGCCATTTTGGGGAACTTTTTCAACCCTTGCTTTTTGATTCAAAAATGATTCAAATGGGAAAACTTTGGTCATGAAAGTTGTAGAATGGATCATTCCCTTTTCAAAAAGTACAAGAACTCATTCTAGTTCATTTTGGATCAAAAGTTATTGCTTTTCAAAGTTGGGAAAAATCACATAATTTCAAGTTATGTACCAAAGAAGCAAAGTTGCAAAACCACTTGCCAAGGCAAAATGAGACCTCAAAGTGACTTCTAATCTTTGCACAAACATAAACCAATGCCTAAAAATCAGAATGCACCAAAGGTTTGCCCATTTTTATGACTTGTGGATCAAGAAATCACAAAAGGGGAAAAATTGGACAAAGTTGCAAAAACTATGACAAACCCTAATCCACTTGCTGCATTGCCTCTAATCCTTTTCCATGGCTCTCCCTAAACTCAGCTGAGCCAAACCATGCCCCTATCACAGCCTCACACTTCCCCATACCTCAAGTACACCTAACTTGGACTTTTTGCATAAAGACCCATACCAATCAGCATAGCCCACAACAACTCTTCTGACCTATCCATGAGTGATAAGTGGACCAAAAGAGACTGAACACAACACACAACACAAGCTGAAACCTCAGATTTCCATAGTTATCAAAAATTCTCCAACTTGCAAAACCTTTCGAATCTCTCAGCTCACTCAACCAATCCTCAAACCAACTTCACCATTGATCTCAAAGTGACTCACTGACCACAAACCAACCATTGAAACAGCCAAAAACACCCCATAAACCAAACACGATTTCTGACCAGTTGGCTTGCAAACTCCCAAATCAGCCAAAAGAAATTCCTTCCAAGCATTAAAACTTCATCAGGAGTTCAAGGGGAGTGGTTTGCACAAAGAGAGAAGGCCTAAAAGTCCCAAACTGAGAAAGCTCAAGCTCAGGTACCTCCTTGAAACTTTTTTCCAGAACTTGTTTCTTTAGTTATAGAATGGTAGAGTAGGTTCCACTGATCACTCTGAGCTTTATACTTTCGAAAATGGTTGAGAATTGAGTCTGTATGATTGTTCTAAAAGTTTTGATATTTTTAATCTTTCCTTCGAATCTTGTGTTTGAGCAAAAATAAATTCATTTTGAGTGTAGATTCATGTTTAGGAGAGTGAAGGGAGTTGATCTGGAGCTTTAGAGCTCCAGAAATAACGTAGGGAAGAAGTTGGCAACTTTCAGGTGAGGGGGTCACCGGAGAAGACGACCGGAGCTCTTCTCCGGTGACCTGAAAGTGTTTAAGTGTCTTAATTAGGTTTAGGGTTCAGTTTGAATATAGGCCTTAGATTTGGTTGACTTCCATTGACCCGCGCGCAAACAAATGGTCCAGATTCATCACTTAAGCCCTAATCCACGTCATTAATCTAATTAATTAAGTTTTTAATTTAATCTGGCCAGTTTGAATGACAGCCGTTGGATGACGCGCCAGTCAATTCCCTCCTTTTCCATTTAAATCTCAGCCTTAGATCCTGCATACTTTCATTTATTTGTATTTTTATTTCATTTTTATTCATTTGTTTTGCATATTTATTTTAAAATAGCTAAAATCATTTAAAAATTATGAAAATTTTTGTCAAGGGTTTCATGAATTTTCAAAACACAAAAATATTTTTATTTTTATTTTTTGCATTAAAAATTATTTTTAAATCATTTAAATGATTATTTTTAATTAGTTAATGAAAATTAATTAATTAAAAATACATTTAGGTATTTAAAAATCACAAAAAAATTCACATAGCATTTAGAAACATTTAGAAACATTGTCCAACTCTCAAACCAAATTTCTTTTTTGTTCTTGATGCCTTTTGATCATTTTCATTGGATTTAATTTCATTTCAAGGAAATATTTTGTTCCAAACTTCAAAAATTTCTTTCTTCCAAACCATTGAGAGTTGAATGATGATTCTTCTTGCATTGCACTTTTCATAGCATGTAGTTTATAGGATAAATTTGGTTTGAATTGATCTTGCATTTTCAATTTGTTTAGCATTTTTCTTGATGAAGTACCCCAAAACCCTAGCAATCTTAGGAAATTCATAACTTTCACTAGATTAAGAGTTGGATCCCCTCCTTTGGGCTGTGAGCTTGTATAGGTTTAGGGTATCTTTGATTGCATTTTCAAATTTTTATCATGTCATTTGCTTCTGGTTTTGGGTTTTTGCTTTGCATGATGCATGTAACCCTAATTTGTGCTTTCCTTTGCATCCTTCTTTCATTTGCTTGCATCCATTGACTTGCCATGCCATTTTGTGTATCCACATGATCCATAATACATCTTAAGACATGTTAGAATCATGTTTGATCATTGCATCTTTCATTTGCCATGTTATGCATTCATATCATCCCATAAACTTTTCATGTACTTTCATGGTTCAAAACATGCCTCATTTGCATCTTTATGCTTGTATGATCATTCTCATGCCTTGCCTCATTTTTGCATCATCTCTTAGCATCATTAACATCATGTGAATGCTTCTTACTTTAGTTTGCATCATGACATTTCATCTCATTTGCATTGCATTTCATTTCTTTTGGCTAACTTTTCAGGTTGTAAGTTGTTTTTGAGAAGTGAATTTGCCTTCATTTCTCACAATCTCTTCTCATCTCTATTGCATCTTTGCTACATTTTATCTTGTGTATCGGATTGGGCTTGCTCATTCATGTTCATCTCTTACTTTCTTTCTTCAAGCAACTTGTCTTCTTAAGTGAAGCAAGTTGTTTTGCTTCTCTTTGCTTCTTGCTCCTTCCATCTGCTTCCTTCCTGGTGGTTTCTCTGAAGATCTTCTTGCAAACCTCATAATCAAGGACTAAACCCTTAAGGCTTTGAGGCTTTGTGATTAAGCTTATGCATGCATCCTTCTATTAGGATGGAGTGTATAACTTTAATCCTAAGTGTCAAACCCTTAATGTGTTTAAATCCTTTAATTAATCCACTTAATAATCATCAAGACATCAAGCTTGTAACTTGGGCCTTGCATTAGGGTTCTAATTCTTCCTTAATTGGTTAAGAAGGACTAACCCTAGTGTTAATGGACAAGTCCCCCTCAAGTTGTCTTACAAACCATAAAACTCACTTCTTAATCTTATCATTAACTAAAATCCATTTAATAAAGGCTTTGTTTTGTCATGAGGTTAATCCCTAATCATGGATTAAGTTGAGGAGCTTTCCTCAGCTTAAATGTTCTCATCTATTATCCTTCTATTAGGATGGTGTAATGAGTCTGTTTAATCCCTGATTATGGCTTAATCTCATTACTTAACACTAAACAAAAACAACAAAAACATCTAAATAATCACAAGTAGGTTACTGATCTTAATCCTACATCATGGTAATTAAGTGTGAGATACTGACTTCACACTTAAGGAATTCTCATTACCCCTAATCAGAGGGAGGATGTGATGAGTTTACTAACCCATTGGTTTAGGCTTAAGCTCATTTTCTTATGGCAAACTTTCAAAAGCAATAAAAGATTGAAAACTCAAAAACAAACAATAATCGTCTCCTCCGGGATTCTTTTCTCATCTCATTCACTCATAAGCGAGAACTTGCTTCTTCCGTCTAATGCAAGATAGTTTGCACCTGAGCCAGACAGGTCATACACTTGAGCATAGACAAGTGAGCAGTTCACAAGTCAATTCATCTTTCAGTCTCTTTGAGTCGAACTACGGTGTTCTGACTTCCTCATTGCACGAGAGGATACGTAGGCATAACTTAACAGTTATCGAACAAAAGTCTCCGTATATTCCGCCTCTTTCCAGCCTTATCCTTTAAGCCTCATGGTCTTGAGCATTTTATTCTTGTTCTTACAACTGACACTTCATTTATACACTTCACACTTCTTTTACACTGACACTTGCATTCTTTCCAGCTTTGATACACAAATTGCACTGACACTACCCCTTTAAAACACAAATCTTTTAAGCGTGGATCCCGTCGAGTACAGCGGACAATCTGGGTGCTAATACCTTCCCAGGTTGTAACCAACCCCCTTTCTCAGTCTCTCTGGTTCGCAACCGTCTTATCCATATTTTCTAGGTTTATGCAGCATTACCTTTCCTTCGGGATAAAAATGCCTAGCTGGCGACTCTATTCTTTCCTTCTCTTTCACCGACCGTTAGCGTCTGTACCCCATTTGACTTAGCCTCATTTGGTGGGAGCGATAGCTTGGCGACTCTGCTGGGGACCCTTATATTGTAACCAGGGCTTCTGGTTCTTTTTGTGGGTTCCTTCTAGCGCTTGTTTGATTTGTGTTTATTGGGGTGTTATGTGCTATATGTGTTTATGTATTTATTTTATTGCTTTATGTACAGTCTTGTTTATTGCTTTCTTTACAGTTTTATATATCATACTGTCATACTGTCATCTTGCTGGATCTGGTTTTTGTTTTGGTGGGTGGGGTTTCATTGAGAGATAAGGCCCTATACCTGGGACCTGAGTGACACCTAAGCTAGAGTGGTTCATGTTCTTTCCCATTCCATTTCGGTCTGGTGCGGGAATATGAAACACGGTTCAGATGTGGGTTTCTTCTTGAGAACTCTGTGCTACAGATTTCCTGTAGTGCTAGGGCTATCTGGGAAGCCTGCTAAGTCTGGATGACCTTTTATTATGACATTCAGAAGCTGAGGTGAATTAGAGGAGGATCTTTTATGGTTATTGTAAACATTGTACCTCCAGGTTAGAAGTGTTTACACTTCTCATAACTGATCCAAGTCTGAGGATCCTTGTTTTAGAACACCACCTGTGAGGGGGTTGGGCTGTTTACAGGTTTGTAGGTACCATTGGCCACATCATACCCTGTTACTGTTTGGTTTAAGAGTACCTCATTTTGGACAGTTCTTGTGATTTAAACCATGGACATGTGACTCTTTATTTGAGTCCCCTACCTTGGTTACTGGATTTCTGAACCTCCACCTGGACTTCTTGAACATACATGGGTTTATATCAAGGCAGTAATCAGATCCAGCTTGATCACAAACCCTTGCATATCATTTGCATACTCATCATTTGCATCATTTAACATTTGCTTATTTATTTTTCAGGGTATCCACATTATATCTGGCTTGGTTTTGACCCCTTCATCTGCATAGACCCTTGTTCATCAGTTATCTGCTTCAGCTATCTTCATCAGTTGCCTGCTTCAGCTACTTTTATCACCAGCCTCAGACTATCAGTGGCTCATCTCCAATATCAGTCTTCATCATCAGCATTTATTTTCAGCTCTTCATCAGCAGTCATGGCACCCAAGAAGAGCAACATTTCATATCATTTCTTTGAGCCTGTGCTGACTGGCATCAGGCAGGTTCAGGCACTTATCACTCCAGACCACATCCCATTATTCAGAGAGCATAATGGAGGCATCCTTGATATGGTTATGGACCTGGATCCTTCTCATAGGAGTTTGATCCACACTTGCCTACAGTTTTATGACCCTCCTTTGAGATGCTTCACTTTCCAGAACTTTCAGTTGGGACCTCTGCTGGAGGAGTTCTCATCATTTATTGGAGTACCTATCAGGGGTGGTGTCTCCTTCAACCCAGAGATGACTTCTCCCAGCAATGGAGAAGTGGCAAAAGCACTGTACCTGGAGCCTATATTGATTGAGCAGAACATGACAACAAAGGCTGGGGTCCCTGGTTTGCATCTAGACTTTCTGACTTCTCAGGCTATCCTGAAGGCCTCCTTGGGAGAATGGAGGGTAGTTTGTGCATTGTTAGCCCTCAATATATATGGGGTTATACTATTTGCAGATGAGCCCAAGTTTATCAGCAAGAATGCCATTCATCTCTTCCTTCCGAGGAACCCAGTACCCACATTGCTGGGGGATTTCTATTATTCTGTTCACCAAAGAAATGAGAAGCAGAGAGGAAAGTTGGTAAGATGTTGTGCTCCTCTATTTCACACCTGGCTACTCAAACACTTACCTAAGACTGATGCCTTCCTGAATCCTCACCAACAGAAGAATTGGGCTAAGAGACTTATCGCTTTGACTTCAGATGACATCAGATGGTGCACCCAGAGCACCAAGGGCAGAGACATAATCACTAGCTGTGGGCAGTACCCTAATGTACCTCTAATAGGAGTGAAGGGTTGCATCAACTACAATCCTTTGCTGTTTAAGAGACAATTGGGCTATGCTTTGGTCCACCCTCCTAGAGTGCAAGATCTAGCTGAAACCCTGTACTGTGAGATAAAGCCTAATCTAGCTGTTGTCAGACAAGCATCTTGGGCTTGGGACAACATCCAGACCAAAGGGATGGCCATTCTTGGGAGATGCAATAATGTAGTTTCAGCTCAGTATTATGAATGGTCTCATGCTAAGGCTTAGATTTCTGGGATGCCCTTCACCATTGAGGATGCACCTGGACCATCCACGGTACCACCTCCAGCCACTGTCAGCCTGGAAGAATTTGAGAAGCTGAAGGAGAGGAATGAGAATCTGTCTCAAGCTCTGAAGAAGACCCTCTGGGAGAGGAGTAATGGTCGTCTAGACATTGAGAGGTTGGAGAAGCTTAAAGTAGAGCATCTGGCCAAGATTGAGAAAGCAGAGGACTACATCAAGAAATCAAGAGCTGGAGAGCAAATATTGAAGAATTCCTGTAAAGAGGCCCAGTTTCAGAAGGCTAGGACTGATCTCTATCTAGAGGAAAGTCAAGCTAGGTGGGTCAGGATCACTGAAGCTCGCACTCAGGAAGATAAGAGAACTCAAGCCAGGATTGAGCAGTTATAGGCCAATGAGAAGAAGCAACAGGAGGCTTTGCTGGCAGCCCAGAAGGAAATTTCATAATTGAAGCTTAGGGCTGGTTTGAAGAGGTCAAAGCACCAAGACAGACACAAGAAGCTGACCACTGCTATTGCCACCAGAAACCTTCTTATCAGGAACATCACAGAGCATCCGGCTGGTCCTGTAACTGAAGCACTTTTGAAGGAGGTTAAGGAGGATGAGTTTGGCTTAGATGTTTGACTACTTTGCTTGTTGTTATTTCCATTTGATGTACTTTTCTTTTATGTTGTATTTTGACCCTTCAAGGGCATATGTTGTAAAAACAAACTATGTATGATCCGTTATTTGTAATGTATTTGTCAGTTTGTTTCACTGAGTTTTCTTTCTCTCAAGCAACATCAAAACATATTCCTCAGGGTCTGGAAAGGTCAAAACCAAGAGCCAAGCCGGATACCTTGGAAAGCAAATAAGCATACTGCATTACATACTGACTTTTGTTTTGTTTTGTAGGTTTTGTCATTACTTTATTTTGTTTCTAACTCTATTGTGGTTCAGGAATTATTGCTCGCCGTCGGGTGTTCCCTCTCAACCGTCCGCACCGGTATCCTACTCGCAACAATCTTCCTGGTATCCAAATGGATCAAGTACAGCAAGATCTGACAGAGGTCAGGACTCAAATGGCTAATGAAAGGCTGGAGATGAGAAACCAAATGACCCAATTCATGGAAGTAATGAATGGCTTGGCCCAAAGTCAAGAAAGGTTGAGGGCATTAGTAGAAAGACAAACCCCGGAAGAACCCCATCTGGGAACTAGAGGAACAAGTAACAATGAAAGGGGTCAGCCTCATGTTAATCCACCAGTATATGGGCCTCATCTACATCCGGAAGCCAACATCCCGGGTAATGTGCAAGGAAATACTACTGGAGGAAGGATCTTACAAGAAGACCCCCAAGAGGAGCAGTTTACTGTGATGGGAGTTGGGGATGAAGTTTATGATAGGAGGTTTGATGAAATTGCTGAGAAATTGAGATCTCTGGAGTCTCAAAACTCCTTGGGCTTCGATGTAATGGATATGGGGTTAGTAGACGGGGTGAGAATTCCCCACAAGTTTAAACCCCCGTGCTTCGAGAAGTACAATGGAACTTCCTGTCCACGAACTCACTTGCAGTCCTTCCTGGGAAGACTTAAAGCATATACTATGGATGAGAAACTGTGGATGTTTTACTTCGAAGACAGTTTGACTGGGGTTTCAAGGGAGTGGTACTCTCACTTGACCAGAGCTACTATCAGGTGCTGGAAGGACCTAGCCGAAGCTTTCATCAGACAGTACCAATACAATCTGGACATGGCTCCTAACAGAACCCTTCTGATGGGAATGTCTCAATCCTCCAGAGAAAGCTTCAGGGAATATGCCCAGAGATGGAGACAGCTTGCTGCTGCTGTCCAGCCACCCATGTCGGAAAGAGAAATGGCCGACATGTTTATGAACACTCTGCAAGGAACATATATTGATAGGCTAGCGGCCTTTTCTTCCACCAGCTTCGCTGACGTAGTCATAGCTGGAGAAAGAATTGAAAGCCTTCTGAAGATGGGTAAGATTTCTGATAATGGTGCAAGTTCGTCAAGTAATCCCAGGAAGCCTTTTGTGGGACCTAGAAAAACCGGTGAGACAAATGCCATTCATACCGGCAGGGGAAGACCTCAGTATGTCCACAGATCAGTAGCAGCTATCACTATTCCAGCTCCGATTCCTCAGCAACCAACATATCAACCACAACAACAACCAAACTATCAGCAGCAAGTTCAGTATCCGCCACCGAGGACCTACAACAATAGCAACAACAATCAACAACAAAGACCCTTTCAGCAAAGACCATCACAGGCAAATAGGGTGATTGACCCTATCCCTATGCCTTATGCTGCCTTATTGCCACAACTCCTGAAACTCAACTTGGTTGAATTAAGGACATTGGCACCACCAGATCCCGCTAATCTGCCAAGAAATTATGATGTCAACGCCAGATGTGCTTTCCACTCCAATGCACCTGGCCACAATACGGAAAAATGCAGGGCTTTGCAAATGAAGGTACAAGATTTGGTGGATTCTAAAGCCCTCAACTTTGCACCCCCTCCAAGTGTCACCAAGAATCCCATGCCCAATCATGGAGGGCCAAGAATTAATGCCATTGAGGAAGACAAGCCATCTTTCTTAATCACCAGTGTTGGATAGATTCGGACACCTCTGGTCGAGATTAAAGCTCAGCTCCTAGAGTGCCAAATGTTCCCCGGGTGTGATCTCGGTTGTGGTTATTGCAACATTTTGGTCAACGGGTGTGATAACTTGAGAAGCGGCATATATGGTCTTATCAAAAGTGGTATACTTCAGCTCACGACAACGGCGCCTACAAACCCAACAATCCCTTTGACAACAATTCCTGACTCTTCTACAACTGCAACAACAATCATTCCGACCAATTCATCAATATCATCAACAATGGATTCATCTATCACCTCAACAAATCAGATGTCAACAACTATTTCTTCTACAACATCAGCACCCATTTATTCAGCAGAATCTTCTACAACGCCAACAGAAATTAATGAAGATATCTCAGCAGTCACCATTTACTATGATCCATCAGATGTTCCTCCAAACAACAACTTTCAGCAACAAACAGTGGCACCTCCTGCCAGGTCACTGGTCACCATTTACTACGATCCGCACACCATTTCAATACCCTCCTCTGCAGCAGTCAGTCCAGTTACTATCACGGTACCTGGACCAGTTCCATATGAAAGCAGTAATGCCATACCCTGGCATTATGGCTCTGATCTTTACTGCAACGGGGAGAAAATCACCTTGGACTCTTCAACTTCTTCTCCACAGATTGATAATGTTGGGGGAGGCGGAGGCTTCACCAGAAGCGGACGCCTTTTTGCCTCACAATTGCAAAGACCTAATGCCGAAGCAGAAGTTGCTGCCAAAGCGAAGGGGAAGAGTGTGGTTCCTGAAGAACCAATCATCAAAGAAACTCAGAAGACATCTTTTGAGCAAGATGTAGACGAGTTTATGAGAATTATAAAGAGAAGTGATTACAAGGTGGTGGATCAGCTTCACCAAACTCCCTCAAAGATCTCCATATTATCCCTGTTGATGTGTTCTGAAGCTCACAGGAATGCTTTACTGAAAGTCCTGCACGCAACATACGTGCCAGAGGAGATCACTGTTAATCAGCTAGAAACTATGGTGGCAAATGTCAACACCAGTCATGGACTGGGCTTCACCAATGCTGACTTAACAACTGAGGGACGTAACCACAACAAGGCTTTACACATCACCCTAGAATGCAAGGGTGTTGTTCTATCGCATGTGCTAGTAGACATTGGGTCCTCGCTCAATGTTCTACCAAAGAAAGCCTTAGTGAAGCTGGAATATGATGGCTTGGCATTACGTCCAAGTAATTTGGTGGTGAGAGCTTTTGATGGCTCCAAAAGATCAGTGCTTGGGGAGATTGATCTGCCTGTGATGATTGGCCCGCAGACTTTTAAAATTACCTTCTATGTGATGGACATTCAGCCGGCCTACAGCTGTTTGTTGGGTAGACCCTGGATCCATGCCGCTGGCGCTGTTACGTCTACCCTTCACCAGAAGCTGAAATTCGAGTGGGAAGGCCAGATCATCACCATTTGTGGCGAAGAAGACATTTTTGTTAGCCATCTGGCTACGTATAAGTATATTGAGATGGATGGAGAGATCCATGAAACCATGAGTCAGGGGTTTGAGGCCCTGAACATTAATGAAGCATCTGCTGTACTAGGAACCTCCATGACGTCTTATCAGCAAGCCAGGAAGGTTGTTGAAGAGGGTACTGCCCAAGGCTGGGGCAAGCTGCTGCCCGTGGAGAAGAAGGAGGACAGATTTGGGTTGGGTTACAAACCAACTCAACAAGATCAATCAGAGGCTGCTAAGAAGCCCAATTTTGTCAGCGGGGGGATGCTCACCCCGGATGCAGTGAACAACTTGGAAGACGAGGATGAAAGCGACCGCAACCTGGAGAGCTGGATACATCCAAGGATCCCGGGGAGCCAAGTCCCTAATTGGTCTTCCCAGGAAATTATAAGGGTTACTCCTGCAGAGTAATTATTATTTCCTGTATTTTTAAGCATGCATCAAAGTCTTGCATCTTGCCCAAGATGTCAAGACTCATTTTGTAATCGGGCCATCTTGTAATTTTGTGCAAACAGATCAATCAATGAATATCGGACATCTTTTGCAAATGAGTCTTTTTTCTTTCCCGCTCACTGTTTTTCATTTTTCTTTTTGTACAAAAATTAAAATGGCAATGTTTTCCAAAATGACAACTTCATTTCACTTCTTTCTAAACAAGACTAAAATCAATCACTAAAATGAACAATCTAAACCCTTGCAGAGAGTGCCTTTCAGACTGCACCGACAACAACACTGCTATGGCTTCGTATGACTTTGACAATCCAATCAATCAAGCCGATGAAGGGGTTGAAGAAGATTATGAGCTTCCTGAAGAGCTAGCCAGGTTGTTAAGGCAAGAGGAGAAGGTGATCACTCCTCATGAGGAGGAGGTTGAAACGGTTAATCTTGGTACGGAAGAAGATGTGAAAGAGATTAAGATCGGGGCCTGCCTACAAGATTCAGTAAAAGAGCAATTGATTGATATGCTTCGGGAGTATGTAGATGTCTTTGCTTGGTCTTATTAGGATATGCCAGGGTTGGACACCGATATTGTTATGCACAAGCTGCCTTTAAAAGAGGACTGCCCGTCAGTAAAGCAGAAATTGCGCCGTACCCGCCCGGATATGGCAATGAAGATAAAGGAAGAGGTACAAAAGCAATGGGACGCTGGGTTCCTTGCTGTGACTAGCTATCCGCCGTGGGTTGCTAACATTGTACCGGTACCTAAGAAAGACGGCAAGGTGAGAATGTGTTTGGATTTCCGGGATCTGAACAGAGCCAGCCCGAAAGATGACTTCCCTTTACCTCACATTGATGTATTGGTTGATAATACGGCTCAGTTCTCGGTGTTCTCCTTCATGGACGGATTTTCAGGATACAATCAGATCAAAATGTCGCCTGAAGACATGGAGAAGACAACTTTCATCACACCCTGGGGCACGTTTTGTTATAAGGTGATGCCATTTGGACTGAAGAATTCTGGTGCAACTTATCAACGGGCTATGGTGACATTATTCCATGACATGATCCATAAAGAAATTGAATGTTATGTGGATGACATGATTGCCAAGTCCCTCACAGAGGAAGACCACCTGGTAAATCTGCTGAAGTTATTCAAGTGTCTGAGGAAATACCAACTGAAGTTAAACCCCAACAAGTGCACATTCGGGGTGCGATCCGGTAAGTTGCTGGGATTTATTGTAAGTGAGAAAGGGATTGAAGTCGACCCTGATAAAGTCAAAGCCATTCAAGAAATGCCTGCACCGAAATCTGAAAAAGAAGTTCGGGGTTTCTTAGGTAGATTGAACTACATTTCACGGTTCATATCTCACCTTACAGCAACCTGTGAACCTTTGTTAAAATTGTTAAGAAAAGAACAAACGGTCAGGTGGAACGAAGACTGCCAGAGGGCTTTTGACAAAATCAAGGAATACTTACAAGAGCCTCCTATCCTTATGCCTCCAGTTGAAGTAAGACCTCTAATCATGTACTTGACAGTATTAGAAGAGTCAATGGGGTGTGTGTTGGGCCAGCATGACGAGTCTGGTTGAAAAGAGTATGCAATATACTACCTAAGCAAAAATTTTACCGACTGTGAACAACGTTATTCACTGCTCGAGAAAACTTGTTGTGCTTTAGCGTGTGCTGCTCACCGACTAAGGCAGTATATGTTGACCCACACTACCTTGTTGATTTCAAAGATGGACCCAGTTAAGTATATTTTTGAGAAGCCAGCACTTACCGGACGGGTTGCAAGATGGCAAATGATTCTCACAGAGTATGACATTCAGTACACATCTCAAAAAGCCATTAAGGGCATTGTATTGTCGGATTATCTTGCTGAGCAACCTATTGACGATTACCAGCCTATGAGATTCGACTTCCCTGATGAAGACATCATGTTCATAAAAGCAAAAGATCATGAAGAGCCTATTCACACTGAAGGGCCTGACCCAGAAGAATAATGGACTATGATGTTTGATGGGGCTGTTAACATGAATGGTCGTGGTGTTGGTGCAGTACTCATTACACCTAAGGGAGTTCACATGCCTTTCTCGGCAAAACTCACCTTTAACTGCACTAACAACGAAGCTGAATACGAAGCTTGCATTATGGGTCTTGAGGAAGCCATTGACCTCAGGATCAAGACTTTGACTGTGTTCGGAGATTCAGCTTTGGTAATCAATCAAACCAACGGCAAATGGTACACCCACCAGGATCATCTGATACCTTATAGGGACTATACAAGAAGGTTATTGACTTTCTTCACAACAGTCAAGCTTGAGTATATCCCTCGAGATGAGAATCAGTTTGCAGATGCTCTGGCTACCATTTCATCAATGATCAAAGTTCAAGCTGCCAACTTTGTGCCTCGGATCTCAGTATCCAGACTTGACAGACCAGCGTATGTATTTGCAGCAGATGTTGCCAAAGATGATAAGCCTTGGTTCCATGAAATTAAGTGCTTCTTGGAGGATCAAACATACCCGCATGAGGCATCTTCCAATGATAAGAAGACATTAAGAAGGCTAGCTGGTAGTTTCTTCCTAAATACTGATGGTTCCTTGTACAAGAGAAACTTTGATATGGTACTCCTCAGATGTGTTGATAGGGAAGAAGCAGACTTGTTAATGCACGAGGTGCACGAAGGATCTTTTGGTACCCATGCGGGAGGACATGCAATGGCTAAGAAGTTGTTAAGATCAGGCTACTACTGGATCACAATGGATGCAGACTGTTGTGCTTATGCCAGAAAATACCATAAATGCCAGATTTATGCGGATAAAGTGCATGTGCCTCCCAATCCTTTGAATGTGATGTCTTCACCCTGGCCCTTTGCCATGTAGGGCATTGATATGATTGGAAAGATTGAACCAACTGCTTCAAACGGCCACAGATTCATCCTGGTTGCTATTGACTATTTTACCAAGTGGGTTGAAGCGGCTTCTTATGCAAATGTTACAAGGCAGGTGGTAGCCCGATTTCTGAAAAGAGATATCATTTGTCGGTATGGAGTGCCCGAGCGAATCATTACTGATAATGGTTCCAATTTAAACAACAAAATGATGGCAGAACTGTGCCGGGACTTCAAGATCCAACACCACAATTCTTCTCCTTACAGGCCAAAGATGAATGGCGCTGTCGAGGCAGCTAATAAGAATATCAAGAAGATTGTGCAGAAGATGGTGGTTACTTATAAAGACTGGCATGAAATGCTACCGTTTGCCTTGCATGGGTACCGAACGTCAATCAGAACATCCACTGGGGCAACACCGTATCAGCTTGTGTATGGTATGGAAGCAGTCCTACCTGTTGAAGTTGAATTACCCTCCCTACGGGTACTAAGGGATGTTAAACTGAATGAAGCAGAATGGGTCCGATCCCGATACGAACAACTGAGTCTGATTGAAGAGAAGAGATTGGCTGCAATCTGTCATGGACAGCTATATCAGAAAAGAATGAAGAAAGCCTTCGATCAGAAAGTCAGGCTCCGAGAATACCAAGTAGGAGATCTTGTGCTGAAAAGACTCCTCCCTCCTCATACAGACCACAGGGGCAAGTGGACTCCGAACTATGAAGGACCATTCGTAGTAAAGAAAGTTTTCTCCGGTGGAGCACTCATGCTCAGTACTATGGATGATGAAGACTTCCCGTCCACTGTGAACTGATATGCAGTTATAAAATACTTCGCATAAAATGACCCGCTGGACATAAAAACAGAATGTAAGTCCAGGCAAAAATAGGGCATCCCGGCGAGTCAAAAACAGAATAAAGGACTCGGGCAAAAATAAGGGAAAATAAATAAAAAATGTACACCCGCTGAGTTGAAAAGCCGCATTGGACAACTCAGGCAGAAATGGGTATCCCGGTGGATTGAAAACCTGAAAGGGCGGTCCACGCAAAATAAGGGAATAAGCGAACAATTGAATTCTGAGTTCATCTGTATCACTTACCACTTGGTAAGCTTCGAAAGGGTCAAGCGCCGATCAGAATCAGCCTTCTTCAGAAAGCAAGACGAGAAGAACGTCAAATGTCATACGAGTCATAGGGAAGCTCCTTGAAGCGTCATCAACATTGCCAATACCTTTTATTTCTCAATTTGTAACAATCTCCTCATTTTAGGGGATTTGTTTCTTTGACTGTATCTTGCCAATTCAGGGCACACGAATTAATAAAATCAGATTTTCAGTCATGTTTCGTCTCGTACATTTTATTTTCATTTGCAAGAATGTCCGATGTCTTTAAGATACTGATTGCATAAATACAGATGCTTCTCTTCTAAAATTACCGCTTGCAGGAAATATACTCACACCCAGGAGTGCCTAAACTCTTATAATGGAATCTGGTAAAGGATACCTCGGGATTACTTGTGCGTTTCTCTGACTTTTTAGGATTGCAGGTATTCAAAGCACAGCATGGGGCATGAAAAGCTTCGTCCCAGCAAGCGGGCAAACCATTATCTACTCAGTCTTAGCACCGGAGGTGCTTTCTCCCTAGCTGAGTTGCCATTTGTTATTTCCTCCTCAGCTAAGTACAAAAGTCAGGGAACCATCTCCCCACAGAGTTTCAGCCTCTATCCAGAAGAGCAACGCCTGGAGATCTCACAACAGAGTGAAGGAAGCTTCTACAAACCCCCAGCTGGGTCCCTCATCACCAAGACAGGTCAATCAGTGACCTGTTTCCCCAAGCAGAGTCATACATCTTAACACATCTACCAATGATCTCACCCCCAGCTGGGATGTCCACTTCAAGCAGATCAACCAGAGATCTTCGCAGCAATAGGATCCGAATCCCGGGTCGTTATCTTTGCATAATCATAGCATTCGCATCATATTCTCCCCGCAGAGCGTAGCATTCCGTTTAATACGGAGCATTACGGCAAAAATCAAACATATTGCATAATCATGAGCCATGTTCTGAATCAAGCACTTGTAAATACTGGTGATCCATCAAAGATATACAGAAAACTTCCCGGATTCCCCAGCAGAGAGCCAAGGCACTTTCCCTAAAGATCCAGATACTTCCTGACACCCGTCCGTGTCATATCTCTAGTAGAAAGCCAAAGCGTCCTCTTTGCACTCATAGATACATATATCTATACAAATTCCCTGACACCCGTCCGTGTCACCTTCCCCAACATAGCTACCTAAACGCTTTGTAAATCATATACTTGTTTATAATATACTTTTTCCGACACTCGTCCGTGTCATACTCTCCCCAGCAAGTTAAACACTCGTGTACACCACTCGTACTTATTACTCCTGTTTCACTCATTCAGATACTCGTCCGTATCTTGTATATATCACTCAAAATCCCCTCAGATTCGACGCTCGTCCGTGTTCTCTGTTAACCAGTTGATACTCGTCTGTATCATCATCTCAGAACATGCGTCAAGCGTTTGTTTTATACCTGATACTCGTCCGTAACATGGTCTTAAGGATGCTCGTTCGCATCTTTAATCCATACACGTGTCAAACACTTATTTCTTCTTGAATTTAGACACTCGTCTGTGTCTACTATTCCCCAAAAGAGTCCCCACAGAATCAATACCCGTCCATGTTCTTTTTTAACCAGTTGATACTCGTTTGTATCATCATCTCTAAACATGTGTCAGTGTTTGTTTCTACCTGATACCCGTCCGTATCATAGTCTTAAGGATGCTCGTCCGCATCTTTAATCTACACACAGTGCCAAACACTCATGCTTCTCATTTCTTGGATGTAGACACTCGTCCGTGTTTACTTTTCCAGCAAAGTCCCCAACGAAACTTGTTAAACTATTTCCTTTTTATCCGACATTCTTCCTATGTTGTGATACTTTCAGCAGCCGTGCCCTGCCAGGTGATCGTCCTTCACCTTTGGATGACTGTCCCTCATCCTTTCCCCAGCGGAGTCTCCATTATTGGAACCCTTTTCTATCCGGCATTCGTCCTATGTCGGGATATTTAGCAGCCGTCCCCTGCTAGGTGATCGTCCTTCACCCTTTGATGATCGTCCCTCATCATTTTTATCCGATGGTCGTCCCCATCGTTGATCTTGTTATCTGACATTCGTCCTATGTCATGATACCCTCAGAGCAGTCGTACCCTGCTAGGTGATCGTCCTTCATCATGCTTATCCGATGGCCATCTCCGTCGTCGACTCTTTCTATCCGACATTCGTCCTATGTCGTGATACTTTCGGCAGCCGTACCCTGCCAAGTGATCGTCCTTCACCATTAGATGATCGTCCCTCATCTTATCCCCCAACAGAGTAGCCGTCCCCTGCTAGGTGATCGTCCTTCACCTTTGATGACCGTACCTCATCATTAATTTCATTTATGCCTTGAGCTTGATGGTCGTCCCCATCATTTACCTATAATCCCCAGAGAGTCTTATAGCTTTACCTGATGGCCGTCCCCATCATAATCTCTTATATCCCCAGCATGTCGGTTGTCCCCGTCATCTCTCTACCCCCAGCAGTCGTCCTCTGTTCGATAGTCGTCCTCCGTCGCCCGCACCTTATAATTATACTTTATTTTCCTTTACAATCTATATCCCTTTTCTTCTTCATTCTGTGAGTGCAAATTTTGGACTGTCTTTGGTATTCAACCACAAGTTATCTTGTTTGCCTGTTAAAGTCGTTGCTTACATCCTGCACAGATAACTCATGTTTGAATAGGGGCAGCTGTAAACACCCCAATTTTTCCCTCACCCATTCACACCATGGCTTGTGATCTTTTCATATGCATAAGTTCAATCATAGCATCTCATATTGCGTATTTGCTTCACTGCATTGGTTCAAAGTCATCTGCATCTAGGGTTTGTGATCTGAGTAATCCAAGAGCCATTTGAGCCACTCCAAAGGTCATCAATCACTTCAAAGGGGTCCATGTATGTTCAAGCATTATGTTGTACCCTCACAAAGTCAAGGAAGTCAAAGAATCACAAGAACTGAGAAAGGCATGGAAGCAGAGCCAAGTTTAACTGCACAGATGACCTAGAATTAGGGTTTTGGTTTCAAGGGCCATAACTACAAACTTTTTGGTCATTCTTGTTTCTATTGGTCTCTATATGTTACAAGGATCATGCATATCAATTTTCATGAAGAAATTCAATGGGGAAGGCATCTGATCAAGAGTTGACTTCTTGAGCAAGTCAGTGTAAAATCAGGGCATCTGAGGCCCCCAATGACCCAACCAAAGGGTGTTCTTCATCATTTTGAATGTGTATGATCTTTATTTGATCATATAAGATGTTGTAAGTTCACAAATTTGAAGAATTTCAAGCCATTTTCAAAGTTGCCTTTTTGGTAAAATGACTTGTAATGGAAACTTGTCATTTTGGGAAACTTTTTCAACCCTTGCTTTTTGATTCAAAAATGCTTCAAATGGGAAAACTTTGGTCATGAAAGTTGTAGAATGGATCATTCCCTTTTCAAAAAGTACAAGAACTCATTCTAATTCATTTTGGATCAAAAGTTCTGGCTTTTCAAAGTTGGGAAAAATCACATAATTTCAAGTTATGTACCAAAGAAGCAAAGTTGCAAAACCACTTGCCAAGGCAAAATGAGACCTCAAAGTGACTTCTAATCTTTGCACAAACATAAACCAATGCCTAAAAATCAGAATGCACCAAAGGTTTGCCCATTTTTATGACTTGTGGATCAAGAAATCACAAAAGGGGCAAAATTGGACAAAGTTGCAAAAACTATGACAAACCCTAATCCACTTGATGCATTGCCTCTAATCCTTTTCCATGGCTCTCCCTAAACTCAGCTGAGCCAAACCATGCCCCTATCACAGCCTCACACTTGCCCATACCTCAAGTACACCTAACTTGGACTTTTTGCATAAAGACCCATACCAATCAGCATAGCCCACAACAACTCTTCTGACCTATCCAAGAGTGATAAGTGGACCAAAAGAGACTGAACACAACACACAACACAAGTTGAAACCTCAGATTGCCATAGTTATCAAAAATTCTCCAACTTGCAAAACCTTTCGAATCTCTCAGCTCACTCAACCAATCCTCAAACCAACTTCACCATTGATCTCAAAGTGACTCACTGACCACAAACCAACCATTGAAACAGCCAAAAACACCCCATAAACCAAACACGATTTCTGACCAGTTGGCTTGCAAACTCCCAAATCAGCCAAAAGAAATTCCTTCCAAGCATCAAAACTTCATCAGGTGTTCAAGGGGAGTGGTTTGCACAAAGAGAGAAGGCCTAAAAGTCCCAAACTGAGAAAGCTCAAGCTCAGGTACCTCCTTGAAACTTTTTTCCAGAATTTGTTTCTTTAGTTATATAATGGTAGAGTAGGTTCCACTGATCACTCTGAGCTTTATACTTTCGAAAATGGTTGAGAATTGAGTCTGTATGATTGTTCTGAAAGTTTTGACATTTTTAATCTTTCCTTCGAATCTTGTGTTTGAGCAAAAATAAATTCATTTTGAGTGTAGATTCATGTTTAGGAGAGTGAGGGGAGTTGATCTGGAGCTTTAGAGCTCCAGAAATAACGTAGGGAAGAAGTTGGCAACTTTCAGGTGAGGGGGTCACCGGAGAAGACGACCGGAGCTCTTCTCCGGTGACCTGAAAGTGTTTAAGTGTCTTAATTAGGTTTAGGGTTCAGTTTGAATATAGGCCTTAGATTTGGTTGACTTCCATTGACCCGCGCGCAAACAAATGGTCCAGATTCATCACTTAAGCCCTAATCCATGTCATTAATCTAATTAATTAAGTTTTTAATTTAATCTGGCCAGTTTGAATGACAGCCGTTGGATGACGCGCCAGTCAATTCCCTCCTTTTCCATTTAAATCTCAGCCTTAGATCCTGCATACTTTCATTTATTTGTATTTTTATTTCATTTTTATTCATTTGTTTTGCATATTTATTTTAAAATAGCTAAAATCATTTAAAAATTATGAAATTGTTTGTCAAGGGTTTCATGAATTTTCAAAACACAAAAATATTTTTATTTTTATTTTTTGCATTAAAAATTATTTTTAAATCATTTAAATGATTATTTTTAATTAGTTAATGAAAATTAATTAATTAAAAATACATTTAGGTATTTAAAAATCACAAAAAAATTCACATAGCATTTAGAAACATTTAGAAACATTGTCCAACTCTCAAACCAAATTTAGTTTTTGTTCTTGATGCCTTTTGATCATTTTCATTGGATTTAATTTCATTTCAAGGCAATATTTTGTTCCAAATTTCAAACATTTCTTTCTGCCAAACCATTGAGAGTTGAATGATGATTCTTCTTGCATTGCAATTTTCATAGCATGTAGTTTATAGGATAAATTTGGTTTGAATTGATATTGCATTTTCAATTTGTTTAGCATTTTTCTTGATGAAGTACCCCAAAACCCTAGCAATCTTAGGAAATTCATAACTTTCACTAGGTTAAGAGTTGGATCCCCTCCTTTGGGCAGTGAGCTTGTATAGGTTTAGGGTATCTTTGATTGCATTTTCAAATTTTTATCATGTCATTTGCTTCTGGTTTTGGATTTTTGCTTTGCATGATGCATGTAACCCTAATTTGTGCTTTCCTTTGCATCCTTCTTTCATTTGCTTGCATCCATTGACTTGCCATGCCATTTTGTGTATCCACATGATCCATAATACATCTTAAGATATGTTAGAATCATGTTTGATCATTGCATCTTTCATTTTCCATGTTATGCATTCATATCATCCCATAAACTTTTCATGTACTTTCATGGTTCAAAACATGCCTCATTTGCATCTTTATGCTTGTATGATCATTCTCATGCCTTGCCTCATTTTTGCATCATCTCTTAGCATCATTAACATCATGTGAATGCTTCTGACTTTGGTTTGCATCATGACATTTCATCTCATTTGCATTGCATTTCATTTCTTTTGGCTAACTTTTCAGGTGGTAAGTTGTTTTTGAGAAGTGAATTTGCCTTCATTTCTCACAATCTCTTCTCATCTCTATTGCATCTTTGCTGCATTTTATCTTGTGTATTGGATTAGGCTTTCTCATTCATGTTCATCTCTTACTTTCTTTCTTCAAGCAACTTGTCTTCTTAAGTGAAGCAAGTTGTTTTGCTTCTCTTTGCTTCTTGCTCCTTCCATCTGCTTCCTTCCTGGTGGTTTCTCTGAAGATCTTCTTGCAAACCTCATTAACCCTAGGAATAACCAAGCATGATAACAATTAGGGTTTGATTAGTCCCCCATTTAGCTTTTACCTTTGTGTCATCTTTTGGGTCTTCTCCTCTCATCTCATAATCAAGGACTAAACCCTTAAGGCTTTGAGGTTTTGTGATTAAGCTTATGCCTGCATCCTTCTATTAGGATGGAGTGTATAACTTTAATCCTAAGTGTCAAACCCTTAATGTGTTTAAATCCTTTAATTAATCCACTTAATAATCATCAAGACATCAAGCTTGTAACTTGGGCCTTGCATTAGGGTTCTAATTCTTCCTTAATTGGTTAAGAAGGACTAACCCTAGTGTTAATGGACAAGTCCCCCTCAAGTTGTCTTACAAACCATAAAACTCACTTCTTAATCTTATCATTAACTAAAATCCATTTAATAAAGGCTTTGTTTTGTCATGAGGTTAATCCCTAATCATGGATTAAGTTGAGGAGCTTTCCTCAGCTTAAGTGTTCTCATCTATTATCCTTCTATTAGGATGGTGTCATGAGTCCGTTAAATCCCTGATTATGGCTTAAACTCATTACTTAACACTAAACAAAAACAACAAAAACATCTAAATAATCACAAGTAGGTTAATGATCTTAATCCTACATCATGGTAATTAAGTGTGAGATACTGACTTCACACTTAAGAAATTCTCATTACCCCTAATCAGAGGGAGGATGTGATGAGTTTACTAACCCATTGGTTTAGGCTTAAGCTCATTTTCTTATGGCAAACTTTCAAAAGCAATAAAATATTGAAAACTCAAAAACAAACAATAATCGTCTCCTCCGGGATTCTTTTCTCATCTCATTCACTCATAAGCGAGAACTTGTTTCTTCCGTCTAATGCAAGACAGTTTGCACCTGAGCCAGACAGGTCATACACTTGAGCATAGACAAGTGAGCAGTTCACAAGTCAATTCATCTTTCAGTATCTTTGAGTCGAACTACGGTGTTCTGACTTCCTCATTGCACGAGAGGATACGTAGGCATAACTTAACAGTTATCGAACAAAAGTCTCTGTATATTCCCCCTCTTTCCAGCCTTATCCTTTAAGCCTCATGGTCTTGAGCATTTTATTCTTGTTCTTACAACTGACACTTCATTTATACACTTCACACTTCTTTTACACTGACAATTGCATTCTTTCCAGCTTTGATACACAAATTGCACTGACACTACCCCTTTAAAACACAAATCTTTTAAGCGTGGATCCCGTCGAGTACGGCGGACAATCTGGGTGCTAATACCTTCCCAGGTTGTAACCAACCCCCTTTCTCAGTCTCTCTGGTTCGCAACCGTCTTATCCATATTTTCTAGGTTTATGCAGCATTACCTTTCCTTCGGGATAAAAATGCCTAGCTGGCGACTCTATTCTTTCCTTCTCCTTCGCCGACCGTTTGCGTCTGTACCCCATTTGACTTAGCCTCATTTGGTGGGAGCGACAGTAAGTCTTGATTTTCTTGATTTCTAAGGATCCCTCCATCATTTCTTGATCAAATTTGGTCCATGGACTCCTTGTAACCTCAATTTCATGAATTAGATCTCAAAAGTCAGGAGTTGACTTTTTCCTCAGCCTGATTGACTTTTCCCCAATTCCTTGATTTTCAAGTAACTGATCAATTGAAGACCCTCCAAAATGATTCAATGGATGAAATTTTAACCCTAGACATTTAACTACATGTGGAAAACAATGAGATCAAGTTTGGACCAAAAATTCCTTGGGAAGCTCATTTAATCAGAAACCCTAATTTCACCCTCTTTTGTTAGGAGGTGTTGCACTGCTTGAATTGCTTGATCAATCCACCTCTTTTTGAGACTTTGGAACCCAATGAGACCTTGAGGGATGTTGTGAACCCTTTGAAAAATGTTGAGAAGCCATGTAGCCCCTTGATTTCCTTTGGATGACCATCAGTTTCTTCAATCATTGATGACAAGCCTTATGCCTCAGCTATGATAGTTATGATGCAATGCTTTGGGCCATGATATGGAATTATGTATGCAATGTGATATGCTAGATGCCAAAAAAATGGGAGGGAAAATTTTAGGGTGTTACAGTAAAACCGATTGTGATTGATATATGCATATAATTAATTGTGATTGATATATGCCTATAAAGATGTTTTGACTTCTGTTTTCTACTGCTGCATTTTCTAAGAATATGATGTGTATGATCAAATTATGTTTTGGCCAAATGTTTGCCAAAGGGGGAGATTGTAATTTCTGAGTTGGATGCAATTTTTGCAAAACATGTTGCTCGAGAAAATGTTATGAAGAATGTCTTGACGTTAGAAAAGAACATCGTTGCGGGTGGTACATGATGTCAGATCAGAAGTCCTGACATGGTTACTCATACATCAGTATAGATATTGAACATGATGTTGAAACATTTTCAATTGTCATGATAGTACTGCTGTCATGTGTTACAACAGATGTCGAGACATCTGGTCTGACAGAAACAGCAAGGCAATGCATATAACAATAATAGTACTGAAAAGAATAAATAACACAAATAATTGTTAACCCAGTTTGGTGCAAACTCACCTACTATGGGGGCTACCAATCAAGGAAGGAAATCCACTATCAGTATTATCAAATCGAAGTTAAACAATCCCAGTTTATAACTTCTTACTTAATCCCTACCCAATGAAACTTCTACCTAAGATTTCCTCGCTCCTAGTATATGAGCATTCTCACTCCCTTCCTTTCAATCACACACTGTGATTATAATAGAACCTTACAAAGAAAGAGAAGAACATTTCTTCCAAGACAAAATTGATTTTACTTAAAAGCTTCAATCAAGAACACAAACACTCATGCTTAAAAGCTTAGAGTGGACAACATACAACTCAATAAACTCAGTCCAACCCTAATATCAGAATGATAATAGAATGGCTCACATAATACCAACTCTCCTAGAGAGTGGTTCACAAACAAAGCCATAATATTTACATCTTTTCTATTCACGGCTTGTTCTTAAAACTAGGTTACAATGCTTCTATTTATAACCTATTTCCCAACTAGATTTAGGCCTTCAAAACACAACATATTTGCTGTTACAAATTCTGCAAATTAACCTCCAAGAAAATAGGTCTTCAATCATTAGTTTCCTAAATAATCTCATTATTTGGAAAGTATATATTTCTTTGTGAGTTCTGATTGAAACTTCCAGACCTTTAAATCAACACCATAATATTTCCAAACGTTTTAAATCAGCTGCAAGATCTTCTCCATAAAAATAGGAACATTTAAATCATTAGTTGCAAGATCTTCTACACAAAAATAGGAACATTTAAATCATTAGTTTCCTAAATAGTCTCTCAAGATCCTTTTTTAGAAAACCAATTAAATATAGACTTTCTCCTAATTAATCTCCTTGACATGTGCCTATTGATGAGGTGTATCCGTGAAATGCTTATCAAATTAAATTTGATATGTCAAGAGACAAATGTCATGTCATCTCCTTTAACATCTGCCTGAGGCACACATATCAGCAACACCTGTTGTACTAGAAATTACAACAAGAGTTTTTGTTATAGAAGACAAGGATGTCTTGACACCTCCTTTAACGTTTGTCTAATACACGCAATGCAGTAGCATCTGCTATTCTGGACCCAGATGTCATGACATCTGTTGTAACACATGACAACAGTACTGTCATGACAGTTGAAAATGTTTCAACATAAGGTTCAGTATTTGTACTGATGTCTGAGTAACCATGTTAGGACTTCTGATCTGACATCTTGTACCACCCGCAGTGGTGTTCTATTCTTATGTCAAGACATTCTTCATAACATTTTCTCAAGCAACATGTTTTGCGAAAATTTCTGCCAACTCAGAACTTACAATCTACCCCTTTGGCAAACTTTTGGCCAAAATCTATCTTTGACATTCTGATCAATTGATGAATATCCAAATTCAGACTCTCAAGCAATCACTACCCGATCTACTTCAGTTTTCTCTAAATTTGTAACACCCCAAATTTGCCCTCTTATTTTTAGCATCATCATCATATTATAATCATCATAAGCATAACATATCATAGCTGTAGCATTTTGCATAGAAAAATGAAGATAGCACTCACATGTTCTAGCATAAGGCGTATGATCAATCATCCGGGAAATTCGAAGCACTACAAGGCAAAATCAAGAGCATGGTGACATGGCAGGAAGCTCACAAGACCTTTTGTGCAAGTCTAGTATCATGGTCAAAGCCCTAAAATAATTGAGGATCAAAATAAGCTTGAAACGGTTGGCACTGGGTTATTTTGAGAGGTTCCCACCAAAAGGAGGGGGAATTCAAAATTTACTGACGTTAACCGGTTAACTGGTTAACAGCAGCGGATTTTGAATTCCAGCAGCAATTTTCAGTATGTTCTTTTGGCTCCAATTTTCAAGTTTCTGATTTTTATTCATTTTGAATTATGGAGAAGGATCTAGATCACTTTCCAAGCCTAATTCCAAGGCTAGATCCTAATCACTTTCTAAGCTAATCCCAAACCATAATTTTTTGGATCCCAAGCCAAAATTTTGGGCCCCAAGCCTAAATCATATTTATTCCATTTCCCTCCAAACCAAGAGGGGGCTCTCTCATAGTTCACTTCTCATTTTTCTGAATTTTCACTCCTCTCTCACCATTCTCTCATTTTCTCTCCCAATTTTCCAAATCACTCAAAGTTCCTCTTATTGATCACATAACTTTGCATTAAAGTTTGTAGATCTTGGAACTAGACCTCCATCCATAGCTTCTTTGCATCAATTTGATGGTTTCACTACTTGGTTCAGATCTGGTTTGAAGATTAGAAGTGCTTTTGGAGCCACAATTATGCATCAAGATCCTTTGCTTGCATTTATTTTGCATGATGTGTGAAGATTAGCACCGAATCTTCGAAGTTTTCCATGAAATTCCTCATTTCCAGCTCAAACAACAATTACCAAAGCATACCTCAGCTTTATAGGTTGGTTACGTTCAGATCTAGCTCTGTTTTTAGCTTATTTGCAATGCTTGTGCTTAGATCCACCATGTGCTTGTGTATTTGCTTATTTTTCTTGAATTGATTTGTTGATTTGTGACTGGATCTATGTGTTAATGTTCATGAGCTTAAGGATGTTTGATTAATGTGAAATGATCTTACTTTTCATGCATGATTGATTGCTGGTATGTGGTGGAATTATTTGGATAAGCTGGTTTGAGCTGATTTTCTGCAGGTTTTTGTTGTTGCTTTCACAGTGTTAACCGATTAACGCTTTGGTTAACCGGTTAATGCACCTGTTTCTGTGTTGTTTTCTGCAGGTTTGAACTGGTTAACCGGTTAACGCTTTGGTTAACCGGTTAACACTGAAGCAGAGTGCCATATTTGAGTTACTTTGAGCTTGTTTGATCCCCTTACTTGCTTTAATTGCCATGGATCATTGTATGATCATTCAATATGCTAGTTTAGGGTGATATGCTTGCTGGTTAATGTATGCTTTCATGTTCTCGACGCGTAAGTCATGTATTTGCAAAGTTTGGCATGTTTGTGTGAATTTGTTTTATTGAACTGTGAGCATGCTAATTCCATGAATTGTGATGATTGATGTGATGAATATTTGCTGGAATTTTGCTAACATTTCAGAGGCTCATGGTAAGAGAAGTGTGGATGTTTATCCATATTTCAATTCTTCATCTTTTCTTTGTTAGTTGCTTTCTACTTTGTGGTTTTTGATGTGCCTTATGCCATCATGTGAATCAACTCTTTCTTTCCCCTTTAGAAGCAACTTATCTCCTTTAGAAGAGTAAGTTGCTCTCTAGCTTTCTTCTCTTCTTCTTTTCTTCTCCTTTGGCTCTCCTTTTCTCTTAGGATATTTGAAACCTCACTAACCTTATGACCACATTTTGCATGATAACTTTAGGTTTAGTCCTTCCCCATTAGACTTTTGCCTTTGCTCCTTTGTGGTTCTCTTTCTCTTCTCATCTCAAAACAAAACCTAAAAAACATTAATAAAGAAAGAAGTGACTTCTTGTGTAATAGCCTTATTTCATGGGGCATATGTATTCATTCCATCTTGGAGTAGTGCATTTGTCTAGCATGATGCACAAGTCGGATCATGAAGTCATCTTCATCAAGAAAATCATAAAAAATACTTCTTCATTTTTATCACTAAGATACTCAATAAATTCAACAAGTCAATGAGCTTAGGCCCTCGCCCTTGGAAACAAGTCTTGGATAAATTCTCCTTACTTGGTGTGCTTGTTCTATTATTCCATATTGGAATGTAGTAGCAAGTACACATTCCATGGAAAAGAGTTAGAGTTCATTCATTTGTGCCACACAAAAAAAAACTCATAAAAAACACAAACAAAGAATAAGCATCTCTCCTTCGGGACTTCATTTCTCATCTCCTTTGCTCTGTACGCGAACTTGCTCCTACTTGTCATTTTGCAAGACGGTAACGCACTCGTCGTCCGAGCCTGCAACACCTGAGAATTGACATAGGCAGTTCAAGCCTTAATTCACAAGCAATCTTTTCCACCCCTAGTTAGGGGAACTACAGCGTCTCTGATCCTCATGTCCAGATGAGGTATGTAGGTAGCAGGGTAGGGCCCGTTCGAGCACACTCTTTTATTTTCCCTACATTTTCCCTCTTTCTTTTCTCCAGTTTCAGTCTTTCATTTTGCAGCAGCTTTCATTTCTTCACCCTTTGAAACAGTTTCTTTGCAAGCGTGGATCACGTCGGGTACGACGGACGATCTGGGGTGCTAATACCTTCCCGGGTCGTAACCGACTCCCGAACCCAATCTCTTTAGTTCGCAGGACCTGTGTCCTTCATTTTCTTTTCTTCTGGTTTGTGCAGCATTACCATTCCTGTTCCTTCGGGATAAAAATGCCTGGCTGGCGACTTTACCTCTTTCCGCGCGACTTTCGCGTTTGTACCAGGATGGAAATCCAGGGAGCGACAGTTGGCGCCTCTGCTGGGGATCGAACCCAGAATCTCTGGTTCCCTTGAGAGTCAATCCTAGCGCATGTTTGTTTCTGTTTTATTGGGTGTTGATTGTTTGCTGCTGTGTGTTTATTTTATTGTTGTTTATTTACAGTTTTATTTACAGCTTTATTTATAGTTTTCAGTATTTATATGCATGCATCATATTATTACTGGACTGTCTGGCTGTGTTGGTTTCCTTTTTTCTGTGGGATTGGGAATTGTTACTGAGAGATGAGCTCGTAACTGGGGCTCGAGTGCACCCTAGGACTTAGAGAGGTTCCACTTTGGCTTCATGGCATCTTGTTATGTTGGTATTAGTGAGTTCCACGCCCAGAGCGGCGACCTTCTTGGGAATGTATTGATATCGGAATCTTACTGGATCATTACAGGACCTCGATAGTTATGTGCCTCTGGGGACCGGTCATTGAGGACCTTTGTGGAAACATCCCTCTCCAGTGGTGACAGTGGCAGACCACATTTTGTGGCAAACCCATTCGCACCCGAGGACCCACTGGGAACTCGCATAGGATGGCATAGGCAGACCACATTCCAGCGCTTGAAGCTGGGAACTTATAAAGGATGCTTGTTTTTCCCGGACTCACGCTGAGACCTCCCTGAGTAGTACATAATGCCAAACCAATTCCCTGATTTGGTCGTGAGCCATTTCTCGGAAATGGTGAACGTATTATTGCTATTCGGCTTTGAGATTCCGTGATGTTTGACCCGGAGCACACCCGTGAGATTGGGAGGGATTTATAGGTTTGTAGGAACCCTTAACCTCATCATACCTTATTACCAGTACAGTTCTATGATTTGATATGGCTACATGGATTTTGGAGTTCTTAAGTCATCTGATATCTGATTTGGGGCTTATTTGAGACTGAATTCTGGTTCATGGGGCTTTATTCAGAGGATCTTGGGTCCAGTGTACCATATCCAGACAGTCCCAGTTGTTGATCTTATGCCTGCATTGCATTTGCATTGCATCATACTTGCATTAACTATTTGTGTTTCCATTTCAGGTTATCATCTATCCATTGTACCCAGTTCAGGTATTCGTTGTTCCTCCAGATGACAGAAGTCCAAGAGTTACCTAGGAAAAGAAATATGCATTACACTTTCCAACAACCAGAGACCGGGAGTATTCAGAAGCTGATAAATTTAATGACTGATAAGGCTTTAGCAGACTTCAGGAAGAAATTTGGGAAGGTTTTGAATTATGTAAGCAAGCCAACTACTGACCAGAGGGATAGTCTCCATTCATTATTGCAGTTTTATAATCCTCAATTGCGAGTCTTCGTATTTCCAGATTACATCCTGGCTCCTACCTTGGAAGAGATTGCTAGCATCTTGAAGATTCCTATTGGAAAGGTTATTCCTTATTATGCTTCAGGGAGAGCTCCCTCGCATGCAGACATAACCGGTGCCTGCCACATTAGTATGCTCAGAGTCAAGATGGGTTTAGAAGCTAGTGAAGGGAAAGGAATTGCCTTGGATTTTCTAGTAACAGAGGCTCATTTGTTTGCTCTTGGGAACAAGTGGGAGGGGTTCAATGCATTACTAACTTTGATGGTTTACGGGATAAGTTTGTTCCCAGGGGAAAAGGGATTAATTGGTATGGAGGCAATTTCCATCTTTATTCAGAAGAATCCAGTACCTACTCTGTTGGGAGATTTCTACTATAATGTTCATTATAGGAACGAGAGAAGAAAGGGATTCGTAAACTGTTGTGCACCCTTATTCGCTGATTGGTTTGCTAAATAACTTCCAAAGCCAGGACTGTTCAAAGATCTGAAGCAAGAGTGGAAATGGGCTAGAAGATTGATGGGATTGACTTTCGACGATATAGCTTGGGGGAGTAACAGAGACTTATTGGGAAAAGAGATAATTATCCGTTGTGGAGAGTTTCCCAATGTACCTTTGCTTGGTAGGAGAGGGATGATTAATTATAATCCCGTGCTGGTTCAGAAATAGTTTGGTTTCTCTTTGAAAGATCCTCCCTCTGCTGAAGAGGTTTTGGAATCACTGTATGCGCCGTTGGAAGGGAATGAGAAGCTAGTCACTTAGGCGTTTCAGGCTTGGGAGGTGAGATTGAGTAAGGGAATGAAAGAGTTTGGAAAGGTGGACGCTAAGACTTATCCCTCTTTTGCTGCTTGGATACAAGGTAGGGTTGATACCTTCTTCCTTCCATTTTCAATTGAGGCTCCGCTATATTCAAAAGAGGTACCGGTACAGACTATTGTTTCTCTTGAAGATTACAAGAAGTTGGAAGCTCAGTTGCACGAGGTTCGGGTAGAGAATTCTGAAATGGCTTGCTTGTATCACCGTGCCAATCATGCTAAGCAAGAAGCCGAAGAAAAGCTACAGAGGATGCAGGCTACCTTCGAAGCTAAAGAAAAGGAGGTTGCTGGAAGAGATGCTCATTTTTAGAGATTGGGTTTAACAGATTCAAAAAGAGAAGCGGAGCGTAAGAAGACTTTGAAGGCTCTCAGGGAAGCTCGTCAATCCATTACTTGGTTAAAGGGCCAAAGAGAATAGGAGCAGAAGAAGTACATGGAAAAGGAAGAGTTCTTTGAGATGCAAATGGCATTCAAGAAAGAAGAGGTAAAACAAGCTCACAAGATACGAAGGGAAAAGACCCAGCAATTGGTGCAGAGCCAGCTAGCCTTTGAGGAAGAAATGAAGGAGATCACAAATCTTAAGCTGAGAGCAGGCGTCAAGAAGAACCGGACGGAGGTGGTGGTTGTAGAGGAGGAGCCTGGGCCCTTCTTTTAGCCTAGGGTTTTTGTTTATTGTTGTTTGTATTCAAACTACCTACATGCTTGTTGTAGGATCCTTGTTTTAGCTTTTTTATTTTTTGTATTGAATTGTAACCCTTTGGGAATTCTGTTTATGTTTATGACTTTGATTGTTGGTAGTTTGTTCATTCTATACAATGATACTTTCAAGTTACTGTTTCTGAATGAGCAAAGTTGTTTGTCCTAAGTCATTAGGGTCTGAATACTCCTCGAAAGAGTTTTAAAAGTCAGTTTCCAAAAGGACATCTGGAGTATTTTCTGTCAAAAAAAAATACCAGAACTGGGGCATATTAATACCTGGACATGGAAACATGGATATTTACATTGCATGCATATAACGTGTTTGTTGTTTTGCAGGTAATTCTTCAATGTTCTAACATTTATGCCATTTCAGGCATTATAGCTCCCAAGAAGGTTCAGAGACAGCCAACTGTACACAGATACCCTACAAAGGTGAACAGAGAGAGAGAGCAATGGAGCATATGCAAGCAGATCTGACTGATTTAAGGATAAGAATGGACAACTTCATGATCCTCATGGTAGGGATGGGTCAAACCCAAGAGCGTTTGCGAGAAATGGTGGAGAACAATCAAGCCAGGAACAATGGGACAACAGATGGAGGTAATCGCAACGGGGCTGGCGCCCGTCATGTTGAAATCCCTGTGGTGCAACCAGGGGTCACTATTATCAATGATGGAGTGAATAACATGCAGATGGATGGGTAGGACGAACAATTCACTTTGTTGGATGAGGTGGAAGGACAAGGGGTTGATATGAATAGGAGGTTTGAAGAAATGGCAGAGAAAATTCGCGCCATTCAATCTCAGAGTTCTCTAGGGTTTGACATCATTGATCTGGGCTTAATGCCAGGGGTGAGAATTCCCTACAAGTTCAAGGTCCCTACTTTTGATAAGTACAATGGCACAGCTTTCCCAAAAACACACCTTCAGTCTTTTGTGGGAAGGATTGTTGCGCATACCGATGATGAGAAGTTGTGGATGTATTACTTCCAGGATAGTCTTGTAGGAGCTTCCTTGGAATGGTACTTGAAGCTGAGCAGGGTCAATATTCGAAGCTGGAAGGATTTAGCTGAGGCGTTTGTGAAACAGTATCAGTATAATGTGGATATGGCTCCAAACCATACCCAGTTGTAGACGATGTCTCAGAATGCTAATGAAGGGTTCAAAGAGTACGCCCAGAGGTGGCGTCAGCTTGCTGCTCGAGTGCAACCTCCCTTGTTAGAGAATGAAATGGAAGACATGTTTATGGGAACACTACAGGGTCTGTTTATTGAGAGACTGACGTCTTATTCAGCAACAAAGTTTAATGATATTGTGATAGCTGGAGAAAGGGTTGAAACTCTTCTGAAAATGGGGAAAATCCAAGACAGTGGTGCAAGTAGCTCAAGCGGTGTACGAAAAGATTTTAATGGACCTCCAAGAAGAAGGGAGGGAGAGACTAATGTTGTGTACGGCCGAGGCCGGGGCCGTGGATACAGGGGATCTTACGAGCAGGTGGCCGCTGTCACCATTCCAGCAAGTCCCGTACAACCGCAGCAACAACAACAGCCACAGCGCAATAACTATCAGCAAAGACCTCATCAATAGAGACAAGCTCGTCCAGCTAACAGGGTGTTTGAAGCTATCCCGATGACATACACCACACTACTCCAGAGATTATTATGTTTGAACTTGGTTCAATTGAGGACATTAGCACCACCTCCACCTGGAGAGCTTTTAGTGGGGTATGATGTTAATGCAAGATGCGCATTTCATTCAGGAGCTCCCAGGCACTCGACAGAGAAGTGCAGGGCATTATAGCATAAGGTCCAAGACTTGATTGATTCGAAAGCCATCAACTTCGCCCTGCCTCAAAATGTTACATCAAACCCCATTCTGAATCATGGAAGGGCCCGGATAAATGTTGTTGATGGTAGCGAGAGGTCGAACTTGATTCTGAGCGTGGATGACGTGAAGACTTAGTTGTTAGTGGTGAAATACAGATTGCTGAAAGGGAAGGTATTCCCGGGTTGCGATTTCAACTGTGAGGGTTGCATGAATTCAGTCAATGGTTGTGAAGATTTGAAAGTTGGGTTGCAGTGTTTGATTGATGAGGGGTCTCTACAGTTTGACAGGGTTGACAATAGAGGTGATTGTGTGTCTACAGTGACAATTTACTTTGATCCTGCTGAGGCTCCTTCCCGGAGAGAGTCAGTGACTATCTATGTTCCAGAAGTGAGTCCAGTAACCATTACTTTTCCGGGACCGGTTCCCTATGTTGATGACAAGTCCATCCCTTGGCACTATGGCTCAGACATGTATGTAGAAGGCCGAAAGTTGGAGAGTAAAGCCTTGACAATTGACCCGACTATTGTGAATGTCGGAGGAGTTGGTGGATTTACTCGGAGTGGGCGTCTCTTTGCTCTTCAAGTTCTCAGAAGTGATCCCGAAGCTGAAGCTGCTACAAAGGCTAAGGGTAAACAGATAGCAACTGAAGAGGTGACAACTCCCGCTGCTAGTCAAGGAAATTATGAAAAAGAAGTCGAGGAATTCATGAGAATAATTAAGAAAAGTGACTAAAAGGTGGTTGAACAGCTGAATCAAACCCCGTCCAAGATATCCATTATGTCGTTGTTGATGTATTCTCAAGCTCATCGGGAGGCTTTGCTAAAAGTTTTACAAATGGCGTATGTACCACAAGAGATAACTGTTAACCAGTTGGAAGCTGTAGTAGGTAGTGTGAACGCCAACAATGGGTTGGGATTCACAGATAGAGATCTCACTTCCGAGGGACGCAATCACAACAAGGCCTTACACATCACCATGGAGTGTATAGGTGATATTTTATCACACGTATTGGTAGATACATGCTCTTCTCCTAATGTGCTCCCTAAGAAGGCCTTAATGAAGCTGAATGTTGATGGCATTGTCTTGCGGCCTAGTAATTTTATTTTGAAAGCTTTTGATGGTTCACGAAGGTCTGTGTTTGGGGAGGTGGAGCTACCGGTAAATATTGGGTCTCAGGTATTCAAGAGCACATTCTATGTTATGGATATTCAACCCGCTTATAGTTGTTTACTGGGACGTCCTTGGATTCATGCAGCTGTCGACCTTCAAGTATGTGGAAATGGACGGGGAGATCCATGAAACACTTTGCTAGGATTTTGAGACAGTCAATGTTAGTACTTTGTCTCCAGTTGCTGCAGTTCAGATCAATGAGAAGGAAGGGACTCCTATCTACTCCTACAAGCAAGCTAAGGAAGTGGTCCAATCCAGAAATACCTAGGGCTGAGGCAAGGTGTTAGAAGTGGAAAACAAAGATGACAAGTTTGGTCTCGGATATCAACCTGGTCAGTCAAGCTGGTCTCAAGGAAGTAAGCCTATAGCATTCACGAGCACTGGAATGCTCGACTACAACGTCGTTTGTGCTACAGATGCAGGTGGGGATAGTGATTGCGACTTGGATAACTAGATTAACCCATGTGTACCTGGGGAGGAGCTCCGAAACTGGTCTGCTGAAGATTTCGTTCAAGTTACTTGGTAGTCAAAGTAATTTTCTTGTTTCCATTTCTATCATACTGCATGTCAAATCCTGCACTCTGCCCAAGGTGCATGGATGACTTTCCATTACCTCACATTGATGTGCTGGTAGATAACACCGCTCAGTTCTCGGTATTTTCATTCATGGATGGCTTCACCGAGTATAATCAGATCAAGATGGCACCGGATGACATGGATAAAACGACGTTCATTACCCCGTGGGGTACATTTTGTTATAAGGTTATGCCCTTTGGATTGAAGAATGCTGGGGCAACGTATCAACGGGCTATGGTAACTTTGTTCCATGATATGATACACAAAGAAATCGAATGCTATCTGGATGATATGATTGCCAAGTCCCGGGATGAAGAAGAAGAGCACCTGATCAATCTCAAAAAGCTGTTTGATAGATTGATAAAGTACAGACTGAGGTTGAATCCAAACAAGTGCACTTTCGGAGTGTGTTCCGGTAAGTTGTTGGGTTCATTGTTAGCCAGAGGGGGATTGAGGTAGATCCTGCAAAAGTAAAAGCAATACAAGACATGCCTGCACCAAAAACAGAAAAAGAAGTGTGTGGGTTTTTAGGGAGATTGAACAACATTTCACGATTTATATCTCATCTAACTGCCACATGCGAGCCAATCTTCAAATTGTTAAGAAACGAACAAACGGTCAGGTGGAATGAGTGTCGCTCCCGAAGATTTGCATCCTGGTACAAGCGCGAACGGTCGACGAAAAGAGAAAATGAAGGTGAATTGAAAAGAGTCGCCAGCTAGGCATTTTTATCCCGAAGTAAATGTAATGCTGCATAAACCTAGAAAAGATGGATAAGACGGTTGCGAACCAGAGAAACTGAGAAAGGGGGTTGGTTACAACCTGGGAAGGTATTAGCACCCAGATTGTACGTCGTACTCGACGGGATCCACGCTTACTAGATTGTTTAAAAGGGGTAGGTGTATGTGTTATCTGTGTGCAAAAGCTGAGAATCAATGTACAAGTGTCAGTGAAAAAGGTGAATGCTCAGGAGCTGAGGCTTAAAAGAGAATGTTGAAAGAGGGGGAAGACACAAAGACTTTTTTTCGATAATAGTTAAGTTATTCCTACGTATCCTCTCGTGCAATGAGGAAGTCATAACACCGTAGTTCGACACAAAGAGACTGAAAAAAGATTGACTGTGAACTGCTTGCTTGCCTATGCTCAAGTATATGACTCGTCTGGCTCGAGTACTAACTATCTTGCATTAGACGAAAGAAGCAAGTTCTCGTTTGTGAATAAGTGTGATGAGAAAAGAATCCCGAAGGAGACGATTATTGTTTGTTTTTGATGTTTTCAGTTTTGTTATTGTTTTTGGTGTTTTGCATAGGATTATTAGCTTAAGCATAAATCAAGGGATTGTAAACTCATTATATCTTCCCTAATTAGGGATAATAAGCCTACTTAAGTAGGAGATAAGCATCTCAACTTAATTACCATGATGATGTAGGATTACGATCATTAACCTACTTGTGATTAATTAGATGTTTTTGGGTTTTTGTTTAGTGTTAAGTAATGAGTTTAATCTCTAATCACAAATTAGTGAACTCATTACACCATCCTAATAGAAGGATAATAGATGAGCACACTTAAGCTGAGGAAGATACCTCAACTTAATCCATGGTTAGGGACTAAATTCATTATATAACAAAGCCTTTATTAAGTGGATTTTAATTAAGGGATGAGATTAAGAAGTGGATTTTATGGTTTGTAAGACAATTTGAGGGGGACTTGTCCATTAAATACTAGGGTTAGTCCTTCTTAACCATAGGGAAGAATTAGAACCCTAATGTAAGGCCCAAGTTACAAGATAAAGTATTAGTGATTATTAGATGATTTGATTAAGAGGTTTAAACAAATTAAAGGTTTAACACTTAGGATTAAATTTATACACTCCATCCTAAGAGAAGGATGCATGCATAACCCTAATTCCAAAGTCCTAAAACTTTAAGAGTTTAGTCTCCGATTATTGAGATGAGAAGAGAGACTCAAGGAGACTCAAAGGTAAAAAGCTAAGGGGGACTAATCACAACCCTAATTATTATCATGCTTGGATGTTCCTATGGTTTGTAAGGCTTAAGAAAGATCTTCAAGGAAGCCACCAATGGAAGAAGCGGATGAAAGGAGGATGAAGCAGAAGAATAAGTTACTTACTTTACTGAAGAAGATAAGTAACTTAAAGAAAGAAAGTGAGAGATGGAACATAAGTGAATCAAACTTACTTCAAAGACAAATAAGATGCAAATGAAATAGATAAGAAGAAGTGAAAGGTGAAGGCAAATCCACCACCTAAAATAACTTACCAAACCTGAAAAGGTTAGCATGGATGCATAAAACATAAAGCATGAAGAAATGAAAGTGAAATGAGATGAAATGACCAAAGTCAGAAGTTTTTATGCAATTCAAATGTCATTTGGGATTATGCAAAGTCATACAAAATGCATATGTGTGATCATATAAAGATGAGATGCAAAGGAGGTATGCTTTGAAGTTTGAAAACACATGAAAGTTTATGAAATGAAATGAATGCTAAATCATGACAAATGAATGAAGAAATGATCAAGAAAGTTCTAACATGTCCTAATATGTCTAAGATGACATATGAATTCATGAAATGTCATGGCAAGTTCATATATTGATGCATATGCAATGTGAATGCAAATGAACATGAGAAATTAGGGTTACATGGACATGTGAGATGAAAATGGATAAAATAGAAGCAAATTACATGATAAAAATTTGCAAACAAGCTCAAATAAACCCTAATCCCATACTAGGTTATACCCCAAAGTAGAAGGTCAGAAGCCTAACCAATCAAAAGTTATGATTTTCCTAAGTTTTCTAGGGTTTTTGGGTGGTTCAAAGGGAAAAATACAAATCAATTTGAAAATGCAACATAAATTCATGAGGAAAAAGACCTATAAACTAAATGCAATATGTGACACAATGCAAAAATAGCCAACTTCAAACTCTTCTTTGTTAGGAAGAAATGATTTTTCAAAGTTAGGGTTTAAAAATAAGATTTTTATAACCCTTAATTCAAATAAAATTGGAAAACTATGATCAAACCTAAAAAGAAATTTGTGTGAAGAGTTTGAAAATGTTTCTAAATGCATTGGGATGATTCATGATTTTTTTGGTGATTTTTAGAAACCTAAATGTATTTTTAATTAATTAAAATACTTTAATTATTAAAAATAACATTTAAATATTTTAAAAATGCTTTTTTAATGCAAAAAATAAAATAAAATCATTTTTGGAATGAGAAAAATATTTAAAGTCAGAATGCAAAAGAAAATATTTTTTTGAATGCTTTTTGCTATTTTAAATTAATTATGCAAAAGAAATGGATAAAAAAAATAAAAAATGAATAAAAATGAAAGGTATGCGTATCTGATGGCTGGGATTTGAACCTGGGGGGAGGGGTTTGACTGCGCGCGCATCTCAATGGTTAGGAATCAATTTGAGTTTTTTAATTTAATTAACCTAATTAAAACTAATTAATTTCAATTAGGGTTAATGAAACAATCTGGGCCACTCGTTCACGCGCTAAACCACATCCAAGTGTCAGAATTCAAACTGGGCAGCTAAACCCTAATTAGGGTTCTAATCACTTTCAGGTGACAGGAGCTAGCTCCGGTCATCTTCTCCGGCAGGCCAATCACCCCAACTTCTTCCCTAGGTCAAATTAAACCCTCTAACTCTCCAGAATCACTCAACTAATAACCCTAAACACGAATCCAGCAACAAAATCCATTTATGTTTCATCAAAAGCAAGATTCGAAGCAAAACGGAAAATTACACAAAACTTTCAGAAGTTCAATACATGCTTGATTCTTAACCATTTTCAAAAATAAACATATCAGGATGATCAGCTAAACATGTAGAAGCATTTAAGAACTTAAAATAAGAGTTCTGGAAAAAATTATTCATCATAGTTACCTGAGTTGAAGCTTTGTGTTCTTGAGCTTTCTGACCTCTCTCTTGGTTCAAATTCACCCCAATGAACTTCCTGATGATGATAAGCTTAGAGCAAGCTTTGTGATGGCTATTTTGGAGTGTTTGGTTCTGAGTATGCAGAAATCGTATTTCTGATTGAGGGTGTTTTAGGCTATGGTGAAGGGTGGGAAATGATCCTAAGGTATTTTTGAGTTGATTGGTGAAGGAAGTTTGAAGTTTCAGTGGCTGGTTTTTGAGTTTCGAAGAAGGGAAGTTTTTGAGGGATTTTGTGAATTCTGGCTTGTGGGATGATTCAGGCTCTTGTGTGCTACGAAATGGCTTGCATAATGTTTGTTTAAGCCAATGGGATTACTCAGATAGTTGTTGTGGCACAGGCTGATTGGTATGGGGTGTTTTGCAAAAAAGTCAATTTTTGTGTACTTGAGGTATGGGCCATGGAAGGTCTAGTTTTTTGGGGTGTCTGGCCTCAGCAAGATTCATGGAGAGCCATAGAATCAAGATTATGCAGCTGGCACAAGTGGATGAGAGGATCCAATGCATTTTGCAATTTTGGAGAGTTTTGGCCCTTTCGTGATTTCTTGAAGTTCAAGTCATGGAAACCCTAGGTTTAATGCACAATTCTGATGTTTAGAGGTTGTCTTGACATGTTGTGAAGTGTTTGTGCATATTGGAAGTCACTAGAATGCTTGAACATGCCAAAATGAAAAATCTCTCTTTGACATGAAACTTGAAATTATAAAATTTTTGCCAAATTTGAAAGGCCATATCTTGAGTTCTATGATGAATCAAGACATGTTCTTGTACTTTTTGAAAAGGGAAAGACCTAATCTACAACTTTCATGACCAAGAATTTTTCATTTGAAGCATTTATGGTTATGATAGAGGAGGTTGAAAAACTTTCCCAAAATAGAAAGTTTGCATTTCAAGTCATTTCCAAAAATGGCAAGTTTGCAATTGGCTCAAAATTCTTCAATCTTGTGAACTTACAACCACTTATAAGATCAAATAAAGATCATAGAACTTCAATTTGATGAAAATACCCCTTTGGTTCCATTGTTGGGGCCTCAGATGCCCTGATTTTGACTTAACTTGCTCAGGAAGTTACCCCGTGAACAGATGACTTCCACAATGAGTTTCTTCATCAAACTTGGTACACATGATCATTATAGCATACTAAGAACATTAGAAATAAGAATGACCAAAAAGTTTGGAGTTAAGGTCTCTGAAACCAAAACCCTAATTTTGGTCATCTGTGTAGTGAAAACCCTAGCTCTACTTCCATGCCTTTGCCATTTCTTGTGATCCCTTGACTTTCATGAACTTTGAGGAGCATAATATGATGATAGAACACACATGGACCCTCTTGGAAAGCTTTGAGGACTTTGGGATGGCTCAGATGGATTCTTGGATTGCTCAGATCACAAACCCTAGATGTATATGAACTTGAACTATGCAGATGAAACAAATATGCTAAATGATGTGTAATGCTTATATTAATGCAAACATGAAAGATCACAAGATATGGTGTGATATGAGTGAGGAAAAATTTGGTATGTTTACAATGAGGATTGTCAAAGAGCCTTTGAAAAGATAAAAGAATATTTGCAGTAGCCTCCGATCCTAATGCCTCCAGTTCCAAGACGACCACTTATCATGTACTTAACTGTGTTAGAAGGGTCGATGGGGTGTGTGCTAGGCCAACATGAAGAGTCTGGTCGAAAAGAGCATGATATTTACTACCTTAGCAAAAAGTTTGCCAACTGTGAATCCCGTTATTCACTGCTCGAGAAAACTTGTTGCGCTTTGGCATGGGATGCTCGCCGACTGAGACAGTACATGTTGACCCATACCACATTATTAATCTCAAAAATGGACCCCGTCAAGTATATTTTTGAGAAACCGGCGTTAACCAGAAGGGTTGCAAGGTGGCAAATGATATTAACAGAATATGACATATAGTATACTTCCTAGAAAGCCATCAAAGGAAGTGTATTGTCAGATTATCTTGCACAACAACCACTTGAAGATGACTATCAGCCGATGAAGTTTGATTTCCCTGATGAGGATATCGTATACCTCAAGGCAAGAGATTGCGAGGAACCACTTCCGGAGGAGGGGCCTGACCCTGAATCCAAATGGAAATTGATGTTTGATGGGGCAGTCAATATCAACGGATGTAGAGTTGGTGTTGTTCTTATCACTCCCGAAGGTATTCACTTTCCCTTCGCTGCCAGAATTACTGTTGGTTGCACCAACAATGAAGCGGAGTACGAGGCGTGCATAATTGGAATAGATGAGGCTATTAATCTTCGGATTAAGACCCTCGATATATTCAGAGATTCATCCCTCGTTATCAACCAGATTACCGGTAAGTGGTATACACATCAAGAACACTTGGTTCCTTATAGGGATTATGCCAGAAGACTGTTGACGTTCTTTACAACAGTTAAGCTTCAATATATACCACGAGATGATAACCAATTTGTTGACGCATTGGCTACTCTTTCTTCGTCCATCAAAGTCTTGTGTTGGAGCTATGTGCCCAGGATTGACATTTCCAAGCTTGACGCACCCGCTTATGCTTTCTCTGTAGACGTAGTGTCTGATGAGAAACCTTGGTACTTTGATATCAAGTTGTTCCTAGAGAAACAAGAATACCCAGTCGGGGCATCATCCAACGACAAGAAGACCTTGAGACGATTTGTCGCGAGCTTCTTCTTGAATGCAGACGGAGTTCTGTATAAGAGGAACTTTGACATGGTCCTGCTCAGATGCGTGGATAGACACGAAGCGGACATGTTAATGCAGGAAGTCCACGAGGGATCCTTCGGTACTCATGCAGGAGGCCATGCTATGGCTAAGAAGCTATTGAGATCAGGTTATTATTGGCTAACAATGGATGCGGATTGTTGTTCGTACGCCCATAAGTTCCACAAATGCCAGATTTATGCAGACAAGGTGCATGTTTCTCCTAGCCCGCTCAACGTCATGTCATCTCCTTGGCCCTTTTCTATGTGGGGCATTGACATGATCGGGAAGATAGAGCCTACTGCTTCAAATGGTCATCGTTTCATCTTGGTTGCTATCGGTTACTTCACCAAATGGGTTGAAGCAGTATCTTATGCCAATGTCACTCGCCAGGTGGTAGCCAGATTTCTGAAGAGAGACATCATTTGCATATATGGAGTGCTCGAGCAAATCATTACTGATAATGATTCTAATTTGAACAACAAAATGATGGCAGAACTATGTTGGGACTTCAAGATTCAGCATCACAATTCTTCTCCTAACCGGCCAAAGATGAATGGCTCGGTAGAGCCAGCTAACAAGAACATTAAGAAGATTGTGCAAAATATAGTTGTCACTTACAAAGATTGGCATGAGATGTTACCATTCGCGTTGCATGGGTACCGAACGTCAGTCAGGGCGTCAACTGGGGAAACTCCTTTCTCCTTGGTGTATGGCATGGAGGTAGTCTTGCCTGTCGAGGTAGAAATCTCTTCATTACGTGTGATGATGGACGTGAAGCTTGATGAGGCTGAATGGGTACGTGCTCGATATAACTAGTTGTGTATAATTGAGGAAAAGAGATTAGCAGCTATCTGTCATAGCTTTATCAAAGGAGAATGAAGCGAGCATTCGACCAACGAGTGCGTACTCGAGAGTACCAAGTAGGCGAGCTTGTGCTCAAGAGGATCATTCCTCCAGGTTCAGATCACAGAGGCAAGTGGACCCCAAACTACGAAGGCCCATTCATAGTGAAGAAAGTTTTCTCAGGTGGGGCATTGATGCTCACTACTATGGATGAAGAATATTTTCAGTCTCCTGTTAACTCGGACGCAGTTAAAAAATACTTCGCATAAAAAGACAAGCTGGACACAAAAACAGAATTAAAGTCCTGGCAGGAAAAGGGCATCCCGGCGAGCTAAAAACAGAATAAAAAGCTCAGGCAAAAGTTAGGGAAAATAATGGAAAAAAATGTACACCCGCTGAGTTGAAAAGCCACATCGAACAGTTCAGGAAAAAAAGGGTATCTCGGTGGATTGAAAACCCGAAAGGGGGATTCACGCAAAACAAGAGAATAAGTGAACAATTGCGATCCGAGTAATCTGAACCAAATCATTGTTTCATGCAGTCTGGCAATATCAGAAGGATAGGAATCAGTCCCCTCATCTTCTCGGAAAGCAAAGGCAAGAACAGAAAGTCTTGAAGACATGCTAGTCATGGCAGGAAACTCATTGGAATCAATCCCCTCATCTTCTTTTCTCAATTTTATGGTGGCTACCTCTTTTCAGGTAGTTTCTTCCTGATGTAAAACTTTGCTTATTCAGAGGCCGTTCAATAAATGAATATTCATTCAAAAAACTGTGTTGTGTTGTGTTTACCTTGTTTGCAAAAATGTCCTGAATTTTTGGCAAAAAGAACATTGCATTTGAAACATGTTGATTTTTCTAAGAAAACTGACATTGCAGGGAAACATTTAAAACTATCTTTGAGTGTCAGGAGACAATGGATGAACATATTATACCATGTAAATATTTGGGGCACATGTGTGTATGTTGTTGTTGCAGGTTTTGCAGGATGGTGTCATATCTTTCCCCAAGCGGAAGTTGTCCTTCATAGAAAGACATGATTTCCCCAAGCAGAGAATGCTCCCCAGCTGAGCTAGAGCAAGTGGAATCCCCAGCAGAATTCCAAGGCTAATTGAAGAAGGTTTTCTCCCCAAGCGGATTATCTTTCCACAAGTGAAATTATCCCCAGCGAGCAGTTGTGCGCCTGGTTTCCCCATAGAGTTAGAATTTCCAGAATTCCCTCCCTAGCTAGAGTCTTGACCAAGTATCATCCCCAGCCAAGTCTAAAGACGGTTATCCCCACAAAGTTCATGATCGGGACTTATTCCCATCGTTGAAACATTCCCCAGAGAAGTCACCAATTTATTCTTGGCCAATAAGATGATACAAACAGTTATTCATCTCCTCAGCCAGAGTCAAGCATCATCAAAGCCTCTTGATTTGTTTTTCCCCTGCAGAGTCATGATTATAATTGCTAATCGGAGAACTTCGCGGTTGCTCGTTTGCATTCTCCGACACTCATCTGTGTTTTACTTTGTTTAGGTACTCGTCCGCACTCTCCAACACTCGTCTGTGTTGGATATTGGATAGTTGCTCGTCTACATGCTCCAGCACTCGTCTGTGTTGGATGTTTGATAGTTGCTCGTCTGCATTCCCTGGCACTCGTCTGTGTTTGAAAGTTATATGAGGCTCGCCTGCATTCCCTAGCACTCGTCTGTGTTTGATATCTTGATATTTGTTTGATGCTTGTCTGCATTCCCTGGCACTCGTATGTGTTTGATATCTTGATATTTGTGCTCGTCTGCACTCCCAAACACTCATCTATGATTGATGGTGTTTTTTTGCTCGTCTGCACTCCTCATCACTCGTCCGTGTTTTCATAGTTGTTAGTTGCTCGTCTGCACTCCTCCTCACCCGTCCATGTTTTCATAGTTGTTAGTTGCTTATCTACACTCTTCCTCACTCTCCTGTGTTTGAAATTCATTTGATGCTCGTCTGCATTCCCTGGCACTCGTATGTGTTTGATTCTTCTCGTTGCTCGTTTGCATTCCCCAACGCTCGTCTGTGTTTGTTATCTGTTTGAAGCTCGTCTAGATACTCGTCTGTACCATCCTTCACACTCGTCTGTGTTAGCTCAAATCCATATATGTTGATTTGATAATCACTCTGGTACTCATCTGTATTGCTACTCCAAATGCTCGTCTGTGTTGGATTTCTGGTATTCGTCTGCATCAGTGGCTAATATTTGTCTCTATCATCGCCTGAAGCGCTCGTCTGCGTTTCTTAGATCATCATCTGATATTCTCTGTATCATTGACTTATGGCACTCGTTTGTGTTCTCTTGATGATCATCCAATACTCGTCTGTGTTAAAGAGGTTTGAAGTCCTGATGGTGGGATTAAACGTCAAAATGGTTACCAGTCCTGGCGTAACAGGTTTATCCGAAGGAGGTTCGTCTGTCTCAAGCACCACTTATCTACGCAAGATTTGTGAAGAGGGTTCGTCCAAGCCTAATGTTGCACCTGGCGTAACAGATTATCTGAAATATACTTGTTTGTCTTAGACCGTATATCCATGGAGAATATATGAAGAGGGTTCATCTATCCTGATTATGCATGTCTATCCCACAGACCTAAGTGCATCACCGGTCCTAGCGTAACAGGTTTATTCGAAGGAGATTTGTCTGTCTCAAGTCATATGTTTTGGAAAAATGTATGAAGATGGCTCATATGTCCATTCCCTGGCATAACAGGTTTACTTGAAGAGGGCTCGTATGTCCAGCTCCTGGCGTAACAGGTTTGCTCGAAGAGAGACTCGTATGTCTAAGTTTTTCTTATCCGGCGTAACAATTCAATATGGAAGGAGCTCGTCTTCTTTGCCCTCACTTCAGTCATCCAGAGCGTTATTTGGTTGGGTTTATTTCCCATTGCTTGCAGTCTCCAGCAGAGTGAAAATTTCAGGTCTTCTTGGTATTCAACCACAGTTTATCTTGAACGGTCGATAGTCGTGTTACCGTCCTTTTCAGATTAATAGTTGCTTGAACAGGGGCAGCTGTAACACCCCAAATTTGCCCTCTTCTTTTTAGCATCATCATCATATCTTTAGCATTTTGCATAGAAAAATGAAGCATAACACTCACATGTTTTAGTATAACGCGTATGATCAATCATCCGGGAAATTCGAAGAACTACAAGGCAAAATCAAGAGCATGGTGACCTGGCAGGAAGCTCACAGGACCTTTTGTGCAAGTCTAGTATCATGGTCAAAGCCCTAAAAGAATTGAGGATCAAAATCAGCTTGAAACGGTTGGCGCCGGGTTATTTTGAGAGGTTCCCACCAAAAGGAGGGGAATTCAAAATTTACTGGCATTAACCGGTTAACGCATTGGTGAATCGGTTAACGGCTGCGAATTTTGAATTCCAACAGCAATTTTCAGCATGTGTTTTTGGCTCCAATTTTCAAGTTTCTGATTTTTATTCATTTTGAATTATGGAGAAGGATCTAGATCACTTTCCAAGCCTAATTCCAAGGCTAGATCCTAATCACTTTCTAAGTTAATCCTAAACCATATTTTTTTGGATCCCAAGCCAAAATTTTGGGCCCCAAGCCTAAATCATATTTATTCCATTTCCCTCCAAACCAAGAGGGGGCTCTCTCATAATTCACTTCTCATTTTTCTGAATTTTCACTCCTCTCTCACCATTCTCTCATTTTCTCTCCCAATTTTCCAAATCACTCAAAGTTCCTCTTTGAAGATCACATAACTTTGCATTAAAGTTTGTAGATCTTGGAACTAGACCTCCATCCATAGCTTCTTTGCATCAATTTGCTGGTTTCACTACTTGGTTCAGATCTGGTTTGGAGATTAGAAGTGCTTTTGGAGCAATAATTCTGCATCAAGATCCTTTGCTTGCATTTATTTTGCATGATGTGTGAAGATTAGCACCGGATCTTCGATGTTTTCCGTGAAATTCCTCATTTCTAGCTCAAACAACAATTACCAAAGCATACCTCAGCTTTGTAGGTTGGTTAAGTTCATATCTAGCTCTGTTTTTAGCTTATTTGCAATGCTTGTGCTTAGATCCACCATGTGCTTGTGTATTTGCTTGTTTTTCTTGAATTGATTCGTTGATTTGTGACCGTATCTATGTGTTAATGTTCATGAGCTTAAGGATGTTTGATTAATGTGAATTTATCTTACTTTTCATGCATGATTGATTGCTGGTCTGTGGTGGAATTATTTGGATAAGCTGGTTTGAGCTGATTTTCTGCAGGTTTTTGTTGCTGTTTCCTTTGGTTAACCGGTTAATGCGCCGGTTTCTATGTTGTTTTTCTGCAGGTTTGAACTGGTTAACCATTTAACGCTTTGGTTAACCAGTTAACACTGAAGCAGAGTGCCATATTTGAGTTATTTTGAGCTTGTTTGACCCCCTTACTTGCTTTAATTTCCATGGATCATTGTAAGATCATTGAATATGCTAGTTTAGGGTGATATGCTTGTTGGTTGATGTATTCTTTCATGTTCTCGACGCGTAATTCATGTATTTGCAAAGCTTGGCATGTTTGTGTGAGTTTGTTTTATTGAACTGTGAGCATGCTAATTCGATGAATTGTGTTGATTGATGTGATGAATATTTGCTGGAATTTTGCTAACATTTCAGGGGCACATGGTAAGAGAAGTGTGGATGCTTATCCACATTTCAATTCTTCATCTTTTCTTTGTTAGTTGCTTTCTACTTTGTGGTTTTTGATTTGCCTTATGCCATCATGTGATTCAACTCTTTCTTTCCCCTTTAGAAGCTACTTATCTCCTTTAGAAGCGTAAGTTGCTTTCTAGCTTTCTTCTCTTCTTCTTTTCTTCTCCTTTGTCTCTCCTTTTCTCTTAGGATAGTTGAAACCTCACTAACCTTAGGACCACTTTTTGCATGATAACTTTAGGTTTAGTCCTTCCCCATTAGACTTTTTCCTTTGCTCCTTTGTGGTTCTCTTTCTCTTCTCATCTCAAAACAAAACCTAAAAAACATTAATAAAGAAAGAAGTGACTTCTTGTGTAATAGCCTTATTCTATGGGGCATATGTATTCATTCCATCTTGGAGTAGTTCATTTGTCTAGCATGACGGACAAGTCGGATCATGAAGTCATCTTCATCAAGAAAACCATAAAAAATACTTCTTCATTTTTATCACTAAGATACTCAATAAATTCAACAAGTCAATGAGCTTAGGCCCTCGCCCTTGGAAACAAGTCTTGGATAAATTCTCCTTACTTGGTGTGCTTGTTCTATTATTCCATATTGGAATGTAGTAGCAAGTACACATTCCATGGAAAAGAGTTAGAGTTCATTCATTTGTGCCACACAAAAAAAAACTCATAAAAAACACAAACAAAGAATAAGCATCTCTCCTTCGGGACTTCATTTCTCATCTCCTTTGCTCTGTACGCGAACTTGCTCCTACTTGTCATTTTGCAAGACGGTAACGCACTCGTCGTCCGAGCCTGCAACACCTGAGAATTGACATAGGCAGTTCAAGCCTTAATTCACAAGCAATCTTTTCCACCCCTAGTTAGGGGAACTACAGCGTCTCTGATCCTCATGTCCAGATGAGGTATGTAGGTAGCAGGGTAGGGCCCGTTCGAGCACACTCTTTTATTTTCCCTACATTTTCCCTCTTTCTTTTCTCCAGTTTCAGTCTTTCATTTTGCAGCAGCTTTCATTTCTTCACCCTTTGAAACAGTTTCTTTGCAAGCGTGGATCACGTCGGGTACGACGGACGATCTGGGGTGCTAATACCTTCCTGGGTCGTAACCGACTCCCGAACCCAGTCTCTTTGGTTCGCAGAACCTATGTCCTTCCTTTTCTTTTCTTTTGGTTTGTGCAGCATTACCATTCCCGTTCCTTCGGGATAAAAATGCCTGGCTGGCGACTCTACCTCTTTCCGCGCCACTTTCGCGTTTGTACCAGGATGGAAATCCAAGAAGCGACAATGTCCTAACAAAATTTAGAACATATTCCACACACCAAGACATCATAACCATGATTCTTGATATGATCCACCGACTGGACTTACTATAGCATAGTAATCCAAGAACTAAAGACCTTCAACAACACTATGCCACCAGCTTGAATCAGAACTCCAGAAAGAGATATAAACTCTCATCCACCTTCAATAAGAATAAAACTCATTGAGTCTTCAACTCATCACCCTTCTTCCTAAGAGAAACTTGTTCCAAGACAATCCTCAAGACCAATCAGTTGACACACTCTGATTATCTTGATTCTTTGAATAGACTATAGAGATCAACTAATTTCCACAGTTTAATCACCTCATTAATGAATCCTCATATGAAAAAACCAACTGCCACAAATTGTCTTCTTCATGTTTGTCAAAATTCTCACAAAGTTATCCTAATCTACCCACTAAAATTGATCTTCAAGTCACATGTTCCATTTGATTAATATCAAACACACTTCGAATCTCTAAGTCATGTAATATCTTCTTCTTCTTGCAGCTTCAGCAAACTTTCATGAGAGTAATCTTTTTGAAGCATTCAATTTTTCATTCCTGTAGATCATCCTATCTTAAGTCGATGTGCCACTTCACCAACTGAGATTCTGATGTTGAACTAGATGTCAGAACACTATGAGTCAACATCCAACTGTTAAATTCAACTCCTTCTTCTGCCACTTCAAAGAAATTCCTCCCTTAACAGAACAAGAGTATCATTATCTCATAGACTTGATTCACCAACCAAGTTTGAGTAGACAGCCTCCATTTTGTTGATTTTGCAGTAATTCCAACCAATCTCAAACATTGAAGAAAATATGTTAGTGCTTCTCCAAAACCCTCAAACCTGCCACTGTCTGAATCTTCAGAAGGAATAGTTAAGAACTACATCTCATAGCTATACCAAGGATGCCACCTTTCCTTGAGTAAAGCAGTTTTCACAGAGTTCTGATATTTCCATCTATCTTAACTCCATGATGAGCATTCTGGACTGCACCTGGATCAGAAATAAACCAATCCAAGTAGTCATCAAGATTATGATGTCTTCATAGTCTTTCACCTCCATCTTCAGCATCAACAATATCCAGAACAACTTGATGCCATGAAATTTTCCAGAAATACACAACTCCTGTCACACAAGACTGAATCCAATTCTATGGGCCAACTCCCAAGAAATAACAGATGTTGAAGCTTATGCAGTATCCCTCCCATGATTCTGTATAAACTCTAATGATGAGATGTTCCAAACATCTTGTTGAACATCACCAATCTGGAATCACAAGTATAATCAATCAAATATTTGTGAACTCCATAAACAACAATTGATTTTAAATCCTTGTATAATAACCTTACCAAATAGTTCTACAACAGTCTGATCTTTTAATTTTGAAGGATTTTAAGGTTAGCTCCATATAAGATTAGCAAGCTCTCCCCTTGTCATGGATAAGCAATACTCCAGCTGAGCATAAACTCCACTAATTCTCAGCTTCATACACCTGATGAACATAAACTCCACTAGTTCAGATACACTAGCTCTTTGAGAATACCACCAAGAGCACAACTGATAAATATCCTTATATATCCACACAAGACACACTTGATTTTGAATTTCTCACATATTCCAAAACAAATGCTCTTAGTTTTCTTGCTACATAGGATCCAGACTGTCATTATCCATGACTAGTAGTAGAAGAAACTATCAGTTCAACAACCATTCTGATCAGACCTCCCAAACTGACATTCTTCCATTGCTCTAAGAAATTACTGGTCACACTACTAGCTTTAATCATGACCAAAGTCATGCATTTATCACACACATTTATAACTAATTCACCAATAGACATGATTATTTCAATATCATTTAGGACTTCAACATAGAGTTCCCAAGAGAAACTCCAAGGATTACACCTTCAGTAGCTAATTCAGGTCATCACACTAAAACACATGAAGAGAAATATACATCCATATAGAGAAAAGTAAATTCTCAACACTTCTTGAATTATGATGTTCAGACTGTAGTCCTGTACTTTTACATCAGACATATACATAGTTTCTCGTCAAAGTATTTTGTCATCAATTGAAAGCATAACATCTTTCAAAGACAAATAAATGCTCAGCTCCTGTTAGAGTATTCACTATCAGTTAGATGCACATCCTTATCAATAGTGGACAAATACTCAACTCCTGTCAAGGTATTTATCATATGTGATAAGGTAACCTTCTCACACAAGGTATGACATTTGGTCTGACATTGTTTTCCTGCACACTTGTGGTGCTTGTTGATCCCTCTTTTATTAATCCACACCACCTATCACTTCAGATTAGGTAAGCGGCTTGACCTGATATTCCACCATGAGGACAACTAAATTCCTTGGCTAAAGACTCAGCATATTTGAGATGATGTTCTAACATCAGATCTGACAACAATCTCAAACACATGGATTTGATACTTACTATGGTTTTGGGGTAACATTTGTAGCAATTCATGTACAATTCTTTGTAGGGGATACAAGAGTTCACCAGTAGCTGATCATCCTTTCTGATCATACCATAAATATATGCAATGAATTGCATGATTCATTCCATCAATATATCTGCATCTTCTAATCTGCATGTGGGGACATCACATAATTGTGCCTAAGCTTGATGAAGACTTCCCTTGATCATACACCAATAAGTATGGTTATTAGCAACACACTCCTACATCTCCAACTTGATACCTTCTTCAACACATAGCATAAATGCTTCCTCTTCCTGGTCAGGAGTAGGTTCCAAACATATGTGATCATCACACATTTGTCTAGCACCTAAAGCAGCCATCATGTTTGTAGGATGATAGCACACCAGTTTCTGGACCACATAACTCAGCTTGGTTCTGAAGTCATTACTGCTTTCAAGATTACTACATTTTCTTCAACCAGCTCCAGCTGAAATGCTATGACATTATGAATGTTACTTTGCACAAATACAACCGCCAGTAGCATCTCAAACAAATACAATCTGATAGGTATTTGACTTAGCATTTACCATAAAATACTGATGTGTAGCGCGATGTCGAGACATTAGGATTGACATATCAAACTCAGCTTCTTTCTTGATGAAACTTCCTCCAGTTCATGATTTAGAAAATCAGAAACATGTATCTTCACAAGAGAAACCATCTTCAGATATACCAGAACTACATTGGAAACCATAACCAGGAAGATTCTTCTAATTAGGTCACCATAAATAAGCTTAAAAGATAACTTATCAAGATCTTCACTCCCGCATGAAAGATTTGATAGAGATACTCTTTTTCTTTGTCTCCAACCTCTTCTTTCACCAAGAATCTCTCATCTGGAAACACAACATTCTGAACTGAATGTTCTCCAATTCTATAATCACATGTTAGGACATCGGTCTTGACATTATAAACTGAAGCTCGGTATAAACACCCCAAATTTTCCCTCACTTTTTCTCACACCATGGCTTATGATCTCATTTTTCATAAACATCTCATTGTATCTCACACTGCATAAACAACTTCATCAAATCATTGCATGACTGCACAATTAGGGTTTTGTGATCAAATGAATCTTAGAAGTGATCTGAGAAATCTCTTAGGCCTTGAAGCATTCCAAGAGGGTCCATGAGGGGTCTATGGTCTTATTATATCTCCAAGGATGATTGGAAGTCACAAAATATCAAAGGATTGCACAGAAGTCCAGGCAGAGCTAGGGTTTTTCCTGCACAGATGACCAAAATTAGGGTTTTGGGTTTGAGGCCCTTAACCTCAAATTTTTTGGTCACTCTATTCTAATGGTTTTAATATGTTATGAAGAGCATGTGTACCAAATTTGATGAAGAATTCACTATGGAAGTCATCTGATCATTGGGTAACTTCTTGAGCAAGTAAAGTCAAAATCAGGGCATCTGAGACCTCAATCAAGGCTACCAAAGGGTCATCATCATTTTGAGTCTCTATGATCTTTATTTTATCATTGAAGTGGTTGGAAGTTCACAAAGTTGAAGAATTTTGAGCCAAATGCAAACTTGCTATTTTTGGAAATGACTTGTAATGGAAACTTTCCATTTTGGGAAAGATATTCAACATATTCTTTCATGACCAAAAATGCTTCAAATGAAATTTTTTCAAACATGAAAGTTGTAGATTATGTCTTCCCATTTTCAAAAAGTATAAGAACATGTCTTGATTCATCCTAGAACTCAAGATATGGCCTTTCAAAGTTGGCAAAAATCCTATAATTTTCAAGTGTGCACCAAAGAGGGATTTTTGCAATTTCACTTGCCAAGCCATTTCATGACCTCTAATCAACTTCTAAACATCATACCAACATAATGCAACACATTTTGATCAATATTGCACCAAAAATCACAAGTTTCCATGCCTTGCTTCTCAAGAAAGTTCAAAGAGGGAAATTTGCAAAATGCCTTGAAACTCTTCATCCACTTGTTATAGCTCACATGTTTCAATCCAAGGGCCATCCATGAACTCAGCTGAGGCCAGACACCCCTTCAAACAGCTTCTACCATGGCCCATGCTTGTGGTACAAAACTTTTGACTTTTTTGCAATTTTCCCATACCAATCAAACTGTGCCACACCAACTCCTCTGGCCAATCAGGACATCACATACAAGCCTCAAGGAGCTCATTTCATAACACACACAAGCCTGAATCATCCCATAACTCAAGAATCCAAAAATCACTCAAGAACTTGATCTCTTTGAATCTGATCACACAAGCCAAAAACCTCAAAACAAACTTCACCAATCATCTCCAAATGGTCTAAGGATCACAAAGCACCCTTTAAAAAGCCTTGAAACATAGCCAAACAAAAACACGATTCCTGGTGCAGAGGAGCTGTATCTCTCAAACCAAGCCATATAAACTTGTTCTAAGCATTGCAACATCATCAGGGAGTTCATTGGAGGTGGATTGAACAAAGAAAGAGGCCAGAAAGCTCAAGGAGTGAAAGCTTCATCTCAGGTAGTTCATCCAAACTTTTTTTCCAGAAGCTTTGTTTTATGTTTTGGAAATGTTCCTCATGCTCCCCTGATCACACTGCACTTGTTATTTTTGAAAATGGTGAAGAAACAAGCATGAACCGTGTCTCTGAAATTTTAACCTAGAAAAATGTTTGGTTCGATTCATGGGATTGATGAAAAATAAATTGTTTTTGGGGCTGGATTCATGTTTAGGGAGGTTCATAGATTATTTCTGGAGATTTTGGTAGTGTTTCATGGTGTTTTGAGTGGAGTTAGGTGAGGGTGTCGCCGGAGAAGATGACCGGAACACTGTTCAGGTCACCTGAAAGTCATTTTCCCTAATTTGTGTAATTAGCGTAGTTTGAATATAGGCCCTTAGATGTGAGCTTCGCGCACGTTATGGACGGCCCAGATCATGTGTTTAAACCCTAATTCAGTTTAATTAGTTTTAATTAGGATTAATTAATTAATTTTGCCAGAATGAATCTCATCCACCCATTTGCGCGCCAGTCAACCAGCCTTCAAATCTTGGTCTTTAGATCATTTTACTTTCACTTTTATTTATTTTTATTCCATTTTATTGCACTTTCTTTCACATTATTATATAAAAATACCAAAACACTTTCAAAAAATATCATTTTCTGCATTTTTGTTTCAAATAATTTTCTTAACCTAAAAACATTTTTTATTTTAATTTTTGCAAAAATGTATTTTTAAAATATTTAAATGTTTTATTTAATTAATAATTGATTTTAATTAATTAAAAATGCATTTAAGTTTCTAAAAATCACCAAAAAATTCATGAAGCATTCTTAAACATTTAGAAACATTTTCAAACTCACCATACAAATTTCTTTTTAGGTTTGATCACATTTTCACAATTTTCTTTGAATTAGGGTTCTTAAATTTCACATTTTTAACCCTAACTTGAAAAATTCATTTCTACCTAACCATGGTGAGTTTGAACTTGATTCCTTTTGCATTGTTTCTCATATTGCATCTAGTTTCTAGGTTATTTATCTCATATGTTTTCATTGCATTTTCAATTTGATTTGCATTTTTCCTTTAGAATCACCCAAAAACCCTAGCAAACTTAGAAAAACCATAAGTAGACCTTGGTATAGCTTCTGACCTCCACCTTTGGTGAGTGTTCTTGAGAGTCTCTAGGGTTCATTTGAGTGTAGTTTCAATTTTTTTCTCATGAGTATTTCTTCTGTTGTGGCCATATGCATCATGCTTGTTCATAAAACCCTAATTTTGCATCTTCATTTGCATTCTTCTTTGCATATCATCAACTTATGAACTTGTCATGCAATTCCATTCTTTTGTATGTCATCTTAGACATCTTAGAACATGTTTGAAACATTTCTTGATCATTTTTGCATCATTTTGGCATGATTTGCATTCACTTTGTTTCATGAACTTCTATGTGTTTTCATGCTCCTAACATGCTTCATTTGCACTCATTCTCTTGTATGATCATATACATGACATGTTTATGCCTTTTCATCATTTCATACGCCATTTGCATTGCATTTACACTTCTGGTTGTGGTCTTTGCACCTTCATATGCTTTGTTTCCTTTTTCATTTGCATTTTATACATCTTGTGCTAACATTTCAGGAACTTTTGGTAAGTTGTCTGGAAGGTGGATTTTCCTTCACCTCCCACCTCTTCTTTCCTTTGCATTTGCATCCTTTAATTGTCTTTGGAATGAACTTGCTTCACTTTTGTTTCTCTTGCTCCTTTCTTTTCTCCTAATTTACTTATCTTCTTCAGGAAGTAAGTAACTTATTCTCTCCTCTCTTCACTTTTCATTTGCTTCCTTTCCTTGGTGGCCTTGAAGATCTTTTCTCTTAAGCCTCACAAACCATAGGATATCCAAGCATGATTATTTTTAGGGTTGTGTATAGTTCCCCTAGATTTTTACCTTCGAGTCTCCTTGAGTCTCTCTTCTCATCTCTTAATTAGAGGCTAAACTCTTAAAGCTTTAGGACTTTGGAATTAGGGTTATGCCTGTATCCTTATCTTAGGATGGAGTGTATAACTTTAATCCTTAGTGTTAAGCCTTTAATTTGTTTACACCTCTTAATCAAAACACATTAATAATCACTAAGACTTTATCTTGTAACGTGGGCCTTACATTAGGGTTATATCTCTTCCTTATGGTTAAGAGGGACTAACTCTAGTGTTTAATGGACAAGTCCCCCTCAAGTTGTCTTACAAACCATAAAATTCACTTCTTAATCTCACCCTTTAATTAAAATCCATTTATTAAAGGCTTGTTATATAATGAATTTAGTCCCTAACCATGGATTAAGTTGAGGAGTCTTCCTCAGCTTAAGTGTTCTCATCTATCATCCTTCTCTTATGATGGTGTAATGAGTTCACTAATCCCTGATTAGAGATTAAACTCATTACTTAACACTAAACAAAAACCCAAAAACATATTAATAATCACAAGTAGGTTAATGATCTTAATCCTTCATCATTAAGGTAATTAAGTTGAGATGCTTATCTTACACTTAAGTAGGCTCATTATCCCTAATCAGGGGTGATATAATGAGTTTACGACCCTTGATTAAGGCTTAAGCTCATTATCTTATGCAAAACACCAAAAACAATAAAAAACTGAAAACACAAAAACAAACAATAAACGTCTCCTCCGGGATTCTTTTCTCATCACACTCACTCTAAAAACGAGAACTCGCTTCTCCCGTCTAATGCAAGACAGTTAGCACTCGAGCCAGACGAGTCATACACTTAAGCATAGGCAAGCAAGTAGTTCACACAAAAACACTAAGTCTCTTTGAGTCCAACTACGGTGTTTTGACTTCCTCATTGCACGCGAGGATACGTAGGCATAACTTAACAGTTATCGAACAAAAGTCTTTATGTCTTCCCCCTCTTTCAGCCTTCTTTTAAGCCTCAGTTCCTGGGCAATTCACGCCTTTTGCACTGACACCTGTACTTTCTTTCCCTAGCTTTCGCACACAGATAGCACATACACTTACCCCTTTTAAACACAATCCTGTAAGTGTGGATCCCGTCGAGTACGACAGACAATCTGGGTGCTAATACCTTCCCATGTCATAACCAACCCCCTTTCTCAGTTTTCTTTGGTTCACAACCGTCTTATCCATACCCTTCCAGGTTTATGCATCATTACCTTTCCTTCAGGATAAAAATGCCTAGCTGGCGACTCTATTCACCCTCAACCTCCAACATCGCCGACCGTTCACATCTGCACCGGGGACGTCAAGTATTTTCGGGAGCGACACTCTGCAACAAAAGAAACAACATTCTTCCCCTTTGGCCAGCAACAATTAAACATAACACATCATTAGAATAGATCAAAGGTGCACACAGCGGAAAAAACATAGCAATTCCTTGGAGAGAAATAAACTCCCCCACAACAAGATCCTCCAAAAGAGACAGAAACATAATGTTAAGACATCTTGTCTGACATCACAATAACATCAGCAAACCTATGCATATAAATCACCATTATACCATACTACCCATAAATTGCATCAATTTAGATACAAATATAACTCCTCATACCACAAGAACAACTAGAACACTTCCCAAACACAATGCATCCATCCCAAGAAACACACAAATTGGGTATAACTTCAGAGGTACATGCAGCAGAACAAAAGTAGAAACCAAACCTCACAGAAAACAAAACATAAGCCTCCTTCAGATATAGAATTGTTTGAACCAAGATGTCAGGACATTCTATCTGACATCACGGCTACACAATAATTCACCACCAAAGTTCTAGGCCTGATAACACCAGACAGGTCCAATACACACCCTGTCATGAATACCCCATCCTCCACTTCTAGGGACCATTCAAACACCAATATGAACCTCTCATGTTCCAACAACCTTTTAGTATATCAACCTTCTTCCTTTACCACGAACTAGAAAGTATCCCCCTTGGATCTTGATGGGGCGAAGACGTGATATGTCTAGCGGTATCTGAACTGCAAGTGCACAGCCTATCACAATAGTAATAAAAAGATGTCGATCCCACAGGGACTTTGTAATCACTCTAGTGCTAGAAGGTCTGCTAGTTTATCTAAGGCGGAAATTTGTCACGATTATAGTTTTAAGGATTAAAAACGGGAATTAAACTTAGTTAAAGAAATAATGAGAAGGCGGTCGGTATGTAATTATATTAACCTATGCGGGTCAATCTAGCCTAAGCTTATAAAGATGGTTCACTTAAATAATTCTGTAGAGATTACCAGTTTAAAAACCCTTGACTCACACTCTCGTGGTCTTATCTCAGATCTTACTCCTAAAGCCCTATGCCTGCTCTCGCTAGCCCATAAGTGTTTAGAAAATAATTTTTGAAAACTTAATAAGTCTAATTCGTTTTAAAGCGCTCTCGCTGTATTTAAATCGAATGCCTAACTTTAGCTATCCGGTTAAAATCTCACACTCTCGTGGTCTCGACCTAACCTATTTCACTTCTCTTACTCTCGTAACAAGAAGCTTGATTTTAATTATAAAAAGTCACAGCCAGAATATAAGTTCTTAATTGTTTTTAGCTTAGATTCGATTTATCCGTTTGGTTTGGTTTATTACATACCGACTCAATTAACTTTAGCTACTCATATTTATTAAACCAACAGACAGATACAAAATGAAATTAATAAATATTAAAGCATGCATTATATAGAAACTTAACATAAATAAATAAATAAACTCAATATAAATTGCAAAACAAAAATCTGAACAATTTAGTTCTTAGGCTCCTTCTTCCACAAATTGGCAAGCTCGGAGTGTCGGAATCGAAATAAAATAAAATAACAAGTTCTGAGGCTTAAAGAAATTAAATTGAAATAACAATTTCCTAATGTTGGAAATTGTTATTAAGGATTTGGAAATAAAAAGGAAAAACACAGCAAGAACAAAAGCTGGAAAATAAATGGGTTGAAAGAAAAAACGACAGAGCTTCCGCATAAAAATTCAATAATAAACTCTGTCCTTTCTTCATCTGCATCTTTGGTATTTATAGCAGAGGAATTTGGCAGTTGAGGAGTAGTAGCGTGGGCTTTGGTTGTTCTGTTTTGAGAGAATCCAGGAGAACTGGTGTACTGGGTGTTGCTGAAGTTGAGAGAAAGTAGGAGTCTCTGAAGACTCGTTGCACGTTCTCAATTAAATTCAAACAAATTAAATAACTTTTTCTTGTCACGTTCGTGACATGGTGTAACGGTCAGATTTCCTCAAATAAGCGCGTCATGGTCGTGAGGATATTGTGACGATCGTGATACCTCTAATTAGCGCGTCACGGTCGTGAGGATGTTGTGACGACCGTGAGAGCAACAAAATATGCAACTTTTAGCAGAATTGATCTCTTCCTTTTCTTTTCATGCTAGATTTGGTTCATTTGATCTTTTTCTCATAATTTGGCTCTATACATGTTATACCTGCAATGTGACATAAAAAACTCGAACAATCGAGAGTTAAAAAGATCAATGTACGATAAAACGGACTAAAAACATAGTAATAATGCGATACGATTTCTCGTTATCAAACTCCCCCATACTTAAACCTTTACTTGTCCTCAAGCAAATAGTCAATTGAAAAATGATCGGACAATTTTCATCAGACGCATACACATAGCATACCATACGAGAAGTCATTTAGTTAGATAAACCGATACTAGAATAGAACACTAACGATACACTAATGACACAAGCAACAAGCTAAGTCGTCGACTTCCCTTTAAACGAAACATTCAGTAATTGCGTTATGATTCTACCTAGAGTCCTTCGTTCTTATTTCACCCGGTTTCGTTCTAGCGCAATCACATTAAGCCCTTTGTCTTAGCACGCACGTAGTGGAGTAGCCGGTTAGTGACTTTGATCCTTTATTAGCATGGGGTCTGGTACACGAATGTGGCAACCCTTTACATATTATCCAGATTGGAGGTCGTGGGGGATCGAGCCGTAGCACGCCCTACCAAGTTCAGAACCAGGTACCTCTGAACCAACCAGCAACGGACTCCTTCTTATATTACTCGTCTCTTATATGCGACCGTGTACTTTGGTGAAATTTCTCTTTTTATGGCATCGAGATATGAAGGATCGTTTATAGATTAGGCATCAAACACTTATGTTCATCGGCTCCCCATGTGGTTTGTGTCCAGACAGTGCTGACTGCTAGTATAAACTACTAGGGGTTACTTTAGAACTAAGACTTAAGGTGTAATCGTAAAAATTATCGAAATGGAATGCTTAAGTAGGAAGTCTAAGGTGTCAAGACTATATTGATCTTGTTGGATCTTTCTCGGCTTCCTAACTATGATTTCATAGGTATGTCGAGTAATGCGAAGATAAAGCAAAAAAATTTCGGTATGGCTAAATAAAGCGGGGAAGAATTGAAACTTAAGAAATAGCATAAATATTACTTGTTCATTGAAAATGCGGAAAGAGAAAATACAATGAATGGAAAACGGGAAAGGTACCTCTCCCACATTATATCAGACATTGTCCTCAATGTTGTGATATAATAGCGGGGAAATACGTTACAAGAACAGAATGTAAAAATAAAAAATAAAAAACTAATGTTGCTGACGACCACGGCCTCGGCTTCTGGTTCGTGAGCGTATGGTAGGAGTGGCTTCCTCATCAGAACCAGGTACCTCTAAGAGCAGTGACGTCCATACGCAAAGCTTCCAATTCGCTGAAGATCTCTCCTAACTTTTCATCTTTTGCTTTCTGGTTGCTGACAACAGTTGCAAGGAGTGCATCATACTGTTCCTTCTGCTTACGCTCAAGTGCGGCGTTCATCTGATTTTGCTGATGAATGGCACGGAGGATTTCTTCAAGGGTGATCTCAGCTGAAGGTGGATGCCTGGTGGAAGACTCAGGTATGTCCTGAGCTGGCTCAGCAGCATCCATCGCATCCTGCATCTCATCTACAGGTGCATCAGGAAGGTCGTCAACAATCGGAACATGGCTTGTGGCAGCCGGCAAATCAAATAGCCAATTGGCTTTGTTTGATGGATCAATGCGGTTCCTGCAAGGCAAAACGATATGATGATAGATGGTGTCGTGTATCACGGGGTTGAACCTGCCATCCTCACGCTGAGAGATCATGTGAGCAGACTTGCAGTAGTTCATGGTAAGAATCTCAGGTGCTCTATGAGGAAAATGAGAGATGTGGTCACCAAGATCTAGCTGTATAGTAAGGGAAGTGACAATCCCGCCAATGTAGAAGGGAGTGGCTCCTCTTTGTGCTACAGACTGAATGTGAGCCAGAAGGAACGGAGCAGCGTTGATGCATTCTTCATACAGGGAACAATGCAAGAATAGGAGCTCTTTGGAATTGAGCTTGTGGTTGCTCTCTCTTGCAAAGATGGTATTGCATATGATACGATGAAAATACCGTATTGCTGGATTATGGATATGAGTAGCGTTGAGACTTTGGTAGGCGGAAGCACGGCTGTTTGTGATGTTGTGCCACAAAGTGAAAGCTGCTTCATTAAAGTTGTCGGGCACACGAAGGTGAGCACCGTCACTGTGACTAAAGCCTAACAGTTCAGCGACTCTGGTTTGAGTGAGTTCGAACTCTCTGCCAAGCATTCGGAATTTTGCGATGCTGGTGAGTTGGTTCGTTGATCCAGATGGTGTGATGTATTGAAAAGAACTTAGGAACTCCAAAGTGAGGTTTGCAAATGTTGGTTGCGGTTGACTGCATAAGTCCCACAAGCCAACTTTTTCAAGCAGTAGCTTCACTCCGTCGAACAATCCTAACTCCCTCAAACAGTCGAGGTCGACGTATCGAGTAGTTTGGATGCCTCGGGTTTGAAACCTTTCAAACTTCTCTCTCTGTGCTGCTCCTTGTTCTCCCTCTCTAAACTGAATGTTTGCCATTGCATGCAAATGAGGTTTATCGTGAGATAGGTGTTTGAGGTTTTGTGATGAAAATGTGAAGAAATTGATTGGTTTATAATGAAGTGAAAGGAATATGTGGAGTTGGGGTTAAATGAGTAAGTGTTACGGAGTAATGGGATTGATTGGTGATTAATGGGTGGTTACGGGAGAAGAAGAGGTAATGGGCGGTTTGAGAATTTTGTGAAAATAGAAGTGGAGTTTGCGAAGAAGAACGGCCTCTGTAACTCATAGGTCGTGAATTAGGATTTTCACGGTCGTGAGGGGGTGGTTACGATCGTGACGCGCTAAATTGCTCGTTACGATCGTGAGGGGATAGTTACGACCATGATGTTCACAAAATATGGAATTTCACATAATGGTTACCTCAGTTCAATCCATATAATTCTTATCATATTCAATAATTAATTCCAACATAACACATAGCAATGGATCAATGTATATAAGCATTAGATTTCATCACGTACATTCATCAAAATATCCAGCAATTAAAAGTATCAGTAAATTATGAAAACATGTGAATAGATTGAATGGAAAATTGCATAAATGGAAATATTTTGTTTTTGACATAACAGAAAGAAATTACAGTGATAAAAATAAACTATGAAATGTTGCAAAATATTCAAAACTAACTAGAAACAAAAAGCAAAAAGTAAAATTTATCAAATTACTACGGCTCATCAAAGTCGTTTCTTCAAGTCTTCAAGTGCGGAGTTTATATGGTAAAATTGTTCACATGTTAAATCAGTTAAGCCAATAATGTCCAATCTCATGCTTTTAACTTCATCCTTAACAAGATTAATGTCAGCTTGGTATACTTCAAGAGTTGTCAAAATTTTGTTCAAGCTGTCAGCATATCCTACTTGGTTGATTTTAGGGGTCTCAATATCTTCATCAGTGTGGTTGATGTCATGGTAACCAGGAGGGGTCTCAGGGTCACTTTCTACATCAGTCATCATATCATCCCTAATTTGGTAGGATTGTGGTGTTTCAGGTGTTGTAGGATAGTCAGGAGGAGTAAGCTCATAAAGCCAATTATCTTTATTGTGAACACTGACTTTAGCATGGTTCGGCAATGTGAACAGGGTTACGATTTCATTCCTAATCAGGTACTCAAATGGTGGTTGTCCTATGTTTCCTATAATTCGGCGGTTAAAGAAGAAGTTCAAATTCATAGGGCGAATGGTACCAAAACGGGTGCACTTGTGTAACTGATATCTAAGTCCGAGGGCATTAGCAATCATGGTGACCAGGCCTCCTACCAATATTGGTAGATTAGGTTCCTCTTGGATGCGGGTAAAGGTTTGCATCATGAAGGGTACAGCATTTACGGGTTTTCCATCGGTCAAACAGGACATAATGAATATCTCGTCCTTAGATACTCCAGTGAGGTTCTCTTCCTTTCCAAAGAAGGTGTGGGCAAGGATTTTATGAAAATAGCGGATAGCTGGGTTGTGTATTTCATCATTGTCCATGCTATCCGGCTCAGGGTGGTAGTTTCCGGTTAAAGTTCCCCAAAAGAAATCTAGCTCAATATCCATTAATTCTACCTGGGTGGTAGTAAAGGCAAAAGGTCTTCTAGGAAATCCTAGTAGGTCAGCTAGTTCCTTATGGTTATAGACATATTCAATACCGAATAGTCGAAAACTAATAAATCCTTTCCTTAATCCAAATCTGCGCTAAGGTAGGTAAACTAAGGAGCTTAAAAATTCAAGGGTGAGCTCGCGGTAAGTTACAAACTTATGTTTTATGAGAGCGTTCTCCCATCCAAGCTGGTTAAACATGTATAGGATGCTATCATTTATTCCTAAGGTTTCCATAGTTTGTTCATCATAATACAAAGTCAAATCCATGTGTCTCTGTGATAATTCCTCAAATTTCCTTCTTTGGTTTCTACCTCTAAATATGGTTTCCATAAAGTTTCTTGGTTGGTTAGCCATAGTTAGTGTTAAAGTGGAGGAAACAAATCAGGGGAGAAAGAGGTAAGGTAGAAAAGACTTTAGAAAATCTGTAGCAAGGTAAATTTAAAAGTGATTTAGAAAATGAAAGTTAAAATAAAGAAAATAAGGAAAGAAATACATAAATAAAGTCAATAATAATAAAAATGAAATAAAACAATAAAATGGGTTGCCTCCCACTAATCGTTGTTTTTATCGTCATAAGCCTGACGTAGTGCTTAGGGGTAGATTAATCAGGGAAGTTAGTCGACAACTCTAAAAGTTTTAAACTATTCGCATAATCTCTGTTTTCAATATTATGGTAATGTTTTAATCGTTGTCCGTTTACTGTGAACGGTTCACTATTCCTACCCTTAATTTCTATTGCTCCGCTTGGGAACACTCTAGTTATTTCAAAGGGTCCTGACCATCTAGATTTTAGTTTTCCAGGAAAGAGCCTAAGTCTTGAATTGAAGAGGAGCACAACGTCTCCCACACTAAATTCTTTCCTAGATTGGCGTTTATCGTGCCATCGCTTGGTTCTTTCTTTATATATCTTAGCATTCTCGTATGCGTCCAACCTTAATTCTTCTAATTCATTAATATCGAGGATTCGCTTTTCTCCAGCGGCATTGTAGTTTATATTGAGTGTTTTAATCGCCCAATATGCTTTGTGTTCTAGTTCTACTGGGAGATGACAAGCCTTCCCATACACTAGTTTGAAGGGTGTAGTTCCTATGGGTGTCTTGTAGACTGTCCTATAAGCCCATAAAGCTTCATTAAGTTTAGATGACCAATCCTTCCTAGATATGGCGACAGTCTTTTCTAGAATTTGTTTTATTTCTCTGTTCGAGACTTCGACCTATCCACTTGTTTGCGGATGATACGGTGTTGCTACACGATGTCTGACTCCATACTTAGATAGTAATTTGTCGAATATTTTCGAAATGAAATGCGAGCCACCGTCACTAATGACAAGTCTAGGCACACCAAATCTTGGAAAGATTATATTCTTGAAAAGCTTAATTACTACTCGTGTGTCATTTGTAGGAGAAGCTATAGCCTCAATCCATTTTGAAACATAATCGACATCTACGAGTATGTACTTATTACCGAAAGATGATGGGAATGGTCCCATAAAATCGATTCCCCAGACATCAAAGACTTCAACTTCTAATATTCCTCTTTGAGGCATTTCATCTCTTCTTGAAATGTTGCCGGTGCGTTGACACCGATCGCAATTTATAACAGCGATGTGGACATCTTTCCATAGATTAGGCCAAAATAGGCCGGCTTGTAAGATTTCAGCACAAGTCTTGGAAGTGCTTGCATGTCCACCATAAGGAGATGAATGACAATGAGCAATGACATCTTCTATTTCTTCTTCGGGAATGCACCGACAAAAGATTCCGTCAGGTCCTCTCTTAAACAATAATGGTTCGTCCCAATAGTAATACTTGAGATTATGGAAGAATTTCTTTTTCTGCTGATAGGTTAAGTCCGGTGGAAGTGCTCCTGCAGCTAAGTAGTTGACAATGTCAGCGTACCATGGCAGTCCTACGGTTGTTTGGATTGTTTCCACGACTTTTGGTTCATTTATGTCTAACTGAGCTGGGTCGCTTCTTATTTGTGCTATCAGATGTTCATACGGAAAATCGTTGTTAATTGGCACTTGTTCGGGTTTAATACCTTCTATTCTAGATAAATGATCCGCTACGACGTTTTCAGTACCTTTCTTATCTTTGATTTCGAGATCAAACTCTTGTAAGAGTAAGATCCATCTCAAGAGTCTTGGTTTAGCATCTTTCTTGGTTAGTAAGTATCTGATAGCAGCGTGGTTTGTGTAGATAATTATTTTTGCTCCCACTAGGTAGGAACGGAATTTATCAAGCGCAAAGACAACTGCTAACAACTCTTTTTCAGTAGTGGCGTAGTTCAATTGAGCAGAATCTAAAGTTCTAATGGCATAGTAAATTGCGTGAAGTTTCTTGTCCTTCCTTTGTCCTAGAACTGCGCCTACAGCATAGTCGCTCGCATCGCACATGATTTCGAAAGGTAATCTCTAGTCAGGTGGTTGCATGATTGGTGCGGTGATGAGGGTTGTTTTTAGAGTTTCGAATGCTCTAAGACAATCTTTATCGAATATGAACTCAGCGTCTTTCATTAATAAACCGGTAAGAGGTTTAGTGATTTTCGAGAAATCTTTGATGAATCGTCGGTAGAAACCGGCGTGTCCTAAAAAGCTTTGTATTTCTCGAACGGTCTTAGGGGGTTGAAGATCTTATATGACTTCTATCTTAGCTTTATCAACTTCAATTCCCTTATCAGATATAACGTGTCCTAGTACGATTCTTTCTCTGACCATAAAATGGCATTTTCCCAGTTAAGCACGAGGTTTACTTTTACACATCTTTCTAACACCATTTCTAAATTTGATAGACATCCTTCAAAACTTTTCCCGCATACAGAGAAGTCGTCCATGAACACTTCCATGATGTTATTTATGAAATCTGCGAAGATTGACATCATACATCTTTGAAAGGTTGCAGGAGCGTTACATAATCCAAAGGGAATTCGTCTATAAGCGAACGTTCCATAAGGACATGTGAATGTTGTCTTCTCTTGATCATCTGGGTGGATAGGGATTTGGAAAAATCCTGAGTAACCATCAAGATAACAGAAATACGAGTGTTTGGCTAATCGTTCTAACATTTGATCTATAAAAGGTAGTGGGAAATGATCTTTTCGAGTGGCTTTGTTTAGTTTTCGATAATCGATGCACACTCTATGTCCGGTCACTACTCTTTGTGATATCGATTCGCCTTTAGCGTTTTTCACAATAGTGATACCTCCTTTCTTTGGTACTACATGTACTGGACTAACCCATTGACTATCAGAGATTGGATATATTATTCCAGCATCTAGTAGTTTCTTAACTTCTTCTTTTACTACAGTGCTAAGGATTGGGTTAATTCTTCTTTGAGATTCTCTAGAGGTTTTGCAATCTTCTTCTAGCATAATACGATGCATACAGATTGAAGGACATATTCCTTTGAGATCAGATATGTTATATCCTAATGCAGTTGGGTATTTCTTTAAAACATCTAAAAGTTTCTTCGTTTCGATTGTTCCTAAACCGGAATTGATTATAACTGGTCGCGTATATTCAGTGTCTAGGAATTCGTATCTTAGGTTCTTAGGTAAGGTTTTTAACTCTAATGTAGGTTTCTTCTTACTTGGCATGGGATCCGGTGTAAGTGCTAAACTTTCGCTTAGACTATCATCTTGATACGCTTCACGCCAATTGTCATCATCGAAAATCGGAGGGATTTGAATTTTCATAATTTCAGAGTAAGTAGTTTCTTTCATTTCCATTTCTCTTACACACTCGTCAATGACATCCAATAAATAGCATGTGTCCTCTATAGCTGGTGATTGTAAGAATTGTGTTAAAATAAATTCAACTTTCTCTTCACCTACTTCAAAGGTTAGCTTTCCTTTCTTTATGTCTATAATAGCTCCGGCGGTAGCTAAGAATGGTCTTCCTAGTATGATAGGTGTAGTGGAGTCCTCAGTGATGTCCATGATTATAAAATCAGTAGGAATGTAGAATTGACCTATCCGTACTGGGACATTCTCTAGTATTCCTACAGGATATTTAATAGAGCGGTCGGCTAGTTGAACAGACATTTTAGTTGGTCTTAATTCTCCCATATCTAGCCTTTTGCAAATTGTTAAGGGCATGACACTGATACTGGCTCCTAAATCGCATAGAGCTTTGTCAATGACGAATTTTCCAATTACACAGGGTATAGAGAAACTACCTGGATCTTTTAACTTAGGAGGCATATTGTTTTGAATTATTGCGCTACACTCAGCAGTAAGTGTAATGGTTCCGTTATCCTCTATCTTCTTTTTATTGGATAGGATTTCCTTTAGAAATTTAGCATACGAGGGCATTTGGGTGATAGCTTCTGTAAACGGAATAGTAATATTCAACTGTTTCAGAAGTTCAACAAATTTCTTAAACTGGCCCATCGTCTTGGAATTGGTTAATCTCTGAGGGTACGGAATTGGTGGTTTATAAGGTGGTGGAGGCACATAAGGATTCTCTTTCTCCATTGCCTCTTGATTATTATCTTCCTATTCTTCTGGTTCATTCTCCTTTTCAATCGGCTTATCTTGCTTTTGGCACATGGCTGGATTGTCAAGTCTTGGATCGGCAGGTCCGTCAAGTTCCTTGCCACTTCTTAGTATCACAGCATTGGCCTATCCTTTTGGATTAGGTTGGGGTTGTCCAGGAAATACTCCAGCTGGGGCAGCAGTAGGTGCTTGTTGTTGAGCTACTTGTGAAATCTGAGTTTCAAGCATTTTGTTATGTGTAGCTAATGCATCTACATTGCTCACTAATTGCTTAATCTGCTCGCTAGTGTGTATGTTTTGGTTCAAGAATTCCTTGTTTGTTTGAGATTGGGTAGCTATAAAGTTCTCCATCATTAATTCAAGGTTTGATTTTCTAGGAACATTAGGAGCAGTCTTTTGATATCCTGGTGGTGTAGCTGGCGCTTGACCTGGTGCGTATAAAGCATTGTTATTCTTATAAGAGAAGTTCGGATGATTCTTCCAACTTGAGTTGTATGTGTTCGAGTATGGGTTTCCTTGAGCATAATTCACTTGATCTGTGGGAATTCCTGCTAATAGTTGACAATCAGGGACAGCATGTCCTGGAACTCCACATAACTCACAGTTAGGTGTTACCGCAGCCACGGTGGATATTGGTGTTATGGCCAAGTTGTCGATCTTTTGATTAAGTTGGTCAAACTTTGCATTGACTTGGTCCATACTACTCACTTCGTACATACCTCCTTTTGTTGGTTTCTCAGTTGCGACTCTCTCGCTTCCCCATTGGTAATGATTCTGAGCCATACTCTCGATAAGTGCATAAGCATCATTATATTCTTTGTCCATTAGTGCGCCGCCTGCGGCAGCGTCAATCGTCATTCTTGTGTTGTACAAGAGTCAATTGTAGAAAGTATGGATGACCATCCATTCTAATAATCCGTGATGTGGACAAAGTCTAAGCATATCTTTGTATTGTTCCCAAGCTTCGAAAAGTGATTCGTTTTCCTTTTGTTTAAATCCGTTGATTTGAGCTCTTAGCATAGCTGTCTTACTAGGTGGGAAATATCTTGTGAAGAAGACTCTCTTTAATTCCTCCCACGTAGTTACTGAATTCGAGGGTAGAGATTGAAGCCAGGCTCTCGCTCTGTCTCGAAGTGAGAAAGGAAAAAGGCGTAATCTAATTGCTTCTTGGGTAACTCCATTAGCTTTTACAGTATCTACGTACTGCACAAATATCGAAAGATGAAGGTTCGGATCCTCGGTAGGATTTCCGGCGAATTGGTTTTGTTGCACGGCTGATATCAGCGAAGGTTTCAACTCGAAATCGTTTCGGTTGATAGCTGGCGCAGCAATGCTGGAATGCGGCTCAGCTTGTGAAGGACTAGCGTAATACGTTAGTGGATGATTTGGTTCTTCAGCCATTTCTGCGTCCTTCGATGTTCCAATTAGTTTAGGTGGATCAACTTGAAGATCTGGAATGTTGTATTTTCGTTGGTATTCGAATATTCGTCTTCTTAAATGTAAGAAGCGTTCTAATTCAAGGACTGGAGGTTGCAAGTCTTCGCCTTGAGAGCGAGTACTTGGCATACACTCGGTAAATTAGATTAGGGAAAATAAATTGTTACCTTAGTCTAGACAGTGCTACTTTAATAGTGCACTAGTGACTAAATCAAGGTACCCGGCAGCGGCGCCAAAAACATGATGGGGCGAAGACGTGATGTGTCTAGCGGTATCTGAACTGCAAGTGCACAGCCTATCGCAATAGTAATAAAAAGATGTCGATCCCACAGGGACTTTGTAATCACTCTAGTGCTAGAAGGTCTGCTAGTTTAGCTAAGGCGGAAATTTGTCACGATTATGGTTTTAAGGATTAAAAACAGGAATTAAACTTAGTTAAAGAAATAATGAGAAGGCGGTCGGTATGTAATTATATTAACCTATGCGGGTCAATCTAGCCTAAGCTTATAAAGATGGTTCACTTAAATAATTCTGTAGAGATTACCAGTTTAAAAACCCTCGACTCACACTCTCGTGGTCTTATCTCAGATCTTACTCCTAAAGCCCTATGCCTGCTCTCGCTAGCCCATAAGTGTTTAGAAAATAATTTTTGAAAATTTAATAAGTCTAATTCGTTTTAAAGCGCTCTCGCTGTATTTAAATCGAATGCCTAACTTTAGCTATCCGGTTAAAATCTCACACTCTCGTGGTCTCGACCTAACCTATTTCACTTCTCTTACTCTCATAACAAGAAGCTTGATTTTAATTATAAAAAGTCACAGCCAGAATATAAGTTCTTAATTGTTTTTAGCTTAGATTCAATTTATCTGTTTGGTTTGGTTTATTACATACCGACTCAATTAACTTTAGCTACTCATATTTATTAAACCAACAGACAGATACAAAATGAAACTAAAAAATATTAAAGCATGCATTATATAGAAACTTAATATAAATAAATAAATAAACTCAATATAAATTGCAAAACAAAAATCTGAACAATTTAGTTCTTAGGCTCCTTCTTCCACAAATTGGCAAGCTCGGAGTGTCGGAATTGAAATAAAATAAAATAACAAGTTTTGAGGCTTAAAGAAATTAAATTGAAATAACAATTTCCTAATGTTGGAAATTGTTATTAAAGGGTTTGGAAATAAAAAGAAAAAACACAACAAGAACAAAAGCTGGAAAATAAATGGGTTGAAAGAAAAAACGACAGAGCTTCCGCATAAAAATTCAATAATAAACTTTGTCCTTTCTTCATCTGCATCTTTGGTATTTATAGCAGAGGAATTTGGCAGTTGAGGAGTAGTAGCGTGGGCTTTGGTTGTTCTGTTTTGAGAGAATCCAGGAGAACTGGTGTACTGGGTGTTGCTGAAGTTGAGAGAAAGTAGGAGTCTCTGAAGACTCGTTGCACGTTCTCAATTAAATTCAAACAAATTAAATAATTTTTTCTTGTCACGTTCGTGACATGGTGTAACGGTCAGATTTCCTCAAATAAGCGCGTCACGGTCGTGAGGATATTGTGACGATCGTGATACCTCTAATTAGCGCGTCACGGTCGTGAGGATGTTGTGACGACCGTAAGAGCAACAAAATATGCAGCTTTTAGCAGAATTGATCTCTTCCTTTTCTTTTCATGCTAGATTTGGTTCATTTGATCTTTTTCTCATAATTTGGCTCTATACATGTTATACCTGCAATGTGACATAAAAAACTCGAACAATCGGGAGTTAAAAAGATCAATGTACGATAAAACGGACTAAAAACATAGTAATAATGCGATACGATTTCTCGTTATCAGATCTCATCCAGAAATTGACCAGGATGTCGGCTCTGTTACCAATTGAAATTCTGGCATGACAGATCCCAGGTGTCCTACAGGATGTTGAGATATCTGGTCTGACAGAAACAACAAGGAAATGCATATAACAATAACAGTAGTGAAAAGAATAAACAACAGAAATAATAGTTAACCTAGTTCAGTGCAAACTCACCTACTCTGGGGGCTACCAAGCTAGGAAGGAAATCCACTATCAGTAGTATCAATTTGAAGCTAAACAATCCCAATTTACAACTTCTTACTTAATCCTTACCCAATGAAACTTCTACCTAAGAGTTCCTCGCTCCTAGTATATGAGCATTCCCACTCACTTCCCTTTAATCACACACTGTGATTATAATAGAACCTTACAAAGAAAGAGAAGAACATTTCTTCCAAGACAAACTTGATTTTTCTTTAAAGCTTCAATAAATAACACAAACACTCATGCTTAAAAGCTTAGAGTGGACAACATACAACTCAATAAACTCAATCTAACCCTAATATCAGAATGATAATAGAGTGGCTCACATAATACCAACTCCCCTAGAGAGTGGTTCACAAACAAAGCCATAATGTTTACATCTTTTCTATTCACGGCTTGTTCTTAAAATTAGGTTACAATGCTTCTATTTATAACCTATTTCCCAACTGTATTTAGGCCATCAAAACACAACATATTTGTTGTTACAAATTCTGCAAATTAACCTCCAATAAAATAGTTCTTCAATCATTAGTTTCCTAAATAATCTCCTTATTTGGAAAGTATATATTTCTTTGTGAATTCTGATTGAAACTTCCAGACCTTTAAATCAGCACCATCATATTTCCAGACGTTTTAAATCAGCTTGAAGATCTTCTCCATAAAAATAGGAACATTTAAATCATTAGTTGCAAGATCTTCTCCATAAAAATAGGAACATTTAAATCATTAGTTTCAATATCTTCTCCATAAAAATAGGAACATTTAAATCATTAGTTTCCTAAATAGTCTCCCAATGTCCTTTTTCATAAAACCAATTAAATCTGGACTTGCTTCTAATTACTCTCCTTGACCTGCACATATAGATGAGGCGTATCTGATAGATGCTCATCAAATTAAATCATATATGTCAAGAGATAAACAACAACAACACATGTTATAACAGAGACAGGTGTCATGACATCTCCTTTGAGATATGTCTGAGGCACACATATCAACAGCACCTGTTGTAGTGGAAATTACAATAATAGTTTCTGTTATAGAAGACAAGGATGTCTTGATACCACCTTCAACTTCTGCCTGATACACACATTGCAGTAGCACCTGCTGTTCTGGACCCAGATGTCATGACACCTGTTGTAACACATGACAACAGTATTGTCATGATAGTTGAAAATGTTTCAACATCAGGTTCAGTATATGTACTGATGTTTGAGAAACCATGTTAGGACTTCTGATCTGACATCTTGTACCACCCGTAGTGGTGTTCTATTCTTATGTCAAGACATTCTTCATGACATTTTCTCGAGCAATATGTTTTGCAAAAATTGTTGCCAACTCAGAACTTACAATCTCCCCATTTGGAAAACTTTTGGCCAAAATCTAACTTTGACATTCAGATCAATTGATGAATATCCACATTCATACTCTCAAGCAATAACTACCTGATTTACTTCAGTATTCTCTATATTTTCTTTCCAGGGCAAACCTTCTACTTCATCATTCTCCTGTATGATTAGATAGAATCTCTTTGGATACAATGTAGACAATCATCCTAGATAATGTCCTAACAAAAGTTAGAACATATTCCACACACCAATACATCATCACCATGATTCTTGATATGCTCTACCAACTGGACTTACTATAGCATAGTAATCCAAGAACTTAAGACCTTCAACAATATTGTGCCACCAGCTTGAATCAGAACTCCAGAAAGTGAAATAAACTCTTATCCACCTTCAAAAAGAACAAAACTCCTTGGGTATTCAACCTTCAAAGGTACATTATTTTTTAGTTTATATGATCATCCATGTACTCTGAAATGCAAGAAAACCTCAAGTGCACAAGTTGTTAAGAAGGTTTGACCAAAAAGTCAACATTTTCAAGTCAAAGTTCCAAAGACTACAACTCCTATAAATTTCAACATTTTTAATGCTTATTTTTTAAAAATGACTCTTCCCAACATTCTCTTAAAATTTTCTTCACATGACAAGATCCAATTATGCTTGGAGGATCATCAAAAGTTTGGATAGCTTATAGGTCATTTGTGGACTTGGTGAAATTTGGCACATTTTCAAGTGACTTTTTCTCAACTTTCAAGGATCAAAACTCTCTCAATTTTCAACGTATGGAGCTAATTCTTCTTTCTATCTACTAGTTGATATGTCCTTTACAAGTTTGCTTCAAGGATCAAGATCAAATTATGCTTGGAAGGGCTTTGAATTTGTTGAACCATTATAGGTCATTTTCTGCCTCAAATACTTAGAATTTTTCTAAGTATGATGACTAGTTTGTCATGGAAACTTCAACACTTCATAAATTTCTCCTCAAATTTCCAAATGAAACCTTTCTTGACACATTGTAAACTAGGATATGAGGACAACACATTGTAAGAAGAATGATTGCAAAAATGTCTCTTGTGCTTGATGCCCCATGAATTTGAAAATGGTTGCTTGAAGCTGAAGTTTACACTGTGATCCGATTTTTTTAATCACTATAAATCTAATTAGAGATCAAATTAAGATTAAATTTCGAACCAAATCAAGTTTAACAAGTGTCCAGAAGTTAGTTAACACTTAAAACACGCAAAATGGCTAAGTTTTGGCTAATTGAAAGTCACACTTCTCTGATGATTGAGGGTGCACACGATTACAATGAATTTTGGATCATTCACCCTCCCTCAAAATTACATTCACTTCCTCTATAAATAGGGAAATCATTCCCTTCATTTTGCAAGCTTTAGATAGCCAAAGAACCCCTGCCAAACTCACTCCAAAGCTCGTTTTTCTCAGTTTCGAATTCACCATTTTTGAGATTCTAGTTCCAAATTCTTGACTCCATCACCTTCCTTGATCTTCATTGAAGCTAAATCAACCAAGAGCAAACCAAATCATTCACCGAACCAAGCTATCCAAATCCAGTTTCAGAAGCTTTTGAGCTCATTTCGTTCAGGTAGAATTCAACATCAATTTGATCCAAATAAGTTACCACAATGTAGTCCTTGGTTTGTTGAAGCTCATGCTTCTTTCAGTTTGCATTTTCATATTGATTTTAGTATTTATTTTTTAAAATAGTTTTCAAACTCCTTCTTGTTTTCTTCATTTTACTATGCACTCAGTTTAAATAAATTGCAATGGTGTACATGGTTTGAATGATGATGAAGAGACTAATCTAACAAAATAAGTCTCGGCCTCTATGATTTCCATTCCATGATTCACGATTTGATGCAAAAATTCGTTCAAGGTGGATGGCCGGAGGTTGAAGATGATTAGGTGTCATCATCCAACCATTGATAGTGTGCCATTTGAAATGATCTCAACGGCTTGAATTTTTATGTTGTCGTGTGTGTGAGTTTACTTGTCTCTACCATAGATGCACGTAGTTGGACCATCAGACTATCCACCTCAATTAATGAAATGATCTTTAGTTCTTTCAAGATCTATTGATATTTACAACTTTCATTTATTCTGGTTCGACTCATTACTAGTGTTTTTGTAGTGGTTATAACCTCTTTGTTGATGTGATGTTCTACAGTTGCCCCTTAGGATGTCTTTGAGCTAACTCATTGCAATTTGGTTTGATTAGGATAGAAAGAATATTTAAACTTGTTATGATTTATTTCACATGAGTTGTTCATACCACTTTTATTTTCTATGTTGTATTTTCCTTTTAGAGTTGATGAGTGGTTGGGTTTATATATCCATTTTTTTCATTTTTTATTATATTTTCTCTGGCTTAATAAAGTGTGGGTAATGTAACCTATACTTACTCTCTTATTAAGTATTTTTAAGAGTTGACATTTATAATACATAAGTGTGTTATAAATAATGTGATTAGTTGTTATATATTGTGGCTTAATGTGATAAGAAGAAAGGTGACGTATAACTTGGGATGTGTTCGCACATGGATTTTGCACGAACAAGTCGTTGGCCTCCTCTGCGAGAGATTTACTTGCGGGACTAGCCAAACAAGTCCCAAGACTGCTCTGTTTGATTAGTTATGTTGCGAACTCTTGTAATGTAGAACGGTAAAAGGGTTTATGCGTATATTTTTGGTATTTTTTGTGTTTATAGAAAACTCTCGCTTTATGCTTGAATGAAAAGGCGAAAAAGCAAAGAAAAGCGAGATAGAAAGGATAAAGACAAAGGCAAGTATTTTAAATTGACTTGGAATTAAAATGACTTGAAATAAATAAGTTTTTGGATGTTGTCATACATTTTCTTAGGGGTTAACTCGTTTCTCTGGTGCTCGATGCTTTGAGTGTGTCCCTTTTACAATGTGAAGAAATGTGACCTTGAATAATGAAAATGAAATCTACTTATATAGACATATAAAATAACTATTGGACATTTTCCAACAAATAGGGCTTTGACACCTGTCAACCTATTTTCCTAGTAACCACCACTACTTTATCCCACTCCTTGGAGCAATTTCTTTATAACTCTCTGGATCTCTTCATCGAGATATATTCGACATAGTGGATTTTGTGAGATGCGTTGAAACACTTCGAATTCCTTCTGGACTTCTTCATCGCGCCTGTTGTACGTCGACCCTTTTTGTTAAGTTTCTTTTTCCTCTGGCTGGGTCGAAACTCTTTCTTCTTGGCATGTTCATAGATTTTCTTCTAAACATACTTTTTTGAGTCATTCGAAATCTCCAGCCAACAAATTGCTCCTAAAAGGCCAGTTTAGACAGATAGGTAGCCGACCAAAAAGCTTGGCCTTTTGGAATTTCTTGAGTGATTTCGACGCATTCTTTGACCGTTGATTTGCACCAATCAATTATTCACATTTTTTCGGATTGAGACAGCCTGTCACATCCGTCATGATTCCACTTTTTGCGCCACAACTTCCAATATAGGTAATAATGGCCTAAGTCGTGGGGAATCCCAACCACTCCCATTTTTTGGCATTGCACGCATTCCCAACATGAGATACTTGCATGCGTTTTGGATATAAATAGCCCTTTCCCTTGCTGATACAAACTTTCTCTCTTTTTCCAAACATATTTCTACACTTGAAAAGCACTTTTGCATTTGCAAAACTGTTCATCTTCTTCAATTGTTCATCTTCTCCTACATTTGAAACACCCTCGTCTCTTAAAACAACCATGTCTGTCAAGACCGATCAAAATCATGTTGGAACCTTCGCTACTAGAAACAGTCCCCTGGATTTCTCTCTCTCAGAAGGGGAAATCCAACTGTTTCTTCCGCAACCTCCTACTAGAGGTTTTGGACAGGTTTCCTCTTGGAAACGTCAAATGTTGATCTCATATGCAATTGAAGACAAACTCTACACCTTCCATAGACCTCTACCCAAAACACCCAATCAATATGAGGAGGTTAGTACCTTCTTCCTTTGCTTTGAAAAAGTTGGTCCCCCATAATTTAAAAAAGGGGGACAATGTGATGTTAGGTTCATGTCTCAAAAAACTATACTTTGTCGTTCTATGCCCACATCCAGAAATCCCCAGATTCTGGCTTAGCTCGACAGGGTACAAGGCCAACACGGTGACTAGTGGAAAAGAGCTAGAATCTATGAAGCCATCCAACTGTCCAAAAATGCACATCGGGTTAACCCTAACATGATTTTGTTCTCTCTATACTCTTGGGAAGGTTTGACCAACACCTTCCACCTTCCATGCAGAATGTTGAGGCCAATATTGTTCAATGTGGCGGCTATTACAGGCCTTTCGCCTCTAGGAGATATTTTTTATCCATCTTTGTCTGTGAAGTACACTTTCAACTTCACTCGTGCTAGCCTTCAGGGCTTCATCGAAGACCATCACGCTAAATCTAACATAGTGTTTGACCAGGAGCACATAGCCTTTATGACTCTATGGTTGTCTTATTATCTATTTTGTCCAAGCCCTCTGCAAGTGGCCAAACAATACATCTCCCTAGCAATCCAAATACACAAATGCCACAAGATTTCGATGGGGAAGTTGTTGTTAGCTTCCCTCTACCAAAATTTAGGGACGTCGGCCCACAAGATAACATTGTTGGCTGAGGTCGATAGGTCCCTGAATATTTTGGGCCATGTATGGCTGCTGCAACATTGGTTGAATGTTGTTTATGAACACACGCTAGTATAACCTCCTCTAGGTGCAATGGATAAATTGATGGATAAGCACCCCACATAGGGGGTTCGATTGGCTCTAATGAACCTCTAGGAGACCTCCTCAAAAAGCCTCTTTATGAAGTTCCTCAACATGTTCGTTGAGACAACTACTTTCGTCGAAGGTATGGAACCTTTTGTCGAAAAAAAGTTTGGGCCTTCTTGGTTTAGAAATCCCTTTTCTGGCACTACTCCAGTATCATCAGCGGATTCGAATGTTGTTTGGAGGGTCTTTCTGACCCCCACTATGCTATCTTACCAAATTGAGCCTAAAGCCTATGGCTATACCAACTACCATCCTAATTTGGTGGCTCGACAGTTTGGTTTGAGCCAAATGCTGCCCAAATCCCTTGTGAAACACCCTTCCGACATCATCTGGTCAGGAATAAAACTCAACATTGTGGGCTACATGGCATGCAAAAAATTCACAAGGAACCAGATCCTAGAGCTGCCAACTTTTCATTTTGAAGCCTTGTTTAGTACTACTCAAGAGTTCAACATCTGGTGGGCGAACTACCAAACAGAGCATCTCCAGAGAGTTCTCTTCCTGGAAAATATGGTGGATGCCTTGGCTAACTTGGCCAAAAATGCCAAGACAGACACCCAAGTTGCTGACACCGACGTGCCTCCTTGAAGGGTAACTTTCGACATCCCTTATTTCCTGATATATATCTTGTTGTATGTGTGTCGCTCCCGGTATTTTCATCCTAGTACAAACACGAAAGTGGCGCGGAAAAGGTAGAGTCGCCAGCCAGGCATTTTTATCCTGAATGAATGGGAAAGGTAATGCTGCACAAACCTGAGGAAGAAGGAAAGGACAAGGTCTTGCGAACCAAAGATCTGGATTCGGAAGTCGGTTATGACCTGGGAAGGTATTAGCACCCCAGATCGTCCTCCTTACCCGACGGGAATCACACTTGCTTGCTTGCTTCAAAGGGTGAGAAAATAAAGTGCTGCTGAATAAAAACTGCTAACTAGAATGGAAAATGAAATGAGAAAGGGACTGGAAAAGAGAGAATGAAAAGAAAGAATGGGGAAAATGTAGGGAAAATAAATAATGTGCTCGAACGGGCCCTACCCCGCTGCCTACATACCTCATCGGGAAAATGAGGATCAGAGTCGACGTAGTTCGCCTAACTAGGCGGGAACTGTGTTTGTGTTTTTATGGCTGGAACTGCGTATGTCTATGCTCAGGTGTTGCAGGCTCGTCTGGTACGAGGGCGTTTACCGTCTTGCAAATGAGACAAGTTGTCGCAAGTTCGCGTTCAGAATAAATGAGGTGAGAAAAGAAGTTCCCGCAGGAAAGCCGCTTATTGTTTGTTTTTTCTTTTTCAGAGTTTTGTATGAATTTAGCACAAGGAAGTGAATTCAAACTCTTTTCCATGGAATGTGTACTTGCTACTACATTCCAAGATGGAATAATAGAACAAGCACACCAAGTAAGGAGAATTTATCCAAGACTTGTTTCCATGAATTAGGGTTTAAGTTCACTAGCCTGTTGAACTTTATTAAGTGTTTTTGTAGCTTTAGTGAAGAACTATATTTTATGTTTTTCTTTGTGAAACAACCCCTTGATAAGACTAGTGCATCATGGTAGACAAGCTTACACCATTCCAAGATGGAATGAATGCAAGTGCCCCATGGAATAAGGCTATACACAAGGGATCCTTTCATGCATTTATTAAGTATTTTTGGATTTGTTTTAAGATGAGAAGAGAATACTTAAAAGGCAAAGGTCAAAACTAATGGGGGACTAAGATACAACCCTAAATCATCCTATTATATACAAAGAGGTGATCTTATGGTTAATGAGGTATTCTATCTTAAAGAGAAGAAAGAACAAGTTAGAATTCAACTTACTTCCTAAGGAAGTTAAGTTGAATCTAAAGAGAGAAAAAACGGACCTATGAACAAAACACCAATGTGCTAAGGAAAAACAAATAAACATGCATAAGAGATAAGTAATGAAGTAATTACCTCATCTTCCCCCCTACAAAACAAATGTTAGCATGATAAAGAAATATGAACAATTATGACATGGAAAATTTCAATAACAACTCACACTAGTTAAGGAAAAATGTTAGTGAACTTCTAAGGTTAATACCTAATCCCAAAGCATCCTGTAAGGTAACAAACTTAAAAAGTCAGTAGCTAATTCAATTCAAAAGTTTATAAAGCTACAAAGGTACAGAACCTCAAACTATGCCCTAAAACGAATCTAAACCCCAATAAGATCTAAGGTAAAGTTACATGGGGAAACTTAAAGGATTAAGTAATCTAAAAAGGCTTAAACCCTAAAGTGAATGGAAAATCCAAGGGCTAATCATCTTATTAAATTCTCCTAGTGGATAATGCTACAAGGGATGAAGACCTAAGTAAAACAAATTCAAGCTATATGAGTGATGGTGTGAACATAAGAGAGAATGTAGGTGAAACTTCAAAGAGAAGAAAACCTTAAGATAAGACTCAAACATGAACAAAAGGATTTGAAATCCCCGTACTAAACCCAGGGGCTTAACAACAAAATAAAATGGGAATTACACTTGGAAAATGTTCACAAATGATGGGTTAAGAAGCATCCTAAGGTTAAGTGCTCAAATTAGGGTTTTGAAAGTTCTTTAAGGGACAAATGAAGTTCAAATAGAAACAAAAAGATTATAAAATGAGATGGACAAGTATGGATGACCACAAAACATTTATAAGACTCAAAACAAGGATAAGATGAAGTTAATTCATGTGTAAATGGCATTGGAGGTGTTTGAGATGGAAGGAGAAAGAAGATTATGTCAAAATGGAGACAATGGTGACTTAAGGTTCAAGTAAACCCTAAAAAACAAAAGTAAAGGACCAAATGATTGCACTCTACACTTAAGGACCTCTAATATGACTCACAAGAACCAGAAACAAGACCTTAGACTAATGGCATGAATGCCTTACTCAAATGGAGATGGGAGGAGCTTCTAAAACGGCCAAAAAAGGAAAAGGACTTAATAAACTTGTAAAAAATATCAAATGACTTAGAAAAATTATGAAAATAAATATTTGAGATCACAATCCAAAGAATGACTTATTTACAAAAATTCTCACAGAAATTTCTATTTTTGATTAATCAAATGAAGTGTGGAATGCAATTAGGGTTTATGAACATACAAGTGAAAGAATGGACTCAAAAAGATATAAACATGACCTAAAAATCCAGAGAAAAATATTTTGGTAATGTTTGATGGAATAAGAAGACAACACAAAAAGAATGGCATATTTATCATGCATGGTTTGGGAGAACAAAAATTCACAAGATGGCATATCAAGAATGGTGGAAATTAAGAAACAAATAAAGTGAAAATTAATTATGATCTCAAAAATGAACAAAGATAAAATCTAAAATGATGGAAAATAAAAGAATATTATGAAGAGTGTCCTTGAATTATTCTGGAATTTTTGGAGGTTTTTTGATGTTTTTAAAAATAAGAAATGAAAATGTAATAAAAAGGAAAAAGAAATTGAAATGAATTAATGTGAATTGGGCCTGGGGGTGCAGAAAGTGAAGAAAACAACATGAATGAGCTTGAGTCAAATGTGCAGGGGGTGTGAATATGAACTAGGGAATTTTTACGTTGACTTGAGCATGTGACTGGCATGTGCGTTTTAATGCGCTGGCGCGTTTGTGGACGTTTGATCAAGTCAATCCAAGAGTTACGTTCTAAAGTTGAGGAAATTAGGGCATCATTGTTCAGATGACCGGAGATGAATTCCGGTCATCTTCTCTGGCCATGCTCTGCTAGGGCTTTCCCATTTCACCGTAAAAATGAAATCTAAAGGCATCATCTCACTCGTCTCCTCTCACGGATCACAAATACATCTTCAAAACTCATTTATGGTTCCTAAAATGATCAAATCGAAGGCAAACATTAACCAACCTAAAACTGTATCTAAGCATCTAATATGCCTATCAACTAGCCAGTGGTGCCATTGCTTCTATCAAGCTTCAATTGACATGAAAACACTGAAAAACAATAAATTCGAACAAGCAAGTTTTCAGACCATACCTGAATTTGCAGTGTGATCAATAGGTTGCTAGAATACCAGAGAGGAGGTTCCAAGGATTGCTTGATCTTGCTTTGACACAACAAGAGTGAAATAAACACTCTGTACCTTGTGAATCTTGAGATATTGAGGACAATTCAATGAGGATCAAAATTATGCAGAACCAGTTCCTTGGCAATTGAAGGGTATCAAGCCATGAAAATGGAGCTACACACAATGTTGATGATGAATTGAATAAGAATGAAGCGGGAGAGATGAGGATTGAGAGGTTTCAATTCAATTTGCAGTGTGTACTCAATAATGCAGTTGATGATTCTTGAGGCTTCAAGCTATGCCATCCATGGAGGTTATGCTGAAGATGATGATGAATATAAATTGAGGGAAATTGAGATTGAATTGATGAAGATGAAGGTAGCTCGAAGTAAAATGCAGAGAGAACTTGATGAAGTTCTATGGAGTGAATGCAGTGAAAAATGGCTGAGAGCTTCAAAATGCAGTTGATGATTCTCTTTTATAGGCTCCTTGACCAAGGGTTAGCAGTTAGAACCATGGTTAAATGGCTTGATTAAGTAAGTTGAGTTGGTTATGCAATGAGTTAAGTTTGTTATGCAATGGAAACTTCTAGAATTGGCATTGCACGAGTCCAATCATATGAGGTGAGATTCATGGAAACTATGATGAGGATGAGTGAAGTGTAATGGGGCTAGCATGATCAACTTATGCAGCATGCCTATGGTTTGAATTTGAAGAGGGTTCATGGCAAGTGAGTTGATCATGCACTCATGTGATGATGCATCCCTCAAATGAGCTTATGGACATGAAGTTTGTGATCACAACATGTGAATTGAAGCATGTAAGCTGAACTGAAGTGTGATCCCTTATGCCTTAGCCTGCAAGAAACCAGATTGTATGTTGTGATCTTACATGAGGTGTAACTTCATGATCAAGGAATCCATGGATGAAGTTCTTATACTCAATTTGAAGAGAAAAGATCATAGAACAAATTTGATGTTCAAACCATGATGGGATATGTCCTCTAAGTTGCTTGAAATTATCATTGAAAAACATGATCCAAGACTGCACCAATGCCCTGCACGAATTTGCCTTGGCATGCCTTCTATGGCCTATGCTTGACCAGTTGTGACCTCTCTACTTCAGCCCATCATAACTTCCAACCATTGATCCTATGGAAAAACCTTGAACATGAAAGTTGTAGTAAACATGTAGGTGAACAACTTTGTAGTTCAAAAAAATTTGATTTGAAGTCTTATTGACCAAGTAAAATGGCTTGACATTTGATCCACCACATGTTTGACAAATTGCCTTGCAGGGCACGTGCGTTGGCCAGCTTCTTGCCTCGCCCATGACCTAGTTTTGCCTTGATTTTCCTCAACTTTGCAAGATCATATCTTTCTCATTTTTTATGATATGGAAGAGTTCCACCTATTGATTTGAAGCTCAAGATGCCCTCTTTAATTGGCTCCAAGTAGAATTTTCATATCTTTCATATTTTGGGAGAAGGCCTCATTCAAAGTAGCTACAAAAATAGCTAAAACTTGCCATTTTTGGAAACCCTAATTTTCCAAAAATGGTAAGTTTTGGTTTTCTTGATTTCTCTTGATTCCTTCATCATTTCTTGATCAAATTTGGACCATAGGATCCTTGTAACCCTAATTTCATGATTTTGATTTCAAAAAGTCAGGAGTTGACTTTTTCCTCAGCATGGTTGACTTTTCCCCAAATTCCTGATTTTCAATCATCTGACCAATTGAACCCCTTCCAAAATGAATTTGTGGATGAAATTTGAACCCTATACACTTGTTGTCATATAGAAAACAATGGAATCCACTTTTGCTCAAAAATTCATGGAGAAGTCTTTCACAAATGAAACCCTAATTTGGACCATTTCATCAGGAGATGTTGCATTGCTTGCTTCCATGGAGTCATTCACCTCTTTCCAAGACTTGAGGCTTCAAATGGAGATATGTGGGATGTTGTGGACCCCTTGTACATGATTGAGGAGCTTTGTGGCCTCTTGATTGCCTTTGTATAGCCTTCACTTGCTTCAATACTTGACCACATGCCTTTGCCTTAGCTATGCTACACATGATGCAATTTTTTTTTGTTATTTTATGAACTTATGTATGTTAAATGCTATGCACAATGTTGAAGAAATGAGAGGGAAAATTTTGAGGTATTACAGTTGCCCCTATTCAATCATTTGCAAGCTTGAATGAATAATTGCAAAAGCTTTTAGACATTCAAGGTATGGAGTGATTGAATACTCGAATAAAACCTGGAAATTTGAACTCGGTGGATAATAGAAATGCCATCTGCCCTTTATTTATATTTTTTTGTTTTGACCTCTGAATAGGTAGTGGAAATAGAACCAGGTGGAATATAATCAATGCAATAACCTGCACTGTGACTGCTGAGCGAATCAAGCCACAACAAGGGTGCATGTTGGCGAAACAGGGCTTAACGAGACTGTTAGCGAAACAAAACTCGACAATGTGACTGTTGGGCGGACCAAGCCCCAAAGAAAACACGTGAGTGCTGAGCGAATCAAGCCACGGAAGATGCCTGTTGGCGAAACAGGGCTTAACGAGACCGTTAGCAAAATAGAACTCGACAATGTGACTGCTGGGAGGACCAAGCCACAAAGAAAACACGTGACTGTTGAGAGAATCAAGCCACGAAAGGTGTCTGTTGACGAAACAGGGCTTAACGAGACCGTTAGCGAAACAGAACTCGACAATGTGACTGCTGGGCGGACCAAGCCACAAAGAAAACACGCGACTACTGAGCGAATCAAGCCACGGAAGGTGCCTGTTGGCGAAACAGGGCTTAACGAGACCGTTAGCGAAACAGAACTCGACAATGTAACTGCTGGGAGGACCAAGCCACAAAGAAAACACGTGACTGCTGAGCAAATCAAGCCACGGAAGGTGCCTGTTGACGAAACAGGGCTTAACGAGACCGTTAGCGAAACAGAACTCGACAATGTGACTGCTGGGCGGACCAAGCCACAAAGAAAACACGCGACTGCTGAGCGAATCAAGCCACGGAAGGTGCCTGTTGGCGAAACAGGGCTTAACGAGACCGCTAGCGAAACAGAACTCAATAATGTGACTGCTGGGCGAACCAAGCCACAAAGAAAACACGCGACTGCTGAGTGAATCAAGCCACGGAAAGTGCATGTTAGCGAAACAGGGCTTAACTAGACCATTGTACAAAACAGAGCTCGAAAATGTGACTGCTGAGTGAATCAAGCCACAAAGAAAAATGACAAAAATGACTTGGAAAGACAAAGATGTCTGGAAAATGGTATAAGTATCTTCTGTGGGGAATATCTCAGCTTGAAAAGACGCCCTGGGTCATATGTAATATGTCTCAAAACTGGCCCATACTGGTATGCATATGTTTGAGTTTATTGTGTAATGCTCTATGATGATGGAAATGCTACGCTTTGGAGGATGTAAATGCAATGATGATAATGCACATGCGAATGCAAAGAGATCTCCTGATAAGAGACTACAAGTATCCCAGATGGCTTGACTAGGGAGAACTGGTGATCACTGCACTGATCTGGTCCATCCTGATAAGGAAGAAACAACTCTGCGGGGAACGTTGTTAATAATACGCCGACTCTGAATTGACGTAGTTGCCAAAAATAAATTGGACTTTAAGATTGGATAGCCAAGACCCTGCTGGAGATGGACCCTTCTTGAACTTTGGTGGGGAAGCGGGGACATCCTGACTTGGCTGGGAACTAGAGGTATGGCTCTGCTGAGGAAGCAAATTATTGGGAGAGGAAAGACATTCCTTGCACTGCTGGGGATTTCCCTTGTTTTGAATGAAAACTCCTTCTTGAGGAGGACCAACATCTCTTGTCATTAATGCTGGAGAAGAACTTCAACTTCACTTCTGCTGGGGATGACAGGAGACACACGGGGAGGCACCTTTTCTGGTTCAATTATAATGAAATGCTCCTCCTAGAAATCTGCTTTAGCTCTGTTAGCAACATTTGTACCTGCACCTGCGTAAACACAACTGATAGTGCATGCAACACGGAGAGTTAGTTTGGACCTGTATGCCTCAGGCTCATAGCATGAATCATTATCTAGGCCTCTCGACACCCTTTTAGAGTTGTATTAAATGTTTTTGTCCTCCTGCATGAGTTAGAAAGCATTCAAATATTCACAATCACAATATAAATCACAATTTGATGTACGTTTTCGCAATCAATCAATGTTAGATGAAAAACAAAAACAAGAAGAAAATAGTCACAAATTGACTGAAATTGAATTTTATTGATTTGAAAAATGGCCATGAATAGGCATTACAAAGGAAGTAATTCCCTGGAAAGAGGAAATAGCCAAAAAGGAAAACAAACTATCCTATCGGAAATGTGAGAAGTGGATCTCATCAAGTTTCAACCCGGTTATGACTCGTATATCTTCAAGACTATCCGCTCACTCTGCCCCTTGAGAAAGGTGATTGAACTGGTATTCGACCCTTAGAATAACCTCAGTTGCAGACGGGTTACGAGTTTCGCAGATCGCAGTCATTTGTGTTAGTCCCTCTTTTGCGTGGATCGCCCTTTCGGGTTTTTAATCCACCGGGATACCCTTTTTTGCCTGAGCTGTCCAATGTGACTTTTCAACTCAGTGGGTGTACATTTTTTTTTCAAGATTTCCCTAATTTTTTCCCGAGCCATTTATTCTGTTTGTGGCTCGCCGGGATGCCCATTTTTGCCTGGATCTTTATTCAGTTTTTATCCAGCGGGTCTTTTTACACGAAGTATTTTCTAACTGCGTCTGTGTTGACAGGGGAATGGAAGTCGTATCCATCCATGGTTGTCAGCATCAAGGCTCCACCTGAGAAAACTTTTTTAACCACGAATGGTCCTTCATAGTTAGGTGTCCATTTTCCCCTGTGTTCGTTAAGAGAAGGAAGAATCCTTTTCAGCACTAGGTCACCTGGTATGTACCTTTGTGGTCGTACCTTCTTGTCAAAAGCCTGCTTCATCCGCCGCTGATACAACTGTCCATGGCATACAACTGCTAGACGTGTTTCTTCAATGAGGCTCAATTGATTGTATCTAGACCGGAGCCACTCAGCTTCATCTAGCTTAATGTCCATCATTAACCTTAACGAGGGGATTTCCACTTCAATTGGTAGGACTGCCTCCATACCATATACCAGTGAGAACGGGGTTGCCCCTGTTGAGGTACTCACTGATGTTCTGTACCCATGCAACGCAAATGGTAGCATCTCATGCATGTCTTTGTATGTTACAACTATCTTCTGCACGATCTTCTTGATGTTTTTGTTGGCCGCCTCGACGGTGCCATTCATCTTCGGGCGATATGGAGAAGAGTTGTGATGTTCTATTTTGAAATCCCGACACAAGTCAGCCATCATCTTGTTGTTGAGATTAGAACCATTATCAGTAATGATACTTTAGGGAATTCCATACCGGCAAATGATGTATTTTTTAATAAACCGGGCTACCAGTTGTTTAGTAACATTGGCATAAGACGCCGCTTTGACCCACTTCGTGAAATAGTCTATAGCAACCAGGATGAAGCGGTGACCGTTGGAAGTTGTCGGCTCAATCTTGCCAATCATATCAATTCCCCACATGTCGAATGGCCATGGTGAAGACATGACACTCAAAGTATTCGGAGGCACATGGACCTTATCAGCATAAATCTGACACTTGTGACATTTACGAGAGTATCTACAGCAATTGGATTCCATGGTGATCCAATAATATCCCGATCTCAACAATTTCTTGGCCATAACATGTCCTCCAGCATGGGTACCAAAGGAGCCTTCATGAACCTCTTGCATCAACAGGTCTGCTTTGTGTCTATCCACGCATCTGAGCAAAACCATGTCGAAGTTTCGCTTGTATAGCACACCATCTTGATTCAAGAAGAAACCACCTGCTAGTCTTTTGAGGGTCTTCTTGTCTTTACTGGATGCCCCAGCCAGGTATTCTTGAGTTTTCAAGAAGTGCTTGATATCATGATACCAAGGTTTGTTATCTTCACCACTGTCAACTACAAAGACATAAGCAGGTCTTTCAAGACGGGAGACCATGATTCGAGGCACGAAATTCTCTTGACAAACTTTAATCATGGATGACAAAGTGGCTAGAGCGTCAGCGAACTGATTTTTGTCTCGGGGAATATAATCCAACTTGACTTTGGTGAAGAAAGTTAGCAGCCTCCTAGTATAATCCCTGTAAGGAACCAAATGAGGTTGATGAACTAACCATTTTCCATTGACTTGGTTCACCAGCAGAATCTCCGAAGATCTCGAGGTTCTTGACTCGCAAGTTGATTTCCTCTTCAACCCCCATAATGCAAGCTTCATACTCTGCCTCGTTGTTAGTGCATTTGAAAGTCAACCGGGCAGCTAAAGGTGTATGGACCCCTTCTGGTGAGATGATAACAGCACCTACTCCGCTTTCGTTCATGTTCATAGCTCCATCAAACATCAACTTCCATTTGGATTCAGGGTCTGGCCTCTCCTCTGGAAGTGGTTCTTCACAGTCTTTCAACTTGAGGAACATGATGTCCTCATCTGGAAACTCGAATTTCATGGGTTGATAATCGTCGATCGGCTGCTGAGCCAGGTATTCTGACAATACACTTCCTTTGATTACTTTTTGCAAAGTGTAATGGATATCATACTCAGTTAGTATCATCTGTCATCGGGCTACCCTTCCTGTTAGAGTCGGCTTCTCGAAGATATATTTCACAGGATCCATCTTGGAAATTAAGAGAGTGGTATGAGTCAGCATGTACTATCTTAGTCGGCGAGCAGCCCATGCCAAAGCGCAACAAGTTTTCTCGAGTAGTGAGTAGCATGTCTCACAATCGGTAAACTTTTTGCTAAGGTAATAAATGGTGTTCTCTTTTTGACCAGACTTGTCTAGTTGTCCCAGCACACATCCCATCGATCCTTCAAGCATAGTAAGATACATGATCAAAGGTCTCCCTGGCACTGGAGGCAAGAGAATTGGAGGTTCTAGCAGGTACTCCTTGATTCGGTCAAAGGCTTGCTGACAATCTTCATTCCATTTAATGGCCTGATTCTTTCTCAGAAGCTTAAAGATGGGCTCACACGTGGCTGTTAGCTGAGAGATAAACCGTGCAATGTAGTTTAGTCTCCCTAAGAAACCACGCACTTGCTTCTCAGTCTTTGGCTCAGACATCTCTTGAATGGCTTTTACTTTGGCTGGATCAACCTCAATTCCCCTCTCACTAACAATGAAGCCAAGTAGCTTGCCGGAACGGACCCCAAAGGTGCACTTGTTCGGATTCAACCTCAATATGAACTTCTGGAGTCTGTCAAACAATTTTGCTAGATTGACCAAGTGATCTTCTTCTGTTTGGGATTTTTCTATCATATCATCAACATAAACCTCAATTTCATGATGAATCATGTCGTGAAATAGCGCCACCATCGCCCGTTGGTAAGTGGCCCCAGCATTCTTCAGACCAAACGGCATGACCTTGTAATAGAAGGTTCCCCAAGGCGTAATGAAGGTAGTCTTTTCCATATCATCGGGTGACATCTTAATCTGGTTATAACCCAAAAACCCGTCCATGAAAGAGAACACAGAAAACTGAGCAGTATTATCAACAAGCACATCTATGTGAGGCAGAGGGAAATCATCTTTAGGACTAGCCCTATTCAAATCCCTGTAGTCTACACATATCCTGACCTTACCGTCTTTTTTAGGGACCGGCACAATATTGGCAACCCACGGAGGGTAACTAGTAACGGCCAAGAAACCAACATCAAATTGCTTCTGTACTTCCTCTTTTATTTTGATTTCCATATCATGGCGTGTACGCCTCAACTTTTGCTTCACTGGCGGGCAGTCTTCTTTCAGAGGCAGCTTGTGCACCACAATGTCAGTTTCTAAACCAGGCATATCATGGTAAGACCAAGCGAAGACATCAACAAACTCTCGAAGCATGGAAATTAGACGAGTCTTGATAAATTCTTCTAACGCGGTCCCGATTTTAACTTCTTTCTTGTCTTCCTTGGTACCCAGGTTTATTACTTCGATGGCTTCTTCATGCGGCTGAATCATCTTCTCCTCCTATTTAAGTAGTCTGGCCAACTCTTCAGGTAGTTCACAATCTTCTTCACCTTCCTCATCGGCTTGGTAAATTGGATTATCAAATTCATACTTAGCCATAACAGGGTCTTCATTGATAAGATCTGGTGACGAGCACCTGCATGAATGGTGATTCATGCAAGGCTTTAGAAAGAGTTTGAGAAAATGAGAAACATTGCCATTTTAAAACTTTTCTTCCCTTTTTTTTTTGAAAAATGAAAGAAAAAATGAAAGACAGAGAACAACATGAATGTGAAATGTTAGCTTTATTTATGATTATGAATTGTGTTAGGAACAAAAGAACCCTTACAAAAAGCTATTATGCCCCGGGCAAGACATAGTGCTGGAGTACAAAAACAAAAATTATTACTCTTCGAAGGAGGTGACTGAAATAAGCCTTTCAGACGACCAGTTGCTAAGTTGAGTCCTTGGAACAGAAGGCTTGATCCATTCATCCAAGTCACAATCATTATCCACTGTGTCGTCCTGCACGGCATTGATGCTTCCGTAATCCACCATTCCCGCACTCGTGAAGGTAATCGGGCCTTGACGACCTCTAGCACTTTTTCTGGATGATGACTGCCCATGATGGTACCCAACCCCAAACATATCCTTCTTTTTTGGCACTTCTATTGGACTTCCCCAGCCTTCTCGCCTCCCCGATTCTACCACCTCAAGAGCTTTCTTATAAGAGGCTATGGAAACCCCTTTCTTTGGCTCTTCAGAAGAAGCTGCCAATGAAGATGCTTATTCAGTTTTCAGTGGCTCAAAAGCCTGACATGGAGTCTCGACTATTTCGCCATACATCTCCACATACTTGAATGAAGCTAGCAGACTGACGAAAATGTCCTCTTCCCCACTGACTGTTACAATTTGGCCCTCCCAGACAAATTTCAGCATTTGATGAAGTGTGGATGATACTGCTCCTGCTGAATGTATCCAAGTCCTTCCCAGCAAACAACTATATGCAGGTTGTATATCCATCACGTAGAATGTGGTATTGAAGATTTGTGGACCTACTTTAATTGGTAAATCCACCTCCCCAAACACTGATCTTCTTGACCCATCAAATGCTCTAACCACTAGGTCGCTGGGCTTTAGAACTACTCCATCATAATCCAACTTCAACAATTCCTTCTTAGAAAGAACATTCAGCGATGATCCGGTATCTACCAACACGTGAGAAAGTACTGCACCTTTACATTCTAAAGATATATGCAGTGCCCGATTATGAGCACGCCCTTCAGATGTTAGATCCATGTTCGTAAAACCCAATCCATGACTAGAATTGACACTAGATACCACCGCTTCTAATTGATTTACTGAGATATCCTGAGGCACGTAAGCCTTGTTCAGGATATTCAAGAGAGTTTTCCTGTGGGAGTCGGAACACATTAGCAAAGACAAGATGGAAATCTTCGATGGGGTCTGCTGCAGATTGTCCACAATCTTGTAATCACTCTTTTTGATAATTCTCAAAAATTCTCCAGCTTCCTTATCAAAGGTAATGTCTGGATCAGTCACTGACGTGGGCTCATTGACAACCACTGGATGCTTCCCTCTTGCTCTAGCCTGGGCTTCTGCGGTGTCTCTGGGTGGTATCACATTATTTCTTAGTGTTTCCCGCGCAAATAACCTTCCACTTCTAGTAAATCCCCCTACTCCAAAGTTTTCTACTTGAGCTGGGGTCGTGCTAGACATGGCTAAATCTTGTTTCTGGCTGTTACAATATACTTCGCCACCATAATTCCAGGGAATGGCTTTATCACTCTGATACATTATTGGCCCTGCAGTGGTAATCGTTATCGGTGTCACTCTGGCCCGTGGAGGAACTAGAGATGGATCGTAGAAAATGGTTATTGTGGAGACTTCGCTTTCTTTTACAACCTTGTCAAACTGTAAGACTCCTTCATTAATCATACTTTGGATCCCTTTTCTTAACTTCTCACAACCACTTGGCGTTTCAACACATCCTGGAAAATCACTTCCACAACCTGCAGACACACCCCTCAGGGCTAAACACGCTTTAACAACATTCAACGGAGTTTGCAGGTCGTCGACATTATACACCAAGTTTAGATTCTCCCCATTGTCAACTGCCCCAATTGTACCCCCGTGAGGAGGCATGGGGTTCTGTATTACATTGGGAGTAGGAGAAAAATTAATCGCTTTAGAATCCAATAGGTCTTGAACAACATACTTCAAGGCTTTGCAGTTTTCTGTGGTATGTCTAGGGGCTCCAGAATGAAATTCGCATCTGGCGTTTGTATCGTAACCTCCAGGAAGTTGTCCCAGCTTCGGGGGTTGCAATGTTTGGAGTTGAACCATTTGGAGCTGTAGGAGATTCATCAAAAGTTGTGAATAGGACATAGGCGGAGTTTCAAACTGCCTCTCTCTGGTCCTCTGAGAATAGTATGGACGAGGAGCTCTTTGTTGATACCCTATTTGTCGTTGTTGTTGTGGTTGTTGGACTTGTTGTTGAACAGGTTGAGCTGAGATAGTGACAGGGGCCACTTGCTGATAAAACCCTCTGTTACTTCCTCCCCTCTGCACGTACAATTCCCCAGTCTCTCCTTCTCTCCTCTTCAAGAAGGGTTTATTGACCCTAGAATTTGAAGCGCCCTCATTCTAAATCTTCCCTTGCTTGATCCAGCTTTCTATCCTCTTGCCAGTCAAGATGATATCTGAAAACTCACTTGAGGATCATCCAGCTAGCCTCTCCATGAAATGACCAGGGAGGATATCCAAGAACATGTCTACCATTTCTCTCTCCAGCAAAGGTGGTTGCACTCTGGCGGCCACTTCACGCCACCTTTGTGCGTAATCTTTGAAGCTCTCCGAGTTTTTCTGAGTCAGACTCTGAAGTTGAGTGCGAATGGGTGCCATGTCGATATTATACTGGTATTGCTTGAGGAATGCTTCTCCCAATTCCTTCCAGCTTCTCACGGAGCTTCTCTCTAGCTTCATATACCATTTCAAGGATCCTCCGGAGAGACTATCCTGGAAGTAGTACATCCAGAGCTTTTCATCCCTAGTATGGGCAGCAATTTTTCGGTAGAATGCCTGCAAGTGAGTTTTAGGGCAAGAGCTACCATTATATTTGTCAAAATTAGGTGGCCTGAATTTGTGAGGAATAACCACCCTAGGGACTAGGCGCATGTCAGACACATCTATCCCCAAACTGTCTCTACACTCTAGGGCTTTGACTTTCTCAGCGAGCATCAAAAAGTCTTGAAGATTTCCTTCTCCACCAAACCCCATATTATTGTTAAAAGGAGGGAACTAATCCTCCTGTCTGTCTTGTACTGGAATGAAGGTTGTTGTCCCAGGTTCTTGAACTTAGGGTCCACCTAGGCCATTGTTGGTGTTGGGAGGAATCACTTGTACTTCAGAAGTGGTTACAGGAGGATTAGTCTGAGGAGGGTTGAGCCCATGAATTGCATTTCTTAAATCTTGTTGTCCCTGAGCCATCCCTTGTATCATGACCATGTACTCTCCTATTCTGGTGCAAAACTCATTAAGCTCAGTTTGCATAGCATCCATGACTGTCCTCTGGTTGTTGTGAGTTGCGTAACAATGCGGGATATTTTTTCGAAGATGACGGGTCTTGACGGCCCTCGCAATCTTTGCCTGAAACACAAATAAGTTAAGCAACCTGCAAAACAAAGAAGAAATGCAAATGATGTGTATGCAAATGATGTGTATGCAATGCAATGTGTTCCTTTTATCCTCAAGATTCTGTTTACTTTTCCATTCTGGTGTTGAGAAAATATCCCTTGCAAGAGAATCTTATGTGACATTCAAACTTGAAATGGTGGCATTTATTTTGTGTCTGTGCAACAGATAATAACTAGAGACTTCAAGTAAATCAGAAGACAATTGAAATAACAAAAATATTCAGAGTACAAATTCATATGTCAAGAAAGGAAAGGTACATCAAGAGAGAGGGGATTCCCACAACAAGCTTGTGGGTAATCCAAGTCATATGCATACAAAACTAAAGCTTAGGAAAATCTACATCATCTAATCTCCAACTAAGGCGCTTGACATTTTGTAACATCTGAGCTATATTTGAATGCATAAGTTCCTACACAAGCTTCTGAATTAGGATATCCCTAAGGTCAAAGGAGGCATGCAATTCTTCAATTTGTTGTAGGAACACCTTTTCACTTTCTTGGCTTGCAATGGAATCAGTTTTTCTTTCTTGACATCAGCTTTCAGTTTCAACTCTTCTATTTCTCTCTTAGCTTCCTTTACTGCTTGTTAGATTTCTGCTAGACTTTGGAGACGACTCTTCTCTTGATGATAAGCCTTCTGAAGGAGCTCTCTCTGTCCATCCAAAGAATCTTGAAGACTCTTGATTTCCAACTTGTGCTTGATCTCCAGCTCTTTCTGCTTCCTCAAATTATCTTCCCACTTCTCTTGCCATAAGGTGACAGCCTCATTAGCTTCTTTCAAATCTTTCTTCTCCTTCCGACGTTGGGCCGCCTTGTGAGTTTCAGCTAATCCCCTTTTCTTGAAGTAGAGCTCTCTCTCTTGAAAGTCTTGTTGCTTGAGCCTGACCATCTCTTCAGCTTTGTGAGATCTTTCCTCCAATTTTTGATTTTGCATCTTCAATTTCTGGCATGAATTGTAAGCCTCTTGATTCTCCAACTTTAGTTGTTGAACCAAGGCTTCCAACTTTTGATATTCTTTAAGATACACTGAAGTTATGGGTGCTACCTCCTTAGGGTAGAGAGGTGTTTCTTTAGAAAATGGGAGCAGCAGGGTCTCCACACGATCCTCAAACCAGCTGACAAAAGGATCATAAGTATTGGGATCTACTCTCCCAAAGTCTTTCTTCCCTTTCATCCCTCTAACCTCCCAAGCTTGGGATGCTATAATGCTCTTCTTGATACTTCCTTCTGCTGGAAAGTATAAAGATTCATTTGCCTCTTCAATCAAAGGCACAGCTCTTAATGGATAACCAAACTGCTTCCTGGACAAGACAGGATTGTAACTGATCCCACCCTTCCTTCCTATCAAAGGCACACTTGGAAAGCTACCACAACTGACCAATATTTCTTTGCCCACAAGCTCCCTGTTGCATCCCCAAGTAATGTCAGCTGAGGTTAAGCCCATTAATCTTTTGGACCACTTCCAAGATTGTTTCAAATCTTGGAAAGGTCCTGATTTAGGGAGTTGCCTTACAAACCAATCAGCAAATAGGGGAGCACAACAATTTACATGTCCCTTCCTCTTTTCATTCCTGTGGTGAACTCCATAGTAAAAGTCACCTAGAAAAGTGGGTATTGGATTTCTTCTGGCAAATATAGTGATAGCTTCCATGTTGATCAAACCCTTCTCTCCTGGAAACAAACTGGTCCCATACACTATCAAAGCAAGCACGGTACTGAACTTAGTGCATTTATTTTCAGAGGCCAGATCCTGAGCTTCCTTGATAAGAAAATCTAAGAAAAATCCTTTACCTTTGGTGGCATCCAATTCTCTGCTAACCTTGGATAAGTCCAGAAGAAAAGAGTCAGCTATTTCTTTGGATGAAGGCATCTTCTCTAAGCCATAGTAAGGAGCACCATTTTTTATGGGGATTCTGAGGATGCTGGATATCTCTTCTAATGTGGGAGCCAAGATGTAGTTAGGGAAAACAAAGACCCTCAGCTGTGGATCATAGAACTGCAGTAGAGAATGCAAGATATCCCTTTGTTCAGTGGTTGGCTTATTCATATAGTCCAAGATCTTTCCAAACTCTTTTCTGAAATCATCAAGCACTTTGTCACCCATCAAGCTAATTAGCTTCTGAATACCGTTTGTCTTTGGATGCGGGAAAGTATAATGGACATTTCTCTTCCTTGGAATCTCCATATTGAAGCAGCAAATATGACCAGGAATAGGATGTAATGACCCTTGAGAATAAAAAGAACACAAAAATTATTAATGATGTTATGATGCTATGCAAGGCAAGGCATGTGATCAGTGATGTGTCTGTGTAGTGAATCAGGTAATCAAGTGTCTGTGCAAGGTCACAACATCATCATAAGTATCTTTCTGATTAGGAGTTCAAGATTTCAGAATCCATAATTAACAAAACAAGATCATATCACTGAAGTGTGTTGGCCTAAATGGGTATGTTGAAGTTTAGGGTTCCTGCAAACCTGTAAACCCCTCCCAATCTCACGGGTGTGCTACTCGGGTCAAACATCCCGGACTCTAAAAGCCAAATAGCAATAATACGTTTACTATCTCTAAGAAATGGCTCATGACCAAGTCAGGGAATTGGTTTGGCATTATGTACTACTCAGGGAGGTCTCAGGTGAGTCCAAGGAAGCAAGCATCCCTCATAAGTCCTCAGCTTCAAGCACTGAATCGAGAAACAATAGTACATTCTTCCCGAATGGTACAATACTATCGTCATACGAACAATTTGCCTTAACTGGATTCCTATGAGAGAACCAGGTCATCCTATGCAAGTTCTCAGTGGGCCCTCGGATGCGAGTGGGTTTGCCAACAAATGTGGTCTTCCACTGTCATCACTAGAGAGGGATGTTTCCACAAAGGTTCTCAATGATCGGTCACTTGACTGCACATAACTATCAAGGTAGTGTATTGCACCATAAAGATTCCAGCGTCAATACATTTCCGAGAAGGTCGCAAGTCAAGGCGTGGAACTCACTAATACCAACATAGCAAGATGCCATGAAGCCAAAGTGGAACCACTCTAAATCCTAGGTGCAATCAAGCCGGGTATTTGGCTTATCTCACAGTAACAAAGCCCATCCCACAGAAAAAATGAAACCAACACAGTTCAGTATGATGCATGTGAAATAAATACTTAAAGCAGTAAATAAAGCTGTAAAGTAAATTGTAAACGAAAACAGTAAATAAACACAACAGCACACACATATAAACACCCAAAGAAAACAAAAACAAACAGACGCTAGGATTGACTCTACGAGGGAAACCAGAGATTTTGGGTTCCATCCCCAGCAGAGTCGCCAGCTGTCGCTCCCGGGATTTTGATCCTAGTACAAACGCGAAAGTGGCGCGGAAAAGGTAGAGTCGCCAGCCAGACATTTTTATCCCGAATGAATGGGAAAGGTAATGATGCACAAACCTGAGGAAGAAGGAAAGAAAAAGGTCCTACGAACCAAAGATCTGGGTTCGGGAGTTGGTTACGACCTGGGAAGGTATTAGCACCCCATATCATCCGCCGTACCCGATAGATCCATGCTTGCTTGCTTGCTTCAAAGGGTGAGAAAATAAAGTGTTGTTGAATAAAAACTTCTAAATGGAATGGAAAATGAAATGAGAAAGGGACTGGAAAAGAGAGAATGAAAAGAAAGAATGGGGAAAATGTAGGTAAAATAAAGAATGTGCTCGAACGGGCCCTACCCCACTGCCTACGTACCTCATTGGGAAAATGAGGATCAGAGTCGATGTAGTTCGCCTAACTAGGCAGGAACTGTGTTTGTGTTTTTTATGGCTGGAATTGCATATGTCTATACTCAGGTGTTACAGGCTCTTCTGGTACGAGTGCGTTAACCGTCTTGCAAATGAGATAAGTTGTCGCAAGTTCGCGTTCAAAATGAATGAGGTTAGAAAAGAAGTTCCCGCAGGAAAGTCGCTTATTGTTTGTTTTTGCTTTTTAAGAGTTTTGTATGAATTTGGCACAAGGAAGTGAATTCAAACTCTTTTCCATGGAATGTGTACTTTCTACTACATTCCAAGATGGAATAATAGAACAAGCACACCAAGTAAGGAGAATTTATTCAAGACTTGTTTCCATGAATTAGGGTTTAAGTTCACTAGCCTGTTGAACTTTATTAAGTGTTTTTGTAGCTTTAGTGAAGAACTATATTTTATGTTTTTCTTTGTGAGACAACCCCTTGATAAGACTTGTGCATCATGCTAGACAAGCTTACACCATTCCAAGATGGAATGAATGCAAGTTCCCCATGGAATACGGCTATACACAAGGGATCCTTTCATGCATTTATTAAGTCTTTTTGGATTTATTTTAAGATGAGAAGAGAAGACTCAAAAGACAAAGGTCAAAGCTAATGGGGGACTAAGACACAACCCTAAGTCATCCTATTATATACAAAGAGGTGATCCTATGGTTAATGAGGTATTCTATATTAAAGAGAAGAAAGAACAAGTTAGAATTCAACTTACTTCCTAAGGAAGTTAAGTTGAATCTAAAGATAGAAAAAAGGGACCTATGAACAAAACACCAATATGCTAAGGCAAAACAAATAAACATGCATAAGAGATAAGTAATGAAGTAATTACCTCATATTCCCCCCCTACAAAACAAATGTTAGCATGATAAATAAATATGAACAATTATGACATAGCAAATTTTAATAACAACTCACACTAGTTAAGGAAAAATGTTAGTGAACTTATAAGGTTAATACCTAATCCCAAAGCATCTTGTAAGGTAACAAACTTAAAAAGTCAGTAGCTAATTCAATTCAAAATTTTTTAAGCTACAAAGATGGACAACCTCAAACTATGCCCTAAAACGAATCTAAACCCTAATAAGATCTAAGGTAAAGTTACATGGGGAAACTTAAAGGATTAAGTAATCTAAAAATGCTTAAACCCTAAAGTGAATGGAGAATCCAAGGGCTAATCATCTTATTAAAGTCTCCTAATGGATCATGCTACAAGGGATGAAGAGACCTAAGTAAAAGAAATGCAAGCTATATGGCTGATGGTGTGAACATAAGAGAGAATGCAGGTGAAACTTCAAAGAGAAGAAAACCTTAAGGTAAGACTCAAACATGAACAATAGGATTTGAAATCCCTATAAAAAAACCAGGGGCTTAACAACAAAATAAAATGGGAATTACACTTGGAAAATTTTCACAAATGATGGGTTAAGAAGCATCCTAAGGTTAAGTGCTCAAATTAGGGTTTTGAAAGTTCTTTAAGGGACAAATGAAGTTCAAATAGAAACAAAAAGATTCTAAAATGAGATGGACAAGTATGATTGACCACAAAACATTTATAAGACATTAAACAAGGATAAGATGAAGTCAATTCATGTTCAAATGGCATTGGAGCTGTTTGAGATGGAAGGAGAAGGAAGATTAGGTCAAAATGGAAACAATGGTGACTTAAGGTTCAAGTATACCCTAAAAAACAAAAGTAAAGGACCAAATGATTGCACTCTACACTTAAGGACCTCTAATATGACTCACAAGAACCAGAAATAAGACCTTAGACTAATGGCATGAATGCCTTACTCAAATGGAGATGGGAGGAGCTTCTAAAAGGGCCAAAAAAGGCAAAGGACTTAATAAACTTGTAAAAAATATCAAATGACTTAGAAAAATTATGAAAATAAATATTTGAGATCCAAATCCAGAGAATGACTTATGTACAAATATTCTCACAGAAATTCCTATTTTTGATTAATCAAATGAAGTGTGGAATGCAATTAGGGTTTATGAACATACAAGTGAAAGAATGGACTCAAAAGGATATAAACATGACCTAAAAATCCAGAGAAAAATATTTTGGGAATGTTTTATGGAATAAGAAGACAACACAAAAAGAATGGCACATTTATCATGCATGGTTTGGGAGAAAAAAAATTCACAAGATGGCATATCAAGAATGGTGGAAATTAAGAAACAAATAAAGTGAAAATTAATTATAATCTCAAAAATGAACAAAAATAAAATCTAAAATTATGGAAAATTAAAGAATATTATGAAGACTGTCCATGAATTATTCTGGAATTTTTGGAGGCTTTTTGCTATTTTTAAAAATAAGAAACGAAAATGTAATAAAAAGGAAAAAGAAATTGAAATGAATTAATGTGAATTGGGCCTGGGGGTGCAGAAAGTGAAGAAAACAACATGAATGGGCTTGAGTCAAATGCGCAGGGGGTGTGAATATGAATTGAGGACTTTTTACATTGACTTGAGCATGTGACTGGCATGTGCGCTTTAATGCACCGGCGCGTTTGTGGACGTTTGATCAAGTCAATCAAAGGGTTACATTCTAAAGTTGAGAAAATTAGGGCATCACTGTTCAGATAATCGGAGATGAATTCCGGTCATCTTCTCCGGCCATGCTCTGCTAGGGCTTTCCCATTTCACCACAAAAATGAAATCTAAAGGCATCATCTCACTCGTCTCCTCTCACGGATCACTAATATATCTTCAAAACTCATTTATGGTTCCTAAAAAGATCAAATCGAAGGCAAACATTAACCAACCTAAAACTGTATCTAAGCATCTAATATTCCTATCAACTAGCCAGAGGTGCCATTGCTTCTATCAAGCTTCAATTGACATGAAAACATTGAAAAACAATCAATTCGAACAAGCAAGTTTTCAGAGCATACCTGAATTTGCAGTGTGATCAATAGGTTGCTAGAATACCAGAGAGGAGGTTCCAAGGATTGCTTGATCTTGATTTGACACAACAAGAGTGAAATAAACACTTTGTACCTTGTGAATCTTGAGATATTGAGGACAATGAAATGAGGATCAAAGTTATGCAGAACCAGTTCCTTGAAAATTGAAGGTGATCAAGCCATGAAAATGGAGCTACACACAATGCTGATGATGAATTGAATAAGATTGAAGCTGGAGAGATGAGGATTGAGAGGTTTCACTTCAATTTGCAGTGTGTACTCAATAATGCAATTGATGATTCTTGAGGCTTCAAGCTATGTCATCCATGGAGGTTATGCTGAAGATGATGATGAAGATGAATTGAGGGAAATTGAGATTGAATTGATGAAGATGAATGTAGCTCGAAGCAAAATGCATAGAGAGCTTGATGAAGTTCTATGGAGTGAATGCAGTAAAAAATGGTTGAGAGCTTCACAATGCAGTTGATGATTCTCTTTTATAGGCTCATTGACAAAGGGTTAGCAGTTAGAACCATGGTTAAATGGCTTGGTTAAGTGAGTTGAGTTGGTTATGCAATGAGTCAAGTTTTTTATGCAATGGAAACTTCTAGAATTGGCACTACACGAGTCCAATCATATGAGGTGAGATTCATGGAAACTATGATGAGGATGAGTGAAGTGTAATGGGGATAGCATGATCAACTTATGCAGCATGCCTATGGTTTGAATTTGAAGAGGGTACATGGCAAGTGAGGTGATCATTCACTCATGTGATGATGCATCCCTCAAATGAGCTTATGGACATGAAGTGTGTGATCATAACATGTGAATTGAAGCATGTAAGTTGAACTGAAGTGTGATCCCTTATGCCTTAGCCTGCAAAAAACCATATTGTATGTTGTGATCTTCCATGAGGTGTAACTTCATGATCAAGGCATCCATGGATGAAGTTCTTATACTCAATTTGAAGAGATAAGATCATAGAACAAATTTGATGTTCAAACCATGATGGGATATGTCCTCTAAGTTGCTTCAAATTATCATTGAAAAACATGATCCAAGACTGCACCAATGGCCTGCATGAATTTTCCTTGGCATGCCTTCTATGGCCTATGCTTGACCAGTTATGACCTCTCTACTTCAGCCCATCATATCTTCCAAACCATTGATCCTATGGAAAACCCTTGAACATGAAAGTTTTAGTAAGCATGTAGGTGAACAACTTTGTAGTTCAAAAAAATTTGATTTGAAGTCTTCTTGACCAAGTAAAATGCTTGAAATTTGATCCACCACATTTTGACAAATTGCCTTGCAAGGCACGCGCGCTGGCCAGCTTCTTGCCTCGCCCATGACCTAGTTTTGCCTCGATTTTCCTCAACTTTGCAAGATCATATCTTTCTCATTTTTTATGATATGGAAGAGTTCCACCTATGGATTTGAAGCTCAAGATGCCCTCTTTAATTGGCTCCAAGTAGAATTTTCATATCTTTCATATTTTGGGAGAAGGCCTCATTCAAAGTAGCTGCAAAAATAGCCAAAACTTGCCATTTTTGGAAACCCTAATTTTCCAAAAATGGTAAGTTTTGGTTTTCTTGATTTCTCTTGATTCCTCCATCATTTCTTGATCAAATTTGGACCATGGGATCCTTTTAACCCTAATTTCATGATTTTGATCTCAAAAAGTTAGGAGTTGACTTTTTCCTCAGCATGGTTGACTTTTCCCCAAATTCCCTATTTTCAATCATCTGACCAATTGAACCCCTTCCAAAATGAATTTGTGGATGAAATTTGAACCCTATACACTTGTTGTCATATAGAACACAATGGAATCCACTTTTGCTCAAAAATTCATGGAGAAGTCCTTCATAAATGAAACCCTAATTTGGACCATTTCATCAGGAGATGTTTCACGGCTTGCTTCCTTGGAGTCATTCACCTCTTTCCAAGACTTGAGGCTTCAAATGGAGACTTGTGGGATTTTTTGGACCCCTTGTACATGATTGAGGAGCTTTGTGGCATCTAGATTGCCTTTTTATAGCCTTCAGTTGCTTCAATACTTGACCACATGCCTTTGCCTTAGCTATGCTACACATGATGCATTTTTTTTGGATATTTTATGAACTTATGTATGTTAAATGATATGCATAATGTTGAAGAAATGAGAGGGCAAATTTTGAGGTATTACAATGTGGTATTTACACTTTCACTTATTTGGGTTCGAAATGAGGGTCGAACGTTGTTCCTCCGTCCCCAGCTGCAAATAAAACCATAGTCCAAGACTTAAAGGTGAGTTTCTTCTAATTAATCATTTCACATGCTTATGCCTACATTCATTTATATGCCTTTCTGTTTTCAGATTGTCGAAGTTGTGCCACCTCCAGAGAGGAGTGCTTCTAATGGGAGTACTCACTCCCATGTTTTTCCTACTGATGTGGATATTTCCTCCTCAAATCCAAAGAAAAAAAAGATGAGAGCCAAGAAATCGAAAAGAACGGTCGTGAAACCTTCTCTTGTAGTCCCTAAGGACTTACCCAGGTTTTTAAACTTAGACCTGTTCCTGAGGTGACTAACTCTTTTATTTCGACTTCTTTCTCATTTCCTTGCTCCATTAACTGGTGATTTCTTCTTATTTGGACAGGTCAAGGTGGTCGATTCGACCATTATTGTCGAAACTACAACTTTGGAAGTTTTAGTTGACCCCTCATCTGGGTCAAAGGTGCAACCCAGTCCTCAGAAGATCAATGAGTTCCAACCCAATTCTCCTCCACAAGCTTTGATAACAACAACAAGTCCACCTCACACCGAAGTTGTTGATGACCAACAACAACCACAACTCATCCTCGAAACTGCCACTGTCAAGAATCAACTAATTATGGTCGTCGAAGCCACCCTTCAACAAACTTCCACAACAACAACAATAACACCTCAACCAACTAGCACTGAGGATGATCAGCATGCCGCCGAAGGTAATAAAGCAAGGGTCCATCAACACACTCCCCTTTTTTAAATAATACAAACGCCTCTAACTATTAGAACCTTGGATGAGCCTAATGTCGACATAGCAACTCCTCAGGAAAATGAAGTGTCTACCCCAAAGGATATCCTTTCCCAAAAGAATAAAAATCCTACTAAGGTGTTGAAATGGTTGCAACAAGTTCGCTCTCCTACGAGGGATTATTCTGAAGCTGGTATGATACCTTTGCATGACCCTAAGGTTGATGCCTCTTTTAATGTTAAACTGCATGAACTCAAAGAGTACTTGTTTCAAGAAGGGTTTATGGATGCTCTTGCCACCGATTCTGAGTTTTCTAGAGGTGTTTTCAAAATGATTGACGAACTATCTTTGTATCAACTACTTGCTAGCACATCCCAATATTTATTCGAATTTGAAGCATTTTTCAGTCAATTGGTCAAGGACTTATCGAGTTGCCATAATGTTGATCTCTAAATCAAGACAGTTATTAATGAGATGGACCTTGAGTGGGGCTTCAGTTCTCATTGTGAAGCTAAGCTCAATGAGTTCAAACACCAGAAAGAGGAACATTCCAATAAACTACAGAGCTTCGACTAGCAGATCTCAGACTATCAGGCTCAGATAGCCAAATTGCATCATAAGATTGCTGAGGTCGAGAAACAAAAAGCCTCTTTGGATTCGGATGAGCCTTTGACCTCTTAAGATAATATTGACAAAGAGGTGGCACAAGTAATCTCTCATGTCAAAAAGGCTATCACTCTCAAAGACAATATTCAACTCATGTGCTCGAGAAGATCCAGCATTTCTAGCAAACCCCTTCATGAAAAGGCACTCTTTAAAAATTTCAAGAATAGGTTCCCCGCTTAGGTTATTTTGCTTTTAGGGCTTTATTTTAGCATTACTTTTATTGAGACCATTTTTTTATGTATGGGATATTGTATTTTGGCCAATTGATTTAATGGAACTTCGTCTTTATGCTTTCGACTTACTTTCCTTACAGTATACTTGATATGCTTACAAGTTAGTAGGTTGAGTCGACTGCGCCTAGACCAATGTGCTAAATGAAATAAAATGAGACAATGTTTTAAACGTCAACAAACTTTGTATATTGCTTTAATTATCAATGCATAACAATATAATCATATGCATAACTCTAAGATTACAATATACCTAGTTTTTCACATCTATCAACGTTTTCCAAAGGTAATAAATAGTTCCTTCGACCCCATCATTGTCCTTTTGTGATAATATATCTCTATGGTCATATTCAACACAAAACTACGCAGTCACATCTTATTCACCCTAAATAACAATAACAAAAAGGCTTCATCAGGTATTCTTTGGGGTTGTCGAATGCCTCTTGTTGCCTTCTAGCAAAATTCACTGATCTTCTCGACTGTCAATGATGGAAAAAATGATCTTGTCCTGCCATTTGAGCTGGATCTAAACCCTGTTAGGAAGTTGAATTTTCATAACAAATGTCGATGTTGTCATTTGGCCTGGTAGGCCACAGGTCCTGGCTTTGTCAGTTAGGATTTGACGTTTCCTAGTTTCCATAGCCATTTCTTTTTTGTTTTCAACTAAGTGGGCTGAAATTCTAGTCATACTTTCTGACTCATAGGTCATTCTCGTTGTCCTCAGACTACCTAGCAAGTGGCAGTTCACTTGGATCATTTGGTATTTTAGCATTATCCTAGACAAAACCATGGTCTGGATCCAAGTTCAACATGAGGCCAGTTTCAACGAAGGTGTATGAACCTGATCCATTATCACAAGGGGCCACATTTGCTAAGTTCTTATTGAATGGCCTCTTTGATCCTTTGGTGTCGTCGACCTTATAATAACTTTGGTCAACTTCGATGTTCTCGACGATATAATCTTTTCTCCAGATACTAAGTATTTGGTGTAGGGTCGAAGGCACTATCCCTATACCATGAATCCATTCTCTACCCAATAATAGGTTAAAGTTTTCTTTAGAGTTAATCACCATAAACAATGGCGATCGTGTAGTCGTCCATACAGCCAGGTCAACTTTGATTACTCCCAGAATATTGCTGATATTGCCTTCATAGTTGGAGAAAATCATGTTGTGTTGTCGAAGGTCTTCATCGGACTTTCTGATTTTCTTGAATAAAATGTAGGGCATTAAGTTCACAGCTGCACCACCATCTACAATATTTTGTTGACTGTCATTCCATCGACCTTTGCCTTTATGAAAAGAGGCTTTAGATGGTACATCATATCAACGATAGGTTTCTCAAACACTACTCTCTTTTCTTTGACTACCATGTCGTTCATGACGTAGTAGCATAAGGTTTTATCTTCAGGAATTTCATTCGCCACAAAGTCTTCCTTCGCTTCAGACACTTCGGAGACAGTGTCATATTTGGATGGCAACACATATACGATGCCACAGTTGACGACAAAGTCTTCCCCATAGATATCATCATTGGTATCATACATGTCTCCATCGAAGTCATCTTCTGGTGACGGGGTATACTCTTCGCCGGATTAAGGTGAATATGTAGGATTTTCTTCATCAGATTGGGGGTATATTTAGGTTCATTCTCCTTTCCGACAACAGGAATACATTCTTCCCTTTATTTGGATATTACATCTTTTCTCTCAGAGGTTCCAATAGTCAGCGTCTGGTTTACTACAATCTTTCCTTTTTTGACCCACCTTGCTTTTGGGTGTTTCTCCCTTGGTCTAGGGGCTTTTCCTTGCTTTGATCGAGATGTTGAGGCTCCTTTTCCAACCTTCTTATTTCTTTAGTAACACCTCCACTAGGTCCCGGTCATTGGGTTCTTCCCTTTGTAATTAGGAGAAACCACGTAACCCCTAGATTTGTTTTCTTCCCAGTCTCTTTCTCTAAGTCCAGCACCATCCATTTAGGCCTTTTGCTGCCTTTTTGATTGACTGGTTCGACCAACTACTCACGTAGGGTGTCAGATGGTGGCACAAAATTCCTAGGCCAGGCTGAATTGGCCTGTCTTTGGAATTCTTCATTTTGACAAAGGTTACCACCATGGTCGAACACAAACCTTGGGATACAGGACCCCTCAGCGGCTAAAGTCTCCTTTTTGCCAGCTTCATATTTTTCAGCTGCCTTCTCGTCAAACATAACATTGCACCTTGGGAATAATATTGCCCTCGATCCACCCACTTGGCATTTCTCTTGGAATTCAAAACTTTCATCAGCCCTTGGGTAGACTGACTCCGGTTTTTCCTCGGTGTTCTTGTCGTCACCTTCAGTAGTATCGACCATCATACACTCCGTGTTTTCGACATGGGGTGTGTTGGGAAATCCTTAGTAACATCCACCATCATACAATCATTCAACTCAGAATATAGTGCTTCTTCGACTTTCAGAGGTTCGGTGTCGACCTGCATCTTTGGCTTTTCGCCGAATTGAAGTTTTCCATCCTTCAAAGATTTATGCTCCAAATCCCTGAAAAGAACACATTGAGAAGTTTTATGACCAAGATAATTATGAAACTTGCAAAATCCCTTATTCTTCTTTTTATCTAGATGGGAGGGGGTCTTTTAAACCAAGTGGAACAACAATTTGACCATCTTTTACTAACAAATAAAAAAATTTCATCGCATTTAGATATATCAAAGGTATATGTCTTAGTGGCATATTTTTCAGATTTTCCTATTTCGACAAGGTCTTTTCTGCTCGATGGTTTCAATACTTTACACCTGTAGGGAGGTCATGGCTTAAGTTCATCCACATGAACCTCTCTTTCGTCGAGGAGTTCTCCGTCGTCGGATGAGAACTCATCGGTTGCTAAATATGCAACTTTGTTATAGAATTAACCAGCCTTAGACTTTTCATCTTTTAGGCTTTTGACCTGTCGAACACTATCTGCCAATTGGGCCATATCCATAAGGTATTGGGTATCTAACTTCTTTATGATTGAATAGTCAAATTCGCTCGCGACCATTTCGACTAACTCATGTTCAGGGACTTGATTAAAGCATCTAGCTTTCAAAAGTCTGAACTTATTTGATATTGTTCGACTGACTCACTCGTCTTTCACTTCACACTAGCCAATTCCTTTAGACTAATCTTGGATTGTCCCATATAAAACTGTTCGCGGAACAATCTTTTGAGTTAAGTCCATGTGGGAATAGACTGGAGAGGAAGAATTGTAAACCAGGTAAATGCATTTCTAGTGAGGGAACTAGGGAAATATTTCATTCTTAAATCCTCATTATTTGCTATATCTACAGTCTCAGACTGGTAACGTACCACATGTTCGACAGTGGACTCTTCGGTCTCACCAGTGAATTTGGTGAACTTTGGGACTTTCCATCCCCTGGGAAGTTCAGTTTGTAGCACGTAGTTAGGTAATGTGGACGTGTAAGTTGCCCATCGAAGGCATGGGTTGCCTCCATTTTGAACCATAATCCTCTCTACTATAGTTTCAAGGTTCGGCTCTCCAGCCATGGCATCCTGACGAACATGTCCCAACACATCTCCTTGGTCTTGATGTCGACGTAACATCATGACGGGAGGCCTCTGGGCCACCATGGGTATTTGTTCAACCTCTTCGTAAGGTTGTTCTATAATCTCTTCATACTCATCTTCCTGTCGGACCAATGTCTTAGGAAGAGGAGGTGGGGTTCGACATCGTGAGGCAGCTGGTGCCCCCAAAAAATCCCATATTTGAGTCATTTGAGTTGCCAACTATTGATAACTCTGTATCGAATCATGTATCAAAGTTCTTAAAATGGTCCTCATTTTTTGTGTTAACATATGGACCATTTCACGGTTACTCTCATCCACCTGCTTCCTTATGACGACCACAGTGTTTGGAGTAAATATTGGCATCAACTGAAATAAAAAATTGTATCTGGTCGTTCGACCGTATTGGTTCATCAAAGGCCCTAGCCCTTGGTATGGAGAGAATGCTTCTGACAAACTATCTGCAAATGTCAAGCCAGGATTATGGAAACTTGGCATGAATTCGGGAGGCATGCCCAAGGTTTTGGAAAAAGGCATGGTGAAACTGGGCCCTTGTGACCTCAAAGTTCCACCTACATTCGGCCTGATCGGTTCAGGTCGAATCGGAGCAGTAATCGATCCACTGGTAGTAGTCGGTACTATTGTCGTAACGAGTTTAGTTGTGTTCGTAACAATTGGACTTCCTGTTGAAGAAGATTCTTCGTTTGGACGTGGCATTAGCATTATGCCACTGTGCAAGTGCATATAAATAACCCAACGGGTCCCCATCAGGTGTGCCAATTTTTTCACACGTGGATTTTGTGCGAACAAGTCGTTGGCCTCCTCTACGAGAGGTTTACTTGCGGGTCCGGCCAAACAAGTCTTAGGACTGCTCTGTCCGATTAGTTATGTTGCGAACTCTTGTAATGTAGAACGGTAAAAGGGTTTATGCGTATATTTTTGGTATTTTTTGTGTTTTTTGTGTTTATAACAAACTCTCACGGAATGCTTGAATAAAAAGGCGGAAAAGCAAAGAAAAGTAAGATAAAAAGGATAAAGACAAAGACAAGTATTTTAAATTGACTTGGAATTAAAATGACTTGAAATACATAAGTGTTTGGACGCTATCTTACATTTGCATAGGGGGTTAACTCGTTTCTCTGACGCTTGGTACTTTGAGTGTGTCCCTTTTACAATGTGAAGAAATGTGACCTTGAATAATGAAAATGAAATCTATTATATAGACATATAAAATAACGATCGGAAACTTTCCAACAAATCAGGCTTTGACATCTGTCAATCCATTTTCCTGGTAACCACTCACTAGTTTGTCCCACTCCTTGGAGCAGTTTCTTTACAACTCTCTGGATCTCTTCGTCGAGATATCTTCGACATAGTGGATTCTGTGAGATGCGTCGAAGCGCTACGACTTCCTTCTGGACTTCTTCATCTCACCTGTTGTACGTCGACCCTTTTTGTCAAGTTTCTTTTCCCTTTGGCTGGGTTGAAACTCTTTCTTATTGACATGTTCATAGATTTGCTTCTAAACATACTTTTCCGAGTAAGTCAAAATCTCCAGCCAACAGGGTGACAAAACGGGTCGTGACCCGTCAGACCGGCCTGCTCACCCTAAAAAATGACGGGTTGGGTTGGGATTTTGGGTTCGTCTCCCACCAGAGCCCACCCCGCTAAAGACCACCGTGCGCCAAAGTCCGCCCCTACAAAGTCCACCGCCCGCGAACCCCGTTGCACTTATTCGTTCAACTTGTCCCACTTTAAACCCGTCCTTTTTAGTTAATTCTAGTAATTCCAATTTTTGATGGTTTTATTTTATACATTTATTTGAGAATATATACCATATTTTATGAAGTAAAATTTGTTAAAAAGATGCTTTATAAAAATTATTCTAAAAAATAAGTGAAAATCTAATTGAAATGTAGAAACAAGCCTATTAATTTATTTAAAAAATGAAAAATAAATAAATAAAAAAGTAGATAGGCAAGCCCGCCCTCAGTCAATTTGCCACCGCGAACTAGATTTTTGTGTTCATTTTCACTTAGCGGAATTTTTCCATCCGCCTTATTTTTTTGTGGGTTTAAGGAGAAATAAACGGGACGAAACGGGTGGTCCGTTTTATCATCCCCTACTTATAACTAGTATAGTAGTTGTTATAATTATTGGTGTTGGAGCTTGCCACTTACTGAACAAACATATGTAATATGTAAGAAGGAATTTGATAAAATAACACTATGACATATGTAAGAAGGAATTTTGATGAAATAATATTATCATATTTTAAGTTTCCAAGTTTCCATCATAGTGCAACTAAATAAAACTTGTGTGCTGGTATGAATAATTGTTAGTTGCTACAATTATTGATGTTGTGATTTATTGGGATAGAGTTAGTGAGATGAAATTTTTTAATATTTAGTTATTAATTATTAAATTAGTTAAGTTAATAAATAAAAAGTCTTAATATTTAGTTATTAATTATTCAATTGGTTAAGTTAATAAATAAAGAGTTAGTGGGATGTAATATTATTTTATTTAATTATTAATTAGCAATTTTTATATTAATTAATTAAATTTAATGTGTGAGTTAGGAAATTTTGTAAAAAATAATAATAAAAGAAATAATGTTTAATAATAAAAATAAAAGAAGTGGCTAGTAGTGGTTACGTAAAATATTGAGTTAAGAATCGCAGAAAAAATCCAAAATTTTACATTATACTGGATTTGAATCCAAATCATTTAAATTTAAATTGTAGAAGGCTAAATACCCAAATTGGTCCCTTAACTCCATCATTGGGTCCAATATGGTCCCTTATCTCTAAAAAGTGACAAAAAGGTCCTTTAATTTGTTAAATTGTACCACGTTTGTCCTTCTGTCACCAACCGTTAGTCAAAGTCAAGTTATTATACACATGTGGAGCTTAGCTTGGGTGACTCATCTTCCATGTAGGATGTGTTTGCCTAAAGTGTATACCAAGTAGTTTCATAACCCGTTGTACGAAACTTGGTGAAAATAGAAAGGAACCCTAGCGCAACACCATTGAAGCTTGAAGCATCATAACCAGCTACCGTTGAAGCTTGAAGCATCATATCCATTTCTGAAGCATAATCCACCAGGTATTTGATTTTACAATTTGAAATGTTATTCGATTGCAGTTACTTTAATGATTTAGGGTTTGTATGTTTTAGGGTTTTTCAAAAAAGTTACTGATTTAGGGTTATTTCATTTCGATTAGGGATTTGTGTCAGTAGAGATGAGTGAGTACCTGAATCTTACAATTCACCACAGTGGTGCATTTGTGGATGACGAGCTGAGTGTATACGAAGGGGGAGAGATTGAAGAATTGAAAATAGATGTTGATAGATGGAGCTATTTTGAACTGCTAGGTTGTTTTAAGGATTTAGGTTACACCTGTATTGGGAAAATTTACTATAAGGATCCACAATTTGGGATGAGCACCTTGGTTGATGACAAAGGAGCCCTAGAGATTGCTGATTTGTTTAGGGTTCACCTTAAGGTTGACATATACATCACACACATATTGTCACAACCTGATATCTATGATGGTCCAATTGATGAAGTAGAAGCAGATGTGATGGAAGAGGATGACACTAAAGGAATTCTTGCTGCAATGCTTGAGGAAGTTAATGCTGAGGTGAATAATACTGAGCCCTTGAATGAGACAACTCCAAGGATGGAAGAGGAAGTTTTGAATCAGAATGAAGGGAATAATATTGATCCTGTGAATAATTCTGATCATGTGAATCTGAATGCTGAGGTGAATAATTCTGATCCTGTGAATCTGAATGCTGAGAATGAAGGGGATAATATTGATGTTAGTGGGGATGATAGTGATGATGAAAACTTCAATTATGGAAGTGCAATGGAAGTTAGTTTTGATGATGAATCATATGAGTTTGATGAGGAGGAGGGTGATGTGATGGAATTTGTGAATGATCAAGAGGGGAAGATGAATAAGGGTAAAGAAAAGTGTGAAGATAAAGTTAGTGATAATGAAAGTGATGATTTACAAAGTGGGTGTGAAAGTGATGATACTAGTGATGTTGTTAGGAAAAAAGTACCCTATTTTTAAATTACAGAAAGACATGTCGAAATTCAAATGGGAGGTTGGGATGTATTTCACAACCAAGGCTGATTTCAAAGAAGCTATAACATCATATGTTGTGCAAACTGGCAGGGGTCTTAGGTACATTAAGAATGACAAGGTAAGGGTGAGGCTTAGATGCAAGGAAGGATGTGATTGGGAAGCCTACTGTGTAAAGTTACCTAATGAGGATTCTTGGCAACTAAGGAAGATCATAGACAACTATAGTTGTAGTAGAGAGTACAATGTAAAGCTGATGAGTACAAAATGGTTTAGTAAGAGGCTACAGAATTCACTGAAATCCAATCCAAGATTGAAGCTTAGGGACATAAAGGAAAAGGCACAAAAAAATGGAATGTAGGTGTTAGCAAGCAAAAGGCCATAAGAGCAAGATTTGTTGCTAGAGACATGGTATATGGTTCTTTTCTTGGGGACTATACAAGGATCTATGACTATTGCCATGAACTTTTGAGATCTAACCCAGGTTCTACTGTGAAAGTCAATGTGCATCATGTACTAGAGGGTTCTGCAGATCAGAGATCATATTTTAAGAGGCTATACATTTGCTTGGCTGCTTGTAAGGAGAGTTTTAAATTATGTAGACATTTCATCGAGCTAGATGGTTGTTTTTTTGAAAGGGTTATGTGGAGGGAAAAGCTTGGTAGCAATTGGTAGAGATCCAAATGATCAAATGCTACCAATAGCATTTGCCGTGGTTGAAAGTGAAAATAAAGATAGTTGGACTTGGTTCTTGGAGCTTCTTATTGATGATCTAGGTGGGAGAGAAAAGTGTCTCACATACACCTATATATCTGATCAACAAAAGGTAAATATGGTCTAAGTTATATTTTCTAAGTTATGTTCACTTATAGGTACTTATGTTATTTGTACTAACTTATGTTATTTTTGTTGCACTAAGGGTTTATTACCTGCCATGGATGAGTTACTACCTGGAGTTGAGCAAAGATTTTGTGTCAGACATCTTCATAATAATTTCAGAAAAAGATATCCAGGCAAGAAACTCAAGGAAATTATCTGGAAAGCTGCAAAGTCCACATATTACCAAGCTTGGGAAAGAGAGATGAAAGGGATGAAGGATATCAATGTGGAAGCATACAAGCACATGATCAGCACTCCACCAAGATATTGGAGCAGATCATATTTCAAGACTCATAACAAATGTGATGCAGTCCTCAACAATATGTCTGAGGCATTCAATAGTGTTATTATGGATTCAAGAGCTAAACCACTAATTACTATGGTGGAAGAAATAAGGATATATATGATGGAGAGATGGGCAACAAATAGGATGAGGTATCAGAATCTGGCTGATGGGGAAGTCCTACCAAACATAAGAAAGAAAGTTGAAAAAACAAGCTCTTACACCAACCTTTGGATTGTCAGGTATATGAATTGTTTTGTGCTTATAGTAGATTAATGAAGGAATTCAATTCTGTTTTGTTGCTTATAGTAGATTATTAGTAATTGGTATATGAATTCAATTATGTTTTGTGCTTATAGTAGATTAATGAAGGAATTCAATTCTGTTTTGTTGCTTATATGAATTGGTATATGAATTCAATTCTGTTTTGTGCTTATAGTGGATTATTAGTGAATTCAATTTTGTTTTGTGCTTATAGGATGGCTTCTGAACATATTTTTGAGGTGAGGCATCTAGAAAATCAAGCAGAAAAATCCACTATAGACCTTAAGGAGCAAAGCTGTTCATGTAGAAGATGGGAGCTGTGATGGTTCAGAAAAAAAGATGAGAAGGATTGGGTTTAATGTTAGGTGTAGCAGGTGCAAAAAGGCAAGTCATAATAAACTGACCTGCAAGGACCACACCAGTCAGCAGGTATCACAAGGCCAGCCATCTGAAGCATCTGTTCAGCAACCATCACAGTCTCAACAAGCATCACAGTCTCAGCAAGCATCACAGTCTCAGCAGCCATCACAGTCTCAGCAGCCATCACAGTCGAAGCAGTCATCACAGTCGAAGCAGCCATCACAAGTTCAACCTCAGCATAATTCAAGGAAAACCAAGCAAGATCAAGGAAGGCCAAACAAGCTATCTTTCAGAAGGCCAACTAAGCCTTTCATGCCCCCAGGCCCAACCACCAGGATGAGTGCAGCCAAGACTGCTGTAGGCCCAACAACAAGGAGAAGTACACCAACAAAGAGATCAACCAAGACTTGGAAACTTTAGGAAGATGCATTTTGTGTGGACTGATGTATTTTGTTTAGTTGTATTAGATTATGTCAATGTTAAGACAATTTTGTCAATGTTATGTGTGTTTGTCAATGTAAGAATTTTGTTGTTGTATTAGACTATGGTACTGCTAACATTATGGTTTTGTCAATGTAAGAATTTTGTTTTGTCAATTATGATAAGCAATTATGTCAATTATGTTTGGTTCTGTCAATGTAACAATTCTGTTTTGTCAATTCTGATAAGCAATTATTTCAATTATGTTTAGCAATTATGTCAATTATGTTTAGCTGATAACAAATGCTAACATTATGGTACTGTCAACATAACAATAGCAACTACCATTGATCACAAATAATCCATTACAAATGTCTAATTGGTATTGTCAACTACATTGACAACAAATTAATTCAACAACAACAACATCCTAAAGCATTCTAAAAACAGTGAGAACAAATTGATTCAACAACATCCTAAAGCATTCTAAAAACAACTACAACAAGGCCTATGAACAAAATCAATTTCCAGAATTTTATCAACTTCATGAGCTTCTTCATGTCATTTTCCATTTTGCTTATTTGTTCTCCATATTCTTCAATAGTCACTTGAGCCTTTGCCACTGACTTTGCGAGCTTCTCAATTCTATCCATCAAATATTGCTCCTTCTCATCTCCAACCTCTTCAAAATACCATCCAAAGTACCCACAACCAGCATTGCTTGATCCCTACAAAATATCATCTTCAACATCAACCATTTTAAAACACAAATACAGCTACAGATTTTAAACAAACATACATATGACATACCTTAAAATTAGGACATCCCCAAAAATGTTTCCCATAGTTCTTGAATGTTGTGGTCATACGAAGAACAGCTAAATCCCCACAGTGACATATAGGTTTCCAAGTTGTGCTTGTGTTGACATTCGATCCTTCCTTCGAAGAACACCCACCATAACCGTGTTTTGCTTTCATCACTGGCGTTGGCGTCGACCCACTGGATTTCATCTTCGTGACTCTATGATTTTACTATTTCTTGAATCAATTTGGGGATGGATGAAGAGAAATTTTCGCAGAACCCTAGAAAATCATGAAACTATTTGGGGATGAAGAATCTCAGTTTAAAGGAGGAAGATGAAGCCATGTCAGCTGCCACGTATAGAAAAGTTAACGTCTGTTTGGGGGTGGTGGACGGAAAGGATTTATTTGGTACAATTTAACAAATTAAAGGACATTTTTGTCACTTTTTAGAGATAAGGGACCATATTGGACCCAGTGTTGGAGTTAAAGGACTATTTTGGATATTTTACCATTGTAGAACTATTTCATGAAAAGAAAATAAGGTGCGCCAAAATGAAATTATCTATAAAATTGTACCATACAATATTAATGAGTCATATAATAATTTTGGACATGAATTCACTGTTGAAAATATTGGAGGTGTCAGTAAAGCTAATCTTGATTCTTTGTGTTTATTTTCATTTACATTTATATTTCCTGTTTGTAATATTAAAACCAAATTTCATTCGGCTTCGCCAATCAAGATGATTTGGGTTTGAAACCAGTTAAAGGTAAAATTTTGAAATATTTTTAAAAAATCACCTTAGAATTTTTTTAAATTGAGAGTTCAAAATGAACCCAGAATAAAATTAAAGAATAAAAAAAAATATTTTATCAACAAATAAATATAAAATATTACTAAGTTATCCTTGTTATGGCACCAAAAATTACCAAGTTACTTAACAATTTACAATTTTTATATATAAACAAATAAATAAACACATCAATTATAAAAGCTTAACATTTTTTTCAACTCTTGGATCAAATATATATCAAACTTCTTTTTTCTTATTATATGATATCCATTAAGAGTATCTCTAATTAATGAACTAATACATTCGGCATTAAACTAAGTTCATAATTTAAATAAAAACCTCATTATTATCTTCAATCCTTCAAAACACAATTACAAAGGTATAATGACATATCAAGAATATTTTTTTACATGAAGACAGAACCGGTTTGCTACATGCCCTTTAAACTCAATTTTAAACCTTATTACATTGCTGAACAATGTTGACCCGTTTTGATTTAACACAGTTTACAAACGTTATTTTATCCAACAACAACAAACTTCAATTCAGCAGCAACAATCTTTTATTCAGCAACAACAATCATAAGTGTTATTCTGCTAGATGGGATTCACTTCCACGTCATAGATCAAATGAGACTAACATCTTTTCATGTCTTCGTTGATTAAGTGGGATGTTGAAGCTGATTAAAAGTCGACAATCTTTTTTTCCCTGAAGCTTTCCACAGTCTCCTTGAGGCTAACTTCCAAAGGAGTAAACTCGATTCCCAAGCTTTTAGCCTTTTCCTTGGAAATCTGATACGTAGTCAAATATGGCTCTTCATTCTCACACCTGATAAAATTGTAGAGAGCACATAGTTTCATAAGCTGTATGGGATACAATCCAATTTATTGTGATTAGGCAATGGGAAAAGTATGCATAGAGGTAGGAAGACAGGTATGGAAGAAATAGGTGCAAAAGCAGATAGTTACACTTGCATAAGAAATGAACTTTGTTGAATATAACAATATCATTAGAGATGGAAAAAATATCGTGAGGGCGCACATTGTTTGGATATCTTATTAAAAATATCACATTCCATCACATACACCCCAAATTGGATGGAACAAAAAATGAGGATTTGGATGGAATGGGATGGAATAGATTCCATCATGTTCCATTCCATTCCATCAATTATTTGCAAATCCAAACAATGGAATCACATTAGTTACCACTCCATTCCATTCCATTCCATCACATCCCACCAATCCAAACATACCCTAAGGAAGAGGTACAAAGCTTGTTAATGAGATAAACATTTTTTTTTATAATAGTTAAGGAGATAAACATGTTTAAAAGGCATGATCCCAGAACATTTTGTTTGTGACTTTTTGACAGTGATCAAATTTAAACTCATTTTTTATAAATTTTGTTGAAGGTCTAAACTCTGCTACCTAGTTTGTAGGAAGGACTTTGACAGATATATTAAATTGTAGTTCTGAGAATAAGCTCTGAAAATTTTAGTGCTGAAGGATATTGTTATACTTTCATAGTTTCAGTTCAAGCATACATTGAACAATTCATATTTTATATGCATTCTGGGAAGCATAGCAATGAACTTACTTGTCTGAAATTTGTAATGTTGGATACAGATCACGTAACATCTTAGCAAGTTCTGAACAGTGTAGCATTCTCTCAGCCAAACAATATCTTCCACTAGCTGAAGCAATCTCATATGCGTGAATATGGGCATTCGCAACATCTTTCATATTGACCAATCCAAGAACATTATTTGGAAAAGGTCTACCTGAATTAAAAAACTTAAGTTGTTTTAGTATGCAACAGGACAATTCTTTTCAAGAATAAATATGACATTACATAATACGTCACACATTGCAAGTCCACACATATAAGCTTTTTATGTCATGAAAGAATTACCATTTATTAGCCTTAAAATTGGTTTAACACTTTCGTTAACCTCTGGTTGTAATAGAGGTCCTTCAACCGTTGCTGGATTAATAACAACCATGTCAATGTTGTTTTCATTTACAAATTTCCATGCTGCAGCCTCAGCCAAAGTCTTTGAAAGTGTGTACCATAGCTGAAAACACAAATGAACGTTGGCAAAAAATTGTGTTAATTTATAAATATCTTGTGATATTAATTGTATCATAGAGTAATTTAGAATAACATAGATGGTTCTTTGGATTGAGTTCCATATTCCCTTGTAGGTTAGCATTTATCATTGGTAATATCATCCAAAGCATTATCTCATAACAATGAAAAACAAATCATACAATTCTTACTTTAGATAAACCACATAAAAATCGCATATCCCAGCTTCACAAGCTTCGGGTTTTTATTCTGAATAGGAAAAGTAATGCTAACCTGTGATTCCCTACAGAAATCAGGATCCGAAAACCATGTTTCATCAACTATGACTCCGGGACTTTTCGGCCTTGTGTTAAATGCAACTGCAGCAGTAGAAGAAGTAAAGACAACTCGTTTTACAGATGGTGATTTCGCACATGACTTAAGAACATTAAGAGTTCCGTTCAGTGCTGGATCAATCAACTCAGCCTGAAATAAAGAAATCAAAGTTAACAGCTCATACACTGGCAACTAATCTGTTTTGGAAAGACAACATAAAAAAGTAGTTTTTAATCTAGACTAATAAGTTTTTCAAATAACCAAACCGTATTTAAGAAAGTGCAGGTAAAGCTTATCCTGAATCACTTGACTGGTAAACTATGAAAACCAGCTAAACAATATCATTTCAAGAAAAAGAAGGAAAAAAAAACTACTTTCATCATTAAGAAATAATAAACAAGTACTAATGGAAAGTGCCAAATAGGTCAACAGATAAAGTTCTTTATGTTAAGAGTCTTAATAGTGAATATAGCTCTAAAATAGAATGGTTTTTGACACAAGGAAAAACCCAACACACACATGAAAAGAGATTAGGCTCGATTTTTTTTTAAGCATGACATCTCTCACCTTACAGTTGATTTTGTATGGACGAATTAGGTCTAAATAAAACATAATATGCTATTCGGGCCTAAAGATGAATTAGGCTCAACATAAAAAGTACTAACAAGCATACCGCATTCAACTATTTATAAACAATAGAATAGAATGAACCTGAGGGTCGTCAACGGCATGACGAACAGGTGAAGCAGTATGAAAGACACCATCACAACCCTGAATAATAGAGTCAAAAGAACCTTCTTCCAAAAGATCAGCCTTAAAGAGTTGCAACCTCTCCTTTGCACCATCAAGTTTAATCAAGTGGTCAACCTTTTTGGGATTACCTGTTTTCACGGCAATAAAAGCACTCATCCATAAGGGTGATCAAATAACCGAAACAAAAAGAACATGAATGCTGATGCATTTATATAAATACAAAAAAGTTGAAGGAAAAAGAAGCACCGACTTGGATCACGAACAGTTGCTCTGACAGTATAACGACGTTGAAGAAGGAACTTGACAATCCATGAAGCAATAAAACCAGAAGCACCTGTCACACAAACCACCTTTCCCTCTCCACTCATTATTCTGATATACTCTTTCACTTTCTGTGGTTCTTTCACAAACTTTTGGACTGCTTTGACTATTATATTAAAAGATTATAGATTAAATGATAATATGGTCACTCAATTTTTCATTACCATTTGAGCTTCTACAACAGATTGTACCAGTTTAATAAAAACAAAACAATATACAGAAACATCACTATTCTATCATCTAGCACAAAATATAAAAAGAGAGAAGAGCCTAAAACAAAAACATTAAAAAAAACTAAAATAAAAACAAATGAAAAAAGGAATTCATTAAAAAAAATCATTATTATCTAAAAAAGGAAAAACACATTTAAAATTCAAAATTGGTAATAGAATGAAATATAAGGTATTTCCTTAAGTAACTAGTGTAATGTGAAACCATAAAAGGAAATACAATTATAATTATTGTAAGTCAACCGATTTTTACAATTGTTATGATTATCATTATGAGGTAATTTTAACAGAATTGATGAGCAGAAAATGTAATATAACTAACTACATATTTTTAGATACATCAAATTAAACGATAAATCTCTGTACCAAATGGATCGTCGTGATTCGTGGAGAAAAGGTGGATATGACGGAAACTTTAGTATGTGTCTCTGAGACTCAGTCGCGGATTAAAAAAGTAGACAAACGGTGCGACGGCACCACCACCACAGACTTAGTCAATTGAAAATGAAATAAGGAAAACAGTACCTTAGGTGTTGACGGATACGTTGTTGGTGTCGTCGTTGAGTGTGAGTCACAGTCTCGCTGAGGAAGGAGACGAAAATGCCGCCTTAGCCACCAGCAGAAAGAAACTAATTTAATTTTATGCAGTCACCGTTTACACACTATTACGCTGTCAAGCTTTATTACTTGTAAAAAAACATATAATTTTTATCAGAATTAAATATGTTTTTGAGTCATTATAAATATCTCAATTTTGATTTTTAATCTTAATACAAAATTTTTTGAGTTTTAGTCCTTACAAAATTACTTTTGTATGCAGTTTTAGTCCCTCTACATAGACTAAAGTTGTGTGTAAAAGTAATTTTGTATGTCTAAAGCTCGAAAAAATTTTTATAGGGACTAAAAATCAAAATTGAAATATTTATAGGACTAAAAACATATTTAACCCTTTTTATTATATATGGAAATACAATACTTCAATCAGGAGTCCTTCTTCGTTTTTGAGGATGATCCCCGATCCACTGTTCGTGGGGCTGGCCGCTCCGTCGACGTAAATAGTCCATTTATGGAGTCCACCTTATTGGAGTTCTAAGGATGTCATTTCGATCATGAAATCGGCCAGAGCCTGAACTTTTAGGGTCTCCCCGACATTTGGCCAGGAAAGAACTGGTGGTTCTGATAAGGTATGATTGAGGTGGCGCAAGGCCTGCTCGCACTCTTTTGTCCATTCGAATGTTGCTTCTTTGTGGAGGAGCTTGAAGAAAGGAGAAGTGTGTTTGACATATCTGGCCACGAAACGAGACAACGAAGTGAACATACCGTTGAGAGATTGTATAGATTTCTTAAGTTAGGCGTGAGAGCTCATAAAATGCTCGACATTTGTCCGGGTTAGCCTCTATTCCCCTTTTTGTAAGGTAGAAATCGAGGAACTTTCCTACTCGTGCGCCAAATGTGAAATTTCTGGGTTAAATCTCATTTTGCATTTTCTTGCTTGGTCGAAGACCTTTTATAGGTGGGTCGTATGGTCGGATTATCGCAACGTGAAAAACAACAAGTGAAAAAGTATGAACAGAAGAGTCGCCACCAAACATTTTTTATCCTCGAAAAGAAAGGAGAACGGTCGAAGAAAACCGGAGGAAAGGAATGGTCTTGCGACCAAGATCGGGATCCGGGAGTCGGTTACGTGAAGGGAAGATATTAACACCCCTTCACGTCTGTCGTACTCGACGGGATCCATGCTTATTGTTCTGCCCAAAGGGTATAAACATCTGTTTCATCTGCTGCTAACTAGAAACTGGAAAAAGAACGGGAAACGAAGGAAACGAATGGGGAGAGAAGGAAGCTGACTCGAGAGGACATTGCATCTCAGCCTGACGTATCTCATCGGGAATGAGAATCAAAATCGTCGTAGTTCTGAACGGTGGGGAATTTGGTTGGCAAGCATCTTGCTTGTGCCTACGTATCTCCTAGTGAGAATCAGACCGTCGTAGTTCGGCTCACTACTGGTGGTAATTTGTTTATTTTTGTGTTTTTTATGTTGACATTGTCAATGTTCTGACTCAGGTGTTGTCGCTCGCTGAATCAAGATCGGGCGTTACTGTCTTGCTATTGAACTGAAGTGACAAGTCAAAGCGTCTGCAAATGAGCATGAGATGAGAAGAGAAAATATGTGTTGTTTGTTTGTTGTCTTTTAGAAGAAGTGTTTTGATTTGTTTTGTTTGTCGTACGCACATTGCTAAAGTCTATGATACATGAGTGAATACTTTACAAGGTCGCTCCCAATGGAACGTTTCCAAAGCACTCTAGAAGAGCGAATGAGACCTCCATTAATCATTTTCCATATGGCTTAAGGCTCTTGGCGCACGATACACACTTTTGTTATTAAGTGTTTTTACTTTTCTTTGTAGATGAGAAAGAAACTCAATGGTAAGAGAAAAATTAGGGGAAACTATACCTGACTCATATGTTAACTGTAAGTTTTGAGTTGGCAGCAATTTTTGCAAAACATGTTGCTCGGGAAAATGTTATGAAGAATTTCCTGACATAAGAATAGAACACCACTGCAGGTGGTACAAGATATCATATCAGAAGTTCTGACATGGTTGCTCAAACATCAGTACAGATACTGAACCTGATATTGAAACATTTTCAACTGTCATGATAGTACTGCTGTCATGTGTTACAACATATGTGTCGCTCCCCGGACTTTCGTCCCAGTGCAAACGTGAACCGTCGGTGATGTTGGAGGTTGAAGGTTGAATAGAGTCGCCAGCTAGATATTTTTATCCCGAAGGAAAGGCAATGCTGCATAAACCTGGTAGGGTATGGATAAGATGGTTGTGAACCAAAGAAACTGAGAAAGGGGGTTGGTTATGACCTGGGAAGGTATTAACACCCAGATCGTCCGTCGTACTCGACGGGATCCACACTTACTTGATTGTGTATAAAAGGGGGAAAGTATATGTGCTGACTGTGTGCAAAAGCTAGGGAGAAAAGAATGTGTGTCAGTGCAAAAGAGGTGGTGAAATGCTCAAGACTGAGGCTTAGAAAGCTGAAAGAGGGGGAAGACACAGAGACTTTAGTTCGATAACTTTTAAGTTATGCCTACATATCCTCTCGTGCAATGAGGAAGTCAGAACATCGTAGTTCGACTCAAAGAGACTTAAAGATTTGCTGTGAACTGCTTACTTGTCTATGCTCAAGTGTCTGACTCGAGTGCTAATTGTCTTGCATTAGACGGAAGAAGCGAGTTCTCGTTTATGAATGAGGGTGATGAGAAAAGAGTCCCGGAGGAGACGATTATTGTTTGTTTTTTGTGTTTTCAATTTTTTATTGTTTTTTTTGTTTTGCATAGGATAATGAGCTTAAGCCTAAATCAAGGGTTGCAAACTCATTATATCCTCCCTGATTAGGGATAATGAGCCTACTTAAGCATGAGATAAGCATCTCAACTTAATTACCATGATGATATAGGATTAAGATCATTAACATACTTGTGGTTATTATTAAGTGTTTTTGGATTTTGTTTAGTGTTAAGTAATGAGTTTAATCTCTAATCAGGGATTAGTGAACTCATTACACCATCCTAAGAGAAGGATGATAGATGAGAACACTTAAGCTGAAGAAGACTCCTCAACTTAATCCATGGTTAGGGACTAAATTCATTATAACAAGCCTTTATTAAAGTGGATTTTAATTAAAGGGGTGAGATTAAGAAATGAATTTTTTGTTTGTAAGACTAGCCTGAGGGGGACTTGTCCATTGAACACTAGGGTTAGTCTCTCTTAACCAAAAGGAAGAGATGGAACCCTAATGTAAGGCCCAAGTTACAAGCTTAAGTCTTAATAGTTATTAGGTGTTTTGATTAAGAGGTGTGAACAAATTAAAGGTTTAACACTAAGGATTAAAGTTATACACTTCATCCTAAGATAAGGATGCAGGCATAACCCTAATTCAAAGTCCCAAAACTTTAAGTGTTTAGCCTCTGATTATGAGATGAGAAGAGAGACTCAAGGAGACTCAAAGGTAAAAAACTAAGGGAGACTATATACAACCCTAAAATTATCATGCTTGGTTGTTCCTATGGTTTGTGAGGCATAAGAGAAGATCTTCAGGAAGCCACCATGGAAGAAGAAGCAGATGAAAAGAGAAGGAGAAAGAGAATATGTTACTTACTTCATGAAGAAGATAAGTAACCTAAGAGAAAGAGAAGGAGAAAGAGAGAAAAAGTGAAGCAATTTCACTTCAAAGACAAGTAAAGAATGAATATGAAGAGATGAGAAGAGGTGGGATGTGAAGGCAAATCCACATCCCAAACAACTTACCATAAGCCCGTGAAATGTTAGTATGAATGCATAAGGAAAGAAATAAAAGCAAATAAGACAAATGAAGGTGAAATTACCAAAACCATAAGTGTAAACATGATGAAAATGTGTTATGAGATGATGCAAAGTTATGTACAATGCTTATGTATGACCATACAAAGGATGAGATTCAACAGATGGCAAGTTAGAAGCTTGGAAACACATGGATGCATATGAAAAGCAATGAATGCAAAGCATACCAAATGAATGAAGAAATGATCAAGCAATGTTCAAACATGTATTAATATGTCTAAGATGGCATACAAATGAATGAAATTCTATGGCAAGTTCATATGATTGATGATATGCAAAGATGAATGCAAATGAACATGAGAATTAGGGTTTTATGAATGTATGAGATGCACATGATCAAAACAGAAGCATACATAATGATAAAAATTTGAAAATGAACTCAAACAAACCCTAAACATACACAAGAACAATCCCCAAAGGTGGAGGTCAGAAGCTAAACCTAGTGAAAGTTATGAATTTCCTAATTTAACTAGGGTTTTTGGGTGATTCTAAAGGAAAAATGAAAATCAATTTGAAAATGCAATGAAAAATTATGAGTTAAATAACCTAGATACTAGATGCAATATATGAAACAATGCAAAAAGAATCAAGTTCAAACTCATCATGGTTGATCAGAAATGATTTTTTCAAGTTAGGGTTAGAAAATGGGAATTTTATGAACCCTAATTCAAAGATAATTGTGAAAACATGATCAAACCTAAAAAGAAATTTGTGTGATGAGTTTGTAAATGTTTCTAAATGTAGGACAATGCTTCATGAATTTTTTGGTGATTTTTAGAAACCTAAATGTATTTTTAATTAATTAAAATCAATTAATTAATTAAATAAAACATTTAAATGATTTAAAAATACTTTTTTAATGCAAAAATTAAAAATAAAAATGTTTTTGAGTTAAGAAAAATATTTGAAGTGAAAATGCAGAAAATGAGATTTTTAAAAGTCTTTTTGCTATTTTAAATCATTAGATGAAAACAAAAGAAATAAAATGAAAACAAAATAAAAGAAAATGAAAAGTAAGCAAGATCAAAGGCCCAGATTCAAACTTGGGGAGACTGCGCGCGTGTTTCTAAGGCCGGGATTGAATCTGACTAATTAATCCTAATTAAATTAATTAATTAAAAATTAAGGTTAATGAACTAATATGGACCATCCAAACATGTGGTAACCTAAGATCTAAGGGCTGACATTTAAACTGAGGAATTAATTAGGTTTTAGCCCTAATGACTTTCAGGCGGCCGGAACAGTGTTTCGGTCGTATTCTCCGACAAGGTCCTCACCCTATCTCTCTCAAAACACCACCTCAAACCCTCTAAAGCTCCAGAATCTATCCTCTAACAACCCTAAATACGAATCAAGCATCAAAAATCATTTATCATTCAAGAACAACATGAATTGAAGCAAACAATATTTAGGTCAAAAATTTTAGAAACACCATACATGCTCAATCCTCAACCATTTTCAAAAATAAACATATCACAATGATCAGTGAAACATGTAGATTGATATTGTAACTTAAAAGACAAGTTCTGGAAAATTTGTTCTTGGATGATACCTGAGATGAAGCTTTCTATGTTTGAGCTTTCTGGCCTCCTCCTTTGTGCAAAATCACTCCAATGATCACCTTGATGCTTCTGGAAGGCTTAGAACAAGTTTATGATGGCTAGTTTGTGTGTTTCAGTTCTGCTAAGGAAGAAATCGTGTTTGTGTTGTGGAGTGTTTCAGGCCAAAGTGAAGGGTGCTTTGTGTTCCTCAGGTCATGGGTGATTGAATGGTGAAGAAAGTTTTGAGTTTGAGTGGCTGTGGAGTGAGTTTCAAAGGAATTAAGGTTTATGGACATTTTTGGGATTCTGAGTGTATGGATGTTTCAGGCTCCAATGTTGTGTGAAATGAGTTGCTTGAGGTTTGCATAAGATATCCTGATTGGCAAGAGAGTTATTGTGACATAGTGTGATTGGTATGGCCTCATTTGCAAAAAAAAAGTCAATGTTATGGTACCATAAGCATGGCACGGGTCAGAGCTGGCTCTTTGGCTTGTCCTGCCTCAGCTTGATTCATGGAGGACCCTTAGATGGTTTATGATGAGCTGTAACACTTGGATCATGAGATATCATATGTTTTGCATTTTCCCTCTTTGGAAATTTTGTGAAAATTGATCCATGGAAACTTGTAATCCAAGGCATAATTTTGGTCAAGAAATGTTATATTAACATGTTATGAAGCTTAGAGGTCAATTAGAGGTCACAAGAGTGCTTAAAACTTTGTTTTGCAAATATCCCTCTTTGGCATGAACTTGAAAATTATAAGATTTTTCCCAACTTTGAAACATCATAACTTCAGTTCTAGGATGAATCAAGAGGAGTTCTTGTACTTTTTGAAAATGGGAAGATCCAATCTACAACTTTCATGTTTGAAGATTTCTCATTTGAAGCCTTTTTGATCAAGAAAGAGGAGGTTGAAAATCTTTCCCAAAATGGAAAATTTTCATTACAAGTCATGTCCAAAAATGGAAAGTTTGAAAATGGCTTGGAATTCTTCAATCTTGTGAACTTCTAACCACTTCTAAGATCAAATAAAGATCATAGAACCTCAAATTGATGAATGTGACCCTTTGGTACCATTGATGGTGATCTCAGATGCCCTGATTCTAACTTTTCTTGCACAATAAGTTACCAGTTGATCAGATGACTTCCACAATGAATTTCTTCATCGAATTTGGTACACATGCTCCTCATAACATATTAAGACCATTAGAATCAAGAATGACCAAAAAATTGAGGTTAAGGGCCTCAAACCCAAAACCCTAATTTTTAGGTCATTTGTGCAGAAAACCCTAGCCTACATGGACCTCTAAGCAATCCTTTGTGATTTTGTGACTTCAAAGACTTCTTGGGGATGTAATAAGATCATAGACCACTCATGGACCCTCTTGGAATGCTTTAAGACCATTGGAATAACTAAGATCACTTATTGGAGTCTCCAGATCACAAACCCTAATTGCAACTTATGCAGATGAAATAAACTATGCAGTGAGATGGTATGCTTATGTAATGCAATATGAAAACATCATAAGCCATGGTGTGAGAAAAAGTGAGGACAAACCGGATAACTTGTGGTTGAATACCAAAGACAGTCTGAAATTTGCACTCACTAGGGAGAAGAAGAAAAGGGATATAAATTGTAACAGGTAGTATAATATGAGTATCAAATGAAAGCGATGGAGAACGACCATTGAGCAGAGGACGACTGCTGGGGATGAAAAAAGGTAAGTAAAGCAATGACGGGGACGACCATCATGCTGGGAAATAAAGAGACCGCGACGGGGAGGCCATCGGGTTAAGACATAAAACTCTCTGGGGATTAAAGAAATGAGGAAAGCACTGACGGGGGACAGCCATCAGGTTAAAGGGTAAATAAACCGCGACGGGGACGACTATCGGGTAAAAGAATAATGAAATAATGATGAGGGACAGTCATCAAAAGGTGAAGGACGATCACCTAGCAGGGGACGGCTGCTGAAAATATCGCGACATAGGACGAATGCCGGATAGAAAAGATCAACGATGGGGACGGCCATCGGATAAGCATGATGAAGGACGATCATTAAGAGGTTAAGGACGATCACCTAGCAGGAGACGGCTGCTCTTGGGGATTATCTCGACATAGGACGAATGCCGGATAAAAGATCAACGATGGGGACGACCATCGAATAAATGATGAGGGAAGGTCATCATAAGGTGAAGGACGATCACCTAGCAGGGGACGGCTGCTAAAAGATATCATGACATAGAACGAATTTCGGATAAAAAGTTCCAACAATGGGGATTCCACTAGGGAAGGGATGAGGGATGGTCATCCGAAGGTGAAGGACGATCACCTGGCAGGGGACGGCTGCCAAAAATATCACGACATAGGACGAATGTCGGATAAGAGGATCAACGACGGGGACGACCATCGGATAAAATGATGAGGGATGGTTATCAAAAGGTGAAGGACGATCACCTGGCAGGGGACAGCTGCTGAAAATATCACGACATAAGACGAATGTCGGATAGAAAAGTTGTTTTGTTGGTGACTTACTGGGAAATGGTAAACACGGACGAGTGCTTACGCTTTGAAATAAACGGTATAAGTGTTTGACAGTGTGTATAGACTAAAGATACGGACGAGCATCCTTAGGACCACGATACAGACGAGTATCGATAGAAACAAACGCTGACACGTGTTTAAGGATGATGATACGGACGAGTATCAATCAGTTAAGCAAAGAACACGGACGAGTGTTTTGATCTGCCGGGGAGGTGATATATACAGAATACGGACGAGTATCAGAGATTTGTGTATAAGTATGCACAAGTGTTTGACCTGCTGGGAAAATATGTGCAAGACACGGACGAGTGTCAAAAGATTGAGCAAGGGACACGGACGGGTGTTTAACTTGCTGGGGAAGTATGACATGGGCGAGTGTCAAAAAGAATATGTACAAGTATGAAAAAGTATATGTATTGAGAGTAAAAAAAGTATTTTGGCTTTGTCTGCGGGGGATAAGTTTTGTATATTGTTGGTGAAGTGATTCTGATGTTTGCAGGTGATTGGCTTGAACCTGGCTTATGATCATGCAAATGTTTGATTTTTTGCCGTAATGCTCTGTATTAGACGGAATGCTACGCTTATTTTGGGGAAAGATTATGCGAATGCTATGATTATGCAGAATGAGAGAACCGATCTGAGGTCTGGATCTTGTGGGGAGAAAGATCTCTGGGCGATCTGTCTGGAGGTAGAACTCCGCTGGAGAAAGAGATCATTGGTCGATCTGTGGGGAGAGAGGATCACCGAACAATCGACGTAGGGAACTCTGTGGGGATTACGGCTGGGGAGGCTTCTGTTGAAGATACTCATGTTGGGGATGAGGAGGCTTCGGCAACTCCGCTGGGGAACAGAAAACCCTGGAAACTCTACTGGGGAGAAGCTGGAAACTCCGCGGGAAAATGATTATGTCGACTCTGCTGAAGATGAGAAGATCCTAGCAACTCTGATGGGGAATAGAAAGTCTTGGCGACTAGCTGAGAAAGGGGACTCTTCCCACTCTGCTGAGGATGAGAAAATCCTGGCGACTTTGTTAAGGAAAAGAAAATCATGGCAAATCTACTAGGGAAAACTTTGGCAACTTGCTGGAGATGAGAGGATCTTGGCAACTTAGCTGAGGAAAACTCTGGCAACCTCACTAGGGAAAAGAAGACTCTGGCAATTCTTTGGGGAAAAAAGAAGTTCTTGACAACTTTTCTAGGGAGAAGGAGTTCCTGGAAACTTCAATGGGGAAGAGCAGTTCAGGCATTGCTCGGGAGATCCTGCTTGAGGAGGAGAGAACTTATGGGAAGTAATCTGTTGTAACTCCTTCGTCTAAGCGACACGCTAGGGATTTAATAAGTTTCTCGAAGGATCCTCTGAGGGGATGACAGCTTCGTGGGGGAATACTTTTGTCAGGTAACCCTGCTGATGAGGTGATTGCTGACTTGGTCGGGGATATAATGCTTGATATGCCCTATGCTGTGAAAGATTACCTGCCTTGAGTACCTGCAACCTGTTAAACAAAGGAAAAGTACAAGTGTCCCGATGTAACCTCAACCGGATTTCGTCATAGGAGTTAGATTCATCTGAGAGCAACATATTTCCTGCAAGCATTTTTAGAAAATGGCTTATTTGTTTTCATGCAAGTGTTGTATTATGAACTTTGGACATTTTGCAAACGAAACAAAAATATACAAAACAAAGTGTGACTGAATATTCTGATTTTATTGATTTGTGTGCCCTGAATGGGCAAGTACAGTGAAGAAGCGAATACTTGAAAGGAGGAGATTGCTGTAAAATCGAGAAAATAAAAGTGTTGGCAATGTTGATGTTGACGCTTCAGTGAGCTTCCTTTGCTATGAACTGTATGACCTTGACGTTCTTCTTATCTTGCTTTCTGGAGAAGGTTGATTCTGACCGACGCTTTATCCTTTCGAAGCTTGTCATGTTATGAGTGATACAGATGAATTCAGAATGCAGTTGTTCGCTTTTTCCCTGATTTTGCGTGGATCTCCCTTTCGGGTTTTCAATCCACCGAGATACCCATTTTTGCCTGAGCTGCCCGATGTGGCTTTTCAACTCAGCGGGTGTACATTTTTTTCAATTTTTCCCTTATTTTTTCCCGAGTCTTTTATTCTGTTTTTGACTCGCCGAGATGCCCTATTTTTTCCTGGACTTACATTCTGTTTTTATGTCCAGCGGGTCTTTTATGCGAAGTATTTTTTAACTGCATCTGAATTTACAGGAGATAAGAAATCCTCGCCATCCATAGTAGTGAGCATCAGCGCCCCACCAGAGAAAACTTTCTTTACTATGAATGGGCCTTCGTAGTTTGGCATCCATTTGCCCCTGTGGTCTGTATGAGGAGGAAGAAGTCTTTTCAGAACAAGCTCTCCCACTTGGTATTCCCGAGGTCTGACTTTCTGATCAAAGACTTTCTTCATTCGCTTCTGATATAACTGCCCATGACAGATGGCTGCTAATCTCTTTTCTTCAATCAGACTCAGTTGATTATATCGAGATCGGACCCATTTCGCTTCATCCAGTTTCACATCCATCATTACCGTAAGGAGGATAGTTCAACTTCAATAGGTAGGACAGCTTCCATACCATAAACAAGCTGATAAGGTATTGCCCCAGTAGATGTTCTGATAGAGGTTCGGTACCCATGCAAGGCAAATGGTAGCATTTCGTGCCAGTCCTTGTAGGTGACTTCCATCTTCTGCACAATCTTCTTGATGTTCTTGTTAGCAGCCTCAACAGCGCCATTCATCTTTGGCCTGTAAGGAGAAGATTTGTGATGTTGAATTTTGAAGTCCCGACAAAGTTATGTCATCATCCAGTTGTTCAAATTGGAACCATTATCACTAATGATTCGCTCGGGAACTCCATATCAAAAAATGATATCCCTTTTAAGAAATCGAGCTACCACTTGCCTGGTGACATTTGCATACGAAGTTGCTTCAACCCATTTTGTTAAGTAATCAATGGCTACCAGGATTAATCTGTGACCATTTGAAGCAGTCGGTTTAATCTTTCTAATCATATCAATGCCCCACATGGCGAAGGACCAAGGTGAAGACATTACATTCAAGGGATTCGGAGGCACATGCACTTTATCTGCGTAGATCTGGAATTTGTGGCATTTTCTGGCATAGGCACAACAATTTGCATCCATTGAGATCCAGTAGTAACCCGACCTTAACAACTTCTTTGCCATTGCATGTCCTCCAGCATGGGTACCGAAAGAACCTTCATGTACTTCGTGCATCAGCAGGTCTGCTTCCTTCTTGTCAACACATCTGAGCAAGACCATGTCGAAGTTTCGCTTGTACAAAGAACCATCAATATTGAGAAAGAAACTTCGGGCTAGTTTTCTCAATGTCTTTTTATTATTAGACAATGCCCCAGGTGGGTATGTATGAGTTTCCAAGAAGCATTTGATGTCATGGTACCAAGGCTTGTTATCAGCGACAGTGTCCATAGAGAATACATATGTCGGTCGGTCTAGTCGGGATACTAAAATCCGAGGTACATAATTGGCGACCTGTACTTTGATCATGGATGGAATGGTAGCCAAAGCGTCTGCAAACTGATTCTCATCTCGAGGGATGTATTCAAGCTTAACTATTGTGAAGAAGGTCAACAATCTCCTTGTATAGTCACGGTAGGGAATCAGATGCTCCTGATGAGTGTACCACTTGCCGTTGGTCTGGTTGATTACCAAAGCTGAATCTTCGAATACATTCAAGGTTTTGATCCTGAGGTCAATGGCTTCCTCAAGACCCATGATACAAGCTTCGTATTCTGCTTCGTTGTTAGTGCATGCAAAGGTGAGCCTTGCTGAGAAAGGCATATGAACCCCTTTAGGTGTAATAAGCACTGCACCAACCCCACGACCGTTGCAATTAACTGCCCCATCAAACATCATAGTCCATGCTTCTTCTGGGTCAGGTCCTTCAGTGTGAATAGGCTCTTCACAATCTTTTGCTTTTATGAACATGATGTCTTCATCAGGGAAGTCAAATCTCATAGGCTGGTAATCATCAATGGGTTGCTCAGCCAAATAATCAGACAATACACAACCCTTGATGGCTTTTTGAGAGGTGTACTGAATTTCATATTCTGTGAGAATCATTTTCCATCTTGCAACCCTTCCGGTAAGGGCTGGCTTCTCAAATATGTACTTGACTGGATCCATCTTTGAGATCAATAAGGTAGTATGAGTCAACATATAATGTCTTAGTCGGCGAGAAGCCCACGCTAAAGCACAACAAATTTTCTCGAGCAGTGAATAACGTTGTTCATAGTCGGTAAACTTTTTGCTTAGGTAGTATATTGCATACTCTTTTCGACCAGACTCATCATGCTGGCCCAACACACACCCCATTGACTCTTCTAATACTGTCAGGTACATGATTAGAGGTCTTCCTTCGACTGGAGGCATGAGAATTGAAGGTTCTTGCATATATTCTTTGATCTTGTCAAAAGCTCTCTGACAATCATCGTTCCACCTGACTGTTTGCTCTTTTGATAACAGCTTGAACAAGGGTTCGCAGGTTGCAGTGAGATGAGATATGAACCTTGAAATGTAGTTCAATCTTCCTAAGAACCCTCAAACTTCTTTCTCAGTCTTAGGTGCAGGCATTTCCTGAATAGCTTTGACTTTATCGGGATTAACCTCAATTCCTTTTTCACTTACAATAAAACCCAGCAGCTTACCAGAACGTACCCCGAATGTGCATTTGTTGGGGTTCAACTTCAACTGATACTTCCTCGGACGCTTGAACAGCTTCAATAGGTTCACCAAATTATCTTCCTCTGTAAGGGACTTAGCAATCATATCATCCACACAGAACTTGATTTCTTTATGGATCATATCGTGGAATAATGTTACCATAGCCCGTTGATATGTTGCACCGGCGTTCTTCAGACCAAACGACATTACCTTGTAGCAGAACGTGCCCCAGGGTGTGATGAAGGTTGTCTTCTCCATGTCTTCCGGCGACATCTTAATCTGATTGTATCCAGAAAATCCATCCATAAAAGAAAATACCGAGAACTGAGCTGTGTTGTCCACCAATACGTCAATGTGAGGTAATGGGAAATCATCTTTCAGGCTAGCTCTGTTCAAATCCCGGTAATCCACACATATACGCACCTTGCCATCCTTCTTAGGTACGGGTACAATGTTAGCAACCCATGGCGGGTAACTAGTCACAACAAGAAAACCGACATCCCACTGATTTTGTACTTCCTCTTTGATTTTCATGGCCATATCTAGGCAAGTACGACGCAACTTCTGTTTAACTAGAGGAAAATCTTCCTTTAGTGGCAGCCTGTTCATGACAATATTCGTATCCAGACCTGGCATATCTTGATAGGACCAAGCAAAGACATCGACATACTCTAAGCATACTGATAAGTTGTTCTTTTACTGGAGCTTGCAGACTGGCCCTGATCTTCACCTCTTTTACATCTTCCTCGGTACCAAGATTGACAGTTTCAACTTCCTCCTGATAAGGAGCAATCACTTTTTTCTCTTGTCTCAATAACCTGGCCAACTCTTCAGGAAAATCATAGTCTTCATCAACCCCTTCATCTGCTTGATGTCGCTCCCCGGATTTCCATCCTGGTACAAATGCAAAAGTGGCGCGGAAAGAGGTAGAGTCGCCAGCCAGGCATTTTTATCCCGAAGGAACGGGAATGGTAATGCTGCACAACCAGAAGAAAAGAAAAGGAAGGACAAAGGTCCTGCGAACCAAAGAGACTGGGTTCGGGAGTCGGTTACGACCTGGGAAGGTATTAACACCCAGATCGTCTGCCGTACCCGACGGGATCCACGCTTGCAAAGAAATCTGTTTCAAAGGGTGGGGAAATGAAAGCTGCTGCGAAGAAAAGGAACTGAACTGGATAAAAGAAATGAAAAGGGAACTGAAAAAGAAATGAAAGGAAAAATGTAGGGAAAATAAAGATTGTGCTCGAACGGGCTCTACCCCGTTGCCTATGTACCTCATCTGGACAATGAGGATCAGAGTCGCCGTAGTTCCCCTAATTAGGGGTGGAAAAGATTGCTTGTGTCTTAAGGCTTAAACTGACAATGTCAATGCTCAGGTGTTGCAGGCTCGGACGACGAGTGTGTTACCGTCTTGAAAAATGACAAATAGGAGCAAGTTCGTACGATGAGAGTGAAGGTGATGAGAAAAGAAGTCCCGAAGGAGAGATGCTTATTGTTTGTTTGTGTTTTTTAGAAGCTTTTTATTGAGTGTGTCACAAGGAAGTGAACTCAAGCTCTTTTCCATGGAATGTGTACTTGATACTACATTCCAATATGGAATAATAGAATAAGCACATTTAAGTAAGGAGAAGATCCCCAAAACTTGATTCCAGAGATTAGGGCTTAGGCTCACTAACTCATTGAATTTATTAGGTGTTTTTGTATTTTTGATGAAGAAGTGTGTTTTATGATTTTCTTGATGAAGATGGTATCCTGATCAGACTTGTGCATCATGATGAACAAGCTTTCACCATCCCAAGATGGGAAAACTACAAGTGTTTCATGGAATAAGGCTATTGCACAGGAGACCACTTCAATCTTTATTAAGTGTCTTTTTAGGGTTTTGAGATGAGAAGAGAAGAGAAGAGAAACAAAAGGATCTTAAAGGTAAAAGTCTAATGGGGGGACTAACAAATCCTAATGTTAACATGCACAGAAATCCTAGGTTAGTGAGGTTTACTATCCTAAAGGAGGAGAAGATAAGAAAAGAAAGAGAAGGATGAAGAAGAGAAGAAGGGGAAAGTAAGGCCTAAGCCCCAACAATCACAAGTAAGAGAATAACATGAAAAGAGAAGATTGTAACACCCCAAATTTGCCCTCTTATTTTTAAGCATCATCATCATACCATTATCATCATAAGCATATCCTTGACATCTTTGCATGGAAAGATGAGGCATAACATTCTCATGACCTAACATTAGGCATATGATCATCTGTGGAGGGATTTGAAGCATTACAAGCTATAATAAGAGGCCCAATGGATTTGCCCAAGTCCTATGGGGTATCCACATTGCATTCACAAGTTCAAGATCATTCACAAAAGCCCGGGAGGTTGGGAGATCATCGGGGAATTCAAGCTAGGGCAAGCTCCTACACAATGATCCCAAATTAGGGTTTGAGTTCCAGGCATGAAAACATTGTGACTTTGGCCATTTCATCTGGGCAAAGTCTTTCATATGATAAGAGGATCCTAGGGATGAAATTTGGTGAGAAAACTCCTTGTGGAAGTCAGGTATTTCTTCAGTTGCTTGTAAAAGAAGAAATTGGTCAACTGTGCATTCTAGAAGTCAACTGTGGGAATTCAAAGGGTCCCACCCTATTTTTCAAGTCAAGGGATGTTATTATAACCTTGGAAGAGGTTTGGAAAAGTCAAAGATCAAGAATCAAAAGGTTTTGAGGAGTTTTCCATTTTTGGCATGTGGTTGGTCATGGAATTTGCCATTTTTAGCAACTTTTTGCCCTAATTTTCAAAGACACATAACTTGGTGAAAAAAGCTTCAAATGAGTTGCCATTGAACATGAAAGTTAAATATTAAGTTCTCCCATTTTTAAAAAGTATAAGTACATTTTCATAGCCCTCATAGATTGGGAGATAGGCCCTTCGAAAGTTACTTGATTTTTAGGGCATGACATGAATTTCAAGCTTCATCCAAATGCAAGAACTTGTAAAACTCATTTTCAAGTTGTTTCATGAACCAAATAAGATCATACTCTTACAATGCATTGCATAAGGTTTGTTTTTCTCCAAAAATACCATCAATTTCGTGCAAGAGGTGAAGTATACCACATAAGAGGCAAAAATGCATAATCTTTCAAAAAGCACGTTACACTCATAACCAAAGGCCAGGATTGACTCAAAACAAATCAAAGGATGGATTGAAGTCAGAATGCTCACTTGAAGGAAGGATTGCACGAGTGTGTGAGGCAGTCACACTTTTCATGCAATTTGGCCAATACACCTCAATCACATTCTCCATGCCACTCTTGGTTCAAAAACCCTAGTCAGGTGAAGATACAAAGGATATAAAAGAAAAGCATGCCCTAAATTCGTGTAGAGGCTCTCTCATTTCTCAGATTCACTTACTCTTGCTCACTTGCATTTCTCTTCGAATTTCTCTCCTCAAGCACTGTCTTCACAATCTCTTCACACATTCTGCTTCCTTGAACCTTAAGGATCATTTTGCTCATACTCATTTAAGCTGAAAGTGAAGAATCATAGAGGTGCCATTCAAGAGCAAGAGCTTTCGGATTCCAAGATCCAGCTTCCCTCAAGCTCCATCTTGCATTTATTTTGCAAGAGGAGGTCATAGTGAGCAGATCTGCAGCTGTAGGAGCATTATCTTGGTGATTTGAAGGAGTTACAAGTTCAGGTATGCTCTGAAATTCGTGGATCTAAACTTGAAATTAAATGTATGCTTTGTGATCTGTTGGTTGTGCTGATGATTCTGTGCTAATTTGTTTGAAAAATGGATGAGTATTAAGTATTTTATGGTGATTTGAAATCTGATGATCAGAGTTGTTTTTCTTCGATCCAACTTATTCTTTGATCCATTGTGAATTTGGTTGCTATATTTGGATTCAGCATGATTTGTTTGTTTGATCTGGACATTTTGAGTAATTTCTGTGATGTTTTGTTCTTAATTTGAATTTTCCGATGCCGGAGCCCTAGCTCCGGTCACCGGATTCTGGAGATGGATCACCTGAGTTTGGAAGGAAGAAGATGCACGCAGGCCCTTGGATATTTCATCTGAACGGTTCCCATAGTGACAGCACATTAATGCCACACACTCCCTCTCACGTGATCTTATGTTTTGTTTTATAATCTGAATAATGCTTCGCATGTCTCACCTCACCATAGATAGCGTGCTCTCATTGTCTTGGCCAATCATTGAGAAGATTGAGTTTAATAAAGGACTTGATCTGGAGCGTACCTTTGATCCATTGGTTTGTCATTTTTCTTGAATTAATTGAATTTCCATATTAATTATTGTGAGCTGCGCTGAAGCCAGTGGGCTTACCCTGCTATCCCCACCCCCCTGCGTAAGGGCCCATTTAAAATGAACTGAGCTCATTGCTGTTTGCACCCCAGCCTCCTTATTTCTTTATTTTATTTCTTTTTTTATTTTTAGTTTGGTTCTTAATTTTTAAAAATAGATTTAGGTTATTAAAAATTATAAAAATATTCATGAAAGGTCCTTTTAGTTTTCTCTAATTTTTGGTTTTTTATTTTCTATTTATTTTTAATTGCCACGCTGGAATTAATTGCCTATTTTAATTAATTGTTTTTATTTCATTTTGAAGCATGCTGGCTTGTTCTTTTTTATCTTGGTCATTAATTTGAATTTTGAGATGATTCTTTTTGCTCTGGATTCATGATAAGATGTAGTTTGTTGATGATTTTTGTTCTGATTTTTAGAAGTTTGCCTAATTGATTTTGGTCTCTAACTTGTGCATAAAGCTTTCTAACCCTAATACATGTTTGAACCTTATTTTGAATGGCCAAGCTTCTGAATTTGATCCTCTCCCTTTGGTATGTTGATATTGTATGATTGAAGATCATTTGTGCATGTTTGTGGAATTTTTGGATGTGTACTTGAATTGATTTGAATTTTTGTTCCTTACTTGTCCCTTTTTGCTTCCTTTGGGTCATATGGTCACTCCTTAGGTTAGAAGGGCACTTGTGCCAACTTCTTTAGTTTGTTTAGAGCCATTTTATGTTGATGATACCCCTCTGGTCTTGAGATGATGATTGTGTCTTGAGAAAGTTTGTGTTTGGTTGCTCTTGAAGTTCATTCACACTTATGCATGCTCACTTCACATCCCTTGCTTCTTTACTTCTCATGATGTAAGTATTTGGCTTTGTACACTTCTTCTCTTCATCTTACATGACCCTTAGGCACTTTCTTAACATGTTAGGGTTCTGGTTTGGCACTTTGTGGTTTTGCTTTGACTATTTTGCTTTGTATTCTCTCATGCTTACTTTGTTTTGTCATAGTGATTCATATTGCTTCATGTTGAGTTGTGTGGTTCTTATCTCATTCTTATGCTTTGATTTTGCATTTGGCATTTGTGATTAAGACTTCACTTCTGGTTGTGTGACTTTGGTTTGACATTATGTTCATTTTTTGATGTATTTGTTCTTGTGTCACTAACCATTTCAGGGGCTTTGGTAAGTGAGAGGTGTGGATGTGATTCCCACATCTCCAAGTCTTATCTCTTCTCTTTTCTTCATTGATACTATTATTGTGATTGTTGGGGCTTAGGCCTTACTTTTTCCCTCTTCTCTTCTTCTTTCTTCTCTTTCTTTTCTCATCTTCTCCTCCTTTAGGATAGCAAACCTCACTAACCTAGGATTACCATTACAGGATAACAATTAGGATTCATTAGTCCCCCATTAGACTTTTACCTTTGTGATCCTTTTGTTTCTCTTCTCTTCTCATCTCAAAACCCTAAAGAAGACACTTAATAAAGATTGAAGTGATATCTTGAGCAATAGCCTTATCCCATGAGACACTTGTAGTCTTCCCATCTTGGGATAGTACAAGCTTGTCTTGTGATGCACAAGTCTGATCAGGATATCATCTTCACCAAGAAAATCATAAAACACACTTCTTCATTGTAAATACAAAAACACTTAATAAGTTAATGAGTTAGTGAGCTTAAGCCCTAATCTCTAGGTTCAAGTTTTGGGGATCTTCTCCTTACTTGAGTGTGCTTGTTCTATTATTCCATCTTGGAATGTAGTGACAAGTGCATATTCCATGGAAAAGAGCTTGAGTTCACTTCCTTGTGTCACACCAATAAAAGCTCATAAAAAACACAAACAAACAATAAACGTCTCTCCTTCGGGAATTCTTTTCTCATCTCCTTCGCTCCGTCCGCGAACTTGTTCCTACTTGTCATTTTGCAAGACGGTAACGCACTCGTCGTCCGAGCCTGCAACACCTGAGCATTGACATAGGCAGTTCAAGCCTTAAGACACAAGCAATCTTTTCTACCCCTAGTTAGGGTAACTACGACGACTCTGATTCTCATTTTCCCGATGAGGTACGTAGGCAGCGGGGTAGGGCCCGTTCGAGCACACTCTTTTGTTTTCCCTACTTTTCCCCCCTTTCTTTTATTTTCTTTTCCAGTTCTAGTCCTTCTTTTTGCAACAGCTTTCATTTCTTCACCCTTGGAAACATTTTCTTTGCAAGCGTGGATCCCGTCGGGTACGGCGGACGATCTGGGGTGCTAATACCTTCACAGGTCGTAACCGACTCCCGAACTCAGTCTCTTTGGTTCGCAGGACCCGTGTCCTTCCTTTTCTTTTCTCCTGGTTTGTGCAGCATTACCATTCCCATTCCTTCGGGATACAAATGCCTGGCTGGCGACTCTACCTCTTTCCGCGCCATTTCGCGTTTGTACCAGGATGGAAATCCAGGGAGCGACAAAGAGATGAGAATTGGAGATGTGGGAATCACATCCACACCTCTCACTTACCAAAGCCCCTGAAATGGTTAGCAACATAAGAATAAATACAACACAATATGGGCATAATATCAAACCCAAGCAACACAACTAGAAGTGGAATCTCAATCACAAATGTCAAATGCAAATACACAACATAAGAATGAGAAAAGGACTATACAACTCAAAATGAAGCATTATGGATTATCATGACAAAACAAAGCAAACATGAGATAACATAAAGCAAACTAGACAAAAAAACATCACAAACCTCAAGACCAGAACCCTAACATGTCAAGAATGTGCCTAAGCAACATAATAGATGAAGAGTAGAGGCATACAAACTCCAACATTAACATCATGAGAAGCAAAGAAGCATGAGAAGTGAGGTGAACATGTATAAAAGTGAATGAACTTCAAAAGCAAACAAACACAAAATTTTCAAAGGTACAAACATCAACTCAAGACCAGAGATGGATCCACATCCTAAAAGGATTCTAAACAACCTAAAAAAGTTGGCACAAGTTCCCTCCCAACCTAAGGATTAAACATATGACCAAAAAGGATGCAAAAGAAGACAAGTAAGGAACAAAATTCAAATCAAATCAAACATACATTCAAAAATTCCACAACCTTGCACAAAGACTCTTCAAACATACAATGTTAACATGCCAAAAGGAAAGAATCAAAATCAGAATCTAAACAAGTCAAGTATGGGCTTAAACATGGATTAGGGTTAGAAGACTTCATGCACAAGTTAAAGACCAAAACCAATTAAGCAAACTTCTAAAAATCATAATAAAAATCACCAACAAACTAAATCTCCATGTGAATCCAGAGCAAAAAGAATCAGTTCAAAACTCCAATTAGTGATCAAGATAGAAATTACACAAGACATCATGCATTAAAAGTGAAATAAAAGCAATTAATAAAAGAGAAACTTAATTCCAGCGTGGCAAATAAAAATAAATGGAAAATAAAAATGTCAAAAATTAAAGAAAACTCAAAATATCATCCATGAATTTTTTGAGAATTTTTGATGACTTATTTCTATTTTAAAATATTTAGAATCAAACTGAATACAAAATAAAATAATAAAAGAATTAAAAGAGGACAGGGGTGCAACTAGCAATTATTTTAGTTCAATTAAGATGGGCCTAATGAGAAGGGAGGTGTGAAAAGGAATTGAAGCCCAAGTCTGATAAACTCATTCACTCCAATCAAGCAAAACGCGAGTGCACTAATCCAATGATCACGAATGCAAGTCACAATATCCACCAAATCAACAGCCAGGGACGCCAGTCAACCCTAACCCTAAGTACTTTGATCCAACGCGTTATGTTCAAACATGCACTTCCCTCTAGATCCAAAGGCTCACGTCCCTCCTGCATACAATACTTCCCATAGAACTTCCACACGTGGTACCAAGAGAGTCACATGACCAACACGCTCCTAATTTATGTGCTGGCCAAATCTTAGCCTTCCGATGCAACTGGATCTAACGATCATGACTTAATCTGGCTTAAAACAAACAAACAACAGAGTTCATCTGCCGGAGGAGCGCCGTTCACCCTCTCCGGCTAGCTCTGATGAAGGCCAACACCAAAATTTCCAGAAATGGACAAATGATACATCAATCAACAGTTTAAACCACCAGGATCTCAAATATGCCATAAAAATCCACAAACAACTAACATATGAAGCAAACCGAATGCAACAAGATCAAACATCAAAACTGAAATTTACGATTTAATGCCATACAAAGCTTCTAATCACTTCATATCATTTAGATTAAACCATAGCAACACAAAACAAGCTAGAATACAGTCAAACCGAAGCAACTAATTGAGAGGCTCAAACCTGAAATTGAAGCTTCTTGAAGATGTTGAGAAATCCAGAGATCTCCTTGCTTTCCTCAAGCTTCCTTGGATCTTTATCAAGCCAAATAAAGGCTTATGGTAGGATATGATGCAAGATCAGAGAGAGTTGTTGAATCTCCACTTTTCCTGAAGCTCCAAGAAGAGGATTACGAATGTGATGTGAGAGTGAATGTGAGGATTCAGAGACCTTGAAGATGAAGAATGAGGTGCGAAATCCAGATCTGAAACTCCTTTTGTGTTTTGCAATTGAGAGCACAATGAGAGAGGAGAGAGAGGCTGAAGAGTGTGATGATAAAATCTGCTGCAAGAATCATGATCAGCTGCTTATATTGCAAGGGTGCAGGGTGCATTTATTGTGGTGCCCTCACCAAGTTGGTTATTTCATCCAAATGCAGAGCTCGTGGCTCTCTTTTGCTTTTCTCAGCTTGTTTTTTTGAAAACCATTCCATGCAGGAGGATCCACGTGAATTACCATGAGATTGGTGTGTTGGCAGCATGAAATTGGTTGATGATGAGGGGTCATGAGAATTGGATGGTGTTGATCAACTCATGTACATGGTACTGCATGGAATGCTACACGTGAATACCTTGCTTCCCTTCTTGGTGTTATCTGCGTGTGTATGAGTGAGTAAAAAACGTGACCTTAAGGCAAATAAGGGAAACTCAAAAGTGTCGTGTGGCAGGCAAGGATTGGCTGGACCCATGTGCTGATTCTTCACATTAACTTTCATACATACCACCACCAAGTGTAATGATCTTGCATTGCTTCTAACATTTGGTCACGCAAACTATCAACATGGACCCATTAAAAAAAGTTTGTGAAAAAATAACATGACACGCAACATAACTTCATTTATTAAGGGACCAATCACAAGTTGACACGTGTCCACCAAAAGAAAACCCTAAAATGCTCCAAACTTCCACAAATCATAACTTGAGTTCTAAAAATGCTATGAAAGCGTTCTACGACTTTTCGAAAAGGGAAAATCGTGCTCTACAACATTTGTGTTCACCGGAAAATCATTCGGAGCTTTTTTGCACATGAAATAATAACTTGAAGTTCAGGGACAAATAATTTCCAAACATGGAAACTTCTAAACTTCCAAATTTAGCAACTTTTTGCATACTCCCTATTTTTGACATTTAAACTCGACTGAATTATTCCTTGACATGATATGACCTCAAAAATTGATAATCCTGATTAAAAACTCTGAAATCCTCATGTTGACTTTTTTGACTGCAAAGTTGACTTTCTTGCTTCACTTTCAAGTAACTGGACAAAATCTTGACTTCCTCAATGAATTTTTGTCTCAAACTTCATATATAAGAAAGGCAGACCAAGTGAGAGCCTTTGACCACAAGAATTGGTCAAAGCTAAGAGGATATGAGGATCTGGCTTAAAACCCTAATCAGGATTTCCCTCACACAGGAGAAAACTGCATTTTTGAACTTCTGATGAAATTTCTCTCTTCTGAACTTTTGAGGATGACCTTAGGTTTATTCAAGACATGAGAAAACCTTATGAGCTTCTTGCAATGCTACCTGGCTAATGACTGATCATATGCCTTATGCTGGAACATGTGATTATTATGTCTCATTTTTCTATGCCAGATGCTCAAAAATGATATGCTGATGCTATGCTCATGATTAAATGATAATATGAAAAGAGAGGGAAATTTGGGGTGTTACACTTGATTAATCGGATTGTCGAAGTCATATGAGGTCATAGAAGTGTCGTTGTCGGTGCAATCTGGAGGGCTATCTCTACAAGGGTCGAGATTTGTTCATTTTAGTGATTGATTTTATCTTATTTAGAAAAAGTGAATGGAGTTATTATTAAGAAAACATTGCCATTTATTGTTTTGTGCGAAAATAACAAAAATGAAAGACAGTGAGAGAAAAAGGATTGTTTGCAAAAGATGTCCATTGTTCATTAATTTCCATTTGCACAAAATACATATATGCCCCTATTACAAAATGAGTCCTGATACCTTGGGCAAGGTGCAGGACTTGATGCATGCTTAAACAGGAAATAATAATTACTCTGCAGCAGTAACACTTATAATTTCCTGGGAAGACCGGTTGAGGACTTGTTGGCCCGGGACCCTTGGACGAATCCAGCTTTCCAGGTTGTAGTCGCTTTCAGCCTCGTCTTCCTTATTGTTGATAGCATTTGGGGTCAGCATTCCCCCACTTATAAACTTGGGAGCTTTAGCAGCCTCCTCTTGGACCTGTCGAGATGGTTTGTAACCCAACCCGGATTTTTCTTCCTTTATCTGAACTTGCAGCAACTTGCCCCAGCCTTGGGCATTCCCGTCTTCAACAACCTTCCAAGCTTGTTTGTAAGAAGCAATTGAAGTACCAGACACTTCAGCTGTTGCTTCGTTGATATTGAGAGCTTTAAAACCCTGACTCATTGTTTCATGGATCTCCCCATCCATCTCAATGTATTTGTAGGTAGCTAGATGACTGACGAAGATGTTCTCCTCTCCACAAATAGTGATAATTTGGCCTTCCCACTCATATTTTAACTTCTGGTGAAGGGTCGATGTTACTGCGCCAACGGAAGGAATCCAGGGTCGACCCAACAAGTAGCTGTAGGCAGGCTGAATGTCCATCACATAGAAGGTAGTTTTGAAAATCTGTGGGCCAATTACCACATGCAACTCAATCTCTCCAAGAACCGATCTCTTAGAACCATTGAAGGCTCTCACAACTAGGTTACTCGGGTGGAGTGCAAGACCATCATACTCCATCTTGACTAAGGCTTTCTTTGGAAGGACATTGAGAGATGACCCAGTGTCAACCAAAACATGAGAAAGTACAACACCTTTACATTCCAAGGTGATATGCAAAGCCTTGTTGTGATTACGGCCCTCCGAAGTTAGATCAACATTGGTGAAACCTAGCTCGTGACTAGTATTAGCATTTGAAACCACTATCTCTAGTTGATTAATTGTAATCTCCTCAGGCACGTAAGCTACGTGCAAGACTTTGAGCAATGCATTCCGGTGAGCCTCAGAACACATGAGCAGTGATATAATAGAGATTTTGGAGGGTGTCTGATGGAGCTGGTCCACAACCTTGTAGTCATTCTTCTTGATAATTCTCATGAACTCGTCCACATCCTGATCAAAGGATGTCTTCTGAGTTTCTTTAGCAATTGGATCTTCAGGCACCACACTCTTTCCTTTTGCTTTGGCAGCAGCTTCTACTTCAATGTTAACTCTGGGAAATTGTGACGCAAAGAGACATCCGCTTCGAGTGAAGCCTCCGCCTCCCCCGACATTGTTAATCTGTGGTGTAGAAGTTGAAGAGTCAAGAGTAACTTTCTTTTTGTTGCAATAAAGATCTGAGCCATAGTGCCAAGGCACGGCACTGCTGTTGTCATATGGAACTGGTACAGGTACCGTGATGGTAACCAGACTGATTGTTGCGGAAGAAGGAGTTGTGACAGTTTGAGGATCATAATAGACGGTGACAGGAGATCTGATTGGAGATGACACAGGTGCAGAGAGTTGTTGATGTTGATGTTGATGTTGCTGAAAGTTGTTGTCGAAAGAATCTGGAACATGGACTATTGCTGGATCATAATAAATGGTGATTGTGGAAATGTCTTCATTGATGGTTGTTGTTGTTGCAGTAGACTCCGTTGAAAAGATGTTTGCTGAATTTGTAGGAGAATCCTTTGAAATGGTGTTTGTTGATGTTGTAGGAGAGATGTTTGTTGAAGTTGTAGGAGTTGGAACCATTGAAGTGATCTGCATGATGCCTTCTCTGATAAAACTATTGATACCAATCCTCAAGTTTGCACAACCATTGGCAGAAATCTTGCAAGCTTCATAACAGGCCTCAAAACCTGGAAACACTTGGCACTTCAACAGCTGAGCTTTCACTTCGTCCAGTGGTGTTTGGATACTTGCAATGTCATCAATTAGGACTGCCGGTTGGTCTTCTTCAATAGCATTAATCCTCGGCCCACCGTGATTCGGTATTGGATTATTTGTGACATTTGGAGGAGGTGCAAAATTCAAAGCTTTGGAATCAACTAAGTCCTGAAATTTCATGTGTAATGCCCTGCATTTATCTGTTGTATGGCCAGGTGCATTGGAATGGATAGCACATTTGGCGTTAACATCATAGTTCCTTGGAAGATTCAAAGGATTTGGTGGAGTCAAGTTTCTCAATTCAATCAGGTTGAGCTTCAATAACTGTGGAAGTAGAGCTGCATAGGGCATCGAGATGGGATCGATAAACCTGTTGATTTGTGAAGTCCTTTGCTGGAACGAACAATGTTGTTGGTTGTTGTTGTTATAAGATCTCTGTTGTTGCGGGAACTGTTGTTGTTGTGGAAAGTGTTGTTGCTGTGGATACTGTTGTTGCTGAGGTGCTGGATTAGGAATGGTGACGACAGCTACTGATCTTTGCATGTATTGGGGCCTACCTCTGCCGATATGTACTGAGTTGGTCTCACCTGTCCATCTAGGTCCTGAGAAGGGTTTCCTTGCATTGCTGGAACTAGAACCGTTGTCAGAGATCTTACCCATCTTTAATAGACTTTCAATTCTTTCACCAGCTATAACCACATCAGCAAAACTGGTAGAAGAGAAATCAGCAAGTCGGTCAATGTAGGTTCCTTGCAATGTGTTCATAAACATGTCGTCCATTTCCCTTTTAGACATAGGTGGTTGGACAACAGCAACAAGTTGTCTCCACCTTTGGGCGTATTCCCAGAAACTTTCTCTTGAAGATTGAGACATACCCATCAGGAGGGTCCTATTGGGAGCCATATCCAGGTTGTACTGATATTGGCGTATAAAGGCCTCGGCTAAGTCCTTCCAATTTCTGACAGTAGCTCTGGACAGGTGAGAATACCACTCTCTGGATGCCCCGGTTAAACTGTCTTCAAAGTAGAACATCTACAGTTTCTCATCCATGGTATAAGCTTTCAATCTCCCCAGAAAAGATTGAAGATGGGTACGAGGGCAGGAGGTACCATTATACTTCTCAAAGCAAGGAGGTTTGAACTTGTGAGGAATCCTGACTCCTTCCACTAGTCCCATATCCATCACATCAAATCCCATAGAGTTTTGGGATTCCAAGGATCTCAGCTTCTCAGATATTTCTTCCAGACGACGATCATAAACTTCATCAGCTCCAGCACCTAACACTGTAAACTGCTCGTCCTAAGGATCTTCCTATAGAACATGATCTCCAGTATTTCTCTGGGTATTTCCAACAACATTGACTTCAGGGTTTATGTGGGGCCCAAACTCTGGTGGATTTGTTTGCGGCTGATCGTGCGCATTGTTACTTGTACCTCCAGTGCCTGCATGATTCTCGTCTGGAGTTTGTCGCTCGACTAACTCCCTCAATCTTTCCAGGGTCTGTGCTAGCCCAGTCATCACAGCCATGAATTGATTCATCCGAGTCCTCACTTCTGTCCTCACATCAGTCATTTGGGTCCTTACATCTGTCAATTCTTGCTGATGTTTATCCATCTGTAAGCTCGGAAGGTTGTTTCTGGTTGCATACCGGTGGATGCGGTTGACGGGAAAGACTCTCCTGCGAGCAATATTTCCTGAAACACACAGCAAAGTGAGAAAACAACAATAAAAACTCCTGCAAAATAAAGAGTATGAAGTTAGCATGCAATGTAATATGTCTTTTTGTCTTCAGAGGGTATCCGATTAGGTTCTTTGGTTTTGACCTTCCAGACCTTTGGGAATGATGAAGATGCTGAAGAGAACGAAGCTCAAAAGAAGATCCAGGTAATACATAAACCATAACATTACAAAATGCCAAAATACATAGTTTAATATTACAACAAGTTCCCATGGTGGGTCAGGATACAATCAAGTCAAGAATACAAGCAAAATCTCCATGGAGAATTAAAGTACAACCAAAATAAAAGTACAAGTAAAAGAGAAATCAAACATCCAGCCCAAAGTCATCCTCCTGAACTTCCTTCAGGAGAGCATCAGTCATTGGTCCAACTGGATGCTCTGTGATGGTCCTGATGAGAAGGTTTCTGGTTGCAATGGCACTTGTCATCTTCTGGTACTTGTCTTGTTCTTTTGATCTCTTCAACCCCGCTCGGAGTTTCAGCTCAGAGATTTCCTTCTGTGTTGCTAACAAGGCTTCCTGATTCCTCTTCTCATTGACTTCTAGCTGCTCTATCTTAGCCTGTGTCTTTTGATCTTCTTGTAAACGAGCTTCAGTGATTCTGATCCATCTAGCCTGACTCTCTTCTAGATAGTTCTCAACTTTGGCCTTCTGAATCTTGGCTTATTTGCAAGCATTCTTCAATACCAACTCCCCTGCTCGGGCTTTTCTGATGAAGTCCTCTGTCTTTTCTATCTTAGTCATATGCTCGATACAGAGCTTCTCTAACCTCTCATTGTCCAGGCAACTATCATTCCTTTCCCAAAGGGTCTTCTTCAAGGCTTTAGAAAGCTGAGCATTCCTTTCCGTCAACTTCTCAAATTCCTCCAGGCTCACTGTAGTTATGGGCTCTACTGCTGATGGTCCTGGTACATCCTCCAGGGTAAATGGCATGCGAGTGATATGTCCTCTGATGCGCAACCATTCATTGTATTGAGCTGAAGCTATGTTGTTACACTTACCCAGAATAGCAGTCCCTTTTGTCTGTATGTGGTCCCAAGCCCAGGCTGCTTGTCGTACGGTGGCATGATTATTCTGAACAGCACAGTAAAGAGATTCTGCTAAGTCCTGCTCTCGAGGTGGATGTACCAGGGCATACCCTAACTGTCTTCTGAATAAGAAAGGATTGTAATTAATGCAACCCTTTACTCCAATAAGAGGTACATTAGGATATTGTCCATATCTTGTAATCATGTCCCTGCCCTTGGTGTTTTGGGTACACCACCTGATGATATGAAAAGAAAGGGAAAATTTGGGGTGTTACAGCTGCCCCTATTCAAACAACTATTAATCTGAACAGGACGGTAGCACGGGCTATCGACCGTTCAAGATAAACTGTGATTGAATACCAAGAAAACCTAAAATTTGCACTCTGCTGGAGAATGCAAGTACTGGGAAATAAACCCATCCAAATGACGCTTTGGTGACTGAAATGGGGAGAAAGCAGACGAGCTCCTTCCAAGTTGAACTGCTACTTTGGATAGAAGAACTTAGACAGACGAGTCTTCTTCGAACAAACATGTTACGCCAGGTGCTGGACATACGAGCCCTCCTCAAGTAAACCTGTTACGCCAAGAACTGGACACACGAGCCCTCTTCATACATTTACAAAAATATATGACTTGAGACAGACGAATCTCCTTCGGATAAACCTTTACGCCAGGACCGGTGATGCACTTAAGTCTGTGGGATAGACATGCATAATCAGGATAGACGAACCCTCCTCATATATTATCCGTGGATATATGGTCTAAGACAGACGAGCCTTCTGGATAACCTGTTATGCCAGGTGCGACATTAGGATTGGACGAACCCTCTTCACAAATCTTGCGTAGATAAGCGGTGCTTGAGACAGACGAACCTCCTTTGGATAAACCTGTTACGCCAGGACCGGTAACCATTTTGACGTTTAATCCCACCATCAGGACTTCAAACCTCTTCAATATAGACGAATATTGGATGATCATCCAGAGAAACACAGACAAGTGCCATAAGTCAATGATACAAATGAATATCAGACAATGATCTAAGAAACATAGACGAGCGCTTCAGGCGATGATACAGACGAATATCAACCACTGGCACAGACGAATACCAGAAATCCAACACAGACGAGCAATTAGAGCAGCAATACAGACGAGTACCAGAATGATTATCAAATCAACACATGTGGATATAAGCTAACACAGACGAGTGTGAGGGATGATACATACGAGTATCCAAACAATGCAAATGAGCTTCAAACAGATAACAAACACAGACGAGCGTTGGAGAATGCATACGAGCACTAGCAATTATCAAACACAGACGAGTGATGGGGAGTGCATACGAGCATCACATAAGTTCCAACACAGACGAGCGTCGAGCCCCAAATGAATGTTAAACACAGATGAGTGCTGGGAAGTGCAGACGAGCAATAACATCTACCAACCATGGGCGACTGTTGGGGAGAGCAAACGAGCAATAACAAAGTGTGAACACAGACGAGTGTTGGGAAGTGCAGACGAGCAACAATCAGATAACCAACACATACGAGTGATGAGCGTGCATACGAGCAAAAGCAATTATCAAACACAAACGAGTGCTGGGGGATGCATACGAGCAAAACAAATGCCTGATTGGCAACAAACATCACAACTCTGCAGGAGAGCAACAGATCATGAGGCTTTGACAATGCCTAATTCCCACTAGGGATATTTCAATGACGGTTGTATACCAATCCTGAAACTCTGTGGGAAAATGACGATCTTCCGACACGGCTGGGGAGATGCTTCATCAAATATCCTTTGCTTAGGAAAAGAGTTTTGTCAGTTATAAACTATGTGGGGAATTGAGCCTCCCACTGCCTGCTGGGCATACTCCACTTGTGAAAAGATAATCTGCTTTGGGATTCCACCTGCTCTGACTCAGCTGGGGAAAATTCTGTTTGGGGAGATATGACACCCTTCTGCAAAACCTGCAACAACAGAAAACACATATGTGCCCCGGGGATTTGCATGGTATGATCTGTTCATCCATCATCACCCGACACTCAAAGAGGGTTTTAAATGTTTCTCTGCAATGTCATTTTTCATTTAGAAAACAAACATCATGTTTCAAATGCAATGTTATTTTTTTTGCCAAAAATTTCAGGACATTTTTGCAAACAAAAGTAAACACAACACAATTTTTTGACTGAATATTCTTTTATTGAAAGGCCTCTGAATAGGCAAAGTTTTTACATCAGGAAGCAACCACCTGGAAAGAGGTAGCTACCATAAAATTGAGAAAATAAACTATCCTAATGGCAATGGGAATGACATCCCAATGAGTTTCCTTCTTGCTATGACCAGCATGTCTTCAAAGCTTTCCATTCTTGCCTTTGCTTTCTGAAAAGATGAGGGGACTGATTCCTATCCTTCTGATATTATCAGGCTATACGAAACGATGATTTGGTTCAGATTACCCAGATCGCAGTTGTTCGCTTATTCCCTTGTTTTGCGTGGATTGCCCTTTCGGGTTTTCAATCCACTGTGATACCCTTTTTTGCCTGAGCTGTCCGATGTGGCTTTTCAACTCAGCGGGTGTACATTAATTTTTATTTTTTTCCCTAACTTTTTCCCGAGCTTTTTATTCTGTTTTTAGCTCGTCGGGATGCCCTTTTCTTGCCTGGACTTTAATTCTGTTTTTATGTCCAACGGGTCTTTTTATGCGAAGTATTTTTTAACTGCGTCCGAGTTAACAGGGGATTGGAAATCTTCTCCATCCATAGTGGTGAGCATCAGCGCTCCTCCCGAGAAAACTTTCTTCACTATGAACAGTCCTTCGTAGTTTGGGGTCCACTTGCCCCTGTGATCTGAACCTGGAGGAACGATCCTCTTGAGTACAAGTTCGCCTACTTGATACTCCCGAGTACGTACTCGTTGGTCAAATGCTCGCTTCATTCTCCTCTGATAAAGCTGACCATGACAGATAGCCGCTAATCTCTTTTCCTCAATTAGACATAACTGATTGTATCGAGCACGTACCCACTCAGCCTCATCAAGCTTCACATCCATCATCACACGCAATGAAGGAATTTCCACCTCAACAGGCAAGACTGCCTCCATACCATATACCAATGAGAAAGGAGTTGCCCCGGTTGACATCCTGACTAACGTTCGGTACCCATGTAGCGCAAATGGTAACATCTCATGCCAATCCTTGTAAGTGACAACCATCTTTTGCACAATCTTCTTAATGTTCTTATTTGCCGCCTCTACCGCACCATTCATCTTTGGTCGGTAAGGAGAAGAATTGTGATGCTGAATCTAGAAGTCCCGACACAACTCTGCCATCATCTTGTTATTCAAATTGGAACCATTGTCAGTAATGATTCGCTCGGGCACTCCGTATCTGCAAATGATATCTCTTTTCAAGAACCTGGCTACCACTTGACGAATGACATTGGTATAAGATGCTGCTTCAACCCACTTAGTGAAGTAATCAATCGCAACCAAGATGAAACGATGACCATTTGAAGCAGTAGGCTCTATTTTCCCGATCATGTCAATGCCCCACATAGAAAAGGGCCAAGGAGATTTCATGACGTTCAGTGGGCTGGGAGGAACATGCACCTTATCTGCATAAATCTGGCACTTGTGGCACTTACGGGCGTACGAACAACAGTCTGCATCCATTGTTAGCCAATAGTACCCCGATCTCAACAACTTCTTAGCCATAGCATGCCCTCCTGCATGAGTACCGAAAGACCCCTCGTGGACTTCTTGCATTAACAGGCTTACTTCGTGTTTATCCACGCATCTGAGCAAGACCATGTCAAAATTCCTCTTATACAAAACCCCATCTGTATTCAAGAAGAAACTAGCAACAAGTCGTCTTAAGGTCTTCTTGTCATTGGATGATGCCCCAGCTGGGTATTCTTGCTTTTCCAGGAAGAAATTGATATCGAAGTACCAAGGTTTCTCATCAGACACTGCGTCTACAGAGAAAGCATAAGCTGGTGTGTCAAGTCTGGAAATGTCAATCCTGGGCACATAATTCCAACACAAAACTTTGATGGACGAAGAAAGAGTAGCCAATGCATCGGAAAATTGATTCTCATCTCGTGGTATATAATGAAGCTTAACTGTTGTGAAGAACGTCAACAGTCTTCTGGCATAATCCTTATAAGGATTTAAGTGTTCTTGATGTGTATACCACTTGCCGGTAATCTGATTGATAACGAGGGCTGAATCTCCGAATATATCGAGGGTCTTAATCCGAAGATTAATAGCCTCTTCTATTCCCATTATGCACGCCTCGTATTCCGCTTCATTGTTGGTGCAGCCAAAAGTAATTCTGGCAGCGAAGGGAAAGTGAACACCTTCAAGAGTGATAAGAACAACACCAACTCCACGTCCGTTGATATTGACTGCCCCATCAAACATCAACTTCCATTTGGATTCAGGGTCTGGCCCCTCCTCTGGAAGTGGTTCCTCGCAATATTTTGCTTTGAGGTACATGATGTCCTCATCAGGGAAATCAAACTTCATTGGCTGATAGTCCTCTTCAAGAGGTTGCTGTGCAAGGTAATCTGACAATACATTTCCTTTGATGGCTTTCTGGGAAGTATACTGTATATCATACTCTGTTAAGATCATTTGCCACCTTGCAACCCTTCCGGTTAACGCTGGTTTCTCGAAAATATACTTGATAGGATCCATTTTTGAAATTAGCAGTGTGGTATGGGTCAACATATACTGTCTCAGTCGGCGAGCAGCCCATACCAAGGCGCAACAAGTTTTCTCGAGAAGTGAGTAACGGGATTCACAGTCGGTAAACTTTTTGCTAAGGTATTAAATAGCATACTCTTTTCGACCAGACTCGTCATGTAGGCCTAGAACACACCCCATCGATCCTTCTAGCACATTCAAGTACATGATAAGTGGCCGTCCTGGAACTGGAGGCATTAGAATCGGAGGTGTCTGCAAGTATTCTTTTATCTTTTCAAAGGCTCTTTGGCAGTCCTCATTCCACCTGACCGTTTGTTCTTTTCTTAGCAATTTGAATATTGGCTCACACGTGGAAGTTAGATGAGATATGAACCGTGAAATGTAGTTCAACCTCCCTAAAAACCTGCGCACTTCTTTTTCTGTTTTCGGTGCAGGGATATCTTATATTGCTTTTACTTTTGCAGGATCCACCTCGATTCCTTTCTGGCTAACAATAAAACCCAACAATTTTCTGGAACGCACTCCGAAAGTACACTTGTTTGGATTCAACCTCAGCTTATACTTTATCAATCTATCAAACAGCTTTTTGAGATCAACCAGATGCTCTTCTTCGTCCCGGGACTTGGCAATCATATCGTCCACATAGCATTCAATCTCCTTGTGTATCATGTCGTGGAACAATGTGACCATATGTAACACCCCAAATTTGCCCTCTTCTTTTTAAGCATCATATCACATCATATTCATCATGAACATATCATGTCTTTAGCATATGGCATAGAAAAATGAAGCATGGCACTTGCATATTCCAGCATCAGGCATGTGATCAATCATCAGGGAAATTCAAGGCTCACAAGGCAGGTTACAAGGTTGACATCAGGGTCAAAGTAGTGTAAAGGATGGAGGATCAAAATCAGATCAAAACGGTTGGCATCGGCTTATTATTGAAGGTTCCCACCAAAAAGAGGGAAATTCAAAATTTACTGGCGTTAACCGGTTAACGGATTGGTTAACCGGTTAACGGCCACGAATTTTGAATTTCCAACAGCAATTCAGCATGTGTGATTTTTGCTCCATTTTTCATTTTTCTGATTTTATTCATTTTGAATTAATTGGAAATTAAAGAGAAGGATCTAGAGCCCTTGTCCAAGCCTAATCCCATTGCTACATCCTAATCACACTACCTAAACCATAATTTTGGATCCCAGGCCTAATTTTTGGGCCCCAAACCTAAACCATATTTAATCATTTCTCTCCAAACCAAAGGGGCCTCTCCCTCATTTTCCCTTCTCATTTTTTATGAATTTTCACTCTTCTCACTCACAATTTTCTCACTTTTCTCTCTCAATTTTTCAAATCACTCAAAGTTCCTCTTTGAAGATCACATAACCTTGCCTTGAGGTGTGTAGATCTTGGAACTAGACCTCCATCCATAACTTCATTACATCTTTTTGCTGGTTTTAGTGGTGATTCAGATCTGGTTTGGGATCTAGGAGTGCTTTTGGATCAAAAATTCTGCATCAAGAGCTTGTTCTTGCATTTATTTTGTACGGAGTGTGAAGCTTAACATCGGATCTTCGAAGTTTTGCGCGAGATCTATCGTTTTCAGCTCAATCAACAACTACCAAAGCATACCTCAGCTTTGTAGGTTGGTTAAATTCAGATCTAGCTCTGTTTTTTAGTTTATTTGCATGCTTGAGCTTTAGATCCATCACATGTTTGCATATTTGCTTGTGTTGCTTGATTGATTGATTGGTAACCGGATCTATGTATTAATGTTCATGAGCTTGATGATGCCATTTAATGTGAATTGATGCATTATCTTCATGTTCAAATGCTTGCTGGACTGGTATGAGATTGTTTGGAATAAGCTGGTTGTGAGCTGATTTCTGCATGTTTTTTGCTGCTGTCTTAACAGCGTTAACCGGTTAACGGATTGGTTAACCGGTTAACGCACCTGAATTGTGCTGTGTTTATGCAGGTTTTGGCATGGTTAACCAGTTAACAGATTGGTTAACCAGTTAACACTGAAGCAGTAGGCCATTTTTGCCTTATTTCAAGCATGTTTGATCCCCTTATTTGTTTCAAATGCCATGGATCATCATATGATCATTAAATATGATTGTTTGGTTGATTTTCTTGCTGATTGATGTGTGCTTCCGTATTCTCGACACGTAAATGCTTGTATGTGCATTGTTTGGCATGATTGTTTGATCTTGATTGGGGTGAAGTTTGAGCATGTCATTGCCTTGATTTTATTAATGAACATGTGCTGGATTATACTAATCATTTCAGGGGCCTTGGTAAGTAAGAGGTGTGGATGTGATTCCCACATCTCCAAATCTTATCTCTTCTCTCTTTATCATTATTTGTTCTAACTTTGTGATTGTTGGGCTTAGGCCTTACTCATCCCTCTTCTTCTTCTTCTTCTTCTTCTTCTTCTTCTTCTTCTTCTCTTCTTCTTTCTTTCTTCTTTAGGATTGTAAACCACACTAACCTAGGATATCCATGCATGACAACATTTAGGATTCTTTAGTCCCCCATTAGACTTTTGCCTTTGTGATCCTTTTGGTTTATTTTCTCTTATCATCTCAAAACCCTAAAAAAAACACTTAATAAAGTTTGAAGTGATACCTTGAGCAATAGCCTTATCCCATGAGATACTTGTAGTCTTCCCATCTTGGGATAGTACAAGCTTATCTTGTGATGCACAAGACTTATCAAGATATCATCTTCACAAAGAAAATCATAAAAAACACTTCTTCATTGTAAATACCAAAAACACTTAATAAGTTAATGAGTTAGTGAGATTAGGCCCTAATCTCTGGGTTCAAGTTTTGGGGATCTTCTCCTTACTTGAGTGTGCTTGTTCTATTATTCCATCTTGGAATATAGTGACAAGTGCACATTCCATGGAAAAGAGCTTGAGTTCACTTCCTTGTGACACACTCCTAAAAAGCTCCTAAAAAGCACAAACAAACAATAAGCGTCTTTCCTTCGGGAATTCTTTTCTCATCTCCTTCGCTCCGTACGCGAACTTGCTACTTGTCACTTTGCAAGACGGTAACGCACTCGTCGTCCGAGTCTACAACACCTGAGTATTGGCATAGGCAGTTCAAGCCTTAATTCACAAGCAATTTCTTTTCTACCCCTAGTTAGGGGAACTACGGCGTCTCTGATCCTCATTGTCCTGATGAGGTACGTAGGCAGCGGGGTAGGGCCCGTTCGAGCACAATCTTTATTTTCCCTACATTTTTCTCTTTGTTTTCTTATTCAGTTCTTTTCTCAGTTTCTTTTTCCAGTTCATTTTTATTTCTTTGCAGCAGCTTTCATACCCTCACCCTTTGAAACAACTTTCTCTTTGCAAGCGTGGATCCCGTCGGGTACGGCGGACGATCTGGGTGCTAATACCTTCCCAGGTCGTAACCGACTCCCGAACTCAGTCTCTTTGGTTCGAAGGACCCGTGTCCTTCCTTTTCTTTTCTCCTGGTTTATGCAGCATTGCCATTCCCGTTCCTTCGGGATAAAAATGCCTGGCTGGCGACTCTACCTCTTTTTGCGCCACTTTCGCGTTTGTACCAGGATGGAAATCCGGGGAGCGACAACATGCGACTTTGCTGGGGAAGTGCCCAGAATCTCTGGTTCCCCTGTGAGTCTCTCCTAGAGCTTGCTTGTTTCTGTTTCTTTGGGTGATGTTTGTTTGCTATGGCTTGTTATATCTTACTATTGTTTATTTACAACTTTATTTACAGCTTTATTTACAGTTTTCAGTATTTATTTTCTGCTTCATATATTATTACTGGACTGTCTGGACTGGATTTTCTGTTTGGTAGGTTGGGTGTTACTGGTTCTGAGAGATGAGCTCATTACCACGGCTCGAGTGCACCTTAGGACTTAGAGTGGTTCTACTTTGGCCTCATGAGATCTTGTCATGGGGGTAGTAGTGAGTTCCACGCCCAGATTTGCGACCGTCTTGGAAATGTCTTGATTTGGGGATCTTCTTCTCTCATTTCATAACCTTGACAGTTATGTGCAGCTGGGGACCGATCATTAAGAACCTTGTGGAAATATCCCTCTTTAGTGATGACAGTGGCAGACCACATTGTGTGGCAAACCCATTCGCATCCGAGGGCCCACCTGGGACTTACATAGGATGACCTTGTTTCCCGGACTCAGCTGAGGCCTCCCTGCGTAGTATATAATGCCAAACCGATTCCCTGATTTGGTCATGAGCCATTTCTCGGAGATGGTGAAAGTATTATTGCTATTCGGCTTTGAGAGTCCGTGATGTCTGACCCGGAGCCTACCAGTGAGATTGGGAGGGGTTTACAGGTTTGCAGGAACCCTTGGCCTCTACATACACTCATTATCAGTGGTCCTTATTTATTTCTGGTCCTATGATCCTATGGTTCTGGTGTTCTGGTTTTCTTGGTACTGTGGTTCTGAGATCTTTTATCAGAGAGTTGTGATTTTTTCTATCAGAGAGTAGTGATTCAGAGGACTGTTGGTTTGCCAGTATTTAGAGGGTCCTTGTGTTCAGTGATTCAGTATCCAGATGGTCCCAGTTGATCATATGCCTGCATTGCATTTGCATCATTCTTGCATTAATTATTTATGTTTCCATTTTTCAGGTCATTGTTCATACTCAGTTCCCAGTTCTGGTAAATCTTATCTCCAGATGGCAAAAATCAGAAGAGTTACAAGGAAAAAGAATGTTCACTATACTTTTCTTCAACCTGAAGTTAGAAGTGTTCAAAAATTAGTAGGTCTGATGAATGACCAAGTCTTGGGCAATTTCAGGAAAAGATATGGCCAGATATTGAAGTTTGTGGACAAGCCCACTGCAGACTAGAAGGATAGTTTGCATACCTTGTTGCAGTTTTATGATCCTCTGCTGCGTTACTTTGTGTTTCCAGATTACATCTTAGCTCCCACATTGGAAGAGATTGCCAACATGCTGAATGTTCCAGTCAGGGAGACATTGCCTTTCTATGGATCTGAGGTGGTGCTTAAAGAAGAAGACATAGCCAAAGTTTGTCGTCTGCCAGCTGCTACAGTCAAGAAGGCTCTAAAGGATAGTGAAGGCAAAGGACTCCCTTGAAGTGTGCTCATCCCAGAGGCAGAGAAGTATGCTGAAGAGGGTAGTTGGGGTGACTTTGGTGCTATGCTTGCTTTGATGGTATATGGGTCTAGCTTGTTCCCAGGAGAGAAAGAATTTGTAAGCTTAGAAGTGATCTCTATCTTTGCCAAAGGCAATCCTGTGCCTACTCTTTTGGGTGACTTCTATTACAGTGTTCATTACAGGAATGGGAAGGGTAGGGGTGGACCAGTAGTCTGCTGTGCTTCTTTGTTTGCTGAGTGGTTTGCCAGACAACTGCCAAAATCAGGTGCCTTCATGCCTTCAAGGAGATGAGGGATGAATGGAGATGGTCAAGAAGGTTGATGGGGTTAACTGCTGAAGATATTTCTTGGGGATATGACAGAGATCTACTAGGTAAAGAGTTGTTGGTCAGTTGTGGAAGATTTGCTGGAGTACCTTTGCTAGGAATGAAAGGTGTGATCAGTTATTATCCAACATTAGCCAGGAAACAATTTGGTTATCCTTTGAAAGATCCACCACAGATGGAAGAGTTTGCTGAGTCTTTGTATTTTCCTGTGGAAGAAAACAAGGAGTTAGTTCTACAAGCCTCCCAAGCTTGGGATAACAGGATAAGGAAGGGTAAGAAAGACTTTGGCAGAGTAGATCCCAAGACGTATCCTCCATTTGCTGCATGGTTGCAAAAGCATGTAGAAGAAGTTCTCATGCCTTTCTCAGTAGAAGCTCCACTTTATCCCAAAGAAGTGCCAAGCCAGAGTAGTACTGTCTCCCTTAAAGAGTACAAGAAATTGGAAGCTCAGCTGCATGAAGTTCGAGTGGAAAATGCTGAAATGGTAAGCCTGTACCATCTTGCCAACAGGGCCAGGAATGAAGCAGAAGGTAAGCTGCAGAAGATCTAAGCCTCCTTGGAAGCTAAAGAGAAAGACTTTGCTGGAAGGGAAGCTCACTTTCACAGGTTGGGTTTGATGGAAGCAAAGAGAGAATCCGAACGCAAAAAGACTTTGAAGACTCTCAAGGAAGCTCGACAATCCATTGTTTGGTTGCAAGGCCAAAGGGAGGAAGAGCAGAAGAAGTTCAGAGAGAAAGAAGAGTTCTTTGAAGTGCAAATGGCCTACAAGAAGGAAGAGGTGGAGCAGGTCCACACCATTCGGAGGGAAAAGACTCAGCAGTTAGCACAAAGCCAGTTAGCCTTAGAGGAGGCACGAAAAGAGATTGAAGAGCTCAAGCTGAGAGCGGGTGTCAAGAAGAGCAGAGCAGAGGTGGTAGAGCCTGGGTCTCTAGTTTAGCTTAGTTTATTTTTCAGACTACCTACAGGCTTGTTGTAGGAGTCTTGCTTTGTTTTGTTTTGTCTTTTATTCATGTAATGGCTTGTAACCCTTCGGGGAATATTTCTGTTTGTGCTCTAACTTTTGGCCAGCAGTGGTTTGTCCATGATATACAGTGTTAATGTGCAAATTATCTTTTCTGAATGTGCAAGACTCGTTTGTCTGATACTACTAATGTCTGAACACCCATCAAAGAGAAAGTTTGAAAGTTAATCCTCAAAGTGACTGTCTGGAGTAGATACCAGAACTGGGGCATGCAAATGCTTAAAACTTGGGAACATGAGCAGTTACATTGCATTGCATATAACGTGTTTGTTTGTTTTGCAGGTAGTGCTTCAATTTCTAATGCCTTTTGTGTTTCAGGCACTATAGCTCCCAGGAAAGTTCGGGAACAACCAGTTACACACAGATATCCAACAAAGATCAACAGAGAGAGAATCATGGATCAGATGCAAGCTGACTTAGCTGATTTGAGACTAAGGATGGATAACTTTATGACCTTGATGGCAAGCATGGGTCAGAATCAAGAGCGTCTGCGGGAGTTGATTGAAAATCAAGCCAGGAACAACACCACTGCTGATGGAAATCGTAACGGTGCGGGCGCACGTCAAGTTGAAGTCCCTGTAACACAGCCAGGGGTTACTATAATCAATGATGGGCTGAATAATGTGCAAATGGACGGACAGGACGAACAGTTCACTCTGCTGGATGAAGCTGAGGGTCAGGGGGCTGAGATGAACAGGAAGTTTGAGGAAATGGCAGAACAAATCAAGGCTATTCAATCCCAGAGCTCTTTGGGATTTGACATTACTGACTTGGGCTTGGTTCCAGGGGTTAGAATCCCTTACAAGTTCAAGGTTCCAACTTTTGATAAATACAATGGCACTGCATGCCCCAAGACTCATCTTCAGTCCTTTGTAGGAAGGATTGCTGCTCACACTGATGATGAAAAGCTGTGGATGTACTATTTCCAAGACAGCCTGGTCGGGGCCTCTCTGGAATGGTATATGAAGCATAGCAGAGTCAACATTAAGAGCTGGAAAGACCTGGCAGAAGCTTTTGTGAGACAATACCAGTATAATTTGGACATGGCTCCAAACCGCACTCAATTGCAACACATGTCTCAAACTGCTAAGGAGGGTTTCAAAGAATATGCTCAGAGGTGGCGTCAGCTCGCTGCCAGAGTGCAACCACCCCTGCTTGAAAATGAGATGGCTGACATGTTTATGGGGACGTTGCAAGGTGTGTTTATTGAAAGATTGGCGTCCTGTTCTGCTACCAAGTTCAACAATATCGTAATTGCTGGAGAGAGGGTTGAGACCTTGTTGAAAATGGGAAAGATCCAGGATACAAGCGCGAGCAGCTCGAATGGAGCAAGAAAACCTTTCAGTGGACCTCCAAGGAGAAGGGAGGGTAAGACAAATGCTGCGTTCGGCCGAGGACGAGGGTATAGAAGACCATATGAGCATGTGGCAGCAGTCACAATTCCTTCTAGCCCTGTGCAGCAGATGCAACCTCAACAACAACAACAACAACAACAGCCGCAACGTAATAACTATCAGCAGAGACCTTATCAGCCAAGGCAGACTTGCCCGTCTAATAGGGTGCTTGAGGCAATCCCCATGACGTATGCTGCTTTGCTACCAAGATTGCTGGACCTGAATCTGATTCAATTGAGAACTTTGGCACCACTACCACCCGGAGAGCTTCTAGTGGGTTATGATGTCAATTCTAGATGCGCTTTCCATTCTGGGGAACCCGGGCACTCAACTGAGAAGTGCAGGGCGCTACAGCACAAAGTTCAAGACCTGATAGACTCCAAAGCGATTAACTTCGCACCACCGCCAAATGTTACTTCGAACCCTATTCCGAATCATGGAGGGGCTAGAATCCATGCTGTTGAGAGTGGTGAGAAGTTAAGTCTAATGCTGAGCGTTGAAGAAGTGAAGACTCCGTTATTGGTGGTGAAAGAGAGGTTCCTGAAAGGTCAAGTGTTTCCGGGTTGATGTTCTAATTGCGAGAAATGTTTGAATTCTGAGAATGGGTGTGAGGACCTGAAGATGGGACTGCAGAAGCTGATTGATGAAGGATCCTTGCAGTTTAACAGAGTTGGTAGTGAAGCTGATGATGTGTCCACCATAACCATATTCTATGATGAAGCTGAGATGCCTGCCAGAAGAGAGCCTGTTACCATTTATGCTCCTGAGGTTAGTCCTGTGACTATCACCGTGCCTGGGCCTGTTCCTTATACAGACGATAAATCCATTCCATGGCATTACGGCTCAGATGTGTACGTGGCTGAACAGAAAGTGGAGAGCAAGTTTGTTGCTATTGACCCGACTGTAGTGAACGTCGGAGGTGTTGGAGGCTTTACAAGAAGTGGTCGTTTATTTGCTTCCCCAGTGCTGAGAGGGGATCTTGAGGCTGAGGCTTCAGCAAAGGCTAAAGGAAAGAAAGCTGTGACTGAAGAATCAACAACTCCTGTTGCTGGACAGGGTACCTTCGAGAAAGAGGTCAAGGAATTTATGCGGATCATTAAAAAGAGTGATTATAAGGTGGTCGAGCAGTTGAACCAGACACCTTCCAAGATATCCATTCTATCTTTGCTGATGTGTTCTCCTGCACACAGAGTGGCCTTATTGAAAGTGCTGCATATGGCCTATGTTCCTCAAGAAATCACTGTCAATAAACTTGAAGTTGTAGTGGGCAGTGTAAATGCAAGCCACGGGATGAACTTTACAGACAGAGACCTCACGTCAGAAGGCCGAAACCATAACAAAGCGCTGCATATTACTATGGAGTGCAAGGGTGCTATGTTGTCGCATGTCCTTGTAGACACAGGCTCTTCTCTTAATGTACTTCCTAAGAAAGCATTAATGAAGCTCAATGTTGATGGTATAGTCCTAAGACCCAGTGATTTGATTGTCAAAGCTTTTGATGGGTCTAGAAGATCGGTGTTTGGAGAAGTTGAGTTGCCCGTGAAAATAGGTTCTGAAGTATTCAAAAGTGTCTTCTACGCCATGGACATTCAGCCCGCATACAGCTGCTTGTTGGGATGCCCATGGATTCATGCTGCCGGAGCTGTAACTTCCACTCTGCATCAGAAGCTCAAATATGTGCTTGATGGCCAGGTAATCACAGTGTGCGGAGAGGAAGACATATTTGTAAGCCACTTATCAACGTTCAAGTATGTGGAGATGGATGGAGAGATCCATGAGACCCTATGCCAAGCCTTCGAAGCAGTTAACATTAGCATCTTGACTCCTGTAGAGAAGAGCAGTGAAGGTACCTCCATTCATTCATACAAGCAGGAAAAGGAGGTAGTTCAATCAGGAAGCGCCTAAGGCTGGGGAAAATTGCTGGAGCTAGAAAAGAAAGACGACAAGTTTGGTTTGGGTTATCAGCCTAGTGGATCTACTCCAAGTGGTAAAGCCATTACCTTTACAAGCGCTGGGATGCTCGACCGCAACCAGATCTGTGTGACAAGCCAAGATGGAGACAGTGATGGTGACTGGGACAACTGGATTCATCCGTGTGCGCCCGGAGAGGAGCTGAAGAACTGGTCTACTGAAGATATTGTCCAAGTTACCTGGCACTCAGAGTAATTCATTTGTTTCCTTTTTATTATCATACTGTATTGTCAAATCCAGCAGTCTGCCAAAGATGCTTGGATCCATTGTATTGGGCCACCATGTTTTGTATGCATCTTATTTTACCATGAAATAAAAGGACATTTTCAGACAAATTGTGTTCTCTTTCTTTGTTTTTAAATTTTTCACAAAAAATATAAAAATGGCAATGTGTTTTTCCTTTTTGTTTTTGTGTTTGCGTCTCTTTCAAAAAAATAAGCAGATTCTGAAATAAGCACATCATCTGTGCAGTGTTGATCATCCAAATTCCATTGATAACATTCCTGCTATGACCATGCATGACTTTGACAATCCTGTCTACCAAGCTGATGAAGGGGTTGAGGAAGACTATGAACTCCCTGAAGAGTTGGTCAGATTGTTGAAACAAGAGGAACGGGTTATTCAGCCTCATCAAGAAGAAATTGAGATCATCAACATTGGCAATGAAGATGTGAAGAAAGAGATCAAGATTGGGGCCAGTCTACAGGCCGAGGTCAAGAAAGAGTTGATCAGTATGCTGCGAGAGTATGTGGATATCTTTGCTTGGTCATATCAAGATATGCCAGGGTTGGATACCGACATCGTTGTGCATAAGCTACCTTTGAGAGAGGATTGTCCTCCTGTGAAACAGAAGTTGAGAAGAACTCGTCCTAACATGGCGATGAAGATCAAAGAGGAGGTTCAGAAGCAATGGGATGTCGGGTTCCTTGCTGTAACTAGTTACCCACCTTGGGTAGCTAACATTGTACCTGTACCAAAGAAGGACGACAAGGTCCGGATGTGAGTTGACTACCGGGATTTGAATAGAGCGAGCCCAAAAGATGACTTTCCGTTACCACACATTGATGTGCTGGTAGACAATACTGCTCAATTCTCGGTATTTTCCTTCATGGATGGCTTCTCCGGATATAACCAGATTAAGATGGCGCCGGAAGACATGGAGAAGACAACGTTCATTACCCCGTGGGGTACATTCTGCTACAAGGTCATGCCCTTTGGTTTGAAGAACGCCGGGGCAACTTATCAACGGGCGATGGTCACGTTGTTCCACAACATGATACACAAGGAGATTGAGTGTTATGTGGATGATATGATTGATAAGTCCCGAGACGAAGAAGAGCATCTGGTCAACCTTAAGAAGTTGTTTGATAGACTGATCAAATACAAGCTGAGGTTGAATCCAAACAAGTGCACTTTCGGAGTGCGTTCCGGGAAACTGCTGGGTTTCATTGTTAGTCAGAAAGGAATCGAGGTAGATCCTGCCAAAGTAAAAGCAATTCAAGATATGCCTGCACCGAGAACAGAAAAAGAAGTGCACGGGTTTTTAGGGAGGTTGAACTACATTTCTCGATTCATATCTCATCTAACTGCCACGTGCGAACCAATATTCAAATTGCTAAGAAAAGAGCAAACGGTCAGGTGGAACGATGACTGCCAAAGAGCTTTCGACAAGATAAAAGAATATTTGCAGGAGCCTCCAATTCTAATGCCTCCATTTGAAGGGAGACCCTTAATCATGTACTTGACTGTGCTAGAAGGATCAATGGGGTGTGTTCTAGGCCAACATGATGAGTCTGGTCGAAAAGAGTACGCTATTTATTACCTTAGCAAAAAGTTAAACGACTGTGAATCCCGTTACTCACTGCTCGAGAAAACTTGCTGCGCTTTCGTATGGGCTGCTCGCCGACTGAGACAGTACATGTTGACTCATACCACACTGCTAATTTCTAAAATGGATCCTGTCAAGTACATCTTTGAGAAACCAGCGTTAACCGGAAGGGTTGCTAGGTGGCAGATGATTTTAATTGAATACGACATCCAGTATACTTCTCAGAAAGCCATCAAGGGAAGTGTATTGTCAGATTACCTTGCACAGCAACCTCTTGAAGATGATTATCAACCAATGAAGTTTGATTTCCCTGATGAGGACATCATGTACCTCAAAGCAAACGATTGCGAGGAACCACTTCCGGAGGATGGGCCAGACCCTGAATCCAAATGGAAGCTGATGTTTGATGGGGCAGTCAATATCAATGGACGTGGAGTTGGTGTTGTTCTTATCACTCCTGAAGGTGTTTACTTTCCCTTCGCTGCCAAAATTACTTTTGGCTGCACCAACAATGAAGCGAAATACGAGGCATGCATAATGGGAATAGAGGAGGCTATTAATCTTCGGATTAAGAACCTCGATATATTCGGAGATTCAGCCTTCGTCATTAACCAAGTTACCGGCAAGTGGTATACGCATCAAGAGCATCTAATTCCATACAGGGATTATGCTAGAAAACTGTTGATGTTCTTCATGACAGTTAAGCTTCAGTACATACCACGTGATGAAAATCAGTTTGCCGACGCATTGGCCACTCTTTCTTCGTCTATCAAAGTCTTGTGTTGGAACTATGTGACCAGAATTAACATCTCCAGGCTTGACGCTCCAGCTCATGCCTTCTTTGTAGACGCTATGTCTGACGAGAAACCTTGGTATTTTGATATCAATTTCTTCCTGGAAAAGCAAGAATACCCAACTGGGGCATCTTCCAACGACAAGAAGACCTTAAGGCGACTTGCTGCTAGCTTCTTCTTAAATACAAACGGGGTTTTGTACAAGAGAAACTTTGACATGGTCTTGCTCAGATGCATGGATAGACACGAAGCAAGCCTGTTAATGCAGGAAGTCTACGAGGGATCTTTCGGTACCCATGCAGGAGGGCATGCTATGGCAAATAAATTGTTGAGATCAGGGTATTACTGGATGATAATGTATGCAGACTGTTGTTCATTTGCTCGTAAGTGCCACAAGTGCCAGATATATGCAGACAAAGTGCATGTTCCTCCAAGCCCGCTCAACGTCATGTCATCTCCTTGGCCCTTTTCCATGTGGGGCATTGACATGATCGGGAAGATAAAGCCTACTGCTTCAAATGGTCATCGCTTCATCCTGGTCGCGATTGATTACTTCACAAAATGGGTTGAAGCAGCATCTTATGCCAATGTCACTCGTCAAGTGGTGGCAAGATTTCTTAAAAGGGATATCATATGCAGATACGGAGTGCCCGAAAGGATCATTACTGACAATGGTTCTAATCTCAACAACAAGATGATGGCAGAGTTGTGTCGGGACTTCAAGATTCAGCATCACAATTCTTCTCCTTACCGACCAAAGATGAATGGTGCGGTAGAGGCAGCTAACAAGAATATCAAGAAGATTATGCAATAACTGGTTGTCACTTACAAAGATTGGCATAAGATGTTACCATTTGCGCTGCATGGGTACCGAATGTCAGTCAGGACGTCAACTGGGGCAACTACCTTCTCTCTGGTAAATGGCATAGGCAGTTCAAGCCTTAATTCACAAGCAATTTCTTTTCTACCCCTAGTTCGGGGAACTACGGCGTCTCTGATCCTCATTGTCCTGATGAGGTACGTAGGCAGTGGGGTAGGGCCCGTTCGAGCACAATCTCTATTTTCCCTACATTTTTTTTCTTTGTTTTCTCATTCAGTTCTTTTCTCAGTTTCTTTTCCAGTTCATTGCTTTTTCTTTGCAGCAGCTTTCATACCCTCACCCTTTGAAACAATTTCTTTTGCAAGCGTGGATCCCGTCGGGTACGGCAGATGATCTGGGTGCTAATACCTTCCCAGGTCGTAACCGACTCCCGAACTCAGTCTCTTTGGTTCGCAGGACCCGTGTCCTTCCTTTTCTTTCTTCTGGTTTGTGCAGAATTACCATTCCCGTTCCTTCGGGATAAAAATGTCTGGTTGGCGACTCTATTCTTTTCCGCGCCACTTTCGCGTTTGTACCAAGATGGAAATCCGGGGAGCGACAGCTGGCGACTCTGCTGGGGAGAAAAATTTCCGCTCTTCTTTTTAAGAATCATATCACATCATATTCATCATGAACATATCATGTCTTTAGCATATGGCATAGAAAAATGAAGCATGGCACTTGCATATTCCAGCATCAGGCATGTGATCAATCATCAGGGAAATTCAAGGCTCACAAGGCAGGTTACAAGGTTGACATCAGGTTCAAAGCAGTGTAAAGGATGGAGGATCAAAATCAGATCAAAACGGTTGGCATCGGCTTATTATTGAAGGTTCCCATCAAAAGGAGGGAAATTCAAAATTTACTAGCGTTAACCGGTTAATGGATTGGTTAACCGGTTAACGGCCACGAATTTTGAATTTCCAACAACAATTCAGCATGTGTGATTTTTGATCCATTTTTCATTTTTCTGATTTTATTCATTTTGAATTAATTGGAAATTAAAGAGAAGGATCTAGAGCCCTTGTCCAAACCTAATCCCATTGCTACATCCTAATCACACTATCCAAACCATAATTTTGGATCCCAAGCCTAATTTTTGGGCCCCAAACCTAAACCATATTTAATCATTTCTCTCCAAACCAAAGGGGCCTCTCCCTCATTTTCCCTTCTCATTTTTTCTGAATTTTCACTCTTCTCACTCACAATTCTCTCACTTTTCTCTCCCAATTTTCCAAATCACTCAAAGTTCCTCTTTGAAGATCACATAACCTTGCCTTGAGGTGTGTAGATCTTGGAACTAGACCTTCATCCATAACTTCATTACATCCTTTTGATGGTTTTAGTGGTGATTCAGATCTGGTTTGGGATCTAGAAGCGCTTTTGGATCAAAAATTCTGCATCAAGAGCTTGTTCTTGCATTTATTTTGCACGGAGTGTGAAGCTTAACATCGGATCTTCGAAGTTTTGCGCGAGATCTATCATTTTCATCTCAATCAACAACTACCAAAGCATACCTCAGCTTTGTAGGTTGGTTAAATTCAGATCTAGCTCTGTTTTTTAGTTTATTTGCATGCTTGAGCTTTAGATCCATCACATGTTTGCATATTTGCTTGTGTTGCTTGATTGATTGATTGGTAACCGGATCTATGTATTAATGTTCATGAGCTTGATGATGCCATTTAATGTGAATTGATGCATTATCTTCATGTTCAAATGCTTGCTGAACTGGTATGAGATTGTTTGGAATAAGCTGGTTGTGAGCTGATTTCTGCAGGTTTTTTGCTGCTGTCTTAACAGCGTTAACCGGTTAACAGATTGGTTAACCGGTTAACGCACCTGAATTGTGCTGTGTTTATGCATGTTTTGGCATGGTTAACCGGTTAACAGATTGGTTAACCGGTTAACACTGAAGCAGTAAGCCATTTTTGCCTTATTTCAAGCATGTTTGATCCCCTTATTTGTTTCAAATGCCATGGATCATTATATGATCATTAAATATGATTGTTTGGTTGATTTTCTTGCTGATTGATGTGTGCTTCCGTATTCTCGACACGTAAATGCTTGTATGTGCATTGTTTGGCATGATTGTTTGATCTTGATTGGGGTGAAGTTTGAGCATGTCATTGCCTTGATTTTATTAATGAACATGTGTTAGATTATACTAATCATTTCAGGGGCTTTGGTAAGTAAGAGGTGTGGATGTGATTCCCACATCTCCAAATCTTATCTCTTCTCTCTTTATCATTATTTGTTCTAACTCTGTGATTGTTGGGCTTAGGCCTTACTCATCCCTCTTATTCTTCTTCTTCTTCTTCTTCTTCTCTTCTTCTTTCTTTCTTCTTTAGGATAGTAAACCACACTAACCTAGGATATCCATGCATGACAACATTTAGGATTCTTTAGTCCCCCATTATACTTTTGCCTTTGTGATCCTTTTGCTTTCTTTTTTCTTCTCATCTCAAAACCCTAAAAAAAACACTTAATAAAGTTTGAAGTGATAGCTTGAGCAATAGCCTTATCCCATGAGATACTTGTAGTCTTCCCATCTTGGGATAGTACAAGCTTATCTTGTGATGCGCAAGTCTGATCAAGCTATCATCTTCACAAAGAAAATCATAAAAAACACTTCTTCATTGTAAATACCAAAAACACTTAATAAGTTAATGAGTTAGTGAGATTATGCCCTAATCTCTGGGTTCATGTTTTGGGGATCTTCTCCTTACTTGAGTGTGCTTGTTCTATTATTCCATCTTGGAATATAGTGACAAGTGCACATTCCATGGAAAAGAGCTTGAGTTCACTTCCTTGTGACTTACTCCTAAAAAGCTCCTAAAAAGCACAAACAAACAATAAGCATCTTTCCTTCGGGAATTCTTTTCTCATCTCCTTCGCTCTGTACGCGAACTTGCTACTTGTCACTTTGCAAGACGGTAACGCACTCGTCGTCCGAGTCTGCAACACCTGAGCATTTGCATAGGCAGTTCAAGCCTTAATTCACAAGCAATTTCTTTTCTACCCCTAGTTAGGGGAACTACGGCGTCTCTGATCCTCATTGTCCTGATGAGGTACGTAGGCAGCGGGGTAGGGCCCGTTCGAGCACAATCTTTATTTTCCCTACATTTTTCTCTTTGTTTTCTTATTCAGTTCTTTTCTCAGTTTCTTTTTCCAGTTCATTTTTATTTCTTTGCAGCAGCTTTCATACCCTCACCCTTTGAAACAGCTTTCTCTTTGTAAGCGTGGATCCTGTCGGGTACGACGGACGATCTGGGTGCTAATACCTTCCCAGGTCGTAACCGACTCCCGAACTCAGTCTCTTTGGTTCACAGGACCCGTGTCCTTCCTTTTCTTTTCTCCTGGTTTGTGCAGCATTGCCATTCCCGTTCCTTCGAGATAAAAATGCTTGGTTGGCGACTCTACCTCTTTCCGCGCCACTTTCGCGTTTGTACCAGGATGGAAATCCGGGGAGCGACACCATAGCCCGCTGATACGTTGCCCCGGCGTTCTTCAACCCAAAGGGCATCACCTTGTAGCAGAATGTACCCCACAGGGTAATGAACGTTGCTTTCTCCATGTCTTCCGGTGCCATCTTAATCTGATTATACCCGGAGAAGCCATCCATGAAAGAAAATACCGAGAATTGAGCGGTGTTATCTACCAGCACATCAATGTGTGGTAATGGAAAGTCATCCTTTGGACTTGCTCTGTTTAGATCCCGATAATCAACGCACATCCGAACGTTGCCGTCTTTCTTTGGTACAGGCACAATGTTAGCTACCCAAGGTGGGTAACTAGTTACGGCAAGGAATCCGGCATCCCACTGCTTCTGAACTTCCTCCTTGATCTTCATCGCCATATCAGGATGAGTTCTTCTCAGCTTTTGTTTCACCGGAGGACAGTCTTCTATTAGTGGTAGCTTATGCACAACAATGTCAGTATCTAGCCCTGGCATATCTTGATACGACCAGGCAAAGATATCCACATATTCCCGTAGCATACCAATCAACTCTTTCTTTACCTCGGCCTGCAAACTGGCCCCAATCTTTATCTCTTTCTTTACCTCTTCAGTCCCGATGTTGATGATCTCTATTTCTTCCTGATGAGGCTGAATGACCCTTTCCTCTTGTTTCAACAACCTGACCAATTCTTCGGGGAGTTCACAGTCTTCCTCAACCCCTTCATCAGCTTGGTAGATAGGATTGTCGAAGTCATGCATGGTCATAGCAGGAACGTTATCACTAGAATCCGGATGATCAACACTGCACAGATGATGTGCTTATTTCAGAATTTGTTCTTTTTCAAAAGAGACGCAAACACACAAACACACAAACACAAGAAAAGAACACATTGCCATTTTATTTTTTTAATGAAAAAGTTTTAAAGCGAAAGAAAGAGAACACAATTTGCTTGAAAAAATGTCCTTTATTTCATGGAAAAATATAAATGCATTAAAAGCATGGTGGCCCTACAAATGGATCCGTGCACATTGGGCAGAGTGCCGGATTGACATGCAGCATGATAAAAAAAGAAACAAGTAAATTACTTTGATTGCCAGGTTACTTGAACGAAATCCTCGGCAGACCAGTTCCGGAGCTCCTCCCCAGGTGCACATGGGTGAATCCAGCTATCCCAGTCGCAGTCAATATCCCCTTCTTCACTTGTTACACAGATATTGTTGCGACCGAGCATCCCGGCGCTTGTGAAAGTTATGGCTTTACCACCTTGAGGCCAGTTGGACCCACCAGGATGGTAACCAAGACCAAACTTGTCATCCTTCTTCTCTAATTCCAGCAACTTTCCCCAGCCATGGGCGCTTCCAGATTGAACCACTTCTTTGGCTTGTTTGTAGGAGTATATGGAGGTTCCCTCCTTCTCGTTGTTCCTCTCTGCCGGAGCCAAAATACTGACATTAACCGCTTCAAAGGCCTGACACAACGTTTCATGAATCTCTCCGTCCATCTCCACGTACTTGAAAGTTGACAGGTGACTCACAAATATGTCCTCTTCTCCACACACAGTGATCACCTGGCCATCAACCACATACTTCAGCTTCTGATGCAACATGGATGTCACTGCACCTGCAACATGGATCCAGGGACGTCCCAGCAAGCAACTGTAAGCAGGTTGAATATCCATGACATTGAACGTGCTCTTGAACACTTGAGATCCTATTTTCACAGGTAGCTCAACTTCCCCGAACACAGACCTCCGGGACCCATCAAAGGCTTTCACGATTAAATCACTGGGTCGCAAGACAATGCCATCAACATTCAACTTCATCAAGGCCTTCTTAGGGAGCACATTGAGAGAAGAGCCTGTATCAACTAAGACATGTGATAGAACAACACCCTTACACTCCATGGTGATATGCAGTGCTTTGTTGTGATTGCAGCCTTCAGAAGTAAGATCTCTATCCGTGAAGCCCAACCCATGGCTAGCATTCTCACTGCCTACTACAGCCTCCAATTGATTAACAGTTATTTCCTGTGGTACGTATGCCATCTGTAACACTTTCAGCAGAGCCTCCCTATGAGCTGGAGAACACATCAACAAAGACAAAATTGATATTTTGGACGAAGTTTGATTCAATTGTTCAACCACCTTATAGTCACTCTTCTTTATTATCCTCATAAACTCCTCAACTTCTTTTTCAAAAGTAGCTTGCCCGGCAGCAGGAGTTGTCATTTCTTCGGTCACTATCTGCTTTCCTTTAGCCTTTGCAACAGGTTCAGCTTCAGGATCTCCTATGAGAGCTTGAGGAGCAAAAAGACGCCCACTTCTCGTAAAACCACCAACTCCTCCGACGTTCACCACAGTCGGGTCAATAGTCACTGTTTTACTCTCCACCTTCTGACCTTCCACATACACATCCGAGCCATAATGCCACGGGATGGCTTTATCATCAGCATAAGGAATAGACCCTGGAACAGTAATAGTAACATGACTAACTTCCGGAGCATAGATAGTCACTGGCTCCCTTCGGGCAGGTACTTCAGCTGGATCAAAGTAAATCGTTATGGTAGACACACAGTCGCTTCTATCATCAACCTTATCAAACTGCAACGACCCCTCGTCAATCAGATATTTCAGTCCAACCTTCAAGTCTTCACAGCCATTCACTGAACTTAAACACTTTTCACAATCAGAACCACACCCCGAAAATACTTGTCCTTTCAACAGTCTGTCTTTTACTACCAGCAATGGAGTCTTCACCTCTTCTATGTTCAGAATCAAGCTTAACTTCTCACCACCATCAACAGCATTTATCCTCGCCCCTCCATGGTTTGGAATAAGGTTTGATGTAACATTAGGCGGTGGTGCGAAGTTAATCGCCTTTGAATCAATCAAGTCCTGAACTTTATGCTGTAGCGCCCTGCACTTCTCATTTGAATGCCCGGGTGCTCCTGAATGGAACGCGCATCTCGCGTTAGCATCATACCCCACTGGAAGCTCTCCAGGTGGAGGTGGTGCTAATGTCCTTAGTTGAACCAAGTTCAAGTCTAACAACCTCTGCAGCAGTGCCATATACGTCATCGGAATGGCTTCAAGCACCCTATTAGCCAGACGAGCTTGTCTGGATTGATAGGGTTTTTGCTGATAATTGTTACGTTGTGGCTGTTGTTGTTGTTGTTGTCGTGGGGGTTGAGTTTGTTGCACAGGACTTGAAGGAATAGTGACAGCTGCCACTTGCTCATATGATCTTCTGTATCCCCGACCCCGTCCTCGGCCATACACAGCATTAGTTTCCCCTTCTCTCCTTCTCGGAGGTCCATTAAAAGCTTTTCTTGCACCGCTCGAGCTACCTGCACCGGTGTCCTGAATCTTCCCCATCTTCAACAGACTTTCAACCCTCTCTCCTGCTATCACAATGTCATTGAATTTTGTTGTTGAACAAGATGCCAACCTCTCGATAAACACCCCCTGTAGTGTTCCCATGAACATATCAGCCATCTCATTTTCCAACAAGGGTGGTTGTACTCTGGCAGCAAGTTGACGCCACCTTTGAGCATACTCCTTAAACCCTTCTTTAGTATTTTGAGACATGGTCTGCAACTGAGTGCGATTTGGAGCCATATCCAAATTGTACTGGTACTGCTTCATAAATGCCTCTGCTAAATCCTTCCAGCTTCTAATGTTAACCCTGCTCAGCTTCATATACCACTCCAAGGAAGCCCCCACCAGGCTATCCTGGAAGTAATACATCCATAGCTTCTCGTCATCAGTATGGGCAGCAATTCTTCCTACAAAGGATTGGAGGTGAGTCTTCGGGAAAGCCGTGTCGTTGTACTTATCGAAAGTAGGGACCTTGAACTTGTAGGGGATTCTAACCCCTGGAACCAAGCCCAAGTCAGTAATATCAAATCCCAGGGAACTCTGAGATTGAATGGCACGGATCTGCTCAGCCATCTCTTCAAACTTTCTATTCATGTCAATTCTTTGGCCTTCTGCCTCATCCAACAAAGTAAACTGCTCATCTTGACCATCCATCTGTACGTTGTTCAGTCCATCATTGATAATGGTGATCCCTGGTTGTGCCACAAGGATTTTAACTTGACGGGCGCCAGCACCGTTGCGATTACCTTCATCTGCAGCCCCATTGTTTCTGGTCTGATTGTTTTCCACCATCTCGCGCAAGCGCTCCTGAGTCTGACCCATCCCTTCCATAAGGGTCATGAAATTGTCCATTCTTGTCCTCAAGTCAGCCAAATCAGCCTGCATTTGATCCATCACCCTTTCTCTTTTTACTCTTGTGGGATATCTGTGTACATTTGGCTGTTCTCGAACCTTCCTGGGAGCTATAATGCCTGAAAGGACATAAACGTTAGAAACTGATGAACTACCTGCAAAACAAACAAACACTTTATATGCATGCAGTGTAACTATTCATGTTTCCAAGTTTAGGCATTTATATGCCCCAGTTCTGGTATTTGCTCCAAATAGCCACTTTGAGCATTAATTTTCAAATTTTCCCTTTGAAGAGTGTTCAGATCTTAGCAGTCTCAAACAAACAAGCTTTGCGTACTCAGAAATGGTAATTGGAATTTAACATTGCATAACATGGATAACCCACTGGCAGCCGAAGAGTTAGAGCACAAACAAAATCCCCAGAGGGTTACAAGTCAATACATGAATAAAAAGATAAAGCAAGACTCCTACAACAAGCCTGTAGGTAGTCTGAACAATAATACATTAAAATATAGACTAAAGACTCAGGTTCTTCTTCTGCTATCACCTCTGTCCGGTTCTTCTTCACACCTGCTCTCAGCTTGAGCTCTTCAATCTCTTTCAATGCCTCCTCCAAGGCCATCTGGCTCTGTGCCAACTGTTGAGTCTTTTCCCTTCGTATTTTGTGAACTTGTTCTACTTCTTCTTTCTTGAAGGCCATCTGTACCTCGAAAAACTCTTCCTTTTCTTTGTACTTCTTTTGCTCCTGTTCCCTTTGGCCTTGCAACCAAACAATGGACTGGCGAGCTTCTTTAAGAGACTTCAAAGTCTTCTTACGCTCCGCTTCTCTTTTTGATTCCATTAGACCCAATCTCTGAAAATGAGCTTCTCTTCCAGCAAACTCCTTTTCCTTAGCTCCTAAGGAGACCTGCATCTTCTGTAGCTTTTCCTCTGCTTCATTCTTAGCACGATTGGCAAGGTGGTACAAGTTAACCATTTCAGCATTCTCTATCCGGACCTCGTGCAACTGAGCTTCCAATTTCTTATATTCTTCAAGAGAGACAGTATTATGACATGGCACCTCTTTGGGATACAATGGAGCTTCCATTGAAAATGGCATGAGCACTTCCTCTACATGCTTCTGCAACCATGTAGAAAAAGGAGGATATGTATTGGGATCTACCCTTCCAAAATCCTTCTTACCTTTCTTCAGCCTGTGAACCCAAGCCTGAGATGCTTGTATGACCAACTCTTTGTTTCCCTCCACAGAAAAGTACAAAGACTCAGCAAATTCCTCCATACTTGGTGGATCCCTCAGAGGATAGCCAAATTGTTTCTTGGCTAAGACTGGATGGTAACTGATCACACCCTTTCTTCCTAGCAAAGGCACATTATCAAATCTTCCATAACTAACCAGTAACTCCTTCCCTAACAAATCTCTGTCATAACCCCAAGCTATATCCTCAGAAGTTAGTCCCATTATCCTCCTAGACCACCTCCACCCATCTCTCATCTCTTTGAAAGGGCTTGACTTTGGTAATTTCCTAGCAAACCAATCAGCAAATAATGAAGCACAGCAACCTACGGGTCCGCCTCTGCCTTTCTCATTCCGGTAATGAACATTGTAGTAAAAATCTCCCAACAAGGTTGGTACATGATTTCCTTTAGCAAAAATGGAAATCACCTCCAAACTTACAAACTCCTTTTCTCCCGGGAAAAGACTAGATCCATATACCATCAAGGCTACCACAACACCAAAATCTCCCCACTTACTCTCTTTGGCATACTCTTCAGCCTCTGGTATAAGCACATCCCAAGGAAATCCTTTGCCCTCACTGTCCTTCAACGATTTCTTGACCTTAGCAACTGGTATACGACAGACTCTGGCTATGTCTTCTTCCCTGAGAACTACCTCTGACCCATAGTAAGGCAAAGTATCTCTGACAGGAACACCCAAAATGCTGGAAATCTCCTCCAAGGTAGGAGCCAAGATATAATCTGGAAATACAAAACACCGCAACAAGGGATCATAGAACTGAAACAAAGTGTGCAAGCTATCCTTCTGGTCTGCAGTAGGTTTATCCATGTACTTCAAAATCTGACCATACCTCTTTCTGAAACATTCTTCTTTCTTGTAATTTTCTTAACTTCTGCCATCTGGAGAGCTTACAATTACCAGAACTGGGTGCTAAACTGTAAACAACAACCTGAAAAATGGAAACACAAATAGTTAATGCAAGTATGATGCGATGCAAATTCAATGTGGGCATACGATCAATCTGGGACCATCTGGATACTGAATATTAGGACCATCTGATAACTGAAAACCAAGATTCTCTGAGCCATAACCATCTGATAGAAACCCTCAGAACCAAGAGACCAAGAAATCCAGAACCATAAGAACCAAATCATAACAGAGACCATACTGATAATGAGGGTATGTAGAGGTCAAGGGTTCCTGCAAACCTGTAAACCCCTCCCAATCTCACTGGTGTGCTCCGGGTTAAACATCACGGACTCTCAAAGCCGAATAACAATAATACTTTCACCATTTCCGAGAAATGGCTCATGACCAAATCAGGGAATCGGTTTGGCATTATATACTATGCAGGGAGGCCTCAGTTGAGTCCGGGAAAACAAGGTCATCCTATGTGAGTTCCAGGTGGGCCCTCGGGTGCGAATGGGTTTGCCACAGAATGTGGTCTGCCACTGTCACCACTAGAGAGGGATGTTTCCACAAGGTTCTCAATGATCGGTCCCCAGCTGCACATAACTATCAAGGTCATGAAATGAGAGAGGAAGATCCCAAAATCAAGACATTTCCAAGACGGTCGCAAATCTGGGCGTGGAACTCACTACTACCCTCATGACAAGATTGTCATACCCCAAATTTGTCCTACCTTTTTCAATTTTATCTCTGAAAGATCATTTGACCTTCGGCCATGATCTTTTGAGAATTAAGTCAAAATCTTGTGCGCATGATCATTATGAATTAACAATTTTGTGTAGGTGCAGTAAAGTCAAGGCATGATCCATTGGAATCTCACTAATGCAAAGTGTTGTTTAGGTCCTAAGTGATTTTTGGACATTTTTTAGACCCATTCTCAGGAAGTTACTTAGATCATGCTCAGGCTATGCATCAGAAATCATGGTATCATGTGGGGTTGAAGTTTGATCACACCATGAGTATCTTTATCAACATTATTGTTTTCTCCACACTAAGTTATAAAGTACATTAAGTTACAAGGTTGGATTTGAGGAGTGTTTCGTGATTTAGGTTCATGGCTTCCCTTGTCATCTATTGTACACGTTTGGTGTGGACTGAATATTCACTTTTAAGACACTAAGTGTGGCTCCCAAAGTTCAAATCATAGGACTTTTCTTATTGCAAGATTATATCAAGGCTTGAGGTCACGTTTGGTATCAGTTGTGTTTGCAAATGGACACTAATTTAAAAAAAACATGTGAGATTAAGTCTATGGAGCATTATGTTAAATGGGCACATGTTTAGTTGCAAGGTTGGAGATTTAATTTACCATAGATAATTCTCAGGAGAATGTCAAATTCATTGGAAATACAGCATATTATATAAGAATGTTGGTACAAGATTAAATTTACAGCAGTAGCAAAAAGAAAAGAGATCATTGCAAGTGTAAGATTGATATCAAAGGTCCCATTACAAATATAATAAGGTTACGGTTATTAAACTCAAAAGTTACAAGTTGCAAAGTTTTTTTTTCACATGCTTAGGCTGGAACTTCAAATGGCACAAAGTTCAAAGCTTTTGTCCAAGCTGCCGTTTTAATCTCCAATCTCTGCGTCAATCTCAGTCCAAGAATATCCACGCTATCTCTTCCTCCCAAGTCTCTTGGCGTATTCTCCAACTTCCTCATTCGTCAAAAGTCTCTTGAAGTTTGATCCCATGACCCTTAAATTCTCAATGTCTGCAAAACAAAAAATAGAAATCTATTGCAAAAAATATATATATATATACTACAATAGTGCAGGAAGGATGAGTAAGATTCATGTGAGATAAGACGGTACAGGTCTGTAGGATACATGATTAGACATCAACAGGAATGCGTCTCTTGGCAAGCTTCGGTATTCGTTCGTCAAAAGTGTTCCAAATCTTGAGCCAAGTACACGTTTTCACATGCAAAATACCAAAACCATTGGATCAGTTCAACAATCCTCAATTTGAAATGTGTAGACGTTCAGTCAAGGCTCATGGGAAAGTCGATGTTCGAGCTTCAATCCACAAAAGCAGATGTTCTTCCTGCACACAAGTTTGGTACTCATGATGTTATTGTTTCAAAACTCAACAAGGCTGATTTAAATTCTCCTACTCTTGGGCAAGGTGTAGTTTACAGAATTAAAGGACTCATTAATTAGTGTTGCTTTTGAGGATATACTAGAAGATGGTTTAGACAGTCCTCTAAGGTTGGAAAAGTTGCAAATGACATTCGGAAAGATATAAAGGCAAACAATGGATTCATGTAACAAGTTTCTAGCATTGATTAAAAACTAATGGTTTGCAGTAGACTTAGGGAGAATTTAAGTGTTACCTCAACTAAGTCAAAGTAATAAAGGAAGAAAATACTACAGGCTGCCATATTCTCCAATCCCTTCATTCACCATGCAATGCTTTACCAATTCAAAGCTTGACTCCATGATCTTTAGGTTCTCACCATCAACGAGAATTCATTTCTCGACAAGCTGCAGCTCCAAGTAGCTTTATCTGTAAATTCCAGGCCACTTCTAATACGCATGAAGATCATAAACACTCGTACTGCACTCCTGCAAAAAAGTGAAGCATCAGAAACTACAACAAAAAAAAAGCATGGGGATTAAACAGTTCATGTTGCAGTACCGCAATGCCTGGCGCAGTGTCCAAACATAGACCTGACTTCCGCTCGTATCTGCTGCTAACATCTCAACTTGATGAAGATCAGGAATGCAGGGCCATCTGTACCAGGGCTATGAAGCATTTCCGCGGAAGAACTCAACAAGCTGCAGAGGTTCAGTGGGTAAGGTTAGCATACAAGCAGGCAAAGGTCAGCAGGAAAGAAATATCACAAAGCATAATCATACATCCATAATTTCATACCTGCATATCAACTCAAACAAGTTTCAAGGATTATGGAGCTTCCAGATCAGATGCAGGCCTTAAGGGCAAACAAGATTCCATACCTCAAGTTCAACCAAATCAACAAGCTTTGCTTGGTGCTGATTTCCAGCAAGATGTTCAACGATCCAAGCTTTAGCTTCGAGATTCCTCCCACCGAGTCATTATGAAAATCATGGTCCATCGAAGTCCTCTCAATAGTTTGTTTGCAACCTACAAAACAAATGTGACAAAGACGTTTCAGTATCGTATTACCATGAGAACTTCATCAATAAAAATGGCAAGAACAAGGTGAGTATTGTTCAGCAGGCCAATATCAATTCATCACAAGGTGGGATGAATGTGATCCAACCACATTTAATGTTTCAGCCCCAACTGAAGTATTAAGAGCATAGACACCACCTTTTGGGGTGTGAGTTTCATGTAAATGGTCCATTGCAGGAGCTTCATAGCACCTGCATAATTTTGCTTCTCCTCAATTAGAAACTTCAGATATCAAGCCAAAAGTCCATGCCAAGACCAGACTGTGTGCTAGCCGATTCATGTACCAAAATCCATCTTCAAAGCATCCTTCATGATCCACGACAAAACTTGCAACAAAAACCACGAAGCATCAAAAGATAAGTTAGAACATGATCAATCTTTTTGCAAGACAAATCATCAAACTTGTCACGAACTTAACAGAGTAATACAATCAAATATGAAGTTATATTTTGGTATTTATCTACAACAAAATAAGGATTTCACTACAAGTAAAAAGTTACAACTCAGTGAAAACCAAGTTTCAATGGGGACCACACATTCCAGAAGGCCATACTACAGACAAATACGAATTGTGACTCAACGCCTGAGGTCCCCACACAATCCTACAAAATCACCTGAAGATTCCCTCTAACGGATTGATGATTTCACAGCTCACACCTCACAGATCCTACACGTGATGGGCAACAAATTTCTCACAGAATTCTCTCAATCCACACATACCAATTCACCCTCACTCTCTTATAAAAGGCCCTCGGTGATTGAACAAAGGGAGAGCTCAAACACTGAAAACCCCAGAAACAAACGGCAGAGCAAATTCCACAAAAAAAACCTAGACACTAAAGCTCTCATTACACTTAATTCAACTCTGATTTTCACATTGAAAATCAGAGATTGAAGAGCTAAAAGGCCATTCATACCAAGTCACAAACTCAGAAATTCGTGAGAGCAACAAGAAGAGGAAGAACGAGCATAAATCTAACGGAGCAAAGATAACTCAAAACAGAATACTTACCATCCTCACTGAAGATCCCGAATCGGTAGATTGTTGTTGATTTACTCTTGTTGTTACTGCTTCACTTTTTCTTCATTATTGTTGTTGTATTTGTATTCACCGTGGAAATAATGAGTTTGGAGATTAGGGTTAGCGATAAAAAAGAAGAAAAATAGCATTGAAGATGGGGATAAATGTTTTTGAATTGATGATGTTTGGAAGTTGATATCCATTGATATGCAATGAAGGTTCATAATTTTCTTCTGTTGAGGAAGAGAAGGAATCGAGTATGGAGGATAAGTTTTGTTCCGACTTTGGTTTAGTTTTATCGAGTGATTGGTATTGTACCGTTGATGTGCAAAGAATACTTTAATGATTTGGATTCCCTATGTCTGACTTTTCCATGGCTCTAAGTCTCTTTTGCACTGCCCAAGGTTTGTTTGTGTGATCGTTGACTGAGAAAGGTTGTATGCGAACAGCTAGGTTAGCCCTTAGGAATTTGTGTTTTGTTTGGTGGGTCGGTGCAGCCCAATGGCACCTGTATGAGTCGGCCATTAAGAACCAAAGGCCCGTTGTTATTTTTGTTATTTTTGTTATTGTTATTGTTATTGTTAATAGATTTTTATGGGTAGGATTTATTTTTAAGATGAACATTATTTTCTTAAATATTTAAAGATGTTTATAATCATCATGTTTTGGAATCTTTACTTTTGTTATTATTATCAGGGCTTATGATATAACTAATGGTTTATTGACATTCTATTTTTTAATCGATGTTGTCTAAACCGATTTGAAGCCATTTTTCTATTTTTCTATTTATTTATCGATTTATCGATTTATTTCGCATTTTTATTTGGTCTATGATATTATTATCCAATTTGTGACATTCCACTTTGCGACGTTGTCCAAATTGATATGAGACCGTTTCTTATTATTTCTTATGTTTTTTTATTAATTCTAGATCCATTATTATTTATCGACTTTATTTAATCGGCCAATGATAAATGGTGATATTCGATTTCTAATAAATCTACGTTATCCCCTAATTTGAGGCCACACTTTTATTTTTCTTATTATTTCTCATTATCTCAATTTATTTTATTTCGGCCGATGAATAAATATTTAAATATTCGATTTCGAATAAATCGACGTTATTTAAATTAAATATGAGGCCAAACTATTATTTTATTATTATTTCGACTTTATTTTATTTTTATGGTCGATGATATAACAAACGATCTAAATGTCGATTTCGACAAATCGTTATCATTTAGATCAATATGAGACAAATTCTATTCTTTTTATCGCATTTCTTCTATTTAAATAATTATTTGATTATAAAGTATCGCTCGACTTCTCATAGAATGATTCTAACTTTGAATCGATTCAAAGACAGTTAAAGAGCTAAATTTCGACGCTTTTCGTTTTAATTCGAGCTCCAACGGCTCCACCTTAGCTTAGTATTAGGAATCGTTCTTGCGTAATCGTTTAATCCTTAACCTCCATTTTGCACTCACCCTTCGCGATCGCTTTAGGCCTCGCTATCGATCTACCAAGTTGCTTCTTTTAAATCCAAACCCTTGATCCAACGTCAAGTGGTCTTAGGTGTTAAAATACTTTAATAATATGAGAAAAATTGTACGCCACGAGCCTTAAGTGGTAGAAAGGAGGATTACGAGCTCTCGTTATTCGCTCCGATTATTCCGTCGCAAGATATTTGGCTTGTTGGTTTGGAATAAACTATCCATAGTCTTTAGTGCAATTCAACTCCTAAAGAAAGATAATAAAATTTAATTCCTTTTCCTCTTTTAGCAAGTAATTCATCAGGCATAGACATACTTTCGCGCGTGACAACTTAGAAGGTTCCCATCGAGTACGATGGATGTAGGGGGTGCTAATACCTTCCCCCTGCATAACCGACTTCCGAACCCCGACAATGGTTACGATGACCTTGTCTTTATCCCTTCTTCCCGGGTTTTATCTATATTTTCCCTTTCCCTCTTTGGGAATAAATCAAAATTAGGTGGCGACTCTCAAGTCAACCCAGCCGCGACCGCATTCGCGAGGATCATATTTTTCGAGGTACGACAAATATCTCATGAGGCCAAAGTGGAACCACTCTAAGTCCTAAGGTGCTCTCGAGCCTTGGTAATGAGCTCATCTCACAGAAACAGTATCACCCAAGTCCCACCAAATAGAAAAATCCAGTCCAGACAGTCCAGTAATAATATGATGCATGAAAATAAAATCCTGAAAACTGTAAATAAAGCTGTAAATAAACTGTAAATAAACAACAGTAAAATACAACACAACAGCAAGCAATCAACATCCAAAGAAACAGAAACACGCAAGCGCTAGGAGAGACTCTAAAGGGAACCAGAGATTCTGGGTTCGATCCCCAGCAGAGTCGCCAACTGTCGCTCCCCGGATTTCCATCCTGGTACAAACGCGAAAGTGGCGCGGAAAGAGGTAGAGTCTCCTGCCAAGCATTTTTATCCCGAAGGAACGGGAATGGTAATGCTGCACAAACCAGAAGAAAAGAAAAGGAAGGATAAAGGTCATGCGAACCAAAGAGACTAGGTTCGGGATTCGGTTACGACCTGGGAAGGTATTAGCACCCAGATCGTCCGCCGTACCTGACGGGATCCATGCTTGCAAAGAAATCTGTTTCAAAGGGTGAAGAAATGAAAGCTGCTGCGAAGAAAAGGAACTGAACTGGATAAAAGAAACGAAAAGGGAACTGAAAAAGAAATGAAAGGAAAAATGTAGGGAAAATAAAGATTGTGCTCGAACGGGCCCTACCCCGCTGCCTACGTACCTCATCTGGACAATGAGGATCATAGTCGCCGTAGTTCCCCTAATTAGGGGTGGAAAAGATTGCTTGTGTCTTAAGGCTTAAACTGCCTATGTCAATGCTCAGGTGTTGCAGGCTCGTACGACAAGTGCGTTACCGTCTTGCAAAATGACAAGTAGGAGCAAGTTCGTACGATGAGAGTGAAGGTGATGAGAAAAGAAGTCCCGAAGGAGAGATGTTATTGTTTGTTTGTGTTTTTTAGAAGCTTTTTATTAAGTGTGTCACAAGGAAGTGAACTCAAGCTCTTTTCCATGGAATGTGTACTTGATACTACATTCCAAGATGGAATAATAGAACAAGCACATTCAAGTAAGGAGAAGATCCCCAAAACTTGATTCCAGAGATTAGGGCTTAGGCTCACTAACTAATTGAATTTATTAGGTGTTTTTGTATTTTTGATGAAGAAGTGTGTTTTATGATTTTCTTGATGAAGATGGTATCCTGATCAGACTTGTGCACCATGATGAACAAGCTTGCACCATCGCAAGATGGGAAAACTACAAGTGTTTCATGGAATAAGGCTATTGCACAAGAGACCACTTCAATCTTTATTAAGTGTCTTTTTAGGGTTTTGATATGAGAAGAGAAGAGAAACAAAATGATCTTAAAAGTAAAAGTCTAATGGGGGGACTAACAAATCCTAATGTTAACATGCACAGGAATCCTAAGTTAGTGAGGTTTAGTATCCTAAAGGAGGAGAAGATAAGAAAAGAAAGAGATGGATGAAGAAGAGAAGAAGGGGAAAGTAAGGCCTAAGCCCCAACAATCACAAGTAAGAGAATAACATGAAAAGAGAAGAGATGAGAATTGGAGATGTGGGAATCACATCCACACCTCTCACTTACCAAAGCCCCTGAAATGGTTAGCAACATAAGAATAAATACAACACAATATGGGCATAAGATCAAACCCAAGCAACACAACCAGAAGTGGAATCTCAATCACAAATGTCAAATGCAAATACACAACATAAGAATGAGAAAAGGACTATACAACTCAACATGAAACATTATGGATTATCATGACAAAACAAAGCAAACATGAGATAACACAAAGCAAACTAGACAAAACAACATCACAAACCTCAAGACCAGAACCCTAACATGTCAAGAATGTGCCTAAGCAACATAATAGATGAAGAGTAGAGGCATACAAAATCCAACATTAACATCATGAGAAGCAAAGAAGCATGAGAAGTGAGGTGAACATGTATAAAAGTGAATAAACTTCAAAAGCAAACAAACACAAAATTTTCAAAGGTACAAAGATCAACTCAAGACCAGAGATGGATCCACATCCTAAAAGGGTTCTAAACAACCTAAAGAAGTTGGCACAAGTGCCCTCCCAACCTAAGGATTACACATATGACCAAAAAGGATGCAAAAGAAGACAAGTAAGGAACAAAATTCAAATCAAATCAAACATAAATTTAAAAATTCCACAACCTTGCACAAAGACTCTTCAAACATACAATGTTAACATGCCAAAAGGAAAGAATCAAAATCAGAATCTAAACAAGTCAAGTATGGGCTTAAACATGGATTAGGGTTAGAAGACTTCATGCACAGGTAAAGACCAAAACCAATTAAGCAAACTTCTAAAAATCAGAATAAAAATCACCAACAAATTACATCTCCATGTGAATCCAGAGCAAAAAGAATCAGTTCAAAACTCCAATTAGTGATCAAGATAGAAATTACACAAGACATCATGCATTAAAAGTGAAATAAAAGCAATTAATAAAAGAGAAAATTAATTCCAGCGTGGCAAATAAAAATAAATGGAAAATAAAAATGTCAAAAATTAAAGAAAACTCAAAATCATCCATGAATTTTTTGGGAATTTTTGATGACTTATTTCTATTTTAAAAAATTAAGAATCAAACTCAATACAAAATAAAATAATAAAAGAATTAAAAGAGGACAGGGGTGCAACTAGCAATTATTTTAGTTTAATTAAGATGGGCCTAATGAGAAGGGAGGTGCGAAAAGGAATTGAAGCCCAAGTCTGATAAACTCATTCACTCCAATCAAGCAAAACGCGAGTGCACTAATCCAACGATCACGAATGCAAGTCACAATATCCACCAAATCAACAGCCAGGGACGCCAGTCAACCTTAACCCTAAGTACTCTGATCCAACGTGTTATGTTCAAACCTGCACTTCCCTCCAGATCTAAAGGATCACGTCCCTCCTGCATACAATACTTCCCATAGAACTTCCACACGTGGTACCAAGAGAGTCACATGACCAGCACGTTCCTCATTTATGTGCTGGCCAGATCTTAGCCTTCCGATGCAACTGGATCTAACGATCATGACTTAATCTGGCTTAAGACAAACAAACAACAGATTTCATCGGCCAGAGGAGCGCCGATCACCCTCTCCGGCTAGCTCCGATGAAGGCCAACACCAAAATTTCCAGAAATGGACAAATGATACATCAATCAACAGTTTAAACCACCAGGATCTCAAATATGCCATCAAAATCCACAAACAGCTAACATATGAAGCAAACTGAATGCAACAAGATCAAACATCAAAACAGAAATTCACGATTTAATGCCATACAAAGCTTCTAATCACTTCATCTCATTCAGATTAAACCATAGCAACACAAAACAAGCTAGAATACAGTCAAACCGAAGCAACTAATTGAGAGGCTCAAACTTGAAATTGAAGCTTCTTGAAGATGTTGAGAAATCCAGAGATCTCCTTGCTTTCCTCAAGCTTCCTTGGATCTTTCTCAAGCCAAATAAAGGCTTATGGTAGGAGATGATGCAGGATCAGAGAGAGTTGTTGAATCTCCACTTTGCCCGAAGCTCCAAGAAGAGGATTATGAATGTGATGTGAGAGTGAGTGTGAGGATTCAGAGACCTTGAAGATGAAGAATGAGGTGCGAAATCCAGATATGAAACTCCTTTTCTGTTATGAAATTGAGAGCACAATGAGAGAGGAGAGAGAGGCTGAAGAGTGTGATGATAAAATCTGCTGCAAGAATCGTGATCAGCTGCTTATATTGCAAGGGTGCAGGGTGCATTTATTATGGTGCCCTCACCAAGTTGGTTATTTCATCCAAATGCAGAGCTCGTGGCTCTCTTTTGCTTTTTCTCAGCTTGTTTTTTTGAAAACCATTCCATGTAGGAGGATCCACGTGAATTACCATGAGATTGGTGTGTTGGCAACATGAAATTGGTTGATGATGAGGGGTCATGAGAATTGGATGGTGTTGATCAACTCACGTACATGGTACTGCATGGAATGCTACACGTGAATACCTTGCTTCCCTTCTTAGTGTTATCTGCGTGTGTATGAGTGAGTAAAAAACGTGACCTCAAGGCAAATAAGGGAAACTCAAAAGTGACGTGTGGCAGGCAAGGATTGGCTGGACCCATGTGCTGATTCTTCACATTAACTTTCATACATACCACCACCAAGTGTAATGATCTTGCATTGCTTCTAACATTTGGTCACGCAAACTATCAACATGGACCCATTAAAAAAAGTTTGTGAAAAAATAACATGACACGCAACATAACTTCATTTATTAAGGGACCAATCACAAGTTGACACGTGTCCACCAAAAGAAAACCCTAAAATGCTCCAAACTTCCACAAATCATAACTTGAGTTCTAAAAATGCTATGAAAGAGTTCTACGACTTTTCGGAAAGGGAAAATCGTGCTCTACAACTTTTGTGTTCACCGAAAAATCATTCGGAGCTTTTTTGCACATGAAATAATAACTTGAAGTTCAGGGAAAAATAATTTCCAAAAATGGAAACTTCTAAACTTCCAAATTTAGCAACTTTTTGCATACTCCCTATTTTTGACATTTAAACTCGACTGAATTATTCCTTGACATGATATGACCTCAAAAATTGATAATCCTGATTAAGAACTCTGAAATCCTCATGTTGACTTTTTTAACTGCAAAGTTGACTTTCTTGCTTCACTTTCAAGTAACTGGACAAAATCTTGACTTCCTCAATGAATTTGTGTCTCAAACTTCATATATAAGCCAGGAAGACCAAATGAGAGCCTTTGACCACAAGAATTGGTCAAAGCTAAGAGGATATGAGGATCTGGCTTAAAACCCTAATCAGGATTTCCCTCACACAGGAGAAAACTGCATTTTTGAACTTCTGATGAAATTTCTCTCTTCTGAACTTTTGAGGATGACCTTAGGTTTATTCAAGACATGAGAAAACCTTATGAGCTTCTTGCAAAGCTACCTGGCCAATGACTGATCATATGCCTTATGCTAGAACATGTGATTATTATGTCTCATTTTTCTATGCCAGATGCTCAAAAATGATATGCTGATGCTATGCTCATGATTAAATGATGATATGAAAAGAGAGGGAAAATTTGGGGTGTTACACTTGATTAATCGGATTGTCAAAGTCATATGATGTCATAGCAGTGTCGTTGTCGGTGCAATCTGGAGGGCTATCTCTAAAAGGGTCGAGATTTGTTCATTTTAGTGATTGATTTTATCTTATTTAGAAAAAGTGAATGGAGTTATTATTAAGAAAACATTGCCATTTATTGTTTTGTGCGAAAATAACAAAAATGAAAGACAGTGAGCGAAAAAGGATTGTTTGCAAAAGATGTCCATTGTTCATTAATTTCCATTTGCACAAAATACATATATGGCCCTATTACAAAATGAGTCCTGATACCTTGGGCAAGGTGCAGGATTTGATGCATGCTTAAATAGGAAATAATAATTACTCTGCAGCAGTAACCCTTATAATTTCCTGGGAAGACCAGTTGAGGACTTGTTGGCCCGGGACCCTTGGACGAATCCAGCTTTCCAGGTTGTAGTCGCTTTCAGCCTCGTCTTGCATATTGTTGATAGCATTCGGGGTTAGCATTCCCTCACTTATAAACTTGGGAGCTTTAGCAGCCTCCTCTTGGACCTGTCGAGATGGTCTGTAACCCAACCCGAATTTGTCTTCCTTTATCTGAACTTGCAGTAGCTTGCCCCAGCCTTGGGAATTCCTGTCTTCAACAACCTTCCGAGCTTGTTTGTAAGAAGCAATTGAAGTACCAGACACTTCAGCTGTTGCTTCGTTGATATTGAGAGCTTTAAAACCCTGACTCATTGTTTCATGGATCTCCCTATCCATCTCAATGTATTTGTAGGTAGCTAGATGACTGACGAAGATGTCCTCCTCTCCACAGATAGTGATGATTTGGCCTTCACACTCATATTTTAACTTCTGGTGAAGGGTCGATGTTACTGCGCCAGCGGCAGGAATCCAGGGTCGACCCAACAAACAGCTGTAGGCAGGATGAATGTCCATCACATAGAAGGTAGTTTTGAAAATCTGTGGGCCAATTACCACAGGCAGCTCAATCTCTCCAAGAACCAATCTCTTAGAACCATCGAAGGCTCTCACAACTAGGTTACTCGGGTGGAGTGCAAGACCATCATACTCTATCTTGACTAAGGCTTTCTTTGGAAGGACATTGATAGATGACCCAGTGTCAACCAAAACATGAGAAAGTACAGCACCTTTACATTCCAAGGTGATATGCAAAGCCTTGTTGTGATTACGGCCCTCCGAAGTTAGATTAACATTGGTGAAACCTAGCTCGTGACTAGTATTAACATTTGAAACCACTATCTCTAGTTGATTAATTGTAATCTCCTCAGGCACGTAAGCTACGTGCAAGAATTTGAGCAATGCATTCCGGTGAGCCTCAGAACACATGAGCAGTGATATAATAGAGATTTTAGAGGATGTCTGATAGAGCTGGTCCACAACCTTGTAGTCACTCTTCTTGATAATTCTCATGAACTTGTCCACATCCTGATCAAAGGATGTCTTCTGAGTTTCTTTAGCAATTGGATCTTCAGGCACCACACTCTTGCCTTTTGCTTTGGCAACAGCTTCTACTTCAATGTTAACTCTGGGAAATTGTGACGTAAAGAGACGTCCGCTTCGAGTGAAGCCTCCGCCTCCCCCGACATTGTCAATCTGTGGTGTAGAAGTTGAAGAGTTAAGAGTAACTTTATTTTTGTTGCAATAAAGATCTGAGCCATAGTGCCAAGGCACGGAACTGCTGTTGTCATATGGAACTGGTACAGGTACCATGATGGTAACCAGACTGATTGCTTCGGAAGAAGGAGTTGTGACAGTTTGAGGATCATAATAGATGGTGACAGGAGATCTGATTGGAGATGACACAGGTGCAGAGAGTTGTTGATGTTGATGTTGATGTTGCTGAAAGTTGTTGTCGAAAGAATCTGGAACATGGACTATTGCTGGATCATAATAAATGGTGATTGTGGAAATGTCTTCATTGATGGTTGTTGTTGTTGCAGTAGACTCCGTTGAAAAGATGTTTGCTGAATTTGTAGGAGAATCTTTTGAAATGGTGTTTGTTGATGTTGTAGGAGAGATGTTTGTTGAAGTTGTAGGAGTTGGAACCATTGAAGTGATCTGCATGATGCCTTCTCTGATAAGACTATTGATACCAATCCTCAAGTTTGCACAACCATTGGCAAAAATCTTGCAAGCTTCACAACAGGCCTCACAACCTGGAAACACTTGACACTTCAACAGTTGAGCTTTCACTTTGGCTAGTGGTGTTTGGATACTTGCAATTTTATCAATTAGGACTGTCGGTTGGTCTTCTTCAATAGCATTAATCCTCGGTCCACCGTGATTCGGTATTGGATTCTTTGTGACATTTGGAGGAGGTGTAAATTTCAAAGTTTTGGAATCAAATAAGTCCTAAACTTTCATGTGTAATGCCCTGCATTTATCTGTTGTATGGCCAGGTGCATTGGAATGGATAGCACATCTGGCGTTAACATCATAGTTCCTTGGAAGATTCAAAGGATTCAAGGTTCTCAATTCAATCAGGTTGAGCTTCAATAACTGTGGAAGTAGAGTTGCATAGGGCATCGAGATGGGATCGATAACCCTGTTGATTTGTGAAGTCCTTTGCTGGAAAGGACAGTGTTGTTGGTTGTTGTTGTTATAAGATCTCTGTTGTTGCGGGAACTGTTGTTGCTGTGGAAAGTGTTGTTGTTGTGGATACTGTTGTTGCTGAGGTGCTGGAGCAGGAATGGTGACGGCAGCTACTGATCTTTGCATGTATTGGGGCCTACCTCTGCCCATATGTACTGAGTTGGTCTCACCTGTCCATCTAGGTCCTGAGAAGGGTTTCCTTGCATTGCTGGAACTAGCACCGTTGTCAGAGATCTTACCCATCTTCAATAGACTTTCAATTCTTTCACCAGCTATAACCACATCAGCAAAACTGGTAGAAGAGAAAGCAGCAAGCCGGTCAATGTAGGTTCCTTGCAATGTATTCATAAACATGTCGTCCATTTCCCTTTTAGACATAGGTGGTTGGACAACAGCAGCAAGTTGTCTCCACCTTTGGGCGTATTCCCAGAAACTTTCTCTTTAAGATTGAGACATACCCATCAGGAGGGTCCTATTGGGAGCCATATCCAAGTTGTACTGATATTGGCGTATAAAGGCCTCGGCTAAGTCCTTCCAGTTTTTGACAGTAGCTCTGGACAGGCGAGAATACCACTCTCTGGATGCCCCGGTTAAACTGTCTTCAAAGTAGAACATCTACAGTTTCTCATCCATGGTATAAGCTTTCAATCTCCCCAGAAAAGATTGAAGATGGGTACGAGGGCAGGAGGTACCATTATACTTCTCAAAGAAAGGAGGTTTGAACTTGTGAGGAATCCTGACTCCTTCCACTAGTCCCATATCTATCACATAAAATCCCAGAGAGTTTTGGGATTCCAAGGATCTCAGCTTCTCAGATATTTCGTCCAGACGACGATCATAAACTTCATCAGCTCCGACACCTAACACTGTAAACTGCTCGTCTTGAGGATCTTCCTATAGAACATGATCTCCAGTATTTCTCTGGGTATTTCCAACAACATTGACTTCAGGGTTAATGTGGGGCCCAAACTCTGGTGGATTTGTTTGCGACTGATCGCGCGCTTTGTTACTTGTACCTCCAGTGCCTGCATGATTCTCGTCTGGAGTTTGCCGCTCGACTAAATCCCTCAATCTTTCCTGGGTATGTGCTAGCCCAGTCATCACAGCCATGAATTGATTCATCTGAGTCCTCACTTTTGTCCTCACATTAGTCATTTGGGTCCTTACATCTGTCAATTCTTGCTGATGTTTATCCATCTGTAAGCTCGGAAGGTTGTTTCTGGTTGGATACCGGTGGATGTGGTTGACGGGAAAGACTCTCCTGCAAGCAATATTTCCTGAAACACACAGCAAAGTGAGAAAACAACAACAAAAACTCCTGCAAAACTAAGAGTATGAAGTTAGCATGCAATGTAATATGTCTTTTTCTCTCCAGAGGGTATCCGATTAGGTTCTTTGGTTTTGACCTTCCATACCTTTGGGAATGATGAAGATGCTGAAGAGAATGAAGCTCAAAAGAAGATCCAGGTAATATATAAACCATAACATTACAAAATGCCAAAATACATAGTTTAATATTACAACAAGTTCCCATGGTGGGTCAGGATACAATCAAGTCAAGAATACAAGCAAAATCTCCATGGAGAATTAAAGTACAACCAAAATAAAAGTACAAGTAAAAGAGAAATCAAACATCCAGCCCAAAGTCATCCTCCTGAACTTCCTTCAGGAGAGCATCAGTCACTGGTCCAACTGGATGCTCTGTGATGGTCCTGATGAGAAGGTTTATGGTTGCAATGGCACTTGTCATCTTCTGGTATTTGTCTTTTTTCTTTTGATCTCTTCAACCCCGCTCGGAGTTTCAGCTAGGAGATTTCCTTCTGTGTTGCTAACAAGGCTTCCTGATTCCTCATCTCATTGACTTCTAGCTGCTCTATCTTATCATGTGTCTTCTGATCTTCTTGTAAACGAGCTTCAGTGATTCTAATCCATCTAGCCTGACTCTCTTCTAGATAGTGCTCAACTCTGGCCTTCTGAATCTTGGCTTCTTTGCAAGCATTCTTCAATACCAACTCCCCTGATCGGGCTTTTCTGATGAAGTCCTCTGTCTTTTCTATCTTAGTCATATGCTCGATACAGAGCTTCTCTAACCTCTCATTGTCCATGCGACTATCATTCCTTTCCCAAAGGGTATTCTTCAAGGCTTTAGAAAGCTGAGCATTCCTTTCCGTCAACTTCTCAAATTCCTCCAGGCTCACTGTAGCTATGGGCTCTACTGCTGATGGTCCTGGTACATCCTCCAGGGTAAATGGCATGCGAGTGATCTGTCCTCTGATGCGCGACCATTCATTGTATTGAGCTGAAGCTATGTTGTTACACTTACCCAGAATAGCAGTCCCTTTTGTCTGTATGTGGTCCCAAGCCCGGGCTGCTTGTCGGACGGTGGCATGGTTATTCTGAACAACACAGTAAAGAGATTATGCTAAGTCCTGCTCTCGAGGTGGATGTACCAGGGCATACCCTAAATGTCTTCTGAATAACAAAGGATTGTAATTGATGCAACCCTTTACTCCAATAAGAGGTACATTAGGATATTGTCCACAGCTTGTAATCATGTCCCTGCCCTTGGTGTTTTGGGTACACCACCCGATGTCTTTTGAAGTAAGGGAAATCATCCTCTTAGCCCAATTCCTTGTCTGGTGTGGATTCAGGAAAGCTTCCATCTTCGACATATGTCTTACTAACCAATAGTAGAAAAGAGGTGCACAACATCTGACCATTCTCCCTCTCTGCTTCTCATTCTTCTGATGCACTGAGTAATAGAAATCTCCTAACAGGGTGGGAACTGGATTATTGAGCATGAAGATGTGGATAGCATTCTTTATTACAAACTTAGGCTCGTCTACAAACAAGATGATACCATAAATACTAAGAGCTAGGAGAGCACAAACAGTTCCCCACTTCCCTGTTGCAGCATGACTGGTAGCCTGAGTGATTAAGAAGTCCAAATGAAGGCCTGGGATCCTAGCCTTGGTGGTCATATGCTCATCAATGATAGTTGTTTCCATATGTAGAGCCTTAGCTATGTCTTCATTCTTTGGGGCAGTCATCTCAGGGTTGAAAGGAATACCTCTTCTGATAGGGACACCCAACAACATGGAATACTCTTCCAACAAAGGACCTATTTGAAAATCTGGGAAAGTGAAGCAACAGAGAGGAGGGTCATAGAACTGAAGACATGTGTGAATCATGCTTATCTGTGATGCATCCAAGTCCATGATCATGTCCAGGATACCACCATAATGCTCTCTGAATAAGGGGACATGATCAGGAGTGATAAGAGCCTGTATCTTCCTGATGCCTGCCAGGGGATACTCAAAGAAATGGTAAGTGATGTTGCTATTCCTGGTTGAATCCATACTGACAATGGGTGCTGATGAAGATAACTGGAGAAGATAACTAAAAAAGATAGCTGAAGAAGACAACTGAAGAAGATATCGGATGCAGATGGCTGAAGCAGAAGAACAGTCAAAACTAAACCAAAGAAGATGTGGATACCCCGTAAAACAAATAGACAAATGTTAAAATGATGCAATATGATGTATGCTTATGATATGCAAGGGTTTGTGATCAGGTGCTGGATTGTCAGTTGCTCTTGGTAGGGTCCATGAGTGTTCAGAATTTCAGATGAAGGTCTGAGAACCAGTAACCAGGTGGGGGACTCAAATAAATAGTCACTTGTCCAAGGTTTTATAGAATCATTCCAAAATAGTGTAACCTTAAAACAATTCCAGTAACAGGGTATGTTGAGGCCAAGGGTTCCTGCAAACCTGTAAACAACCCCACCCACTCACAGGTATTGTTCTAGAACAAGGATCCTCAGATTCGAATTTATTATGAGAAGTGTAAACACTTCTAACCCGGAGGTACAATGTTTACCCTAATCATAAAGAATCCGCCTCTAATTCACCTCAGATGCTGAAGGTCATCTAAAAAGGTCATCCAGACTTAGTGGGTTTCCCAGATAGCCCTAGCACTATAGGAGATCCGTAGCACAGAGTTCTCAAGAAGAAAGCCATGTCTGAACCGTGTTTCATATTCCCGCACCAGACCGAAATGGAATGGGAAAGAATATGAAGCCACTCTAATCCTATGTTTGTCACTCAGTCCTTTGTGTTGGACCTTTCTCACTAGAATACCCCTCCCACCAAAGCAAACCAGAAAATCCAGCACATGATATGACAATAATAAATGAAATGCATAAAACAGTAAATGAAAGCGATAAAGTAAATGCAATAAATAAAGTTGTACAAAAAGCAATAAATAAAGCGAAAACAAAAGCACACATAGCACAAAACCCCCATAAACACAAACAAACAAGCGCTAGGAGAAACCCACAAGAGAACCAGAAGCCCTGGTTGCAAAATCATCCCCAGCAGAGTCGCCAAGCTGTCGCTCCCCTGACTTTCGTCCCGGTGCAAACGCGAACCGTCGGCGATGTTGGAGGTTGAAGGTTGAATAGAGTCGCCAACTAGGCATTTTTATCCCAAAGGAAAGGTAATGATGCATAAACCTGGAAGGGTATGGATAAGACGGTTGCGAACCAAATAAACTGAGAAATGGGGTTGGTTACGACCTGGGAAGGTATTAGCACCCAGATCGTCCATCGTACTCGACGGGATCCACGCTTAATTGATTTTGATTAAAACGGGGAAAGTATATGTGCTGACTGTGTGCAAAAACTAGGGAGAAAAGAATGTGTGTTAGTGCAAAAGAGGTGGTGAAATGCTCAAGACTGAGGCTTAGAAAGCTGAAAGAGAGGGAAGACACAGAGACTATAGTTCGATAATTGTTAAGTTATGCCTACATATCCTCTCGTGCAATGAGGAAGTCAGAACATCGTAGTTCGACTCAAGTGTCTCAGTAACCAACAGTAGAAGAGAGGTGGACAACATCTGACTAGTCTTCCCCTATACTTCTCATTTCTCTGATGCACTGAGTAGTAAAAATCCCCTAGCAGGTGGATAGCATTTTTTCTTACAAACTTTGGCTCGTCTGCAAACAAAATGATCCCATATATACTAAGGGCAAGGAGAGCACAGACAGTTTCCCACTTCCCTGCTGCAGCATGACTGGTGGCCTGAGTGATCAAGAAGTCCAAATCGAGGCCTGGGATTCCAGCCTTGGTGGTCATATGCTGATCAATGATGGTGGCTTCCAAATACAGAGCCTTGGCTATATCCTCATTCCTAGGAGCAGTCATCTCAGGGTTGAAAGGAATCCCTCTCCTGATGGGGACACTCAACAACATGGAAAATTCTTCTAATAAAGGGCCCAACTGGAAGTCTGGGAAAGTAAAGCATCTGAGAAGAGGGTCATAGAACTGCATGCAAGTATGAATCATGCTCCTCTGTGAGGCATCCAAGTCCATGATCATGTCCATAATACCACCATAATGTTCCCTGAATAAAGGGACATGATCAGGAGTGATAAGTGCCTGAATCTGCCCGATGCCTACTAGAGAGGGCTCAAAGAAATGATAAGTAATGTTGTTATTCCTAGATGAGTCCATACTGACAATGGATGCTGATGAAGATAACTGAGGAGAAATACTAATGAAGGTAACTGATGCAGATACCTGAAGAAGACAACTGAAGAAGATATCTGATGGAGAAGATCTCTGAGGAAGATATCTGATGAAGATGGCTGAGCAGAAGAACAGTCAAAACCAAACCAAAGAATATGTGGATACCCTGTAAAAAAAATAGACAAATGTTAAATGATGCAAAATGATGTATGCAGAATGATATGCAAGGGTTTGTGATCAAGTGTTGTATTAGTTATTTGCTTTGATAGGATCCATGTGTGTTCATAAGTCCAAATGAAGGCTAGAGAACCAGTAACCAGGTGGGGGACTCAAATAAAGAGTCACAAGTCCAGGGTTTCATAAAATCAGTCCAAAATAGTGTGAACTTAAAAACAACATTAGTAACAGGGTATGATGAGGCCAAGGATTCCTGCAAACCTGTAAACATCCTAACCCCCTCACAAGTATTGTTATAGAACAAGGATCCTCAGACTTGGATCTGTTATGAGAAGTGCAAACACTTCTAACCCGTAGGCACATTGTTTACATTAATTATAAAGGATCCTCCTATAATTCACCTCAGATGCTGAAGGTCATCTAAAAAGGGTCATCAAGACTTAGCAGGCTTTCCAGATAGCCCTAGCACTACAGGAGATCTGTAGCACAGAGTTCTCAATAAGAAACCCATGTCTGAACCGTGTTTCATATTTCCGTACCAGACCGAAATGGAATGGGAAAGAATATGAAGCCACTCTAATCCTATGTCACTCAGGTTCCCAGTGTTGAACCTTACTCACTGAGAAACCCCTCCCACCAAGGCAAAACAACAAATCCAGCATAGGTGATATGATGACAATAATATGAAATGCATAAAAACAGTAAATGAAAGCAATAAATAAAGTTGTACATAAAGCAATAAATAAAGCAACAAACAAAAGCACACATAGCACATAACACCCCCATAAACACAATCAAACAAGCTCTAGGAGAAACCCACAAAAAGAACCAGAAGCCTTGGTTGCAAGAATAATGTCCCCAGCAGAGTCGCCAAGCAGTCGCTCCCCTGAAAAGACACCAGGTCCCAAGGTGCAGACGCGAACGGTCGGCGACAGAGAAAATGAGGTTGAATTGAATAGAGTCGCCAACTAGGAATTTTTATCCCAAAGGAATGGTAATGCTGCATAAACCTGGAAAGAGATGGATAAGACGGTTGCGAACCAGAGAAAGTGAGAAAGGGGGTTGTTTACGACCTGGGAAGGTATTAGCACCCATATCGTTCGTCGTACTCGACGGGATCCACGCTTACAAGATTGTGTTTAAAAGGGGTAAGCGTATGTGTTATCTGTGTGCAAAAGCTAGAGAAAGAAAGTAAAGGTGTCAATGCAAAAGGGTGAATTGCTTAGGAGCTGAGGCTTAGAAAGAATACTGGAAGAGAGGGGGGAAGACAAAGAGCCTTTTGTTCGATAACTGTTAAGTTATGCCTACGTATCCTCTCGTGTAATGAGGAAGTCAGAACACCGTAGTTCGACTTAAAGAGACTGAAAATAAATTGACTGTGAACTGCTTACTTGCATATGCTCAAATGTATGAATCGTCTGGCTCGAGTGCTAACTGTCTTGCATTATACGGAAGAAGCAAGTTCTCATTTGTGAATGAGTGTGATGAGAAAAGAATCCCGGAGGAGACGATTATTGTTTGTTTTTGTGTTTTCAGTTTTTTATTGTTTTTGTTGTTTTGCATAGGATAATGAGCTTAAGCCTAAATCAAGGGTTGTAAAATCATTATATCCTCCCTGATTAGGGATAATGAGCCTAATTAAGTATGAGATAAGCATCTCAACTTAGTTACCATGATGATATATGATTCATATCATTAACCTACTTTTGATTATTAAGATGTTTTTGGGTTTTTGTTTAGTGTTAAGTAATGAGTTTAATCTCTAATCAGGGATTATTAAACTCATTACACCATCTTAAGAGAAGGATGATAGATGGGAACACTTAAGCTGAGGAAGACTCCTCAACTTAATCCATGGTTAGGGACTAAATTCATTATATAACAAGACTTTATTAAAGTGGATTTTAATTAAAGGTGAAATTAAGAAGTGGGTTTTAAGTTTGTAAGACAACTTGGGGGGGACTTGTCCATTAAACACTAGGGTTAGTCCCTCTTAACCAAAAGGAAGAGATAAAACCGTAATGTAAGGCCCAAGTTACAAGATAAAGTCTTAGTGATTATAAATGTGTTTTGATTAAGAGGTGAAAACAAATTAAAGGTTTAACACTTAGGATTAAAGTTATACACTCCATCCTAAGATAAGGATGCAGGCATAACATCAATTCAAAGTCCTAAAGCTTTAAGAGTTTAGCCTCTGATTAAGAGATGAGGAAAGAGACTCAAGGAGACTCAAAGGTAAAAAGTTATGGGGACTATGCACAACCTAAAAGTTATCATGCTTGGGCATCCTATAGTTTGTTAGGCTTTAAGAGGAAAGATCTTCAAGGCCACCAATGGAAGAAGCAGATGAAAAGAGAAAGAAGAAGAAGAATAAGTTACTTACTTCATGAAGAAGATAAGTAACTTAAAAGAAAGAAAGTAAGAAGGAGAGAACATAAGTGAAGCAAGTCCACTTCAAAGATAAATAAGAATGCATATGAAGAGATGAGAAGAGGTGGGAGGTGAAGGCAAATCCACCTCCCAAATAAATTACCAAAGTACCTGAAATGTTAGTATGAATGCATCAGACATAAGGCAAAAGGGAATGAAGTGAAATGAGATGTGAAGACCAAAGTCAGAAGTAAAAATGCAATGTAAAAGGAATATGAGATGATTCAAAGTCATACAAGATGCATATGAATTATCATACAAAGATGAGATGCAAAGGAAGCATGTTTAGAAGCATGAAAACACATGGATGTTCATGAAATGTAATGGATGCAAAGCATATCAAATGAATGAAGAAATGATCAAGCAATTTTCAAGCATGTCTTAAGATGTCTAAGATGTCATACAAATGCTTGAAATGTCATGGCAAATTCATATGATGATGATATGCAAAGGAGAATGCAAATGAAGATGCAAAATTAGGGTTTTAAGGCAACATGAGATGCATAGGACCAAAACAGAAGCAATCAACATGATAAAAAATTGAAATCAAGCTCAAACAGACCCTAATCCCATATAAGATCACACCCCAAAGGAGAAATTCAAGAGCTAATCCTAGTGAAAGTTATGAAATTCCTAAGTTTGCTAGGGTTTTTGGGTGCTTCTAAAGGGAAAATGCAAATCAAATTGAAAATGCAAGATAAAATCATGAGGTAAATAACCTAGAAACTATATGCAATATGTGAAACAATGCAAAAAGAATCAAGTTCAAACTCATCATGGTTAGGCAGAAATGAATTTTTCAAGTTAGAGTTAAAAACTGTGATTTTTAAGAACCCTAATTCAAAGAAAATTGTAAAAATGGAATCAAACCTAAAAAGAAATTTGTATGGTGAGTTTGAAAATGTTTCTAAATGTTTAAGAAATCTCTCTGAATTCTTTTGTGATTTTTAAATACTTTAAAGTATTTTTAATTAATTAAATGGACTTAATTAATTAAAATATACAATTAAATTATTTAAAAATGAATTTTTTAATGAAAAAATAAAAATAAAAATATTTGTGGGTTCTGAAAATTAGTTAAAGTGATGATAAAAAATTTCAGAATTTTTAAATGATTTTTGCTATTTTTAATAATTAAAAGAAAAGAAAGCAAAATAAAATAAAATAAAAATGAAAGTAATTCAAAAGAGTGGCTCAGATTGCGTGGGAGGTGGATGGAGGGCCAGGATGAGAAGTCACATTGACCAAGGGTATGAAAGATCTAAGGCTCAGGTTTGAAATTTCATTTCGTGCGTGATCTGAAGGCTCTCATTTAATCTGGCCTTTTAATTAAGTTTTATATTAATTAATCAGGATTAAAATTAATGGTGCAATCTAGACCGCTCGCTCCTAAACTAATCATGATCCAATGGCTGCTGTGCAATCTGGGGAACCCTAACCCTAATTACTTTCAGATGACCGGAAAATTGCTCCGGTCATCTTCTCCAGCCAACCAAAATGCTAACTTCCTATTTAAGCTTCTAAACCTCAATTTTTCTGCCCAAAAACAATCTCCTAACATCATACATCACTAATCAACAAACAAAATTCATTTATCATGCATCATCAAGCTTAATCAAAGTAATCAAGTTCTAGGTCAAAAATTTCAAAACATCATGAAATCCTCATTTCTAACCTATTTCCAATTCTAATCATATCAGTGTGATCAAGGAAGCATGGAGAATCATTTTAGAACTTAAAATCATGCTTCTGGAAAAAACGTTCATGAAGGTTACCTGAGTTGAAGTTCTTTGAGATGGAGCTTTCTAGGCCCTCCTCTTGTGCAATCCAACCCCCTTTGACCTCTTGAAGCTACTGGCAAGCTTGAAATGCGTTTAGAGTGGCTGGTTTATGAGTTTCAGTTCTGACAAAGCAGAAATCGTTTTTGTGTTTGGGCTTGTTTCAGGCTATGGTGATGGGTGGGAAATGATCCTCAGGCTATGAGGAGTTGAATGGTGAAAGAAATTTTGGTTTTTGTTGGCTGGATTGTGTGTTTAGAAGAGATAAAGTTTCAAGGCAATTTTTGGATTCTGCCCTTGTGTGTTCTTTCAGGCCATGAAGGGTGTCCATTTATAGTTCTTAGGGCTTGAATAAACAATTGTTATTGGCCAGAAGAGTTGTTGTGGCACTGTGGGATTGGTATGGATTAAAATGCAAAAATGTCAACATATGTGTACTTGAGGTATGGGCTTGTGTAGAGGTGATTTATGTGGCTAGATTGCTTCAGAAAGGTTCATGGTGAGCTTTTGGATCAATAGAATGCAACTAGATGGCCTTGATCAAGAGTTCCCATAGTTTATGCAATTTTCCCTCTTTGGAGTTTCTTGAAGTGCAAGGCATAGAAACTTGTGATTTTTGGTGCAATTTTGATCAAAATGGGTTGCATTATGTTGGTATGATGTTTAGAAGTTGATTAGAGGTCATGAAATGGCTTGAAACTTCATTTTGCAAAAATCCCTCTTTGGTATGAACTTGAAAATTATAGGATTTTCGCCAACTTTGAAAGGCCATATCTTGAGTTCTAGGATGAATCAAGACATGTTCTTGTACTTTTTGAAAATGGGAAGACATAATCTACAACTTTCACGCCCAAGAATTTTTCAGTTGAAGCATTTTTGGTCATGAAAGAATAGGTTGAATATCTTTCCCAAAATGGAAAGTTTCCATTACAAGTCATTTCCAAAAATAGCAAGCTTGCATTTGGCTTGAAATTCTTAAACTTTGTGAACTTACAAACACTTATAAGATCAAATAAAGATCATAGAGACTCAAAATGATGAATGTGACCCTTTGGTGCCCTTGAGGGAGGCCTCAGATGCCCTGATTTTGACTTTACTTGCTCAAGAAGTTACCCAATGATCAGATGACTTCCATAGTGAATTTCTTCATCAAATTTGGTACACATGATCCTTATAACATATTAAGACCATTAGAAACAAGAATGACAAAAAAATTTGGGATTAAGGCCTCTGAAACCAAAACCCCAATCTTATGTCATCTGTGTAGGAAATCTTCAGTTTGCCTTTATGCCTTTGCCATTCTTTGTGATCCCTTGACTTTTATGAACTTTGGGGAGCATATTATGATCATGGAACACACATGGACCCTCTTGGAAAGCTTCAAGACCATTGGGATGACTCAGATCACTTCTTGGATTGCTCATATCACAAACCCTAGATCCAGATGAAATGAAACCATGCAGTGAAACAAGTATGCAATATGGGATGGTATGTCTATGCTTATGCAAAAATGAAAGATCACAAGCCATGGTGTGAGAAAGAGTGAGGGAAAATTTGGGGTGTTTACATTTTGGAAGAAATAGTGATTTAGTCTTGTCGAAACCCTTCGAAGCCACATACATCACCCACTTAAAGTATGAGAAATGATGAGAAACTGCCACGTTAGGTAATGATGACATGTAAGGAAACAAAGCTTGAAAAATCCATCAACTGCTAAGGACTCTTTCATGGTGTCGAAATTATATGCATACAAATTTCCCCCCAGCAAAGATATGTCGACTGTTGTTTGGAGAAAGCATCTTTGTTGTCGAAACCTTCATTTCGACTCCAAGTCTTGCATTAAATGCATTGATCTTTGAGATCTTGCTTTTATCTTGCATTAAATGCGCTGATTCCCAAAAATCTCACTTTTTGTCAAATCATAAAAAGCAATCATTAGATTTTTCAACCCTTCACTTCCAACCCACGTTCTAGGACATGATCCCCATAACTCTATAGACCTAGGTCTACCACATTTTTCCAACTTCGACTATCTCTCCCAGGTCCAATAACACGTAGACACGTTTGTAACACGGTGGGAGAACTGACTTTAGTTATGTTGCGGATAGCATGAGTCGCCACCGACTTTTATTTTATCCAAAAGGAAAGGGCATAAAAGAACAAGAAAGACCTTAAAAAAAATTTGAGTTCGGGGGGTAGGTTATGTAAAGGGAAGGTGTTAGTACCCTTTACATCCATGGTTATCCATGGGATCTTAGTTACTTAGCTCACTTTAAACTGTTTTGAGAAGTGTAGTGTGTGATTAAAAATTTTCTTAAGTACTTTATAATGATCCTTGTATGGATGTATATAAAGACTTTGTTTTGAAAATTTGTTTGAAAATGTGAGGTGTAATGAAGTAATTTGATGAAAAGTGAGCAAGTACTTAAGAGGAACCTACCCTAATTTGAATCTTTACTGTTCTTAAATGTTCTTTCAATGGTAGGACTATCCCTATTATTAAGGAATAGGTAGTCATTACCTTGGATATTATAAGGGACATGTGAAGGGTCATCTGTGTTTAGGCAACTGTAAGGTGTCTTAGCAATACGATGAGACTTATCATCTTTTGTTCGAAAGGGACAAGATCATTTACTTAGGCAACATCGAAGGGACATGATCTTATAATATTGAAGGGACTAGATGATTTGTTCATGAGAAGGGACCTTGCTTTTAGACACCTTACTTGACCTTTTTATTTAGGCAACATGAGGGATAACCTTAGGAAGTGAGATGGCGATCGAAGATCGACTTACGTGTGTGCGTGTATAGGTTCATATATTTATCTTATTAAATTAGTGATTCTAAATTAATTTTTAAATACAAACATGTTATCACTCCCTATATTTACTAACCATGGCAATATAAACATTTATAGATAATAAAATAAGGACAAAAAATAAAACCTACGACTATTACAAGGCTTTCGCATTTACATAAATATAGAAATGATTAAATAATAAATATATAACTAAATAATAAGAATGGTTAGTAGTAAAAATAATTATAAGAAAGAAAATGTTAGCACAAATATATAAAACATATATAAATTAAATAAACAAAGTTTAAGAATTTTTGAGATGAAAATAAAATAATAAAGATAATAATAATAAACCATATACTAATTTATTTACAAAATAAAACATGATTAATTATATATTAGAAAAATTTATTAAGTTTAATATTTAAGTAAAATAATTAAGGTAATAAATTAGGGTTTTAAAAAAATTAGGGTTACATATTTAAAATTAGAATTAGAATATTTAATTAATATATTAATCAATTTATTCACAAAATAAACTATATAGAATAATAATAAAAATAAAAGTGAATTATATTTGAAAAATAAAAGTATTGATTTTAAGAAATTTATTCCATGAAAACATATTAGATTATTATTTAAAACTAAATTATTATATAATATATAATTAAATAAAAAAAAAGAAGAAAAATAGAAAAAAGGGAAATTAGGTAAAAAAAAAATAATGGGAAGGCCTGGATTTGAACCCAGGACCTCCCCTGTACCTGGATACAGGATTACCACTGGGCTGCGCTGCCTTTGGTGACATCTAGGAATCACAATTGATTATATTAAAAACCTGTAAAAATAGAACAAAGTAAAAAAAAAATAACGCAAGACCTGGGAATCGAACCCAGGTCTCTCACCACCAAAGCACTTCAACAAAACCAACTGAGCTACACGCGCTAGTTGATATATACACGAAGCCAATTTGTTTTAAGCCCCATACAAAATTCAAATTTATTTCCGCGCGCATGTGACCTTCTTCTTCCTCATAACCTGCGAAATTTCCTACGAGCTTTCCTGCGATTTTGCGTTTGTATGAAAACCTGCGAATCTCAAACTCCAAACAAACAGTACAATTTCATGAAATTGATAATGCTATTGAATTCCTAATGAAATTTACGAGTTCTCCATGTCTTTAAAACTCATTTATATTGGCTAAATGATGAAACCCTAAATGAGGTCCGAAACCCTAATAATGGTGAAATTCGGTTTAGTCCATGAAACTTCAAGAAACCTATCCAGAATCAGTCTATAACTCATCACAAACAAGAAATTCAAGTCAAAATTCATTGAAAACAAGCAAATATTCAGAATCGAAAATAAAAAAAAACATGAATGTTAAGGATCGGTTTATGCATATGAGCGTGTTTACGATGCTTTTGAAGGTTGGGATAGGTTTAGTGATGTCCAAGGATCCTTTCTATGTCTTTAAAATACCTTTAAACACCCTCTAGAGATGAATTCGAAAATTGAATTTTGGAGGAATTTTTGAAGTTTGAGAATGCTATGGGAGGCTCTGAATTCGTGAATAGGGCTTAGCTTCATGTTGTTTATATATCACCCAATGAATTTAGGTCAAAACTTTCAACAAACCTATGGATTTTTGGACCTTGGGATATTGAAAAAGATGTGATATTAAAACTTGAATATTCTTTGATCTAGCCTTGCTATTTTGGTATGATTTGAAATATTCTAGTGTCAATCAAGTTTAAATGGATTTTAAGACCTTCTAGAATCAAAATCTTTTCCAAATATATGACTTTTATATTTTATTTTAATTTAATTTGTATTTTAATAAATAAAATTCAAATAAATATCAAATAAAATATAAAAAATCAGAAAATGTGTGGTTTGGGTTGTGCTTGATGATTTTGTAAAGATTGGATGGCAATTTGGTGGGCTCATTTAGCAAAAATTGGTTTTAAGGCCTTATTTGCTTCATAAACTTCCCAAAAATTTCCCAACTTTGCAAGGGCACAAATCCTTCAATTTTAATTCTATGAAGGTGTTCTTGGACATTTTGGAAAGCTTAAAGAGTCTTATAACCAACCTATTTGGTCTCATGTCCATATCTTTTACCATTCTCAAGTTATGCTCTTTGGAAGTTGTTGACATTTTGTTGACTTTTAAAAGGACCTATAATGTCTTAGCTCATACCTTCCAAATGAAGCATTTTTGGGCTTGGCTTGTGAGACACAAAGTTTTAGAGAATTCAATTTCCTTCAAAATGAGATTTGGATGGAAAAAATTTGATGAAGCATGTGAATGTTATGGATGGTCAAAGTTCAGTTGACTTTTCCTATGAAAACCCTAATTTAGAAACTCCTGATTCTTGATGATCTGAAATCTCTTTGATGAATCATGATCAACCCTTGATCAAATGATGAATTTTACTTCATATACTTGATGTTGGCAAAAAATCATGAAGTTTGACTTTGGTTTGACCACAATTGACCTCAGTTTGACTTTTTGACTGCCTTGACTGATTTTAACCTTTCTGATCATCTGACTGAGCAAATCTTTTGGGAAAGTCTTGAAACTTGACATGGGGATTCTTGAACTCATATAGGATGTTATGAAGCTCACTTGAAGCCTTGGAAGTCCATTTAGCCTGATGAAAGTCAAAACCCTAGTTTAGGATGCATTGCTTAGGAGGATGCATTGTTTGAGGGAATTGTCAAACTTTCTGACTAATTGTGAACCCTGTGAACCTTGTGAACCTCATGAGATGTCTTGTGAACTTTGTGAACCTTGTGAACCTCTTAGTACACAATGTCTTGTCTTGTGGAGGGTAAATTTTGGGGTGCAACAGCTGCCCCTGTTCAATTTTCTGAAACCCGAGGGGTTAGATTGGTATATGTGCCATTCGTGACCTGGAAGGTTGAAGGGGATTGAACACAAAAGCCCAAAAATTTGCATTCACCGGTGCGTAAAGTAAAGCTGATGATTAATTGTATATGCTTGAGCGGGCTTAAAGATGCCACTTGGAAGAACTGGAGATGGGCTTATAGATGCCATCCAAAATATCAGGATGTGATGATGTCTTTATGTTGATACTGGATATCAGTACTAGGTCTTCGTATAGGCCGTCTCTGAATCGTTTATGCAACATGATTTGAATTGTTGAATAGACCAGTAGAAATAAATCTTCATGACGATTATATCTTCTGGCAATATCTTGGATTAGGGAATGGATCTTTGTACATACCGTTTGCCTACTCTCCAAGGACAAAAGAATATCAGGATTAATTCTTCTGAAAATATCTTGAACTAGGGAATGGATCTTTGTATAAACCGTTTGCCTACTATTCAAGAACAAATAGATTAAATCTTATGAAAATATCTTGAACTAGGGAATGGATCTTTGTACAGAACGCTTGCCTACTATTCAAGACCAGATAGATGAAATATTCTGGAAATATCCTGGATTAGGGAATGGATCTTCGTACAGACCGTTTGCCTACTATCCGAGGACAAAAGAGTGTCAGGATTAAATCTCCTGAAAATATCCTGGATTAGGGAATGGATCTTTGTACAGACCGTTTGCCTACTCTCCGAGGACAAAAGAGTGTCAGGATTGAATCTCCTGAAAATATCCTGGATTAGGGAATGGATCTTTGTACAGACCGTTTGCCTATTCTCCGAGGACATCTTGAGTAATGTATAGATCATTTCTGACCTGTTGTGGATTGTTGGTAGTGTTTTATCTGCGTATAACTATCCTGCAAAGAAAAAGGTTAGTTTATGCAATATGTATGCATGCATGGTATGGTGCATCTAAGTAAATGCATTATGCATTTATGGATATGTTATGTTATGATGTAAATGATGTATGTATGAATCACGCAGCCTGAAGCGTCTGGATATCTTTGTATAACAACTGTTGGCTAGGGAAAATAAATTCCGATTCGTTGCTGAAGAATATGAGGATCTCGTTTCCGTCTTGTTTGATAGTATAATATTTATAACCTCCCGTCTTCGTTCGTCGTATTTCTATAAAAAGAGATGGACATAAATTCAAGGGAAGATATAACTTGAAGTATCTATAATGATAGATTTGCCCTACTAGGGATTTGTAGTTGTTTTGTGGGACGAACCGGCGAAGCTTTGTTGAATTCTTACCTTCGTTCGTCCTTAGTAAATAATATTACTACATTTCATGCATTTCTGGTAAACATCAATCATATTCAAAAGCATACATACATTCAAACACAACCAATGGACGTTTCGCTTATGTAAATAGGGTAAAAGTAAATCTGGATTCAAAGATGAAATTTTATTTATATCACAAAGTGACCTATACATAGGCAAGTTTGTACAAGGAGACAGAAATCCTAGTAAGAGGAATTTGTCGTAAAATTTTTTTTTTTTACAAAACAAAGAAAATCAGCTATGTGAGAAATAATCCTATTGAGTTTCAATTCTACTATTGCCATTATCTTCAAGTATCTCATCTTCTGCTGTCGAGACGAAAACGATTGGATTGAGCTTTATAAGTTCGAGCTTGAGTTAAGTAGCACAACTGGTTGGAGTTACATGGGTGATCCAAACGAGACATAGTCATATGCTTTAATCCCTAACTTTTGCCTGGATTGCCCTTTCAGGTTTTCAATCCACCGGGATACCCTTTTTTGCCCAAGCCGCCTTTTCAGGTTTTCGACTTACCGGGTGTACATTTTTTTTATATATATCCCTAGTTTTTGCCCGAACCCTTTTGGTTCGCCGGGATGCCCTTATTTTTGCCTAGGCCAGTCAACCTAGCGGGTCTCTTTTTATGCGTAGTATTTTTTAACTATGTCTGCGTTTACAGGCTGTGGAAAGTCTTCACCATCCATAGTAGTAAGCATCATGGCACCTCCTGAGAATACTATTTTGACCACAAATGGCCCTTCATATGTAGGAGTCCACTTGCCCCTAGGATCACCCTGTGGTAATATGATACGCTTGATTACCAAGTCACCAGCCTGATATACCTTTGGCTTAACCTTCTTATTAAAAGCTTTGATCATCAGTTTCTGGTACATCTGGCCATGACAAACAACTGCCAACCTTTTCTCATTAATAAAATTTATCTGGTCAAGTCGAGTCTGAATCCACTCATCTTCATCCAAGCCTGCATCCTTCATGATTCTTAAGGAGGGTATCTGAACTTCAATGGGCAGAACTGCTTCCATACCATAGACTAAGGAGAATGGGGTTGCCCCTGTTGAAGTGCGTATTGTAGTACGATAGCCATGAAGAGCAAATGGTAACATCTCGTGCCAATCCTTGTAAGTAACAGTCATCTTCTGTAGAATCTTCTTGATGTTTTTATTAGCAACTTCTACTGCCCCATTCATCTTCGGACGATACGGAGAAGAGTTGTGATGCTTAATCTTGAACTGTGTGCAGAGATCAGTAATCATAGTGTTGTTCAGATTAGAGCCATTGTCAGTAATAATCCTTTCAGGGATGCCATACCTGCAGATGAGATTATTCTTAATGAATCGAGCCACCACATTCTTAGTAACAGATGCAAATGAAGCTGCCTCCACCCACTTAGTAAAGTAATCAATAGCAACCAGGATGAAACGATGCCCATTAGAAGCAGTAGGCTTGATCTCACCAATCATATCAATGCCCCACATGGCAAAAGGCCAAGGAGCAGTCAACACATTCAATGGTGATGGAGGTATATGTACTTTATCAGCATAGATTTGACACTTGTGACATGTTCTGGAGTGTTGATAGCAGTCAACTTCCATGGTAGACCAATAGTAACCTGCTCTCAATATCTTCTTTGCCATGGTATGACCACTAGAATGAGTGCCAAAGATCCCATCATGCATATCTTCCATAATCTCAGTTGCTTCCTTCTTATCCATACAACGAAGCAAAGTTGAATCGTGATTGCGCTTGTACAAAATTCCATTACTCAAGAAGAACTTAGCAGAAAACTTCCTCAGAAACTTCTTATCTTTGACAGATGCCCCTTCAGGGAACTCCTGAGCTTCAATATATCTTTTTACTTCATAGAACCAATTCTTCCCTTCTGCTTCTTCAGTGTCAATCTCATTGCAGTATGCAGGCTTCTCAAATCTATCAATGGTAATTTTGGGAGCTTCATCATCCCAACTAATCTCAAACATAGATGCCATGGTGGCTAATGCATCTGCCAACTGATTCTCTCCTCGTGGAATATGTCCAAAGGTAATCTCTTCAAAATATGGAATCAAAGACAACACATGCTCTCTGTAAGGAATAAGATTTTCATGCTTGGTATCCCAATCTCCTTTAATCTGACTCACTACCAGGGCTGAATCTCCATATACGTCCAGGAACTGAATTTTCATATCAATGGCAGCTTTGATACCCAGGATACATGCCTCATACTCAGCCATGTTATTGGTACAATAGAAACAAAGTCTTGCAGTAATCGGGGTATGACAACCTTCAGGGGAAATGATCACAACACCAACACCATTACCAAGTGCATTAGAAGCTCCATCAAAAACCATAGTCCATCGGGATCCTTGTTCAGGTTCGTCATATTGTCCAGGTTCTTTAGTAATAATCATAATGTCTTCGTCAAGGAACTCAAAACTCATTGATTGATAATCATCCACTGCTTGATGAGCCAAATGATCAGCTACCACACTACCCTTAATGGCCTTCTGAGTAGTGTATTGTATGTCATATTCTGTTAAGATCATTTGCCATCTTGTTATTCGTCTGGAGAGAGCAGGTTTCTCGAATATGTACTTGATTGGATCCATCTTCGAAATCAATAAGGTAGTATGAGTCAACATATACTGTCTTAGTCGGCGAGCAGCCCATGCCAAAGCGCAACAAGTTTTCTCGAGCAGTGAGTATCTTGTTTCACAGTCGGTAAACTTTTTGCTAAGGTAGTATATTGCCTTCTCTTTTCGACCAGACTCGTCATGTTGCCCCAATACACACCCCATTGAGTTGTCTAACACTTTTAAGTACATAATCAAGGGTCTTCCATCAACTGGTGGCATCAAAATTGGAGGTTCTAGAAGATATCTCTTGATTTCATCAAAGGTTGTCTGGCACTCATCATTCCATTCCATTACCTGATCTTTCTTCAATAACTTGAAGATTGGCTCACAGGTAGCAGTTAATTGGGAAATAAATCTTGCAATGTAATTCAGTCGTCCCAAGAAACTTCTAACTTCCTTCTCAGTACGGGGAGCTGGCATCTCTTATATAGCTTTTACTTTTGCAGGATCCACTTCAATACCTTTTCCACTGACGATGAAACCCAGGAGTTTACCAGACCTAACTCCAAAAGTACACTTGTTTGGGTTCAATCTCAATTTGTATTTCTTCAACCTCTCAAACAACTTATGCAGATGATCAAGGTGTTGCTCTTCATTCTGGGACCTGGCTATCATATCATCCACATATACCTCTATCTCATGATGAATCATATCGTGAAACAAAGCCACCATAGCACGCTGATATGTTGCCCCGGCATTCTTCAAACCAAATGGCATCACTTTATAGCAAAAGGTGCCCCACTGTGTAACAAATGTAGTCTTCTCCATATCTTCAGGTGCCATCTTGATTTGATTGTAGCCAGAGAAGCCATCCATGAAAGAGAATACTTTATGCTGAGCAGTGTTGTCTACCAGAACATCAATATGAGGAAGTGGAAAGTCATCTTTGGGGCTGGCCTTGTTCAAATCCCTGTAATCTACACACATACGTACCTTACCATCTTTCTTAGGTACCGGTACCACATTTGCAACCCATTGAGGATAAGAAGTTACAACTAAGAACCCTGCATCAAACTGTTTCATCACCTCTACTTTAATCTTTTCTGACATTTCAGGACGCATGCGACGAACCTTCTGCTTCTTTGGATGACAATCTTCTTTTACTGGTAAACGGTGAACCACAATGTCTGTCCAACCCTGGCATATCTTCATAGGACCAAGCAAAGATTTCCACATAATCACGTAACATCTGAATTAATCTGCTCTTAACATCATCCTCTAATTCAGCCCCTATCTTGACCTCTTTCCTGTTTTCTTCAGTTCCCAAATTCACAACTTCGATTGGCTCTTCATGTGGATGTATAGCTTTCTCTTCTTGTTGTAACAACCTAGCAAGCTCTACAGGTACTTCACAATCTTCCTCTTTTCCATCTTCAGCTTGATAGATCGGATTCTCGAAATTATAATTGGCAATAGTAGAACTGTTATCAACAGGATTCAGAGTGGATGAGGATCTGCATTTTAGTGATGTGGGTGTGTGTAAGAACACATAGCTGATAAAACGAAAAATAAAAATAAAAGAAAGACAAGGAGCGCAATATTTACGAAAACGAAACGTCCATTGACTTTTATTGAATGAAATATGCAAATGAAATGACATCCCGTAACAAGCATACCATTGTGCCCCGGGTAAGACACAAGGCTTAAAAGTTTAATTGTTCAAAAATTACAAACTTAAAAATAACAACATAGTAATAGTATTTACTCCTGACTAAAGGAGATAGGAATAACGTCTTCAGTCTTCCAATTGTTGAGCCCATCACCCACAGTAGGAAAGATCCAGTCATCCAGGTTGTAGTCTTCATTATAGTCACCCACAACATTGATTTGATCTTTCATGATCCCTTGATTGGTGATACGAACAACACGAGCACGACAAATAGCCTTCTGGGACTCTACAGTGAAACCCAAACCAAACTTGTTAGACTTGTAAGGAATGTCAGGAAGCTGACCCCAAATAGTACAACCACCTTCTTCAACCACAACTCTAGCATCTTTGAGGGAGGCCATTGTAGGAGGTACTCTGGTAACCACATGAACTCTTTTGACAACATGAGGAGCTTCAGTAGCAGGAACAACCCAAGGAACTACTTCAAATGTCTGGCACGGAGTCTCAACATATTCACCTTCCACTTCAACATACTTAAACATATTCACATGACTGATCATATATTCTTCCTCTCCGTAAACAGTGACAACCTTTCCCTTCACTGGATATCTCAACTTCTGATGTAGAGTGGAGGTCACAGCACCTGCCCCATGGATCCAGGGCCGCCCAATCAAACAGGAGTACGCAGGACGAATATCCATTACATAAAAGGTAGAATTGAAAATTTGAGAGCCTACTCTGATCAGGAGATCTATTTCTCCATGCACCACTCTTCTTGAACCATCAAAGGCTCTCACCACTATATTACTTGGTCTTAACACAGCATCTTCAGGACTGAGCTTGTTCAGAACCTCTTTGGGAAGTACATTCAATGAAGAACCATTGTCTATCAACACATGAGATAAGGTAGTGCCCCTACATTCAATGGAGATATGCAGAGCTCTGTTATGGTTTCTCTTGGCAGGAGTCAAATCAGCATCAGAAAAACCCAACCCATTATCATAAGTCAGGTGTGCAACACAATTTTCAAACTGATCCACAAAAATCTCATTTGGTACATGAGCAGTCTTCAAGAATTTAATCAAGGCTTTAGCATGAGCCTCAGAACACAGCAACAAAGACAACATAGAAATTTTGGAGGGAGTATGCCCTAATTGGTCAACAATATCATAATCACTCTTGCGAATGATCTTCAGCACTTCTTCCATCTGCTTAGAAAGATTATCAGCAGTTGGTGCCTCAGTTTGTACAGGTTCAATCACAGGATCTTTGCCCCGAGCATCAGTATTTGTCTCAGCAGTGGAGGTAGTAGTTGGAGTAACTGTATTTTTTGAGGTAGCCGGAGGAGAGAAAATTCTTCCACTTCTGGTGATCTTACTAGATCCAGCTATATTATCAACATCAAGGTTATCATTAGTAGCAGGGGTATCAGCCAAAGGTTCTTGTTTAACACCGTGGATATAAACATCGGAACCATAATTCCAGGGTATAGCTTTATCAGAAGTATACGGAATAGGGCCAGGAGTGGTAATAATCATGGGTGCCACTCTAGCTTCAACAACAGTCTTCACAGGGCCTTCAACAGTAATCTTGATAGGACCCTTATGAGTGATCTTGACAGGGCCCTTGGAGGTAATCCTCACTGGAACTTTATCAACCATATCCACATCTTCAACCTTCGCACCTTGAGTTAGATGTTCAACCATACTTTCCAAAGAAGGTGTCCTCTCAAACAATATGGTGTAGTTGTCCATGAGGCGTTAAATACCATCCTTCACCTTCCAGCAGCTATCAGGTTTGTAGGCACAATAAAAATAGTCTTCATTACAACCCAGAAAGAACCCAGCTTGTACCAACTTCTTCTTGATAACAGATAATGGAGTAGTCACATCTGCAACTAAGGAAATATATGAAACCTCATCAATGGCATTAACAGTCTTCTCATGATTTGGCATGGGAGCAGTAATCACATTTGGAGTCCCATGAGGGTCAAATTCAATCTCTCCTGCATCAATCATATCTTGAATCTTGTTTTTCAATATCCAGCAGTTGTTGGTGTCATGTCCCGGACAATTAGAATGATAGGCACATCATGCATTAGGATTGTACCGAGGAGAGGAAGTATTAGGATTCTGAGGAGGGTCATTCAAAGTAATGAGTTCCCATTTCAACAAGTGCTGCAAGGCTTGGGCTAGTGACATGTTGATCTTGGTGAACTGTCTTCTAGGCTTCTGCTGATTGCTCTGTGGTGGCTCCGGTGCTGCACGAGTAGGATTGGAGATGTGAACTGCTCCCACAGATTGGTGACTCCTATTACGACCAGGTTGACTATAAATAGCATTTGACTCCTTCTTCCCACTAGGGGGCTTCTTGGCAGTGCTTGATGAAGAGGCACTCACCTGTATCTTGCCACTTCTTATACCACTTTCCACACGCTCTCCATTCATTATCAGTTCAGTGAAACCAGATGATGAGCTTCCAATGAGGTGACTATAGAAAGGACCATTCAGCGTACTCATGAACATATCCACTAGCTCCCTGTCACTCAGAGGAGGTTGAACTCTGCCAGCCAGGTCTCTCCACTTCGGGGCATACTCCTTGAAATTTTCGTTAGCACCCATAGACATGCTTTGGAGTTGCATGCGAGTAGGTGCTAAATCAACATTGTATTGGTATTGCCTGTAGAAGGCCTCAGCAAGATCATTCCAATCCCGAATATTGGCACTCTCCAATTGATAGTACCATTCCAATTGAGCTCCAGACAAGCTCTCTTGGAAGAAATGAATCCACAATTTCTTGTCAGCAGTATGTGGTTGAATCCTTCGGGCATAGGACCTTAGATGCAGCTTGGGGCATGAGACACCATCATATACTACAAAAGCAGGGACCTTGAAATTAATGGGTATAACCACTCCAGATATCAAACTCAGATCTTCAAAATCCAGCCCAGAAGACTTTTGTAACTCCATAGAATTCATTCTATCCACCAGCATCTTGAACTTATCTTCATTAGGATCATGATAATAATTTGCTTCAGAATCAGAATCTCCCATAGTATTATGGAGACTGTCTCCCTCTTTCTCAGACTCCTCAGACTCATAATCTTCAACCTGTTCCTTTGTCTTGACAGGACCTTTGAATCTTCTTCCCAGATTGATAAGGCCTCCTGATCTTCTAGCCTTCTTAGTCTTCTTAGCCAGCAGTGTCTTCAATTCATCCTGTCCCTTGGACAAGTTCAGGATCAGCTCTTGGAATTGTGAATTCTAAGCCTGGAGATCTTTGACAGTCTGTTCAAGAGCCATTTCTGCTGAAATAAATAGCGAGAAGATAAGATACCTGTACATAAGAAACCTGTGATGCAATGATATGATATGTAAATGCGTATGCAATGTTTTCAAGGACCGTAGGATTTAAATTTGTTTAAACAACCAAAAAGTAAACTTTTATTAGTAATAAATTTGTTTGCCCCTTGGGCTTACAGTAAAAATGAAATGAATACAAAAGATGGGGTTTTAAGTCTCCCATGGACGTTTCCTCTTTGTGTTGAGGTATGAGTTGAGATTCCGCTCCTCGTGAAGTTGTTTTGTTAGCTCCAGGATTCTTTCTTGACTTGTTTTGTAATGAGTCTCAAAAGTATCTCTTTGCTCCTTCAACTGGATCCAGGACCTCTGTAACTCTTCCATGTCAGTGGGCATGTCTGGGTGAAGGATGGTATAAGAGGTATCTCCTTCAGCAACAGGCTCCATAGTAACTGGCAGGATAGCAGGATATAGCATCATAAGAGTCTGAGCACGAGATCGCACCCATCTGAGATAAGCTTCCATAGGAATAGTGTACTTGGGCTCCAGAGTCTTGCTGTCAACCTTGTTCACTTTCCCCCATGCTCGTATAAAACTTTGACGATAACCATGCAGATCGTTGTCGTAGTCAAATACAATACCCTAAATCAACATGTCATGAGGACCATCACTCCGAGCATAACCAAACTGACGTAGAGCTAAGGAAGGATTGTAGGTAATGCCCCCTTTTATGCCAAGGAGTGACACATTAGGGAACTCCCCACAATGGTCAATGATATTAACATTCTCCATAGATCTAGAGCACCAATGAATATCTGAATAAGAAAGTGACATGATCCTCTTGGACCACCTGAACCCTTGTTCATTCTTTATCACTGATCGAGGAAGGTGAGAAATAAACCACCTAGATAGTAAAGGTATACAACACATCAGAGTTCCTTGTGCCTTCGTAGTACGAGTATGAAGAGAGTGTAAGATATCTCCAAGTAATGTAGGCACTGGATTATGAGTCAGAAATATGTTGATGGCGTGTACGTCTATGAACTGATCTGGATTGGGGAACAACACTAAGCCATAGATCAATAGGGCTAAGATCTCCTCAAAAGCATCATAACTCATAGCCTTCAGGAACACTTGAGCTTTCTCCATCAATACCTTAGCAAGAATACCCTTAACTTCACTCCTTGTTTCTAGGACAATGTCTGATTTCTTCAGATGTAGAGCTGCAACAATGACTTCAGGTTTAGGCTCTTTTTCTAAGCCTATGAAGGGTTTCTGATTAAGGATAGGTATACCCAGAAGCTTGGAGAACTCTTCAATTGTAGGAACCAGCTGATAATCGGGGAATGTGAAACAATGATGTTTAGGATCAAAGAACTGGAATAGAACACTTATCATGTTTTCATTAAACCCTGAGGTGACTATATCCAATAGGTGACCATGTCTCTTGATGAACTGGGAGTTTTCAGAAACTTGAGAGACCAATTCCTTAAGCTTAGGAGGTATTCCTACAAAGTTGATCTGGATAGTATTCCTACGAGCAGAAGCCATGACCTGCAACAAGGAACAAAGATAAATCCTTTGGTCCTTGAAATGGTTAGTGAAAATGCTATGCTTATGATGCATGATGATGCTATGATGTGATGCTCCAACACAAACATGTGGCACACACAAACAAGTCACACAATAGCCCTAGGTTTGAAGGCTTGCATGAGGTTTAAAGGTAAGTACCCTCCCCTGAAGTTTAGTTGGTTCATCCTGTCCTATAAAGTAACAAGGTTCTAAGGGATCTCAATATCATTGATCCTTCACAAGGGTGGTTGTTCAGTAGGCAACTTACTTGCCAACCAAAACCCTCCAAGTTTAGAATCTCAATGAGTGTAGCATCGAGTATCAACCAACTTCAGTCTGCACCAAAGCCGATTATCTCACTACTTTTCTAAAGGCCAAGATGGGATAACTAGGGTTCTAAAAGTTAGTTAGTGTATTGACAACATATGGCAGCCTCATATTATCCTCAACTTGACTTAAGGAACATAAGCACCAACCAAGAAGTCACACTAACTATGGCCACCAGATCAACCATATCGGTATACGCCGTACAGTTTCCTTGGTCTATTGCCATTTACCTAAGGTACACTAGATCTGGGTTAGGATCTTTCACACATAAGAGCACCCAACAAGTAATATAAATCAAACAAGGCAAACAATTTAAAGTGATCTAATTCCTAAGGGTACCTCTCTTTTATTAAATCCCCAGCAGAGTCGCCAGTTCTGTAACACGGTGGGAGAACTGACTTTAGTTATGTTGCGGATAGCAAGAGTCGTCACCGACTTTTATTTTATCCAAAAGGAAAGGGCATAAAAGAACAGGAAAGACCTTAAAAAAAATTTGAGTTCGGGGGGTAGGTTATGTAAAGGGAAGGTGTTAGCACCCTTTACATCCATGGTTATCCATGAGCCCTTAGTTACTTAACTCACTTTAAACTGTTTTGAGAAGTGTAGTGTGTGATTAAAAATTTTCTTAAGTACTTTATAATGATCCTTGTATGGATGTATATAAAGACTTTGTTTTGAAAATTTGTTTGAAAATGTGAGGTGTAATGAAGTAATTTGATGAAAAGTGAGCAAGTACTTAAGAGGAACCTACCCTAATTTGAATCTTTACTGTTCTTAAATGTTCTTTCAATGGTAGGACTATCCCTATTATTAAGGAATGGGTAGTCATTACCTTGGATGTTATAAGGGACATGTGAAGGGTCATCTGTGTTTAGGCAACTGTAAGGTGTCTTAGCAATACGATGGGACTTATCATCTTTTGTTCGAAAGGGACAAGATCATTTACGTAGGCAACATCGAAGGGACTTGATCTTATAATATTGAAGGGACTAGATGATTTGTTCATGAGAAGGGACCTTGCTTTTAGACACCTTACTTGACCTTTTTATTTAGGCAACATGAGGGATAACCTTAGGAAGTGAGATGGCGATCGAAGATCGACTTACGTGTGTGCGTGTATAGGTTCATATATTTATCTTATTAAATTAGTGATTCTAAATTAATTTTTAAATACAAACATGTTATCACTCCCTATATTTACTAACCATGGCAATATAAACATTTATAGATAATAAAATAAGGACAAAAAATAAAACCTACGACTATTATAAGGCTTTCGCATTTATATAAATATAGAAACGATTAAATAATAAATATATAACTAAATAATAAGAATGGTTAGTAGTAAAAATAATTATAAGAAAGAAAATGTTAGCACAAATATATAAAACATATATAAATTAAATAAACAAAGTTTAAGAATTTTTGAGATGAAAATAAAATAATAAAGATAATAATAATAAACCATATACTAATTTATTTACAAAATAAAACATGATTAATTATATATTAGAAAAATTTATTAAGTTTAATATTTAAGTAAAATAATTAAGGTAATAAATTAGGGTTTTAAAAAAATTAGGGTTACATATTTAAAATTAGGATTAGAATATTTAATTAATATATTAATCAATTTATTCACAAAATAAACTATATAGAATAATAATAAAAATAAAAGTGAATTATATTTGAAAAATAAAAGTATTGATTTTAAGAAATTTATTCCATGAAAACATATTAGATTATTATTTAAAACTAACTTATTATATAATATATAATTAAATAAAACAAAAAAAGAAGAAAAATAGAAAAAAGGGAAATTAGGTAAAAAAAATAATGGGGAGGCCTGGATTTGAACACAGGACCTCCCCTGTACCTGGATACAGGATTACCACAGGGTTGCGCTGCGTTTGGTGACATCTAGGAATCACAATTGATTATATTAAAAACCTGTAAAAATAGAACAAAGTAAAAAAAAATAACGCAAGACCTGGGAATCGAACCCAGGTCTCTCACCACCAAAGCACTTCAGCAAAACCAACTGAGCTACACGCGCTAGTTGATATACACACGAAGCCAATTTGTTTTAAGCCCCATACAAAATTCAAATATATTTTCGCGCGCATGTGACCTTCTTCTTCCTCATAACCTGCGAAATTTCCTACGAAATTTCCTACGAGCTTTCCTGCGATTTTGTGTTCGTATGAAAACCTGCGAATGTCAAACTCCAAACAAACAGTACAATTTCATGAAATTGATAATGCTATTGAATTCCTAATGACATTTACGAGTTCTCCATGTCTTTAAAACTCATTTATATTGGCTAAATGATGAAACCCTAAATGAGGTCCGAAACCCTAATAATGGTGAAATTCGGTTTAGTCCATGAAACTTCAAGAAACCTGTCCAGAATCAGTCTATAACTCATCACAAACAAGAAATTCAAGTCAAAATTCATTGAAAACAAGCAAATATTCAGAATCGAAAATAAAAAAAAACATGAATGTTAAGGATCGGTTTATGCATATGAGCGTGTTTACGATGCTTTTGAAGGTTGGGATAGGTTTAGTGATGCCCAAGGATCCTTTCTATGTCTTTAAAATACCTTTAAACACCCTCTAGAGATGAATCCGAAAATTGAATTTTGGAGGAATTTTTGAAGTATGAGAATGCTATGGGAGGCTCTGAATTTGTGAATAGGGCTTAGCTTCATGTTGTTTATATATCACCCAATGAATTTAGGTCAAAACTTTCAACAAACCTATGGATTTTTGGACCTTGGGAGATTGAAAAAGATGTGATATTAAAACTTGAATATTCTTTGATCTAGCCTTTCTATTTTGGTATGATTTGAAATATTCTAGTGTCAATCAAGTTTAAATGGATTTTAAGACCTTCTAGAATCAAAATCTTTTCCAAATATATGACTTTTATATTTTATTTTAATTTAATTTGTATTTTAATAAATAAAATTCAAATAAATATCAAATAAAATATAAAAAATCAGAAAATGTGTGGTTTGGGTCGTGCTTGATGATTTTGTAAAGATTGGATGGCAATTTGGTGGGCTCATTTAGCAAAAATTGGTTTTAAGGCCTTATTTGCTTCATAAACTTCCCAAAAATTTTCCAACTTTGCAAGGGCACAAATCCTTCAATTTTAATGCTATGAAGGTGTTCTTGGACATTTTGGAAAGCTTAAAGAGTCCTCTAACCAACCTATTTTGTCTCATGTCCATATCTTTTACCATTCTCAAGTTATGCTCTTTGGAAGTTGTTGACTTTTTGTTGACTTTTAAAAGGACCTATAATGTCTTAGCTCATACCTTCCAAATGAAACATTTTTGGGCTTGGCTTGTGAGACACAAAGTTGTAGAGAATTCAATTTCCTTCAAAATGAGCTTTGGATGGAAATTTTTTGATGAAGCATGTGAAAGTTATGGCTGGTCAAATTTTAGTTGACTTTTCCTGTGAAAACCCTAATTTAGAAACTCCTGATTCTTGATGATCTGAAATCTCTTTGATGAATCACGATCAACCCTTGATCAAATGATTAATTTTACTTCATATACTTGATGTTGGCAAAAAATCATAAAGTTTGACTTTGTTTTGACCACAGTTAACCTCAGTTTGACTTTTTGACTGCCTTGACTGATTTTAACCTTTCTGATCATCTGACTGAGCAAATCTTTTGGGAAAGTCTTGAAACTTGACATGGGGATTCTTGAACTCATATAGGATGTTATGAAGCTCACTTGAAGCCTTGGAAGTCTATTTAGCCTGATGAAAGTCAAAACCCTAGTTTAGGATGCATTGCTTAGGAGGATGCAATGTTTGAGGGAATTGTCAAACTTTCTGACTAATTGTGAACCCTGTGAACCTTGTGAACCTCTTAGTACACAATGTCTTGTCTTGTGGAGGGAAAATTTTGGGGTGCAACAACGTTGCATAGACTTTTGAAAAAAACTCAAATGTTTTCCTCCCACCTTCTAATATAAATACCCCATTTATCTCTTCTGGAAAACTTTCGCTTCCATAACATCTCTTACTCTCTTACTTCTTACAAACCCAGAATATTCTTCTTGTTCAAATTCTTTCCATCATCAACAATGGCAACCTCAAGCAAGCAACAAGACCAGAACACATCAGCTCTCCCCTACGCACACAATATCCTTGGGCCAAAGATTATAGGGAACCGACAATACGTCCCAGAACCACCAAATGAGAGAGAAGGCCGACATTTACTATTCTCAGGTACTCATCCCTATTTCCATATCTAGTAAATGTCATGCCATGTTAGGCCCTCTTCCTAACCCTAACAATGACCAAACTCGTTTTAAAGAGTTTTTTCCCACATATTATCGTACACAGCCCATAGGTGCAGGCAAAATACCCAAACCCATTGATAAATCAATAGAGACTGCTGAATAAACCCCTGAAAAGGCTGCCATAAACTTAACCTATCTGAATCAGCCCAGGATTTTAGAAGCTGTCCCTGGTCGAAAGACCCTTCTGAATATGTGAACTGGGTAGATAGGGTCGAAAAGGCTAAGGGTAAAATTTGGAAGAAAATTGGTATCTACAACTTGATCCAATTGTCGAGAGAAGGCCCTAACTATTGCACCAACATGATACTTTCTTCCCTCTATTTTTGGGATAACAACTATAATACCTTTCATCTTCCTTGTGGGATGATAACCCCTACCCTCTTCGACTTGGCTGCTATAGTAGGCCTTAGTCCGATAGGAGCAGTTTTCGATCCAACTATACTGGATGACAATACCATAGGTTTTGAGACTAGCTCCGCCTCATATTCCCACTTTATCTCTCACTACCATGTCAAAGACTCTACTGAAGTATCAGACATGGAACACATAGCTTTCCTCACCTTTTGGCTGTCGAAATTTGTGTTCTGCACAAGGTGCCTTCAATTAGTGAAGAAGTACATCCCCCTAGAAAATCAACTTCATGCTGGAAAATCAACTTAGTGAATTTTCGATCCAATTGTATTGATGTCCCAATGCTACTCATTATTTCTAGGTACGGACCTTGCAACGTGCCCACGAACAGGTCAACTAATTCTCTGTCTGAAAGTGGTGGTTGCACTTGGGCTGCCAATTCTCTCCACCGTTGTGCATATTCTCTGAAAGATTCACTACTCCTCTGAGATAGGCTTTGCAGATGCGTGCGATCGGGCGCCATGTCCAAGTTGTACTGGTATTGCTTTACGAAAGCTCTGGATAAATCATTCCAAGACCAGATACGACTACTTTCCAAATCCATATACCAACTTAAGGATTCCCCGCTTAAACTGTCCTGGAAATAGTGAATCATCAGCTTATCGTTGCGGGCATAGGAACTCATTTTTCTGTAGAACATCACCAAATAACACTTCGGGCAACTGACACCAGTATACTTCTCAAACTTCGGAGTTTTTAAATCTGGAGGAATGATAAGACCAAGCGCCAAACACAGGTTTAGTGCATCAAAACTAAAGGCATCAGGATCCACTAAGGCTTTGAGTTGCTCATCCAACACATTGAAACTTTTCAACAGGATCAAGAGTTGGTGGATCCTTGGTTTTCACAAGAGGGATTTCCCCTTGGAATTTTGGCATAGGGAAAGCAAAACTCTGATAGTCTTTAGCATCAGAAGAAGATGAAGGTCCACCTCGGACAACAGATGGTTCAGGTACACTCTGATTCATGATCGGGCTCTGCGCATGCTGAGCTTGAGTAAGATTGTTCACTTGTGGAAGATCCTCATCAAGAGAAAGACCATACAAAGGATTGGTCAACAAAGTGAAACCAGGTGGAGATTCAACATTCTGAAAGTTTTCCTCTAACATAACTATCAAAAACTTCCAATCTGACCTTTTACCTTTTTACACCGTTCAGTCTAGCTTCACACACTTTGTCGTCTTCCAACGATTACCACTTGTTCAAACTGAGTACTGGGAAATCAGCTGGTTGGTCATGGACAAAAGGAGGAACAATGAGATCTCAGGAAAAATGATATGCAATGCTTATGAATGCAAATGCGATATGATGATGCTAAAGATGCAAAAACACGGGATCAATGCTGGAAACTGTTTGGAATATGGAATACTGAGCCAAGAATCGAGTGTCTGTAACCACAAGATCTCTGAATAATAACCCAGGATAATCACCAAGAACCAAGGGATCAAAAACTCCATAATCATAGCAACTGGATCAAAACATAGAACACATTGATAACCAGGGTATGTTGAGGTCAAGGGTACCTGCAAACCTGTAAACCCTTCCCAATCTCATGGGTGTGCTCCGGGTCAAACATCACGGACTCTCAAAGCCGAATAGCAATAATACGTTCACCATTTCTGAGAAATGGCTCATGACCAAATCAGGGAATCGGTTTAGCATTATGTACTACTCAGGGAGGTCTCCGCGTGAGTCCGGGAAAACAAGCATCACTTATAAGTCCCCAGCTTTGAGCGCTGAAATCGAGAAACAGTAGTACATTCAGCCCGTAGGATATTGTACTATCGTCATACGACCAGATGCTTTGACTGAGTTCCTATAACAGAACCAGGCCATCCTATGCGAGTTCCAAGTGGGCCCTCGGGTGCGAATGGGTTTGCCACAAAATGTGGTCTGCCATTGTCACCACTGGAGAGGGATGTTTACACAAAGGTCCTCAATGATCGGTCCCCAGATGCACATAACTATCGAGGTCGTGTAATGATCCAAGAAGGATTCCTGCATCAAAACATTTCCAAGACGGTCGCAAGTCTGGGTGTGGAACTCACTACTACCAACATAGAAAGATGCCATGAAGCCAAAGTGACTGTCCACTCTAAGTCCTAGGGTGCACTAGAGCCCCGATTACGAGCTCATCATCACAATAACAATTCCCAAACCCGCCAAAAGAGAACCAACACAGCCAGACAGTCCAGTATATACATTTGATGCATGAATATAAGTACAGAAAACTGTAAATAAAAAGGTAAATAAAAAGGTAAATAAAAACTGTAAATAAACAACAGTAACATAAACACACAACAGCGAGCAAACAAACACCCAATGAAACAGAAACAAACAAGTGCTAGGAGAGACTCTCAAGGGAACCAGAGATTCTGGGTTCGGTCCCCAGCAGAGTCGCTAGTTGTTGCTCCCTGGATTTCCATCCTGGTACAAACGCGAAAGTGGCACAAAAGGTTAGAGTCGCCAACCAGACCATTTTTATCCCAAAGGAACGAGAATGGTAATGCTGCACAAACCAGAGAAAAGAAAAGAAAGGACATAGGTCCTACGAACCAAAGAGTCTGGGTTCGGGAGTCGGTTACGACCTGGGAAAGTGTTAGCACCCCAGATCGTCCTCCATAACCGACGGGATCAATGCTTGCAAAGGAACTGTTTCAAAGGGTGAAGAAATGAAAGCTGATGCAAAAGAAAGACTGAAACAAGATAAGAAAATAAAAGAAAGGGGGAAAATGTAGGGAAAATAAAAGAATGTGCTCGAACGGGCCCTACCCCACTACCTACGTACCTCATCTGGACAATGTGGATTAGAGTCGCCGTAGTTCCCCTAACTAGGGGTGGAAATATTGCTTGTTTCTTAAATCTTGAACTCCCTATGTAAATGCTCAGGTGTTGCAGGCTCGGACGACGAGTGCATTACCGTCTTGCAAAATGACAAGTAGGAGCAAGTTCTTACGTAAAGAGTGAAGGTGATGAGAAGATAAGTCCCGAAGGAGACGCTTATTGTTTATTTGTGTTTTTTAGAAGTCTTTTAGGAGTGTCGCACAAGAGAGTGAGACTAAACTCTTTTCCATGGAATGTGTACTTGCTACTTCATTCCAAGATGGAATAATAGAGCAAGTACACCAAGTAAGGAGAATTTATCCAAGAATGGTTTCCAGGAATAGGGTTTAGGCTCACCACCCTGTTGAAGTTATTAGATGTTTTGTTATTGGTGAAGAAATGTTTTTTATGCTTTTCTTTGTGAAAATAATCTCCTGATCAGACGTGTGCATCATGTTCGACAAGCTCACACTATTCCAAGATGGAATGAATGTGAGTTCCCCATGGGATAAGGCTATTGTACAGGAGAACCTTTCAATTATTTCATTAAGTGTTTTCTTATGTTGTTTTAAGATGAGAAGAGAAAGAAACCAAAGATCTTAAAGGTAAAAACTAAAGGGAAAGTCTAATCCTAAAGTTATCATGCCAAGGTGGTCCTAAGGTTAGTGTGGTTTGAGATCTATCCTAAGAAAAAGGAAGAGAAGAAAAGAAGAAGAGGGAAGGAGAAGAAGCTAGACGAAAGATGACCTAAGCATATCACAATCAAGATAAGAAAGCATAAAAATAAATGGAGGAAGAAATAAGATGAAAAAGAAATAAGTAAGAATAGGAGAATGCAATATGGAGTAATCAAACAATACACAAACATAGCCTACACTAGTAGGACTTACAGATTCAGCAGCATGCTCCTAACATAGCATTAAGACTAGAATGAGGCATGAAAATGATAAAATTGAATTTCAGTGATACTTAACGGAGAAGGTATGTTGCCTCTTCACATGTGCAAGAGAGGTCGAGAAGAAATATCAAGCCTAAAGCGGATTTACATGTCAGACACAATTGTTCATTATCACGATATCAGACAAAGGTCAAATATAAGCTTCCAGCATCCAGAATTAAAACCAAGAATTAGTCTGTGCAAAATCAAAGTCTAAGTTCAAATTGCATCCAGAGATTCCATTAGTCTAAACAAGATTATGAAAATAATAAGTCACAAGGCCATTATCACGCTACATCCTCCATCATCAAAATCGAGCAAGAGACCTACGCCAAACCAAACAAAGACTAAAACCAAGATCAATAAAACTCTATTAAATCAAATTAATCAAAACTAAATATAAGGCTAAAAATCTATATCAAAGTTATTATAAAAAGTTACTGAAAATCTAAACCAAACCTTTAAAAAAAATAAACTAATTGAGATTAATTAAAAAAAATGTTAGATTAAAAGAAAAAGAGAATATAACAAAAAGGGGGAGCCGCTGGAATTAATGGTGGTGAAGAGAAATTCAATGGGCTTATGGCCCATGCCCGTCACCAACAACAATTATTTTATAATAATCAGTGTTTAAAAATAAAAACAAAACCAATCTAAAAGAAAATAAAGAATTAGACAAAAAAAGGAAATAAAAGGAAAGGGTTAGCCATAACATGATATGCTTCTTCTTCACCGTGAACAACACCGGATTCTCATCAACAACAACTTGTCATCAGCCACTTCAAGCCTTTCGTCGGACCGTCTTGTCAAAAACAAAATCGACGAAACAAGAATGCCGATGACCAATCTTCGCCATCCGTCTCAAACAAAAATCACCAGTCTCCTCCCTCAAACCAACGACGCTAATCGCGTCGGACCTCTCACCCTCAAATGAAAACGACGGCGCCGGAGACTCCACACCACCGTTCTCCTTCAAATCCTCCGACTTTCAATCGCGGTGATTCTACTCTCACCGTTCTCAGTTTTGCTTCTCTCGATCTCCGATATCGGATTTTGTCTCCAAGGTTTCAAATCGCGTTTCAGATCAATCTCATTTGTTTCGGTTTGTGTCTCATCAATCTCTCTCTATTCTCATTTTCGGAATCCTCTTCTTCTCTTTCATATTTCCGTGTTCTGTTTTGAGTTTGTTGTTGGATGTGTTGACGTGGTTTGTTGTGGTTCAATGTGGAGAGTATTGGTTGAAGATTTATTGTTGATTGAAGGAGAATGAAGGTTATGGTGAGTGATGTGATTGTGCGATTTGTGTGTTGTTGATAAAGTTTGAGTGATGTATTCAAGGTTTGTTGGAGATTCGGTGGTGGTTGTTGTGCGATAGGGATTTGTGTTGATTTTGTGAAGCGTTCATATGTGTTCAAGGCTGAGAAATGCAGGGTGGCTGTAAATCTGTTGTGTTTTTGGTTTAAGAATTGATGGATATGAAGTTGTGTTAGTGAGCAGGTTGTGTTTTGGTAAAAGGTGAAGGCGGAAGAAGGTTTTTTCGTGGTTGTTGTAGGTTAATGAAGAGCAAGAAGGGTTGAAAAGTTGTGAAAATGGTTTTGTGTGAAGGAAGAATTTAGTGAATTGGAAAATGAGGTTTATGCGTGAACTGATGAAAAAGTTGTGCAGAAGAAAAGGAAGATTATGGTTCTTGTTGTGCAGAGAGTGACTTCATGCTTTTTCTTGCTCATGTGTGTGTGTTATTCGCGTGTGGAGTGGTGGGGTCCATTTTCATGTTGTTGTGTGAGAGTTATTAGTTGTTGCTGTGCATAAAGGTGTCAAGGCAGTAATCACATGGAGATTAGAATGAATGAATATGTTTAATGGATGCATAATGAAAAAAAGTTGTTGCAGTAGTGGAATTGAGGAGTACGGGAAAATGCGCGTGGGGTCATGACGTTGCAGATATTACCTTTTTAATTTTCTTTGTAGTAATAATAAAATGAACATAAGTTTAGAAATTGGTGGTGTGAATTAAATAAAAATTGAAGTGTGATATTGAAAAGAAAATGGCAGTAATATGGTTATTTGAATTTTGGCACTTATGGATAATGAAATGATTTTAGAAACTTGAATAACTAAATGAAAGTGGATTAAAATGAATGAGAAAAATGAGTTTTGATTTTATTTATTATATTTTGTATATGATGGAGTGATGATAAATAAATAAAGAAAAAGTTAATGATTATGACAAAAATGGTGAATGAGTGTGAAATGGATTTGGAATTGGTTTAATTAGAAAAAAAAGAAAAGATATGGACATGGATTGACATGGGCCACAAATTTAATTGAAATGGATAAAATGGTTATGGACTTGGATCTTGAATAACGAATAGCTCGCACGGCTAATCTTAACATTCTTAACCCATATCCAACTTCCAACACACATCGCCTTTGTATCCTCGACAAATCTCAAAAGTCAACCAACTTGAACCGCTTGCGAAAAATCATAAACAAATGAATGGACGATAATGCTCTGACCACAACACGGAGATGCAACTGAATCTCTTATATCATGAATACCAAGACGCCTCTGCCATGAAATTCTGACCACAATCTTCATTTGGTCAACAAACCACACAAACGATAGGAAACCCTGAACCACCTGCATTAGATGCTCATTAAGGAAGAGAATAGCCTGATATACCGAGAAGAAGAAAATAGTCTGAGACACTGAGAAGAATAAAATATCCTTGCAACTCGATGAAAAAGAGACTCTAATTCACACTTTAATGTTGATGATGTGCTAGATGCATAGTAAATAGTCCTTGTAGACGTGAAATCCCTGAATACTAATTAACCAGGGAAATAAACCCTAATTCTTGTGACAAAAGCATAAGAGAATGATACCACTGATGGCTGGAAGCCAAAGCCTTGAATTCTTCTGATAACCAAATATAAGATGCAAAACCCTAATTCCTCGGAAAATACCGATCCCCTGCCTCAGGAGCTTATGCAAATGATATGACCTAAAGAGAATGTAATGGAAAATGCGTATGAATGCAAAACAAAAAGCAGAAAAAGACAGAAAACCAGAGGGAAAATTTGGGGTGTTACATCTGCCTGTATTCAATCAACCATTAATTTGAAAAGGATGAGAGCCTCGGCTATCAGACGTTCGAGATAAACTGTGATTGAATACAATAGATAAACCCGCAAATTTGCACTCTGATGGAGAAGAAAAGAAAAAGGAAATAAACCCAGCCAAGGAGAACAAACTGCATGCCAACCTTGCTCTGCTGAAGAGTAACTCAAAACCAAAACCTTGTGTATATAAAACAGAGCAGACGAGCTCCCTTCGAACGAACCTGTTACGCCAGGTGAATAAAATCTAGGACGGACGAGCAATCTTCATATAACTTACGCAAATATATGGTGCTTAAGACGGATGAGTCTTCTTCGGATAACCTGTTACGCCAGGGAACCGATAAACATTTTGACGTTTAATCCCACCATCAGGACTTCAAACCTATTCAACACAGACGAGTATTGGATGATCATCAAGAGAACACAGACGAGTGCCATAAGTCAATGATACAAACGAATATCAGACGATGATCTAAGAAACACAGATGAACGCTTCAGGCGATGAGACAAACGAATATCAGCCACTGGTATAGACGAATACCAGAAATCCAACACAGACGAGCATTTGGAGTAGCAATACAGACGAGTACCAGAGATCCAACACAAACGAGCATTTGGAGTAGCAATACAGACGAGTACCAGAAATCCAACACAGACGAGCATTTGGAGTAGCAATACAGATGAGTACCAGAGTGATTATCAAATCAACACATATGGATATAAGCTAACACAAACGAGTGTGAGGGATGATACAAACAAGTATCCAAATAATGCAAATGAGCTTCAAACAGATAACAAACACAGATGAGTGTTGGGGAATGCAGACGAGCATCAAGCAAATATCAAACACAGACGAGTGTTGGGGAATGCATACGAGCATCATGAAACTATCCAACACAGACGAGTGCTAGGGAATGCATACGAGCATCGAACAAATATCAAACACAGACGAGTGTTGGGGAATGCATACGAGCATCAAGAAACTATCCAACATAGATATCAAACACAGACGGGTGCTGGGGAGTGCATACGAGCATCAAACAAATATCAAACACAAACGAGTGCTGGGGAATGCATACGAGCATCAAACAAATGCCTGATTGGCAATAAGAATCACAACTCTTCAGGGGAGAACCAGGTCAAGAGGCTTTGATGATGCTTAACTCTGGCTGGGGAGATGAATAACTATCTGTATCATCACATTGGCCAAAAATAAATTGGCAACTTCTCTGGGGAATATTTCAATGACGGGAGTGAATCCCAAACATGAACTCTATGGAGAAATCAGGCGTTTAACTGCCTGTTGGGAATACTTCACTGTGGAAAGATAACTTCGCTTGGGGATGAGCACAATTCAATTAGCCTTGAAGTTCTTCTAAGGATATCATCTGCTCTAACTCAGCTGGGGAAATGTCAACCCTCTGGCTTAGCTGAGAAAAAGATTTGGCAATGCTCTGTTGAGGAGAGACCTTGCTGGAGAATTAGAGATCAAAATAATCCAAATTATGCCCCAGGTATAATATGACTACCGTGTCGGGAAGATATGTCAATGAAAATTGGACTTTGACTGAATGAGAATAAACAACTCCTCATGAGGAAACCTTGTCGGCCGAAAGAAAATTCTCTGCTCGGGGATGAAATAAACTTCCAATGCCCTGTTGGGAAAATAAATACCAAATATTCCCTGAGAATTGAGTCAGTGCCTCAAGCTTCTAAGCTCAATAATGGCATACTGATTATCAAGATTGAGCAAGCATTCCTTTACTCCTCAAATTTCCTCAGACTGCAACGTCTATGAAAAAGATTGTCCCTAGAGGATTTTACAGAAGACATGGCATCCAAAATTACCCTAGTGTCTTCAAACTCTCGCAGAAATTCAATCGGATCTTGAGATAACTGCCCCAGGTTGCGTCTTGTAATGATATTTCCCCAAACCAGAGATAAAACAGAAACCATTCGGTATGAAGATGCAGTGCAAATGATGCAAGATTTATACGTATGCTCATGATATTGAGGATATGAAGATATGAGCCACGGGATGATGATGAAACAAGGATGGTTGGACGCTAGGGCTAGGTTGATAGCGATTTGTTTTTGGTTGCCAAGCAATTGGACTTTGAAGGTGAAATACCAGAAGAGAACCGATTTATTAAAGGTAGACCAAAAGACCATAATTGATGGGCAAAGAATAAGTCGTCAGACGAGAACTGACTCCTTGGGGTTCACTATCAGATGAGAACTGACTCTGAAAAAGAATGACTACCAGACGAGAACTGGAGTTCAGACGGGTAAATGAACAGGTGACCAGATGAGAACTGGTTAAAAGATTCGACTACCAGACGAGAATTGGTATTTGAAGTGGGTTTGCCAGACAAGAACTGGACTTTGGATTGGTTTTCCAGACGAGAACCGGACTTTGAAACGGTTTAGAAGTTGGGGTTACGAGGCCCTCTGATGCGGGATTGATGATCGTGGGGGTATGCCCAATGCACTTATGATGCGTATGCTCTATATGCTCGAGTGAAGCGACATGAATAATGTATGCAAATGATTTATGCAATGATCATGAAAGGCTAGAAAAGCTCCCGAGGTGGGAAGAAAAGTCTTATGAGGAAAGGCTTCTGTGTTGAGAAGGGTGACAAATGCGAGGGTGGGTAACATGATTTCCCAATACTCGTCTTGAACTCGGAGACTACTGACTATGTAGCTAAACTTGCCTTAGACTGGCGAATCTCTAAACAGGCTTCTCCTGATTATCCAATTCTTGGAATGGCAGACTTGGATGTTCTCTCGAGGACAGTTGCACTTAGTGATCTCTGGAGGTGTTCTGCCTCAGTATGAGCGTAGAAGCGACTTGACTCATTCTGACTGAGCATTGGAAGAATTCATCCTTGGTCAACAGAAAATCCGCGTGACTTGCCCCTGTTTGGAAGATTCATCTCTAATCAATTGATGCTTGAATGATTTACCCTCGATCAACTGATACTTGAGGACTTTCTTTAGACTGAATGATTCCTTGGTCAACAAAACCACTAGATAACATGCCCCCTGATTCACAGGCCTACAAGATGCTTTTGAGTCTGGTCATCATTGTTGAATGATCAAGTTCTCTCAGTGATTTCCCTTTGTAGGAACTCCCCTAATGTCGCAGACTAACTTGCAATTAAAATTGTTCATTTACAACTGGTAATTTTAATGCAGTGCATAGGCAAGTTTTGAAAATTTATTTATTTGAATGATATGATAGTGTGTGACGAATGGACCATTAGTCCAAACGTAGTAATGAATTAGCAAATCTTAGGAGTCATTTTACGCAACCTTGTCGTAGTATGCTTTCGGAATTGAACCTGATTCATTTAGGACTTTCAAGGGTTGTAACGTGGTCTGGTTCACGGTTTTAGAAATAAAGTTTTATGGCTCAAAATTTATCTGTGCCCACCCATTATCCTTGATGTTCTACAGTCCCACAGTCAGTTAATTTGGCCTAAGCACTCACCTCTCGCAAGGATTTTATGATGGTTGAGGAACCAATGACACTGACAGTTTAAGCACTAATGAGTTTTTTTTTATAAAAATCACCCCTTCTGACTTTGTGTCTGTCACACGACTTTGTTCTTATGGAAGATTTTTCTTTCATATTTTTTTTGGTTCCCTAACTTTTGCCTGGACTGATCTTTTTTTTTTGTTTGAATTTTTTCAATTTTGAAGTCCAGCGGGATGCCCTAACTTTTGCCTAATTCGCTTGTTTTCATACTTTTTTTTCTTCGACTTAGTGGGCTTTATTTCTTTTCTTTTTTGCTTTGATTTTTTTTTGAACAAATCGTGTGCCACTGGTTTGTCTGACTTGAATAAAAAGGGTTGTGACTGCCTCATTCCTTTGTTGTTGAGGCATAACCATTGTGGTTTCACATCTCTTGACCTCTTGAGGTGTAAGGAATAAAATGTAATGGATCCCCGGATGCACACTCCTTTGGAAATTTGAACGCTCGGTCAAACTAACTGAAGACTACCCTGCCCCGGGTTAAATGTGAGGGTTTTCTTGCTCTGAAAAGAAACTCCTACTTCAAGGCTCAAAGGGGTTGACGAGGGTCTATCTACCTTATATCTCCGGTGTTTGGGAATTGAAACAATGCCTTTACATCATCAGCAGGTTCTACTCCGAAAGCATACCTTCAACAATTATGGGTATTCAGTTTTCATCATCCTCCCACAAATATCTGCCAAACAACAGTGAAATCAATGGGAGGTAAATGGATGCATTTTTTTTTGTTATGAAAGAAAAATGAGCGAATGCGACATAAGTAATTCAAAAAGTGCATGATCACTTCATTAACATTACCATTCAAAATAACAATGTTTAAAAGACAAATAGTTACTAACAGGAAAGAAACTACAATGCAAATCATAAAAAGGATACAATGATCTCCAATTCTGGTGACATCTTCTTGTTTGGACCACTGAAATCAGGAGATACTCATTTGAAGTCTTTGAACTCAATCAGGTGAGAGGTTGACGTGCACGACCAAGCTTCGTTCTGGAAAGGATATGTAGCCCTTGTCGATCAACTGTTGGACTTTGGCTTGAAAATCTTTGCAATCTTCAGTTAAATGCCCGATCGATCCACCATGATACCCACACTGTTCATGAGGATTGTACTCTGGAGGGTATGGCTCTGGCAATGGTTTGAGAGGCTTAGGAACCACCAATGAGCTCTGAATCAGATGTGTCAAAAGTTCACTGTATGCCATGGGAACTGGATGAAGAGGAGCACTCCTTCTTTCTAGATTGTTGCGAGGCTTATGCTGGCTCTGACGTTGATTATGAGGTCTTCGACCATGGGCTTGCAGATTTGAACGAGGAGGAGTCCAGGGTTTCTGATATGGTGCTCTGAGCATTGTTGAATGCCCATAAGAGTGGCCAGACACAGGAAATGACGATCTCTGAGAAGATAATGGTTCAGAATATTCGATATTGTCCATGACTGCACTGACTTCAAGCTCCTCTTCCCCTTGGGAGATACCAACAAATTCACTTTCACTAGCTGGGATGTTCGAAGAGTCTTGGATTTTTCCACTTTTGAGCAGGCTCTCAATGCGCACTCCAACTATTCTCAAATCAGAGAAGTTTGATGTCTCAATGCTACTCATTCTTTCCAGGTACGGACCTTGCAACGTACCTACGAACCAGTCAACTAATTCTCTGTCTGAAAGTGGTGGTTGCACTTGGGCTACCAATTCTCTCCACTGTTGTGCATATTCTCTGAAAGATCCACTACTCCTCTGAGATAGGCATTGCAGATGCGTGCGACCGGGCGCCATGTCCAAGTTGTATTGGTATTGCTTTACGAAAGCTCTGTATAAATCATTCCAAGACCGGATACGACTACTTTCCAAATCCATATACTAACTTAAGGATGCCCCGCTTAAACTGTCCTGAAAAATAGTGAATCATCAGCTTATCGTTGCGGGCATAAGAAATCATTTTTCTGCAGAACATCACCAAATGACGCTTCGGGCAACTGACACCAGTATACTTCTCAAACTTCAGAGTTTTTAAATCTGGAGGAATGACAAGACCAGGCACCAAACATAGGTTTAGAGCATCAAAACTAAAGGCATCAAGATCCGCTAAGGCTTTGAGTTGCTCATCCAACACACGAAACCTTTCAACAGGATCAATAGTTGGTGGATCCTTGGTTTTCACAAGAGGGATTTCCCCTTGGAAGTTTGGCATAGGGAAAGTAAAAATCTGATAGTCTGTAGTATCAAAAGAAGATGAAGGTCCACCTCGGACAACAGATGGTTCAGGTACACTTTGATTCATGATCGGGCTCTGCGCAGGCTGAGCTTGAGTAAGATTGTTCACTTGTAGAATATCCTCATCAGGAGAAAGACCATACAAAGGATTGGTCAGCAAAGTGAAACCAGGTGGAGATTCAACATTATGAAATTTGTCCTCTAACATAACTATCAAAAACTTCCAATCTGACCTTTTACCTTTTTACACCATCCAGTCTAGCTTCACACACTCTGTCTTCTTCCAACGATTACCACTTGTTCAAACTGAGTACCGGGAAATCAGATGGTTGTTCATGGACAAAAGGAGGAACAATGAGCTCTCAGGAAAAATGATATGCAATGCTTATGAATGCAAATGCGATATGATGATGCTAAAGATGCAAAGACATGGGATCAATGTTGGAAACTGTCTGGAATATGGAATACTGAGCTAAGAATCGAGTGTTTGTAACCACAAGATCTCTGAATAATAACCCAGGATAATCACCAAGAACCAAGGGATCAAGAACTCCATAATCATAGCAACCAGATCAAAACATAGAACACACTGATAACCAAGGTATGTTGAGGTCAAGGGTTCCTGCAAACCTGTAAACCCCTCCCAATCTCACGGGTGTGCTCCGGGTCAAACATCACGGACTCTCAAAGTCGAATAACAATAATACGTTCACCATTTCAGAGAAATGGCTCATGACCAAATCAGGGAATCAGTTTAGCATTATGTACTACTCAGGGAGGTCTCAGCGTGAGTCCGGGAAAACAAGCCTCACTTATAAGTCCCCAGCTTCGAGCGCTGAAATCGAGAAACAGTAGTACATTCAGCCCGTAAGATACTGTACTATCGTCATACGACCATATGCTTTGACTGAGCTCCTATGAGAGAACCAGGCCATCCTATGCGAGTTCCAAGTGGGCCCTCGGGTGAGAATGGGTTTGCCACAAAATGTAGTATGCCATTGTCACCATTGGAGAGGGATGTTTCCACAAATGTCCTCAATGATCGGTCCCCAGATTCACATAACTATCGAGGTCGTGTAATGATCCAAGAAAGATACATGCATCAAAACATTTCCAAGACGGTCGCAAGTCTGGGTGTGGAACTCACGACTACCAACATAGCAAGATGCCATGAAGCCAAAGTGACTTTACACTCTAAGTCCTAGGGTGCACTAGAGCGCCGGTTACGAGCTCATCATCACAGTAACAATCCCCAAACCCGCCAAAAGAAAACCATCACAACCAGACAGTCCAATATATACATATGATGCATGAATATAAATACAGAAAATTGTAAATAAAGCGGTAAATAAAAACTGTAAATAAACAACAGTAACATAAACACACAACAGCGAGCAAACAAACACCCAATGAAACAGAAACCAACAAGCACTAGGAGAGACTCTCAAGGGAACCAGAGATTTTGGGTTCGGTCCCCAGCAGAGTCGCCAGATGTCGCTCCCTGGATTTCCATCCTGGTACAAACACAAAAGTGGCGCGAAATAGGTTAGAGTCTCCATCCAGGCATTTTTATCCCGAAGGAACGGGAATGGTAATGCTACACAAACCAGAGAAAAGATAAGAAAGGACACAGGTCCCGCGAACAAAAGAGACTGGGTTCGGGAGTCGGTTACGACCTGGGAAGGTATTAGCACCCCAGATCATCCGCCGTACCCGACGGGATCCACGCTTGCAAAGGAACTGTTTCAAAGGTTGAAGAAATGAAAGCTGCTACAAAAGAAAGACTGAAACTGGATAAGAAAAGAAAAGAAAGGGGGAAAATGTAGGGAAAATAAAAGTGTGTGCTCGAATGGGCCCTACCCCGCTGCCTACGTACCTCATCTGGACAATGAGGATCAGAGTTGCCGTAGTTCCCCTAACTAGGGGTGGAAAGATTGCATGTGTCTTAAGGCTTGAACTGCCTATCTCAATGCTCAGGTGTTGCAGGCTCGGACGACGAGTGCGTTACCGTCTTGAAAAATGACAAGTAGGTGCAAGTTCTTACGTAAAGAGTGAAAGTGATGAGAAGAGAAGTCCCGAAGGAGACGCTTATTGTTTGTTTGTGTTTTTTAGAAGTCTTTTAGGAGTGTGGCACAAGAGATTGAGACTAAACTCTTTTCCATGGAATGTGTACTTGCTACTACATTCCAAGATGGAATAATAGAGCAAGCACACCAAGTAAGGAGAATTTATCCAAGACTTGTTTCCAGGAATAGGGTTTAGGCTCACCACCCTGTTGAAGTTATTAGATGTTTTGTTATTAGTGAAGAAATGTTTTTTATGCTTTTCTTTGTGAAAATAATATCCTGATCAGACTTGTGCTTCATGTTGGACAAGTTCACACCATTCCAAGATGGAATGAATGTGAGTGCCCCATGGGATAAGGCTATTGTACAGGAGACCCTTTCAATTATTTTATTAAGTGTTTTCTTATGTTGTTTGAAGATGAGAAGAGAAAGAAACCAAAGATCTTAAAGGTAAAAACTAAAGGGAAAGTCTAATCCTAAAGTTATCATGCCAATGTGGTCCTAAGGTTAGTGTGGTTTGAGATCTATCCTAAGAAAGAGGGAGAGAAGAAAAGAAAAAGAGGGAAGGAGAAGAAGCTAGACGAAAGATAAAACTTCCGAGAATGAGGCATTAAGATAGCATTAAGACTAGAATGAGGCATGGAAATGATAAAACTGAATTTCAGTGATACCTAACAGAGAAGGTCCGTTGCCTCTTCACATGTGCAAGAGAAGTCGAGAAGAAATATCAAGCCCAAAGCGGATTTACAAGTTAGGCACAATTGTTCATTATCAGGATATCAGACAAAGGTCAAATATAAGCTTCCAACATCCAGAATTAAAACCAAGAATTAGTCCGCGCAAAATCAAAGTCTAAGTGCAAATTGCATCCAGAGATTCCATTAGTCTAAACAAGATTATGAAAATAATAAGTCACAAGGTCATTATCACGCTACATCCTCCATCATCAAAATCGAGCAAGAGACTTATGCCAACCCAAACAAAGACTAAAACCAAGATCAATAAAACTCTATTAAATCAAATTAATCAAAACTAAATATAAGGCTAAAAATCTATATCAAAGTTATAATAAAAAGTTACTGAAAATCTAAACTAAACCTTTAAAAAAGTAAACTAATTGAGATTAATTAAAAAAATGTTAGATTAAAAGAAAATGAGAATATAAAAAAAAGGGGAGCTGCTGGAATTAATGGTGGTGAAGAGAAATTCAATGGGCTTATGGCCCATGCCCGTCACCAACAACAATTACTTTAGAATCTTATAATAGAAAATAAAATAAGTGTTTAAAAAAGAAAAGCCAAAACCAGTCTAAAACAAAATAAAAAAATTAAACAAAAAAAGGAAATAAAAAGAAAAGGTTAGCCACAACATGATCTTCTTCTTCTTCACCGTGAACAACATCGGATTCTCATCAACAACAACTTGTCATCAGCCACTTCAAGCCTTTCGTCGGACTGTCTTGTCAAAAACAAAATCGACGAAACAAGAACGCCGATGACCAATCTTCGCCATCCGTCTCAAACGAAAATCACCAGTTTCCTCCCTCAAACCAATGGTGCTAATCACGTCGGACCTCTCACCCTCGAATGAAAACGATGGCGTCGGAGACTCCACACCACCGTTCTCCTTCAAATCCTCCGACTTTCAATCGCGGTGATTCTACTCTCATCGTTCTCAGTTTTTCTTCTCTCGATCTTCGATATCGGATTTCGTCTCCAAGGTTTCAAATCGCGTTTCAGATCAATCTCATTTGTTTCGGTTTGTGTCTCATCAATCTCTTTCTTTTCTCCAGTTTCAGTTCCTTTTCTTTTGCAGCAGCTTTCATTTTTTTCACCCTTTGAAACAGTTTCTTTGCAAGCGTGGATCCCGTCGGATACGGCGACCGATCTGGGGTGCTAATACCTTCCCAGGTTGTAACCGACTCCCGAACCCAGTTTCTTTGGTTTGCAGGACCTTTGTCCTTCCTTTTCTTTTCTTCTGGTTTGTGCAACATTACCATTCCCGTTCCTTCGGGATAAAAATGCCTGGCTGGCGACTCTACCTCTTCCGTGCCACTTTCGCGTTTGTACTGGGATGGAAATCCAGGGAGAGACAGTTTGGAAGAAAGAGTGATTTAATAATCTGGACATGTTTGGAAGAAAAAGTGATTTAGTCTTGTCGAAACCCTTCGAAGCCACATACATCACCCACTTAAAGTATAAGAAATGCTGAGAAACTGTCACGATAGGTAATGATGACGTGTAAGGAAAAAAAGCTTGACAAATCCATCAACTGCTAAGGACTCTTTCATGGTGTCGAAATTATATGCATACAGAAGCTTGTAACATAGGGATCAAGGAAGCAATCAACTTGCAAATCAAGAACCTCGAGATCTTCGGAGATTCTGCTCTGGTCGTAAACCAAGTCAATGGCAAGTGGTTAGTTCATCAACCTCACTTGATTACTTATAGGGACTATACCAGGAGGTTGTTAACTTTCTTCACTAAGGTCAAGCTGTATTATATACTACGAGATGAGAATCAGTTTGCTGATGCTCTGGCAACTTTATCGTCCATGATCAAAGTTTGTCAAGAGAACTATGTGCCTCGAATCATGGTCTCTCATCTCAAAAGACCTACCTACATCTTCGCAGTTGACGGTGTTGAAGATGATAAACCTTGGTATCATGATATCAAGCAACTCCTGAAGTCTCAAGAATACCCGACTAGGGCATCTAATAAAGATAAGAAGACTCTCAGGAGGCTAGCAGGTGGATTCTTCTTGAATCAAGATGATGTGTTATACAAGCAGAACTTCGACATGGTCCTGCTCAGATGCGTGGATAGACACGAAGCAGACCTGTTGATGCAAGAAGTTCACGAAGGTTCCTTCGGTACACATGCTGGAGGGCATGCTATGGAAAAGAAGTTACTAAGATCGGGATATTATTGGATCACCATGGAATCCGATTGTGTCGCTCCTGAAGATTTGCATCCCGGTACAAGCGCGAACGGTCGGCGAAAGGAGAAAACGAAGATGAACTAAATAGAGTCGCCAGCTAGGCATTTTTATCCCGAAGGAAAGGTAATGCTGCATAAACCTGGAAAGATATGGATAAGGCGGTCGCGAACTAGAGAAACTGAGAAAGAGGGTTGGTTACAACCTGGGAAGGTATTAGCACCCAGATTGTCCGTCGTACTCGACAGGATCCACGCTTAAAAGATTGTGTTTAAAGGGGTAGTGTCTGTGCTATCTCTGTGCAAAAGCTAAAGAGAATATACAAGTGTCAGTGCAAGAAGGTGAAGTGAAATTCTCAAGAATGAGGATTAAAAAGAATGCCGAAAGAAGGGGAAGAAACAGAGACTTTTGTTCGATAACGGTTAAGTTATGCCTACGTATCCTCTCGTGCAATGAGGAAGTCAGAACACCGTAGTTCGACTCAAAGAGACTGAAAGATGAATTGATTGATGAACTGCTTACTTGTCTATGCTCAAGTGTATGACCTGTCTGGCTCAGGTGCTAACTGTCTTGCATTAGAAGGAAGAAGCGAGTTCTCGTTTGTGAGTGAAGATGATGAGAAAAGAGTCCCGAAGGAGACGATTATTGTTTTTTTTTTGATGTTTTCAATCTTTTATTTGTTTTTGGTGTTTGTCATAAGTTAATGAACTTAAGCCTAAACCAAGGGTTAGTAAACTCATCATATCCTCCCTTTGATTAGGGATAATGAAAATACCTTAAATATGAGGTAAACACCTCAAACTTAATTACCCTGATGTAGGATTAAGATCATTAACCTACTTGTAATTATTTAGATGTTTTTGGGTTTTTGTTTAGTGTTAAGTAATGAGTTTAAGACATAATCAAGGATTTAGTGTACCCATTACACCATCCTAATAGAAGGATAATAGATGAGAACACTTAAGCTGAGGAAGATACCTCAACTTAATCCATGATTAGGGATTAACCTCATGACAAAACAAACCTTTATTAAAGTGGATTTTAATTAATAGTAAGGTTAAGAAGTGAATTTTATGGTTTGTAAGACAACTTGATGGGGACTTGTCCATTAACACTAGGGTTAGTCCTTCTTAACCAATAAAGGAAGAATTAGAACCCTAATGCAAGGCCCAAGTTACAAGTTAATGTCTTAGTGATTATTAAGATGGATTGATTAAGAGGCTTAAACAAATTAAGGGTTTAACACTTAGGATTAAAGTTATACACTCCATCCTAAGAGAAGGATGCAGGCATAACCCTAATCACAAAGTCTTAAAACCTTAAAGGTTTAGTCTCTAATTATGAGATGAGAAGAGAGACACAAAGAAGACATAAAGGTAAAAGCTAAAGGGGCACTAATCAAAACCCTAATTATTGTCATGCTTGGATGTTCCTATGGTTTGTAAGGCTTGCAAGAGATCTTCAGAGAAGCCACCAATGGAAGAAGCAGATGAAAGGAGGAGAAGCAGAAGAAACAAGTTACTTACTTCACTGAAGAAGATAAGTAACTTGGAGAAAGAAAGTGGATGATGAACATGAATGAGAAATCTCACTCTAAAGCAAAAGGAAATGCAGCAAGTATGCATAAGAAAAAGATGAAGAGAAATGAGAAGTGAAGGCAAATTCACTTCTCAAATTACTTACCACCTGAAAAGGTTAGCATAAAGGAAAGAAATGAAATGAAAATGAAATGTATGCAAGGGAAAAACCAAAACCAGAAGCAAAAATATAATGAAAATGATTCTATGAGATGATGTAAAAGCATGTCATGTGTTATGAATGTTCATACAAGAGATGGAATGCAAAGGATGCATGCTTTGAAGTTTGAAAGTTCATGAAAGTTTATGAAATGAAATGAATGCACATCACGGAAAATGAATGAAGAAATGATCAAGCATGATTCTAATATGTCTTAAGATGTCTAAGATGACATGTGAATTCATGAAATGTCATGGCAAGTTCATGTATGGATGCATATGCAAGATGAATGCAAATGAACATGTAAAATTAGGGTTTTAAGGAAACATGAGATGCATAAGTCAAAAACAGAAGCAAATCACAAGATAAAAAATTGCAAAAATACTCAAAGGAACCCTAACCCCATATGATATCATACCCCAAAGGAGGAGGTCTAACTCTTAACCTAAAGAAAGTTGTGATTTTTCTAAGTTACCTAGGGTTCTAAGGTACCTTAAGAGGGAAAATGCAAATCAAATGGAAAATGAAAGATAAATTTATGACAAAAATATGCTAGATACTATATGTAATATGAAGAACAATTCAAAAAAGAACCAATGTCAAACCCTTCATGGTTAGGCAGGAAAGAATTCTTGAAGTTAGGGTTCAAAAATGAGTTTTTTATGAACCCTAAATTCAAGAAAAATGACAAAGAGTGTTCAAAACAAAAAAGAAATTTGTATGAATGGTTTGAAAATGTTTCTAAATGTCCTAAGATGCAATGTGAGTTTTTTTTGGAATTTTTAGAAACCTAAATGATATTTTAATTAATTAATTTCCATTAATTAATTAAAATAAACATTTAAATATTTTTAAAATGGTTTTTAAATGCAAAAAATAAAAATAAAAATGTTTTTGGGTGGAGAAAAATATTTGAATTAATAATGCAGAAGGAAAATATTTTTGGAAATTTTTAAGTATTTTAAATAAATTATGCAAGAAAAATGATAAAAAATGAAATAAAAATCAAAATAAATGAAAGTAGGATGATCTGATGGACAAGATTTAAACTGGAGGGGAAAGTGTTGACCAGCGCGCAAATGAGTGGCTGAGATTCACTCTAAGTTAATTTTATTTAATTAATTAATTAATCACAATTAAATGAGAATTGGGGTTTAATGAACAATCTGGGCCATCCAAACACGCGGGTATGCAAGATCCAAGGGCTCGCATTCAAACTAACCCTAAACCCTAACTAACCTCTTAATGACTTTCAGGTGGCCGGAGAAGACCTCAGGTCATCTTCTCCGGCCAGCTCTCCACCCTAACTTCCACCCTAGGCCACCCCATACCCCTTAACTCTCCAGAATCGCTCAACTAACAACCCTAAACACGAATCCAGCAACAAAATCCATTTATTTTCACTCAAGATCATGAATCGAAGCAAAATGGAAAATTATACAAAACTTTCAGAAGTTCAATACATGCTCAATAATTGATCATTTTCAAAACTAAACACATCAGGATCATTAGTGAATCATGAAGAATCATTTAGAAACTTAAAAACGCATTTCTGGAAAAAAGTTCTTGAGGTTACCTGAGATAAAGCTTTGCTATTTGGAGCTTTCTGGCTAGATAGCAAAGAGTTTGAAGTTTGGGTGGGTGAGGTGTGAGTTTCGAAAGCTGAGTTGATTGATGAAAAGAGTTTGAAGTTTGGGTGGGTGAGCTGTGAGTTTCGAAAGCTTTTGCAAATGGGGTGATTTTTGAGAGCTTGATGAATCTGAGCATTCAGGCTTGTGTGTGTTGTGTTATGGCTTGCATTTGATCCACATAACAAGCTTTGATAGGTCAGAGAAGTGGTTGTGGCCTATGGTGATTGGTATGGGCTCTCTTGCACAAAGTCAACAAAACTTGTACTTGAGGTATGGGCTCTCTTGCAGTTGGCTTTTTGGCTTGTCTTGGTTCAACAGAGATCAAGGAGAGCCATGGAATTGTTTTTGTGGTGATTCAGCAAGTGGAAGTATGGTTGTGTATCATTTTGCAATTTTCATGAAGTTTGCCCCCTTTGTGATTTCTTGAAGTTCAAGGCATGAAATGAGATAATTCTTTGGGAAATTCTGATTTTTAGGCAATGTACTATGTTGGTATGATGCATAAAAGTGTATTAGAGGTCACAAAATGGCTTGGCAAGTGGTTTTGCAAAAATCCCTCTTTGGTGTATTCTTGAAAATTATAGGATTTTTGCCAACTTTGAAAGGCCATAACTTGAGTTCCACAATGAATTAGAACTTGTTCTTGTACTTTTTGAAAAGGGAATGATCCAATCTACAACTTTCATGACCAACAATTTTTCATTTGAAGCATTTTTGGTTGAGAAAGAGGAGGTTGAAAAACTTTCCCAAAATGGAAAGTTTACATTACAAGTCATTTCCATTTTTGGCAATTTTTGGTTTAGCTCAATTTTCTTCAATTTTGTGAACTTCCAAACACTTCAATGATCAAATAAAGATCATATAACTTCAATTTGATGAAAAATCCACTTTGGTTCCATTGTTGGGGGTCTCAGATGCCCTGATTTTGCTCTGACTTGCTTAAGAAGTTACCCAGTGAACAGATGACTTCCACAATGAATTTCTTCATCAAACTTGGTACACATGATCCTTATAACATATTGAGACTATTAGAAACAAGAATGACCAAAGAATTTGGAGTTATGGCCTCTGAAACCAAAACCCTAATTTTAGGTCATCTGTGCAGTGAAACCCTAGCTCTGCTTCCATGCTTTCCCAGTTCTTGTGATTTCTTGACTTCCTTGATCTTTGAGGGATATAAAATGATGATAGAACATACATGGACCCTCTTGGAGTGATTGGAAGCCTTTGGAGTGGCTCAGATGAATCTTTGGATTGCTCATATCACAAACCCTAGATGCAGATGAACTTGAACTAATGCAGTGAAACAAAAATGCAATATGAGATGGTATGTTTAAACTAATGCAAATATGAAAGATCACAAGCCATGGTGTGAACTTAGTGAGGGAAAATTTGGGGTGTTTACAGCTGCCCCTATTCAAGCATAAGTTAGCTGTGTAGGATGTAAGCGTCTGGCTTAACAGACAAACGAGATAACTTGTGGTTGAATACCAAAGACAGTCCAAAATTTGCACTCACTGGAGAGAAGAGGAAAAGGGATATAAATTGTAAAAGGAATTATAGTATGATTATACAGTGTGGGCGATGGAGGACGACCATCGAGCAGACGACGACTGCTGGGGAAAAAAAATGACGGGGACGGCCGACATGTTGGGGAAATAAAGAGATCGTGATGGGGACAACCATCAGGTAAAGAAACAAGGTTATCTGGGGATTATAGTAAAGGTAATGATGGGGGACGGCCATAGGGTTTGCAAAGTAAGGTAAACAATGATGGGGACGACCATCGGTTCAAAGAATAAATGAAATATTGATGAGGGACGGTCATCAAAAGGTGAAGGACGATCACCTAGCAGGGGACGGCTGCTCTTTACCACGACATAGGACGAATGTCGGATAGAAAAGGTCGACGATGGGGACGGCCATCGAATAAGCATGATGAAGGACGATCATCAAGAGGTGAAGGACGATCACCTAGCAGGGTACGACTGCTCTCAGGGTTTATCATGACATAGGACGAATGTCAGATAACAAGATCAACGATGGGGACGACCATCGGATAAAATGATGAAGGACGATCATCAAAAGGTGAAGGACGATCACCTAGCAGGGGACGGCTGCTAAATATCACGACATAGGACGAATGCCGGATAGAAAAGGGTTCCAATAATGGAGACTCCGTTGGGGAAAGGGATGAGGGACGGTCATATGAAGGTGAAGGATGATCACCTAACAGGGTACGGCTGTCGGAAGTATCACGACATAGGACGAATGCCGGATAGAAGAAAAGTTACTTTAACCGAGGAATGGTAAACACAGATGAGTGCTTACGCTTAAGAAGCAAAGGTATAAGTGTTTTGACGCTGTGTATATATTAAAGATGCGGACGAGCATCCTTAAGACCATGATACGGACGAGTATCGGTAGAAACAAACGCTGACGCATGTTCAGAGATGATGGTACGGACGAGTACCAACTGGTTAACAAAGAACATGGACGAGTGTCGAATCTGTTGGGAATGAGTGTATATACAAGATACAGACGAGTATCTGTATAAGTATGAACAAGTATTGTGAAGTATGAGCAAGACACCGACGAGTGTTCAACTTGTTGGGGAAAGGTGACACGGACGAGTGTCAGAAAAGAAAGTGTATAAGTTATGAACTTATGAGTGTAAAAAGGTAATCGGGTGACCTGTGGGATAAGATGACACGAAAGAGTGTCGAAAGGAATATATTATAAACAAGTACTTGGTTTGTAACAAGCTTTTAGGCCACCGTGCTGGGGAAGGTGACACAGACGAGTGTCGAAAGAGTGTATGAACATGTATCTGTGTTGGAGAGTGCAAAGGGGACGCTTTGGCTTTTATTTGCAATGGACGTATTTTGTATATTGCTGATGAGGTACTGTTGGTATTTACAGGTGGCTTGTTTGAACCTGACTTGTGATCATGCAAATGTTTGATTTTTGCCGTAATGCTCCGTATTAGACGGAATGCTATGCTTTGTGGGAAAAATGATGTGAATGTTATGATTATGCAAAAGAAACCGATCTGGGATTCTGATCCCGCTGCAGTGGAGATCTCTGGCTAATCTGCTTGGAAGGATATCCCAGCTGGGGAAGATCATTGGTAGATCTGATAAGATATATAACTCCGCTTGGGGAAATAGATCACTGATAGACCTATCTTTGTAATGAGGAACCCAGCTGGGGATGAGGAAGCTTCCATCACTTTGTTGTGTGAGAATTTCAGACATTGCTCTTCTGGGTAGAGGCTGGAACTCTGTGGGGAAAAGATTCTTCTATCTTTGAGAGACCTGGTACTCTGTTCGGGGGAGAAAAGATCACTGGATGATCTTCCTAGAGCTTTCTGTGGGGGGGAAAATCATTTCAGATACTGCTTGGAGAAGATGTGATGGGGAAGTGATGTTGGGCATGCCCCATGTTTGAATGCCTGCAACCTGTTAAGACAAAGAAACGCACAAGTCTCCCGAGGTATCCCTTACCGGATTCCGTCATAGGAGTTAGATATTCCAGAGAGTAGATACATTTTCTGCAAGCATTTATTTAAGAATGGCACATCTGTTTTATGCAAATATTATATCATGGTAATTGGACATTTTGCAAACGAAACAAAAATGTACGAAGAGAGGTGTGACTGAAAATCTGATTTCATTAATCTGGGTGCCCTGAATTGGCAAATACAGTCAAAGAAACAAATCCCCTGGAATGAGGAGATTGTTACAAATTGAGAAAAGTAAAGATGCCGACAATGTTGACGATGCTCCTTTGAGCTTCCTTTGCTATGACCTGTATGACCTTGACGTTCTTCTCATCCTGCTTTCTGAAGAAAGTTGATTCTGACCGACGTTTTATCCTTTCGAAGCTTGTCGTGTTGTGAGTGATACAGACGAATTCAGAATGCAGTTGTTCGCTTATTCCCTAATTTTGCGTGGATCGCCCTTTCGGGTTTTCAATCCACCGGGATACCCATTTTTGCCTGAGTTGTCCAATGCGGCTTTTCAACTCAGCGGATGTACATTTTTCCCCTTATTTTTGCCCGAGTCTTTTATTTTGTTTTTGACTCGCCGGGATGCCCTATTTTTGCCTGGACTTACATTCTGTTTTTATATCCAGCGGGTCTTTTTATGCGAAGTATTTTTTAACTACATCTGAATTCACAGGGGATAAGAAATCTTCACCATCCATAGTAGTGAGCATCAGTGCTCCACCCGAGAAAACTTTCTTTACTATGAAAGTACCATCGTAATTCGGAGTCCACTTGCCCCTGTGGTCTGTATGAGGAGGAAGAAGTCTTTTCAGCACAAGATCTCCCACTTGGTATTCCCGAAGCCTGACTTTCTGATCGAAGGCTTTCTTCATCCCTTTCTGATATAGCTGCCCATGACAGATTGCAACTAATCTCTTTTCTTCGATCAGATTCAGTTGATTGTACCGAGAACGGACCCATTCTGCTTCATTCAGCTTGACATCCATCAATACCCATAAGGAGGGTAGCTCAACTTCAACAGGTAGGACTTCCTCCATACCATACACAAGCTGATACGGTGTTGCCCCAGTGGATGTTCTGATTGAGGTTCGATACCCATGCAAGGCAAATGGTAGCATTTCATGCCAGTCTTTGTATGTAACCACCATCTTTTGCACAATCTTCTTGATGTTTTTGTTAGCTGCCTCAACAGCGCCGTTCATCTTTGGCCTGTAAGGAAAAGAATTGTGATGTTGGATTTTGAAGTCCCGGCATAGTTATGCCATCATTTTGTTGTTCAAATTGGAACCATTGTCAGTAATGATTCGCTCGGGTACTCCAAACCGACAGATGATGTCTCTTTTCAAAAATCTGGCTACCACTTGTCTGGTGACGTTTGCATACGAAGCTGCTTCAACCCATTTCGTGAAGTAATCAATGGCTACCAGGATGAATCTGTGGCCATTTGAAGCAGTCGATTCGATCTTTCCAATCATGTCAATGCCCCACATGTCAAAGGGACAAGGTGAAGACATCACATTCAAAGGATTTGGAGGCACATGCACTTTGTCTGCATAAATCTGGCATTTATGGTACTTTCTGGCATAGGCACAACAGTCTGCATCCATTGTGATCCAGTAGTAACCTGATCTTAACAATTTATTTGCCATTGCATGTCCTCCAGCATGGGTACCGAAAGATCCTTCATGCACCTCGTGCATCAGCAAGTCTGCTTCTTTCTTGTCAACACATCTGAGAAGAACCATGTTGAAGTTTCGCTTGTATAATGAACCATCAGCATTAAGGAAGAAACTACCGGCCAACCTTATTAATGTCTTCTTGTCATTGGATGATGCCCCAAGGCTTGTCATCTTTAGCAATGTCCACGGAGAATAGGTATGCTGGTCGGTCAAGTCTGGATACCGAAATCCGAGGCACATAATTGGCAGTCTGAACCTTGATCATGGAGGAAATGGTAGCTAAAGCATCTGCGAACTGATTTTCATCTCGAGGGATGTACTCAAGTTTGACTGTTGTGAAGAAAGTCAATAATCTCCTCGTATAATCACGGTATGGAATCAGATGCTCTTGGTGAGTGTACCATTTGCTGTTGGTCTGATTGATTACCAAAGTTGAATCTCCGAATACAGTTAATGTCTTAATCCTGAGGTCAATGGCTTCCTCAAGACCCATGATACAGGCTTCGTATTCAGCTTTGTTGTTAGTGCATGCAAAGGTGAGTTTTGCCGAGAAAGGCATATGAACTCCTTTAGGTGTAATGAGCACTGCACCAACTCCACGACCATTCATATTGACAGCCCCATCAAACATCATTGTCCACTCTTCTTCCGGGTCAGGCCCTTCAGTGTGAACAGGCTCTTCATGATCTTTTGCTTTTAGAAACATGATGTCTTCATCATGGAAGTCAAATCTCATTGGTTGGTAGTCATCAATGGGTTGCTCAGCTAGATAGTCAGACAGTACACTGCCTTTGATGGCCTTTTGAGATGTGTACTGAATGTCATACTCTGTCAGAATCATTTGCCATCTTGCAACCCTTCCGGTAAGTGATGGCTTCTCAAATATGTACTTAACTGGGTCCATTTTTGAGATCAACAAGGTAGTGTGAGTCAACATATACTGTCTTAGTCGGCGAGCAGCCCACGCTAAAGCACAACAAGTTTTCTCGAGCAGTGAATAACGTTGTTCATAGTCGGTAAACTTTTTGCTTAGGTAGTATATTGCATACTCTTTTCGACCAGACTCGTCATGCTGGCCCAACACACACCCCATTGATCCTTCTAATACTGTCAGGTACATTATTAGAGGTCTTCCTTCAACTGGAGGTATAAGAATTGGAGGTTCTTGTAGGTACTCTTTGATTTTGTCAAAAGCTTTATGACAATCTTCGTTCCACCTGACCGTTTGTTCCTTTCTTAACAATTTGAATAGGGGCTCACAGGTTGTAGTAAGATGAGATATGAACCTTGATATGTAGTTAAATCTACCTAAGAACCCCCGAACTTCTTTTTCAGTCATAGGTGCAGGCATCTCTTGAATGGCTTTAACTTTGTCAGGATCAACTTCAATTCCCTTTTCACTTACGATAAATCCCAACAACTTACCAGAACGTACCCCGAATGTGCATTTGTTGGGGTTTAGCTTCAACTGATACTTTCTTAGACGCTTGAACATCTTCAGCAGATTTACCAGATGATCTTCTTCAGTGAGGGACTTGGCAATCATGTCATCCACGTAACATTCAATTTCTTTGTGGATCATGTCGTGGAATAATGTTACCATAGCCCGTTGATAAGTAGCACCGGAATTCTTCAATCCAAATGGCATTACCTTATAACATAATGTGCCCCGAGGTGTGATGAAGGTAGTCTTCTCTATGTCTTCGGGTGACATTCTGATCTGATTATACCCGGAAAATCCATCCATGAAGGAAAACACCGAGAACTGAGCTGTGTTGTCGACCAATACATCAATGTGAGGTAAACGAAAGTCATCCTTCGGGATAGCTCTGTTCAGATCCCGATAATCCACACACATCTGTACTTTGCCATCTTTCTTAGGCACTGGTACAATATTAGCAACCCACGGCGAGTAACTAGTCACAGCAAGGAAATCAGCGTCCCACTGTTTTTGTACCTCTTCTTTAATCTTCATGGCCATATCTGGACGAGTACGTCGTAGCTTTTGTTTCACTGGAGGACACTCTTCTTTCAAAGGCAACTTGTGCATAACAATGTCAGTATCCAGACCTGGCATGTCTTGATAAGACCAAGCAAAGACGTCGACGTACTCTCGAAGCATGTCAATAAGCTGTTCCTTTACTGAATCTTGCAGACTGGCCCCGATCTTCACTTCTTTCAAGTCTTCTTCAGTACCAAGATTAACTGTCTCAACCTCCTCCTGATGAGGAGTAATCACATTCTCTTCTTGTCTCAACAACCTGGCTAACTCTTTAGGTAACTCATAGTCTTCTTCAACCCTTTCATCAACTTGATTAATCGGATTGTCGAAGTCATACAAGGTCATAGCAGTGTTGTTGTCGGTGCAATCTGGAGGATAATCTCTGCAAGGTTTGAGATTGGTTCGTTTTAGTGATCAGTTTTAATCTTGTTTAGAAAAAGTGAAAATGAAGTTATTTATTTTGAAAACATTGCCATTTTATTATTTTGTACAAAAGTTAAAAATGAAAAGACAGTGAGCGAAAAAAGAGACTCGTTTGCAAAAGATGTCTGATATTCATTGATTAATCATTTGCACAAAATTACAATATGGCCCTATTACAAAATGAGTCCTGACACCTTGGGCAAGATGCAGGACTTGATGCATGCTAAAAAGACAGGAAATAATAATTACTCTGCAGGAGTAACCCTTATAATTTCCTGGGAAGACCAGTTAAGGACTTGGTTCCCCGGGATCCTTGGACATATCCATCTCTCCAGGTTGCGGTCGCTTTCCTCCTCGTCTTCCAGACTATTAACAGCACCTGGGGTGAGCATCCCCCCACTGACAAATTTGGGCTCCTTGGCAGCCTCTGATTGATCTTGTCGGAATGGTCTGTAACCCAAACCGAATCTATCTTCTTTCTTTTCCACTGGCAGCAGCTTGCCCCAGCCTTGAGCAGTACCTTATTTAACAACCTTTCGGGCTTGCTGATAAGAGATGATTGAAGTACCCATCCTGTCCTCCTGGGATGCAACCAATACTCCAGTAGCCTCATTAACATTTAGGGCCTCAAACCCTTGGCTCATCGTCTCATGGATTTCACCATCCATCTCAATATATTTGTAAGTATCCAGCTGGCTAACAAATATGTCTTCCTCACCATAGATGGTGATAATCTGTCTTTCCCATTCGTACTTCAGTTTCTGGTGAAGGGTCGACGTTACTGCGCCTGCAGCGTGAATCCAGGGTCGACCTAGCAAACAGTTGTATGCCGGTTGTATGTCCATCACATAGAAAATGATCTTAAAGACTTGGGACCGATTATCACTGGTAACTCCACCTCTCCCAGAACAGATCTTTTAGAGCCATCAAAAGCCATGACCATAAGATTACTTGGCCGGAGAGCTATCCCATCATACTCTAGCTTGACAAGAGCCTTCTTTGGTAAGACATTGAGTGAGGACCGAGTGTCTACAAGCACATGAGATAAGACAGCTCCTTTGCACTCCAAGGTTATATGCAAAGCTTTGTTGTGGAGACGTCCTTCTGAAGTTAAATCAGCATCAGTGAACCCTAGCCCCTGGCTAGTGTTGACATTTGATACCACTATTTCCAGCTGATTTACAGTGATCTCTTCTGGCACATAGGCAGCGTGCAGAACTTTGAGAAGTGCATCCCGATGGGCTTCGGAACACAACAGCAGTGATAGGATTGAGATCTTTGAAGGAGTTTGGTGGAGCTGGTCCACAACTTTATAGTCACTTCTTTTAATGATTCTCATAAACTCATCCACGTCTTGATCGAAGGATGACTTATGAGTTTCCTTCGGCACAGATTCTTCCGGTATCACACTCTTCCCTTTGGCTCTGGTAGAAGCTTCTGCCTCTGAATTGGTTCTAGGGACTTGTGAAGCGAAGAGACGTCCGCTTCGGGTGAAGCCTCCGCCTCCCCCAACATTATCCACTTGGGGAGTGAGAACTAGAGAATCAAGAAGGACTTTCTCTCCATTTCAGTATAGATCAGCATCATAATGCCATGGTATAGCACTGTCTTTGTCATATGGGATCGGCCCGGGCACCGTGATAGTGACTGGGCTTACTGCTGCAGTTGTTGGGACTACAATGGTCTGTGGATCGTAAAAGATTGTTACAGGACCTCTGGTGGTGTAGGTGAAGGTGAATTGAAGATTTGTTGAGACTGTTGTGTAGGTTGAAAGTTGTTGGAACCCGGGACCGTTGCCGGGTCATAAGATTGTGACAGTGGAAACATCATTATTGGTTGTTGAAGTTGTAGTAGCTGGTGCAAATGAATTGCTGTGTGTTGAAGTGACAGATGGTATGATTGTTGGATTTGTAGCTGAATCGGTTGGAACAATTGTTGTTGCAGTTGTAGATGAAACACTTGGAAAGATGGTTGTTATATTTGTAGAAGATTCACTTGTTGTTGTCAAAAGAGTTATTGGTGTTGTAGAAGCCGTGGTTGTAATTTGCAGAATGCCTTCCTTAATCAAATCATTGATGCCTTTCCTCAAGCTGGCACACCCATTCTCAGAAAGTTTGCATGATTCCCAACAGGCCTTACAACCTGGAAACACTTGGCACTTTAAAAGCTGGGCTTTAACCTCTGCCAGAGGTGTCTAAATACATGCAATGTCTTCTATCAAACTCAGGGGTGATCCTTCCTCTACAACATTAATCCTTGGCCCACTGTGGCTTGGCATAGGATTCTTCATCACATTTGGAGGAGGTGCAAAGTTCAGGGCTTTTGAATCTACCAAATCCTGAACCTTCATATGCAGGGCTCTGCATTTTTCCGTAGAGTGGCTAGGTGCGTTGGAATGAAAAGCACACCTAGCGTTGGCATCATAGTTTCTAGGAAGGTTTTGAGGATCAGGCGGAGCCAATGTCCTCAACTCAACAAGATTGAGCTTTAGGAGTTGTGGTAGCAGTGTAGCATATGGCATAGGAATGGGGTGAATCACCCGGTTGACCTGAGATGGTCGCTGTTGAAATGGGCGTTGTTGTTGATTGTTGTTGTTGAATGATCTCTGTTGAGGAAATTGTTGTTGTGGTGGGAAGTGTTGTGGTTGTTGAGCATACTGAGGAGGTGGAGCAGGGATAGTAACAGCACCAACTGTTCTGGGCAGGTATTGGGGTCTCCCTCTTCCCATGTGTACAGAGTTTGTCTCACCAGCTCTACGGGGCCCAGCAAATGGTTTTCTTGTACTGCTTGAACTGGCACCGTTATCTGAGATCTTTCCCATTTTCAATAGGCTCTCTATTCTTTCCCCAACTATCACCACATCTGCAAAGCTGGTAGAAGAAAATGCACCCAGTCTGTCAATATATGTTCCTTGAAGGGTATTCATGAACATGTCTGTCATTTCTCTCTCAGACATAGGAGGTTGAACTGCAGCAGCAAGTTGCCTCCACCTTTGGGCATATTCCTTGAAGCTTTCACGGGAAGATTGAGACATTCCCATTAAGAGGGTCCTGTTTGGAGCCATGTCCAAGTTGTATTGATACTAACGGATAAAAGCTCCAGCCAAGTCTTTCCAGTTTCTTACTGTGGCTCTAGTTAAATGGGAATACCATTCTCGGGATGCCCCTGTTAGACTATCCTCAAAGTAAAACATCCACAACTTTTCGTCCATGGTGTATGCTTTTAACCTTCCCAAGAATGATTGAAGGTAGGTGCGTGGGCAGGATGTGCCATTATACCTTTCAAAACACGAGGGTTTGAACTTATGAGGAATTCTCACCCCTTCCACCAGTAACATGTCCATTACATCAAAGCCTAGGGAATTCTGGAATTCAAGAGACCTCAGCTTCTCAGCAATTTCATCCAGCCTACGGTTGTAAACTTCATCCCCAGCCCCAACAATTGTGAACTGCTCTTCTTGAGGATCCTCTTGCAAGATCCTACCTCCAGCAGTGTTACCCTGAGTATTCCTTATGGCATTAACTTCTGGGTTTAGATGAGGCCCAAACTCTGGTGGATCAGTGTGAGGTTGCACGTGATCGTTGTTACTGGTACCTCCTATACCTGGATGGTGTTCTTCAGGAGTTTGCCTTTCCACTAACTCCCTAAGTCTTTCCTGGCTTTGAGCTAAACCAGTCATTACAGTCATGAATTGGGTTATCTGATTCCTCATCTCAACCCTCTCATTTTCCATTTGGGTTCTTACTTCATTCAAGTTTTGATGAACTTGATCCATCTGAATTCCCGGAAGATTGTTTCTCATTGGGTACCGGTGTATTCTGTTGACAGGGAACACTCTTCTGTGAGCAATGTTTCCTGAAACCACAACAAAGTGAGAAACAACAATAAAACAAAAACCTACAAAACAAAGAAGATGTTAGCATGCAATGCAATATGCTTATTTGTCTTCCAAGGGTATCCGGTTTGGTTCTTTGGTTTTGACCTTTCCAGACCTCGAGGAAATGCTGATGATGTTGATAGATAAAGCCCACCATAAATGATACAAACTGATATATTACAAAGGATGAAAAATACATAGTTTGATTACAATACATCCCCATGGTGGGTCAAAATACAACAACAAAAGAAAAGTACAACAAAAGAAAGAAGTACAAGCAAAAGGATCAGACATCCAATCCAAAGTCATTCTCCCTGACTTCCTTCAGGAGGGCCTCAGTCACTGGACCCACTGGGTGCTCGGTAATAGTCTTGATGAGGAGGTTCCTGGTAGCAATGGCATTGGTCAACTTCTTATGCTTATCCTGATCCTTTGACCTCTTCAACCCCGCCCGGAGTTTCAATTCAGATATCTCCTTTTGAGTTGCCAACAAAACCTCCTGATGCTTCTTCTCACTAGCCTCCAACTGCTCTATCTTAGCCTGAGTCCTTTGGTCTTCTTGTGCACGGGCTTCAGTGATCCTGATCCACCTAGCCTGGATTTCCTCCAGATAATGCTCTACCCTAGCCTTCTGAGTCTTTGCTTCCTTGCAAGCATTCTTCAGTACTAACTCCCCTGCTCTAGCTTTTCTGATGTAGTCATCCGTCTTCTCAATCTTGGTCAAGTGCTCAATTCTGAGCCTTTCCAATCTCTCATTATCCAGACGGTTGTCATTTCTCTCCCAAAGAGTCTTCTTCAAGGCTTCAGCTAGCTGAGTGTTCCTCTCTTTCAGCTTTTCAAACTCTTCCATACTGACAGTAGCTGCAGGTTGTACTGTAGAAGGTCCAGGTACATCTTCTAAAGTGAATGGCATTCGGGTGATCTGAGCTCTGGTACGGGACCAATCAGAATATTGTGCTGAAGCAATGTTGTTGCATTTGCCAAGGATGGTTGTCCCTTTAGTCTGGATGTTGTCCCAAGCCCAAGCAGCTTGCCTGACAACAGCAGAGTTGGGTTGGATTACACAGTAAAGAGTTTCAGCCACATCTTGTCCTCTGGGAGGATGAACCAAAGCATATCCCAATTGTCTCTTAAACAGTAAAGGGTTGTAGTTGATGCAACCCTTCACTCCTATCAAAGACAGATTAGGATATTGCCCACAGCTAGTAATGATGTCCTTGCTGTCGCTCCCGATAAATGGGACTGGCCCAGATAAAGGTACAGACGCGAACGGTCGGCGAGAGGGACAATGAGAACACACAGCCGTGAACTCACTGGAGATGAATAGAGTCGCCAGCTAGGCATTTTTATCCCGGAGGAAAGGCAATGCTGCATAAGCCTAGAAAAGGATGGATAAGATGGTTGCGAACCAGAGAGACTGAGAAAGGGGGTTGGTTACAACCTGGGAAGATATTAGCACCCATATTGTCCGCCGTACTCGACGGGATCCACGCTTAAAAGATTTGTGTTTTAAAGGGGTAGTGTCAGTGCAATTTGTGTGTAGAATAGCTGGAAAAGAATGTGTACAGGTGTCAGTGTAAAAGAAGTGCAAAGTGTAATATATACAGTGTCAGTGTAAGGAATAAGAATGAATTGCTCAAGATCACGAGGCTTAAAGAATGAAGCTGGAAAGAGGGGGAATATACAGAGACTTTTGTTCGATAACTGTTAAGTTATGCCTACGTATCCTCTCGTGCAATGAGGAAGTCAGAACACCGTAGTTCGACCCAAAGAGACTGAAAGATGAATTGACTTGTGAACTTCTTACTTGCCTATGCTCAAGTGTATGATCTGTCTGGCACAGATGCAAACTGTCTTGCATTAGACGGAAGAAGCAAGTTCTCGTTTATGAGTGAATGAGATGAGAAAAGAATCCCGAAGGAGACGATTATTGTTTGTTTTTTATGTTTTCAGTCTTTTATTGCTTTTGAAAATTTGTCATAAGTTAATGAGCTTATGCCTAAACCAATGGGTTAGTAAACTCATCACATCTTCCCTCTGATTAGGGGTAATGAGAATACCTTAAGTGTGAAGTCAGATTCTCACACCTAAACACCTTTGGTGTAGGATTAAGATCATTAACCTACTTGTGATTATTTAGATGTTTTTGTTGTTTTTGTTTAGTGTTGAGTAATGAGATTAAGCCATAATCAGGGATTAAACAGGCTCATTACACCATCCTAATAGAAGGATAATAGATGAGAATGTTTAAGCTGAGGAAAGCTCCTCAACTTAATCCATGATTAGGGATTAAACTCATGACAAAACAAGCCTTTGATTAAGTGGATTTTATTTGGTGATATGATGATGAAGTGATATTTAGGGTTTGTAAGACAACTTGAGGGGGACTTGTCCATTAACACTAGGGTTAGTCCTTCTTAACCAATTAAGGAAGAATTAGAACCCTACTGCAAGGCCCAAGTTACAAGTGTGATGTCTTGATGATTATTAAGTGAATTGATTAAGAGATTTAAACACATTAAGGGTTTAACACTTAGGATTAAAGTTACACACTCCATCCTAAGAGAAGGATGCAGGCACAAGCTTAATCACAAAGCCTTAAAGCCTTTAGGGTTTAGTCCCTGATTATGAGGTGAGAAGAGAAGACTCAAAGAGACACAAAGGTGAAAACTAAGAGGGGAGACTAATCAAAACCCTAATCATTGTCATACTTGGTTGTCCCTAAGGTTTGTGAGGTTTTCAAGAGAAGTCTTCAGAGGAACCACCAGGGAGCAGATGAAAGGATCAAGAGAAGCAAAGCAACTTGCTTCTTTCAAGAAGTCAAGTCACTTGGAGAAAGAAAGTGGGAAGAAGAAGAATGAGCAAGCTCAAGCTCAAACACAAACAAAAATGCAGCAATGGATGCAAGAGAGATGAAAAGAAAAGTTATGAGAAGTGAAGGCAAATCCACTTCTCAAAGTCACTTACCACCTGAAAGGTTAGAAAAGAAAATGCAATGCAATGCAAAATGAGATGAAATGGCATGATGAAAAACCAAACCAGAAGCATGTACATGATTCTAATGATGCTATGAGATGCTACAAACATGAGGCAGCAAATGGAAATGATCATACAAGTTCATGAATGCAAATGAGGCAAGTTATGAACCATGAACATACATGAAAAGTTATGAAGTGCACATGACATACAACATGGAAAATACATGATGCAATGATCAAACATGCTTTCAATATGTCTTATTATGTCAAATGAATCACATGGATGCTTGAAATGTCATGGCAAGTCATGTTATACAAGAGAATGCAAGATGGATGCATATGGAAGCCCAAATTAGGGTTTATGAATCACACATCAAACACAAACCAAAATCAGAAGCAAACAACATTACAAAAAATTGAAAATGCCACACAAAGGACCCCTAATCCTATACTAACTCACTGCCCAAAGGAGAGGTCTCAACTCTTAACCTAACTCAAGATATGAATCTCACAAGTTTTCTAGGGTTTTAGGGTTTCCAAACAAAAGAAATGTCAAACAAATTGAAAATGAAAGATCAAATCATGGCCATTTAATCTCACAAACTACATGCTAAACACAATGCAATGCAAAAAGAATCAATGTCCAACTCTTCATGGATAGGCAGAAATGATTTTTTGAACTTTGGATCAAAATAATGCACAAAAATGATTTTAATTCAATGAGAAATTCTTAAAATGCATCAAGATCAAAAAAGAAACTTGGTTTGAAGGTTGGACAATGTTTCTAAATGTCTTAGAACACTTCATGAATTTTTTGGTGATTTTTAAATACCTAAAAGTATTTTTAATAAATTAACTCTCATTAATCAATTAAAAATAAACTTTTAAATATTTAAAAATACTTTTTAAATGCTAAAAATAAAAATAAAAATATTTTTGTGTCATAAAAATTAATGAAACTCTTGAGAAAAAGTTTCATAATTTTTAAACAATTTTTACTATTTTTTATAAATTATGCAAATTAAATGAAAAGAAATGAAATAAAAATAAAGAAAATGGAAAAGTCAACAGAATGGAAGGCTGGGATTGATCCTGGGTTTGAAACTGCTGACCACGCGCGTGAATGAAGGGTCTAGATTGCTTCTGAGTTAATTAATTATGATTATTTTAATTAAACGAGATTAGGGCAAATGAATGAATCTGGACCATCCATGCGCGCGGGAAGTCAACAAAGTCAAGCCATCCAACGCACGAAATTCAAATGGGATTAATTACACTGATTAAACCCTAATGATTTTCAGGTGGCCGGAGAAGACCTCCGGTCGTCTTCTCCGGTGGGAACCCCGCCTGAAAATCCCTAGAAACCTCAAAACGCAACAAAAATGAAAACCAAGCATACAGAAATGATTCCCATGACCCACTGAATCAAAACCCCATCACAAACCACATTTATATTCCCCCAAGTTCATGAATCGAAGCAAACATTTTTTAGGTCACAGAGTTTCAGAACGCAATTAAATCCTCATTTTCCCACCATTTTCAAAACTAAAGACATATATGTGATCAGGGGAGCATGAACAACAACTTAAGAACTTAAAAAATGATTTCTGGAAAAAAGTTCTTGAGCTACCTGAGTTTCGAAGCTTTCAATCCTGCCACTTTCTGACCTCCCCTCTTGATGCAATCTACTCCACTTGATCCCCTGATGATGCTTGAATGCTTAGAAAGAGTTTAAGTTAGCTGGTTAGGGAGTTTGCACAGCTTCTGCTCAAGCTCAGTTGAAAATGGTGATGGTGATCCAAGCTGTTTCAGGCCAATGTGAGTGGTTCTTTGTGATCAGGGTGATGTTTTGAGAAGGTTTGTGGAGTTTGTTCAAGTGTTTGTGGCCTGTGGAATGAGTTTCGAAAGCTTTGGCTTTGAGAGTGAAAAATGGAAGGATGGTGTTCTTGCTTGATTCAGGCCTAAGTCTTGTTGGTTTTGGCTCAGTGAAGCAAGGTGAGTTGATGTGTGGAATTGGTTTGAATGTTTGTGAGTTGTGGAGACAGATTCGAAGACTTTTGCTTGAGGGGGTGATTTTGTGAATGTGTTGATCTTGTGTGTTTCAGCCTTGCTTGATGTTATGTTTTGCTCGCAAATGGATAGTATAAACAATTCCAATTGGTCAGATGATGTGACCTGGCCTGCTGTGATTGGGATGTCCACTTTTGCAAAAAAGTCCACTTTGTTGTAAGAGAGGCATGGGCTAAGTTCTAGCTTGGTACAAGAGCATGGGCTGGCGCAGCATGGTGTGTGAGGAAGGCTAGCATGGTTCAGCATCCAATGTAACAAGTTGGTGAGAGTGTGATGATGGTTTTGCAAGTTGATCACTTTTGAAACTTCATGAAAATCTCTTACTTTGCCAAACATGAACATGTGATCTTTTGGTTCAAATCTGATTTTTAGGTCACATAGAATGTTTGTGCATTGGTTTTATGTGAACTAGAAGTCACAAATGCCTTGGTACAAAGTTCTTGCAAGTTTCTCATTTGGTGCACATCTTGAAAATTAATGATTTTTGCCAACTTTGTCACACCATAACTTTTGATCCAAGAAGAATTAGATCATGTTCTTGTACTTTTTGAAAAGGGAAAAATGTATTCTACAACTTTCATGACCAAAGTTTTTCCATTTGAAGCATTTTTGGATCAAAAAGTAAGGTTTGAAAAGTGGCATAAAATGACATATCCTTTAAAAGTCAACTATGCCCAAAAAAGTCAACTTTGCAAAAACTTGTAATTCTTGAATTTTGTGAACTTCAACCTTCTTCCATGATCAAATAAAGATCATATACACTCAAAATGATGAAGATCACCCCTTGGTTGGGTCATTGGGGGCCTCAGATGCCCTGATTTTGCACTGACTTGTCTGAAAAGTCAACTCTTGATCAGATGACTTCCCCATGGAATTTCTTCATGAAAATTGATATGCATACTCCCTATACCATATAGAGACCAATGGAAACAAGAATGGCCAAAAAATTTGGAGTTATGGCCTCTGAAACCAAAACCCTAACTTTAGGTCATCTGTGCAGTCAAACTTGGCTCTGCATCCACACCAATCCCAGTCCTTGTGATTCTTTTGCATTTTTGACTTTGAGAGGATGTAATAAGATATAAGAACACACATGGATCCCTTTGAAGTGAATGATGGCCTTTGGAGTGGCTCAAGAGGCTCTTGGATTGCTCAGATCACAAACCCTAGATGCAGATGACTTTGAATCAATGCAGTGAATCAAAAATGTGATATGAGAGGATATGGTTGTGTTTATGCATATGATATGATCACAAGCCATGGTGTGAATGGGTGAGGGCAAATTTGGGGTGTTTACAGCTGCCCCTATTCAAACATGAGTTAGCTGTGCAGGTTGTAAGCAACGACTTAACAGGCAAACCAGATAACTTGTGGTTGAATACCAAAGACAGTCCAAAATTTGCACTCACAAAATGAAGAAGAAAAAGGGATATAGATTGCAAAGGAAAATAAAGTATATTGTAAAGTGTAGGCGATGGAGGACGACCGTCGAACAGAGGACGACTGCTGGGTAAAGAGCAATGACGGGGACGGCCGACATGCTGGGGAAAGTGCTGAAAATAAAGCAATGACGGGGACGGCCGACACGCTGGGGATAAAAGGTAAAGCCAAGACGGGGACGGCCGACTAGCTGGGAAAAATAAGAAATTATGATGGGGACGGTCATCACGATAAAGCTATAAAATTCTCCGGGGATCAATGAAACATGACGGGGACGGCCGTCAAGTTCATAAAGCAACGTAACCAACGATGGGGACGACCATCGGGCTAAAAGAAAAGGAAAAAGGGACCACGACGGGGACGGCCATCGGGTTAAAGAATAAATGAAATAAACAGATGATGGGGTACGGCCATCAAAGGTGAAGGACGATCACCTAGCAGGGGACGACTGCTCTGTTGGGGAATAAAGGAATTATGATGGGGACGGCCATCAAAGGTGGAGGACGACCACCTGGCAGGGTACGGCTGCCGAAAATATCAACGATGGGGACGGCCATCGGATGAGCATGATGGAGGACGACCATCAAGAGGTGGAGGACGACCACCTAGCAGGGGACGGCTGCTAAAATCAACGATGGGGTCGGCCATCGGATGAGCATGATGGAGGACGAATGCCAGATAACCAAAATCAACAATGGGGACGGCCATTGGATAAAATGATGAAGGACGATCATCAAGAGGTGGAGGACGACCACCTAGCAGGGGACGGCTGCTAAAATCAACGATGGGGACGGCCATCGGATGAGCATGATGGAGGACGACCATCAAGAGGTGGAGGACGACCACCTAGCAGGGTACGGCTGCTCTCAGGTTTTATCATAACACAGGACGAGTGTTAGATAAACAGAAATATTTGCTTTGTTGGTGATCTACTGGGGAATGGTAAACACGGACGAGCGTTTACATCCAAGAAACAAAAGGTATAAGTGTTTGGTATTTGTGTATAGATTAAAGATGCGGACGAGCATCCCTAAGACTATGATACGGACGAGTATCGGGTAGAAACAAATACTGACTCGTGTTCAGAGATGATGATACGGACGAGTATCAACTGGTTAACAAGGAACACGGACGAGTGTTGAATCTGAGAGGACTCTTCTGGGGAAAAGTAGACACAGGCGAGTGTCTAAATTCGAGAAGACAAAAGTGTTTGACACAGTGTATGGATTAAAGATGCGGACGAGCATCCTTAAGACTATGATACGGACGAGTATCATGTAGAAACAAACTCTTGACGCATGTTCTGAGATGATGATACGGACGAGTACCAACTGGTTAACAAAGAACAAGGACTAGTGTTGAATCTGTGGGGATATGAATGGTATATGCAAGATACGGACGAGTATCTGTATGAGTGTAACATGAGTAGTGAGTATATATAGATGAGTGTTTATCTGCTGGGGAGGGTGACACGGACGAGTGTCAAGAGAGAAAAGTATAATAATATCAACAAGTATATAAAAGTGTAGATGACTGTGCTGGGGATATGACACGGACGGGTGTCAAGGAATTGTATATACAAGTAGGTGAGTGCAAAGATGATGTCTTTGGCTTTCTGCTGGTGATTTGACACGGACGGGTGTCAGGAAGTATCTGTAATATAGGTGGTTTTGTTTGCAAGGAGTGTTCAGGCGACTTTACTGGGGAGTGATGACACGGACGGGTGTCGGAAAGGAGTATATACTGGTGTTTGTGATTATGAGGCAACTGTTTTTGCTGGGGACCCTGGTGGGGGTTTTGGGGAAAGTATTCTGCATTCTGATGAATGGTTATTATTTACAAGTGTTTGATTCACAACATGACTTATGATTATGCTATGTATTTGATTTTTGCCGTAATGCTCCGTATTAGACGGAATGCTACGCTTTGTGGGTGAATATGATATGAATGTTATGGTTATGCAAAGATACCAAACCGGGGCTTGGATCCCGTTGTTGCGAAGATCTCCTGGTCGATCTGCTTGAAGTAGACATCCCAGCTGGGGATGAGATCGTCGGTAGATTAGATGATATGATATCTGCCTGGGGATTCGGGTCATTGAGAGACCTATCCTTTATAAATGAGAGACCCAGTTGGGGCTTGTAGAAGCTTTCTTCACTCTGTTGTGATCTTCTATGCGCTGCTCTTCTGGATAGAGGCTGGAACTCTGTGGGGAGATGATTCCCTGACTTTTGTGCTCCGGCTGAGGATAAAAAGGCAACTCGGCTGGGGAGAAAGAGAGATCACTGAGAGACCTCCCTAAGGATTTTGTTGAAGAGGATCCTTGACTCAGCCGGGGATATAGGTGCCTTTTGTGATACCTGCCCATTCTGATGGGGATAAGTAATAAGTGGCAACTCAGCTGGGAGGAGTCATGAAAGGCAACTTAGCTGGGGAAAGAGCACTTCGGGTGCTAAAATTGAGTGTTGATTTGCCAGCTTGCTGGGATAAAGAGTTCATGCCCCAAGTTGCGTTCTGGATACCTGCAAACCTGAAAAAGATAGAGAAACGCATAAGATAATCCCGAGGTATCCTTTACCGGATTCTGTCATAGGAGTTAGGATACTTCTGAGAGTAAGCATATTTCCTGCAAGCATGTTTTTACTTTTGAAGATAAACATCTGTATTCATGCAATCGTTTTTCTTTAAGACATCAGACATTTTTTGCAAATAAAATGTACAAAATGAGACATGACTGAAAAATCTGATTTTATTAATTCATATGCCCTGAATTGGCGAGATACAGTCAAAGGAACATATCCCCTGAAATGAGGAGATTGTTACAAATTGGGAAACAAAATGTTGGCAGTGTTGACGACGCTTTGAGGAGCTTCCTCTTCACTATGACCCGTATGACTTTTGACGTTCTTCTCATCTTGCTTTTTGAAGAATGTTGATTCTGATTGAAGCTTGATCTTTTCGAAGCTTACCGAGTTGTAGATGATACAGGCGAATTCAGAATGCAGTTGTTCGCTTATTCCCTTATTTTGCATGGATCGCCCTTTCGGGTTTTCAATCCATCGGGATACCCATTTTTGCCTGAGCTGTCCAATGCGGCTTTTCAACTCAGCGGGTGTACATTCTTTTGTTTATTTTCCCTTATTTTTGCCCGAGTCTTTTATTCTGTTTTTGACTCGCCGGGATGCCCTATTTTTGCCTGGACTTACATTCTGTTTTTGTGTCCAGCGGGTCATTTTATGCGAAGTATTTTTTAACTGCATCTGAATTCACAGGGGATGGGAAATCTTCACCATCCATGGTGCTGAGCATCAGTGCTCCACCCAAGAAAACTTTCTTTACTACAAATGGTCCTTCATAGTTCGGAGTCCACTTGCCCCTGTGGTCTGTATGAGGAGGGAGGATTCTTTTCAGCACAAGATCTCCTACTTGGTACTCTCGGTGCCTGACTTTCTGATCGAAGGCCCTCTTCATTCTTTTCTGATATAACTGCCCATGACAGATCGCAGCCAACCTTTTATCTTCAATCAGACTCAGTTGTTCGAATCGGGATCGGACCCACTCTGCTTCACTCAGTTTAACATCCATCAGTACCCGCAGAGAGGGTAATTCAACTTCAACAGGTAGGACTGCCTCCATACCATATACAAGTTGATACGGTGTTGCCCTAGTGGACGTCCTGATTGACGTGCGGTACCCATGCAAGGCAAATGGTAGCATTTCATGCTAGTCTTTGTAGGTGATTACCATCTTCTGCACAATCTTCTTGATGTTCTTATTAGCCGCCTCGACAGCACCATTCATCTTTGGCCTGTAAGGAGAAGAATTGTGATGTTTAATCTTGAAGTCCCGGCACAGCTCTGCCATCATTTTGTTGTTTAAATTGGAACCATTATCAGTAATGATTCGCTCGGGCACTCCGTATCGGCAGATGATGTCTCTCTTCAGGAATCTGGCTACCACTTGTCTCGTAACATTTGCATAGGAGGCTGCTTCAACCCACTTGGTGAAATAGTCAATAGCAACCAGGATGAATCTGTGGCCGTTCGAAGCAGTTGGCTCAATCTTGCCAATCATATCAATGCCCCACATGGCAAAGGGCCATGGTGAAGACATTATGTTCAAAGGGTTGGGAGGCACATGCACCTTATCTGCATAAATCTGGCATTTATGGCATTTTCTGGCGTAGGCACAACAGTCTGCATCCATTGTGATCCAGTAATATCCTGATCTTAACAATTTCTTAGCCATGGCATGCCCTCCGGCATGGGTACCAAAAGATCCTTCGTGCACTTCATGCATCAACAAGTCTGCTTCTGTCTTATCAACACATCTGAGGAGTACCATGTCAAAGTTCCTTTTGTATAAAGACCCATCAGTGTTCAGAAAGAAACTACCAGCAAGCCTTCTTAAAGTCTTCTTATCATTGGATGATGCCCCAGGTGGGTATGTTTGATCCTCCAAGAAGCACTTAATGTCGTGGAACCAAGGCTTATCATCTTTAACAACATCTGCTGCGAACACATATGCTGGTCTGTCAAGTCTGGACACTGAGATCTGAGGTACAAAGTTGGCAGCTTGAACTTTGATCATGGATGAAATGGTAGCCAGGGCATCTGCAAACTGATTCTCGTCCCGAGGGATATACTCAAGCTTGACTGTTGTAAAGAAAGTCAACAACCTCCTTGTATAATCCCTGTAAGGTATCAGATGATCCTGGTGTGTGTACCATTTGCCGTTGGTTTGATTAACTACCAGAGCTGAATCTCCGAATACAGTCAATGTCTTGATCCTGAGGTCAATGGCTTCCTCAAGACCCATAATGCAAGCTTCGTATTCAGCTTCGTTGTTAGTGCAGTTGAAAGTGAGTTTTGCCGAGAAAGGCATATGAACTCCTTTAGGTGTAATGAGTACTGCACCAACACCACGACCATTCATGTTAACAGCCCCATCAAACATCATAGTCCATTCTTCTTCCGGGTTGGGCCCTTCAGTGTGAACAGGCTCTTCATGATCTTTTGCTTTTATGAACATGATGTCTTCATCAGGGAAGTCAAACCTCATAGGCTGGTAATCATCAATAGGTTGCTCAGCAAGATATTCAGACAATACACTGCCCTTGATGGCTTTCTGAGATGTGTATTGAATGTCGTATTCTATAAGAATCATTTGCCATCTTGCAACCCGTCCGGTAAGCGCTGGCTTCTCGAAAATGTACTTAACTGGGTCCATTTTGGAGATCAATAAGGTAGTGTGAGTCAACATATACTGTCTCAGTCGGCGAGCAGCCCACGCTAAAGCACAGCATGTTTTCTCGAGCAGTGAATAACGTTGTTCACAGTCGGTAAACTTTTTGCTTAGGTAGTATATTGCATACTCTTTTCGACCAGACTCGTCATGTTGGCCCAGCACACATCCCATTGACTCTCCTAATACTGTCAAGTACATTATCAGAGGTCTTCCTTCAACTGGAGGCATAAGGATTGGAGGCTCTTGTAAGTATTCTTTGATCATGTCAAAAGCCCTTTGGCAGTCTTCGTTCCACCTGACCGTCTGTTCCTTTCTTAATAATTTGAACAAGGGTTCACAGGTTGCCGTAAGGTGAGATATGAACCGTGAGATATAGTTCAATCGACCTAAGAACCCTCGAACTTCTTTCTCTGTCCTTGGTGCAGGCATCTCTTGGATGGCTTTGACTTTATCAGGGTCAACTTCAATCCCTTTCTCACTTACAATAAATCCCAGCAGCTTACCAGATCTCACCCCGAATGTGCATTTGTTGGGGTTCAACTTCAGTTGATACTTCCTCAGACGCTTGAATAGCTTCAGCAGATTCACCAGGTGATCTTCTTCAGTAAGGGACTTGGCAATCATGTCATCCACATAACACTCGATTTCTTTATGGATCATATCGTGGAATAATGTTACCATAGCCCGTTGATATGTTGCACCGGCATTCTTGAGTCCGAATGGCATCACCTTGTAACAGAACGTGCCCCAGGGTGTGATGAAGGTTGTCTTCTCCATGTCTTCAGGTGACATTTTAATCTGATTGTATCCTGAAAATCCGTCCATGAAGGAGAATACCGAGAACTGAGCCGTATTATCCACCAATACATCAATGTGAGGTAATGGGAAATCATCCTTCGGGCTAGCTCTGTTCAGATCCCGGTAGTCAACACACATTCTTACTTTTCCGTCTTTCTTAGGCACAGGTACTATGTTAGCAACCCACGGCGGATAGCTAGTCACAACAAGGAACCCGGTGTCCCATTGCTTTTGTACCTCTTCCTTGATCTTCATTGCCATGTCTGGGCGAGTACGGCGCAGCTTCTGTTTGACCGGTGGACATTCTTCCCTCAAAGGCAGCTTGTGCACAACAATGTCGGTATCCAACCCTGGCATATCTTGATACGACCAAGCAAACACGTCCACATATTCTTGAAGCAGATCAATCAGTTGTCTCTTCACTGAGTTTTGCAGGCAGGCCCCGATTTTAACCTCTTTCACGTCTTCATCTGTACCAAGATTGATCACTTCAACCTCCTCCTGGTGAGGAGTAATAACCTTTTCCTCTTGCCTTAACAACCTGGCTAGCTCTTCAGGAAGCTCATATTCTTCTTCAACCCCTTCATCAGCTTGATTGATTGGATTGTCAAAGTCATACGAAGTCATAGCCGTGCTGTTGTCGGTGCTGTCTGGAAGGCACACTCTGCAAGGGTTCAGTTTGTTCATTTTAGTGATTTGATTTTAATCTTGTTTTAGAAAAAGTGAAATAAAGCTGTCATTTTGAAAACACTGCCATTTATTTTTTGTACAAAAAGAAAAATGGAAAAACAGTGAGCGGAAAAGAAAAAGACTCGTTTGCAAAAAGATGTCTGATATTTCATTGATTAATCTTGTTGCACAAAAAGTACAGATGGCCCGATTACAAAATGAGTCTTGTCATCTTGGGCAAGATGCAAGACTTTGATGCATGCTATAAAAATACAGGAAATAATAATTACTCTGCATGAGTAACTCTTATAATTTCCTGGGAAGACCAGTTTGAGATACTGCTCCCCGGGATCTTTGGACGAATCCAGCTTTCCAGGTTGCGTTCTTCTTCCAGCTCGTCTTCCAGACAGTTGACAGCATCAGGGGTGAGCATCCCCCCACTCACAAAGTTGGGCTCTTTTGCAGCCTCTGCTTGATCTTGTTGAGTTGGTTTGTAACCCAACCCAAATCTATCCTCTTTCTTCTCCACTGATAACAGTTTGCCCCAGCCTTGGGCGTTTCCTCCCTCAACAACCTTCCGGGCTTGTTGGTATAATGATATTGAAGTACCAGGCACAGCAGATGTTTCATTGACATTCAAGGCCTCGAACCCCTGACTCATTGTTTCATGGATCTCCCCGTCCATCTCGATGTATTTATAGGTAGCCAGGTGGCTGACAAAAATATCCTCCTCTCCACAGATTGTAACGATTTGACCCTTCCACTCGTATTTTAGCTTCTGGTGAAGGGTTGAGGTCACGGCGCCAGCGGCGTGAATCCATGGCCTACCCAATAGACAGCTGTAGGCAGGCTGTATATCCATCACGTAGAAGGTCGTTTTGAAGGTCTGCGGGCCAATCGTTATGGGCAATTCAATCTCTCCCAGAACCGATCTCTTTGAACCATCAAAGGCTCTCACCACCAGGTTGCTGGGTCTTAACGCCAATCCGTCATATTCTAGCTTCACCAGGGCCTTTTTAGGTAAGACATTGAGGGATGACCCCGTGTCTACCAGCACATGGGAAAGGACAGCACCTTTACATTCCATGGTTATGTGCAAGGCCTTGTTATGGTTGCGGCCTTCCGTTGTCAAATCAGTATTGGTGAACCCTAGTCCGTGACTAGCATTAACATTTCCAACTACAGCTTCCAGCTGATTGACAGTGATCTCTTCAGGCACGTAAGCTGCGTGCAAGACTTTGAGTAGTGCGTTCCGATGGGCTTCGGAGCACATAAGCAATGATAGGATTGAGATCTTGGAAGGCGTCTGATGAAGCTGATCCACTACTTTATAATCACTCTTTTTGATGATTCGCATGAACTCATCAACCTCTTGGTCAAAGGGTGTTTTCAAGGCTTCTTTAGCGGTCTGCTCTTCCTGCACCAAGCTTTTTCATTTTGCCTTAGCAGCAGCTTCTGCTTCGGCAGTGGGTCTCTGAATTTGTGGAGCGAAAAGACGTCCGCTTCGAGTGAAGCCTCCGCCTCCTCCCACATTGTCAATTTGTGGTGCAGGGGTTGATGATTCGAAAGTGATTCTTTGTCCTTCGCAGTACAGGTCAGAGCCGTAATGCCACGGGATGGCATTACTGCTTTCATAAGGTATTGGTCCAGGCACCGTGATAGTGACTGGATTGATTGCAGCTGCGGAAGGAATTGCGATAGTCTGTGGATCGTAATAAATTGTGACTGGTGCTCTGATGGGAGCAGCACTTTCTGAGTTGTAGGCAGAGTTGTCTTCAGGATCATAAAATATTGTGACAGTTGAGACGTCTTCATGATTTGTTGCTGGTGTTGTAGGAGACATTGGTGGAAGGACGGATGTTGTTGTTGTAGGAGTTTCAAAATGGAGTGATGCTGGAGTTGTAGCAGGAAAATTTGTTGATGGCTGATCAGTTGAGATGATAGATGAAGTACTTGTTGATGAAACCGAAGAATTGTCGGGAACAATGGTTGTTGCAGTTGTAGGAGGTTCTGGAGTTGTTGCTGATGAGATTGCTGGATTTGTTGGAAATGATGTGGTGATCTGAAGTTGGCCACTCTGAATGAGACCGTCTATGCCATTCCTCAGGTTATCGCACCCATTTACCGAGATATTGCAGTAAGCACACCCCAACTCACACCCCGGGAACATTTGACATTCGAGGAGTTGAGCCTTGATTTCTACCAACGGTGTCCGGATCTGACCCACATTGGTTATTAAATAAGACGGTTTGTCCTCTTCAATAGCGTTAATTCTGGGACCACCGTGGTTTGGCATGGGGTTCTTATTGACATTGGGTGGTGGTGCGAAATTCAGAGCTTTTGAGTCTACCAGGTCTTGTACCTTCATGTGCAAGGCTCTGCACTTTTCTGTACTGTGGCAAGGCGCATTTGAATGGAAGGCACATCTGGCGTTGGAGTCATAATTCCTGGGTAGACTATTGGGATCTGGAGGTGCCAGCGTCCTTAGCTCAACTAGGTTGAGTTTCAGGAGTTGTGGCAGCAGTGTAGCATATGGCATAGGGATCGGATCGATTACCCTGTTGGCTTGAGAAGGCCTCTGTTGGAACGGCCTTTGCTGTTTATTGTTGTTGGTGTTGGTGTTGTTGTAATTTCTCGGAGGATATTGAGCTTGTTGATGGTACTGAGGTTGTTGCTGATAGTTTTGCTGCGGAGGTTGATAAACTGGTTGAGGATGAGCTGGAGTGGGAATGGTGACTGCTGCCACTGATCTGTGAACATATTGGGGCCTGCCCCTGTTGGTGTGGATGGCATTGGTCTCGCCAGTTCTTCTTGGGCCTGCAAAAGGCTTCTTTGTACTACTGGACGAGCTGGCACCGTTGTCAGATATCTTACCCATTTTTAACAGGCTCTCAATTCTCTCCCCGGCTATGACAACATCTGCAAAGCAAGTGGAAGAGAAAGCAGCCAGCCTGTCAATATATGTTCCCTGGAGGGTGTTCATAAACATATCTGCCATTTCCCTCTCAGACATAGGTGGTTGAACAGCAGCAGCCAATTGCCTCCATCTCTGGGCATATTCTCGGAAACTTTCTCTTGACGACTGTGACATTCCCATTAGGAGGGTCCTGTTGGGTGCCATATCTAAGTTGTACTGATACTGTCTGATGAAGGCCTCTGCCAGGTCCTTCCAACACCTGATAGTTGCTCTTGTCAGATGAGAGTACCATTCTCTTGAAGCTCCCGTCAAGCTATCCTCGAAATAGAACATCCAGAGCTTCTCATCCATAGTATAGGCCTTCAGCCTCCCCAGAAATGATTGTAAATGAGTCCGGGGGCATGAAGTCCCGTTGTATTTTTCAAAACAAGGAGGCTTAAACTTATGGGGGATCCTGACCCCGTCTACCAAGCCCATGTCCATGACGTCGAAACCCAAAGAGTTTTGAGACTCTAAGGACCTCAATTTCTCTGCTATCTCATCCAGCCTTCTATCATAAGCTTCTTCCCCAGCACCCATTACCGTGAATTGATCCTCCTAGGGGTCTTCTTGAAGTACCCTGGCTGCAGTGGCAGTCCCTTGAACATTTGCAGGAATATTGACCTCTGGATGGAGATGGGGGCCAAATACAGGGGGGGTAACATGAGGTTGGACCCTTTCATTGTTGCTGGTGCCGGCAGTCCCTATATGTGGATCTTCTTGATTTTGCCTTTCCACCATGGCCCTCAATCTTTCTTGGCTCTGAGCCATGTTGTTCATTACTTCCATAAACTGCGTCATTTGATTCCTCATCTCTAACCTTTCATTGGCCATTTGGTTTCTGACCTCAGTAAGGTCCTGCTGCATCTGATCCATTTGGATGCCCGGAAGGTTGTTACGGGTTGGATAAAGGTGCGGATGGTTGAGGGGAAATACCCGGCGCCGAGCAATAGTTCCTGAATCATCACAACAGAGTTAGTGGCAATAAAACAAAAACCTACAAAACAAACAAAAAGGGTTAGCATGCAATGCAGTATGCTTATTTGTTTTCAAGGTATCTGGCTTGGCATTCGGTTTTGACCCTTCCTGACCCTTGAAGATGTTGTTGATGTTGCTTTCGAAGTAAACTCGGATGGAACAAACTAATACATATATTACAAAAAAGCAAATGGTACATAGTTTGTTTACAAGTACAAGCCCTCTGAGGGGTCAAAATACATCACAAGAAAATAAAAGTACATGGAATGAAAACAACAACAAGAAAATGGTCAAACACCAAGACCAAACTCATCCTCACGAACTTCCTTGAGAAGTGCTTCGGTCACAGGATCAGCTGGACGCTCCGTGAGATTCCTGATGAGGAGATTCCGGGTCGTAACAGCTGCTGTTAGCTTCCTGTGCTGACTTTGGTCCTTTGACCTCTTCACCCCAGCTTTGATCTTCAGCTCTGACATCTCCTTCTGGGCTGCTGCCAGGGCTTCCTGCTGCTCTTTTGCACTAGCTTCCATCTGCTCCATCTTATCCTGAACTCTCTTGTCCTCCAGGGTACGAGCCTCGGTGATCCTGACCCACCGGGCCTGACTCTCCTTCAGATACAAGTCTGTCCTTGCTCTCTGGAACTGGGCTTCTTTGCAAGCATTCTTCAGAATTTGTTCTCCAGCTTTAGACTTTTTGATATAATCCCCAGACTTCTCAATTTTAGCCAGATGCTCCACTCTCAGCTTCTCTAGCCTCTCAATATCCATCCTACCCTCACTCCTCTCCCGGAGGGTCTTCTGCAAAGCCTGAGTCAACTTCTCGTTTCTCTCCTTCAAGCCCTCAAACTCCTCCAAACTGACAGTGGCAGGGGGTGGTGCTGAAGATGATTCAGGCATATCTTCTATGGTAAAGGGCATTCCAGAGAATTGAGCCCTGGCACGAGACCACTCATAATATTGTGCTGATGCCACATTGTTGCACTTCCCCAGAATGGTTACTCCCTTGGTTTGAACATTGTCCCAGGCCCAGGCTGCCTGCTTAACAATATCCAGATTAATCTTGTTCTCACAATAAAGAGTCTCAACCAAGTCTTGTGGCTTAGGAGTGTGGACCAGTGCATAGCCCAGTTGTCTTTTGAACAGCAGAGGGTTGTAATTGATACTACCCTTAACTCCTATTAGGGGCACATTGGGAAAATGCCCACAGCTGGTGATGATATCCCTGCCTTTGGTGCTTTGAGTGCACCATCTAATATCAGCTGAAGTCAGAGCAGTGAGTCTCTTAGCCCAGTTTCTCTGCTGATGAGGGTTCAAAAATGCATCTGTCCTGGGTAGATGCCTGAGAAGCCAAGTGTGGAACAATGGAACACAACACCTCACTAATCTTCCCCTCTGCTTTTCATTCCTCTGATGCACTGAGTAATAGAGATCCCCCAACAAGGTGGGCACTGGGTTCTTCAAGATGAAAAGATGGATTGCATTCTTGTTAATGAATCGAGGCTCATCTGCAAACAACACAATTCGATATATACTCAAGGCCAATAAAGCACAGACAGCTTTCCACTCTCCTAAAGAAGCTTTCAGGGTAGCTTGAGAGATCAAGAAATCCAGGTGGAAGCCAGGGATTCCAGCTTTAGAAGTCATATGCTGCTCAATCAGGACAGGTTCCAGATGCAAAGCCTTTGCTACTTCTCCATTACCAGGGAAGACCATCTCAGGGTTGAAAGGGACTCCACCCCTGATAGGTATACCAACTAATGACGAGTATTCTTCCAATAAAGGGCCCAACTGAAAGTCCTGAAAAGTGAAACATCTCAGTGGGAGATCATAAAACTGAAGGCAAGTGTGGATCAGGCTCCTCTGTGAAGGGTCCAGATCCATAACCATATCAAGTATATCTCCATAATGTTCCTTGAACAATGGTATGTGATCTGGAGTGATCAGGGTCTGAATCCTCCTGATGTCAGCTAGCTCTGGCCGGAAGAAATGGTAGGTGATGTTACTCTTTTTAGGAGCCATGATGCTGAAGATGAGTAGAGACAGGTGCTGATGATAACACTGAAGAATGGGCCACTGATTGGCTGGTGCAGGTAACTGATAACTGAAGCAGATGCTGATGAAGATGGGTCAAATACTGAAGATGGGGTCAAAACCAGAACCAAATGAAGATGGATACCCTGAAACACAAATAAGCAAATGTCAATATGATGCAATGAGTATGTATGCAAATGATATGCAAGGGTTTGTGACTGAGCTGGATCTGATCAAGAGCTCTGATGTAGGTCCAAATATGTCCAAGAAATCCAGATGGAGGTCTATAAATCCAGTAACCAAGGTGGGGGACTCAAATAAAGAGCCACATGTCCATGGTTGAGAATCACAAGAACTGTTCCAACATGGAGTATTCTTAATCAAGTCAAAGTAACAGGGTATTCTGAGGTCAAGGTACCTGCAAACCTGTAAACAGCCCAACCCCCTCACAGGTGGTGTTCTAAAACAAGGATCCTCAGACTTGGATCAGTTATGAGAAGTGTAAACACTTCTAACCCGGAGGTACAGTGTTTACAATAACCATAAAAGTTCCTCCTCTAATTCACCTCAGTTTCTGAAGGTCAATACTAAAAGGTCATCCAGACTTAGCAGGCTTCCCAGATAGCCCTAGCATTGCAGGAAATCTGCAACACAGAGTTCTCAAGAAGAAACCCATATCTGAACCGTGTTTCATATTCCCGCACCAGACCGAGATGGAATGGGAAAGAATATGATTCACTCTAGCCTAGGTGTCACTCAGGTTCCAGGTATAGGACCTTAACTCTCAATGGAACACCCACCCACCAAAGCAAAACCAGATCCAGCCAGACAGCATGACAGTATGATATATGTAAAGCAGTAAAGAAGGCAGATAAACAACTGTACATAAAAATAAAACATATATAAACATAAATAAGCACATAACACCCCAGTAAACACAAATCAAACAAGCGCTAGGAGGAACCCACAAAAAGAACCAGAAGCCCTGGTTGCAGTATAATGGTCCCCAGCAGAGTCGCCAAGCTGTCGCTCCCGATAAATGGGACTGGCCCAGATAAAGGTACAGACGCGAACGGTCGGCGAGAGGGACAATGAGAACACACAGCCGTGAACTCACTGGAGATGAATAGAGTCGCCAGCTAGGCATTTTTATCCCGGAGGAAAGGCAATGCTGCATAAGCCTAGAAAAGGATGGATAAGACGGTTGCGAACCAGAGAGACTGAGAAAGGGGTTGGTTACAACCTGGGAAGGTATTAGCACCCAGATTGTCCGCCGTACTCGACGGGATCCACGCTTAAAAGATTTGTGTTTTAAAGGGGTAGTGTCAGTGCAATTTGTGTGTAGAATAGCTGGAAAAGAATGTGTACAGGTGTCAGTGTAAAAGAAGTGCAAAGTGTAATATATACAGTGTCAGTGTAAGGAATAAGAATGAATTTCTCAAGATCATGAGGCTTAAAGAATGAAGCTGGAAAGAGGGGGAATATACAGAGACTTTTGTTCGATAACTGTTAAGTTATGCCTACGTATCCTCTCGTGCAATGAGGAAGTCAGAACACCGTAGTTCGACCCAAAGAGACTGAAAGATGAATTGACTTGTGAACTGCTTACTTGCCTATGCTCAAGTGTATGATCTGTCTGGCACAGATGCAAACTGTCTTGCATTAGACGGAAGAAGCAAGTTCTCGTTTATGAGTGAATGAGATGAGAAAAGAATCCCGAAGGAGACAATTATTGTTTGTTTTTTATGTTTTCAGTCTTTTATTGCTTTTGAAAATTTGTCATAAGTTAATGAGCTTATGCCTAAACCAATGGGTTAGTAAACTCATCACATCTTTCCTCTGATTAGGGGTAATGAGAATACCTTAAGTGTGAAGTCAGATTCTCACACCTAAACACCTTTGGTGTAGGATTAAGATCATTAACCTACTTGTGATTATTTAGATGTTTTTGTTTAGTGTTGAGTAATGAGATTAAGCCATAATCAGGGATTAAACAGGCTCATTACACCATCCTAATAGAAGGATAATAGATGAGAATGTTTAAGCTGAGGAAAGCTCCTCAACTTAATCCATGATTAGGGATTAAACTCATGACAAAACAAGCCTTTGATTAAGTGGATTTTATTTGGTGATATGATGATGAAGTGATTTTTAGGGTTTGTAAGACAACTTGAGGGGGACTTGTCCATTAACACTAGGGTTAGTCCTTCTTAACCAATTAAGGAAGAATTAGAACCCTACTGCAAGGCCCAAGTTACAAGTGTGATGTCTTGATGATTATTAAGTGAATTGATTAAGAGATTTAAACACATTAAGGGTTTAACACTTAGGATTAAAGTTACACACTCCATCCTAAGAGAAGGATGCAGGCACAAGCTTAATCACAAAGCCTTAAAGCCTTTAGGGTTTAGTCCCTGATTATGAGGTGAGAAGAGAAGACTCAAAGAGACACAAAGGTGAAAACTAAGAGGGGAGACTAATCAAAACCCTAATCATTGTCATACTTGGTTGTCCCTAAGGTTTGTGAGGTTTTCAAGAGAAGTCTTCAGAGGAACCACCAGGGAGCAGATGAAAGGATCAAGAGAAGCAAAGCAACTTGCTTCTTTCAAGAAGTCAAGTCACTTGGAGAAAGAAAGTGGGAAGAAGAAGAATGAGCAAGCTCAAGCTCAAACACAAACAAAAATGCAGCAATGGATGCAAGAGAGATGAAAAGAAAATTTATGAGAAGTGAAGGCAAATCCACTTCTCAAAGTCACTTACCACCTGAAAGGTTAGAAAAGAAAATGCAATGCAATGCAAAATGAGATGAAATGGCATGATGAAAAACCAAACCAGAAGCATGTACATGATGCTAATGATGCTATGAGATGCTACAAACATGAGGCAGCAAATGGAAATGATCATACAAGTTCATGAATGCAAATGAGGCAAGTTATGAACCATGAACATACATGAAAAGTTATGAAGTGCACATGACATACAACATGGAAAATACATGATGCAATGATCAAACATGCTTTCAATATGTCTTATGATGTCAAATGAATCACATGGATGCTTGAAATGTCATGGCAAGTCATGTTATACAAGAGAATGCAAGATGGATGCATATGGAAGCCCAAATTAGGGTTTATGAATCACACATCAAACACAAACCAAAATCAGAAGCAAACAACATTACAAAAAATTGAAAATGCCACACAAAGGACCCCTAATCCTATACTAACTCACTGCCCAAAGGAGAGGTCTCAACTCTTAACCTAACTCAAGATATGAATCTCACAAGTTTTCTAGGGTTTTAGGGTTTCCAAACAAAAGAAATGTCAAACAAATTGAAAATGAAAGATCAAATCATGGCCATTTAATCTCACAAACTACATGCTAAACACAATGCAATGCAAAAAGAATCAATGTCCAACTCTTCATGGATAGGCAGAAATGATTTTTTGAACTTTGGATCAAAATAATGCACAAAAATGATTTTAATTCAATGAGAAATTCTTAAAATGCATCAAGATCAAAAAAGAAACTTGGTTTGAAGGTTGGACAATGTTTCTAAATGTCTTAGAACACTTCATGAATTTTTTGGTGATTTTTAAATACCTAAAAGTATTTTTAATAAATTAACTCTCATTAATCAATTAAAAATAAACTTTTAAATATTTAAAAATACTTTTTAAATGCTAAAAATAAAAATAAAAATATTTTTGTGTCATAAAAATTAATGAAACTCTTGAGAAAAAGTTTCATAATTTTTAAACAATTTTTACTATTTTTTATAAATTATGCAAATTAAATGAAAAGAAATGAAATAAAAATAAAGAAAATGGAAAAGTCAACAGAATGGAAGGCTGGGATTGATCCTGGGTTTGAAACTGCTGACCACGCGCGTGAATGAAGGGTCTAGATTGCTTCTGAGTTAATTAATTATGATTATTTTAATTAAACGAGATTAGGGCAAATGAATGAATCTGGACCATCCATGCGCGCGGGAAGTCAACAAAGTCAAGCCATCCAACGCACGAAATTCAAATGGGATTAATTACACTGATTAAACCCTAATGATTTTCAGGTGGCCGGAGAAGACCTCCGGTCGTCTTCTCCGGTGGGAACCCCGCCTGAAAATCCCTAGAAACCTCAAAACGCAACAAAAATGAAAACCAAGCATACAGAAATGATTCCCATGACCCACTGAATCAAAACCCCATCACAAACCACATTTATATTCCCCCAAGTTCATGAATCGAAGCAAACATTTTTTAGGTCACAGAGTTTCAGAACGCAATTAAATCCTCATTTTCCCACCATTTTCAAAACTAAAGACATATATGTGATCAGGGGAGCATGAACAACAACTTAAGAACTTAAAAAATGATTTCTGGAAAAAAGTTCTTGAGCTACCTGAGTTTCGAAGCTTTCAATCCTGCCACTTTCTGACCTCCCCTCTTGATGCAATCTACTCCACTTGATCCCCTGATGATGCTTGAATGCTTAGAAAGAGTTTAAGTTAGCTGGTTAGGGAGTTTGCACAGCTTCTGCTCAAGCTCAGTTGAAAATGGTGATGGTGATCCAAGCTGTTTCAGGCCAATGTGAGTGGTTCTTTGTGATCAGGGTGATGTTTTGAGAAGGTTTGTGGAGTTTGTTCAAGTGTTTGTGGCCTGTGGAATGAGTTTCGAAAGCTTTGGCTTTGAGAGTGAAAAATGGAAGGATGGTGTTCTTGCTTGATTCAGGCCTAAGTCTTGTTGGTTTTGGCTCAGTGAAGCAAGGTGAGTTGATGTGTGGAATTGGTTTGAATGTTTGTGAGTTGTGGAGACAGATTCGAAGACTTTTGCTTGAGGGGGTGATTTTGTGAATGTGTTGATCTTGTGTGTTTCAGCCTTGCTTGATGTTATGTTTTGCTCGCAAATGGATAGTATAAACAATTCCAATTGGTCAGATGATGTGACCTGGCCTGCTGTGATTGGGATGTCCACTTTTGCAAAAAAGTCCACTTTGTTGTAAGAGAGGCATGGGCTAAGTTCTAGCTTGGTACAAGAGCATGGGCTGGCGCAGCATGGTGTGTGAGGAAGGCTAGCATGGTTCAGCATCCAATGTAACAAGTTGGTGAGAGTGTGATGATGGTTTTGCAAGTTGATCACTTTTGAAACTTCATGAAAATCTCTTACTTTGCCAAACATGAACATGTGATCTTTTGGTTCAAATCTGATTTTTAGGTCACATAGAATGTTTGTGCATTGGTTTGATGTGAACTAGAAGTCACAAATGCCTTGGTACAAAGTTCTTGCAAGTTTCTCATTTGGTGCACATCTTGAAAATTAATGATTTTTGCCAACTTTGTCACACCATAACTTTTGATCCAAGAAGAATTAGATCATGTTCTTGTACTTTTTGAAAAGGGAAAAATGTATTCTACAACTTTCATGACCAAAGTTTTTCCATTTGAAGCATTTTTGGATCAAAAAGTAAGGTTTGAAAAGTGGCATAAAATGACATATCCTTTAAAAGTCAACTATGCCCAAAAAAGTCAACTTTGCAAAAACTTGTAATTCTTGAATTTTGTGAACTTCAACCTTCTTCCATGATCAAATAAAGATCATATACACTCAAAATGATGAAGATCACCCCTTGGTTGGGTCATTGGGGGCCTCAGATGCCCTGATTTTGCACTGACTTGTCTGAAAAGTCAACTCTTGATCAGATGACTTCCCCATGGAATTTCTTCATGAAAATTGATATGCATACTCCTTATACCATATAGAGACCAATGGAAACAAGAATGGACAAAAAATTTGGAGTTATGGCCTCTGAAACCAAAACCCTAACTTTAGGTCATCTGTGCAGTCAAACTTGGCTCTGCATCCACACCAATCCCAGTCCTTGTGATTCTTTTGCATTTTTGACTTTGAGAGGATGTAATAAGATATAAGAACACACATGGATCCCTTTGAAGTGAATTATGGCCTTTGGAGTGGCTCAAGAGGCTCTTGGATTGCTCAGATCACAAACCCTAGATGCAGATGACTTTGAATCAATGCAGTGAATCAAAAATGTGATATGAGAGGATATGGTTGTGTTTATGCATATGATATGATCACAAGCCATGGTGTGAATGGGTGAGGGAAAATTTGGGGTGTTTACACTTGCCTTTGGTGCTCTGAGTGCACCACCTGATGTCATCTGATGTCAAGGCAATGAATCTCTTAGCCCAGTTCTTCTGCTGATGGGGGTTCAGGAAAGTATCTGATTTTGGCAAATGTCTTAGCAGCCAAGAGTAATACAGAGGAGCACAACATCTGATCAGTCTTCCTCTTTGTTTCTCATTCCTCTGGTGTACTGAGTAGTAGAATTCTCCAAGCAATGTAGGAACTGGGTTCCTCAATAAGATCAGGTGAATGGCATTCTTGCTCACAAACTTTAGCTCATCTGCAAACAAGATAACCCCATATATACTGAGGGCTAGAAGTGCACAGACAGCCTTCCACTCTCCTATTGCAGCCTGCAGGGTAGCCTGGGAGATCAAGAAGTCCAGATGAAGGCCTGGAACTCCAGCCTTGGTTGTCATGTTCTGATCAATGAGGGCAGGATCCAAATGCAATGCCCTGGCTATGTCTTCATTTCTGGGATCAACCATTTTAGGGTTGAAAGGGATCCCTCTCTTGACAGGAACTCCTAACAACAGGGAAAACTCTTCCAGCAAAGGTCCCAACTGGAAATCAGGAAATGTGAAGCATCTGAGTGGGGGATCATAGAACTGCAAGAAAGTATGGATCATGCTCCTCTGAGATGCATCTAGATCCATGACCATGTCTAATATGCCTCCATAATGCTCTCTGAATAGTGGGATATGGTCAGGTGTAATGAGAGACTGGATCTGCCTGATGCCAGTCAGGGTGGGCTCAAAGAAGTGGTAAGTGATGTTGCTCTTTCTTGAAGTGTCCATGGATGCTGGTGAAGAAGCGGAGAACAACTGCTGATGAAGGTCACTGAATGAGATGCTGGATATGAGTCTCTGCTGAAGGCAACTGGAGGAGAAATCACTGACAAACTGATGAAGGTGCTGGAGAAGATAATTGAAGCAGTCTAAGCAGCAGAAGGGGTCAAAACCAAACCAAAGATAACAAGATGGATACCCTGTAAAACAAATAAGCAAATGTTAAATTATGCATAAATGATGTATGCAAATGATATGCAAAGGGTTTGTGATTAAGTGCTGGATCTGGTTATCTGTCTTGGTAAAAGTCCATGTATGTTCATAAGTTCGGATGGCGGCTTAGAAATCCAGTAACCAGGTGGGGGACTCAAATAAAGAGTCACAAGTCCAGGGTAATCACAAGAACTGTCCAAAGTGATACATTATTAAAACAAAACTAGTAACAGGGTATGATGTGGCCAAGGGTTCCTGCAAACCTGCAAACATCCCAACCCCCTCATAGTAATGTTCTAGAACAAGGATCCTCAGACTTGGATCAGTTATGAGAAGTGTAAACACTTCTAACCCGGAAGTACAGTGTTTACAATAACCATAAAAGATCCTCCTCTAATTCACCTCAGATGCTGAAGGTCATAAAAGGTCATCCAGACTTAGCAGGCTTCCCAGATAGCCCTAGTACTACAGGAAATCTATAGCACAGAGCTCTCAAGAAGAAACCCATGTCTGAATCGTGTTTCATATTCCTGCACCAGACCGAAATGGAATGGGAAAGAATATGAAGCCACTCTATCCTATGTGTCACTCAGGTCCCAGGTATAGGACCTTAATCACTCAATGAACCCCACCCACCAAGGAGAACACAAATCCATCACATGATAATGACAGTATGAAATGCATAAAACTGTAAAGGAAAGCAATAAATAAAGCTATACAGAAAGCAATAAATAAAGCAAATAAATAACCACAAGTAGCACATAACACCCCCGTAAACACAAATCAAACAAGCGCTAGGAGGAACCCACAAAAAGAACCAGAAGCCCTGGTTGCAATATAAGATTCCCCAGCAGATTCGCCAAGTTGTCGCTCCCGAAGATTTGCATCCCGGTACAAGCGCGAACGGTCAGCGAAAGGAGAAAACGAAGATGAATTGAATAGAGTTGCCGGATAGGAATTTTTATCCCGAAGGAAAGGTAATGCTGCATAAACTTGGAAAGATATGGATAAGACGGTCGCGAACTAGAGAAACTGAGAAAGGGGGTTGGTTAAAACCTGGGAAGGTATTAGCACCCAGATTATCCGTCGTACTCGACGGGATCCACGCTTAAAATATTGTGTTTAAAAGGGTAGTGTCTGTGCTATCTGTGTGCAAAAGCTGAAGAGAATATACAAGTGTCAGTGCAAGAAGGTGAAGTGAAATGCTCAAGAATGAGGCTTAAAAAGAATGCTGAAAGAAGGGGAAGAAGCAGATACTTTTGTTCGATAACGGTTAAGTTATGCCTACGTATCCTCTCGTGCAATGAGGAAGTCAGAACACCGTAGTTCGACTCAAAGAGACTGAAAGATGAATTGACGGATGAACTGCTTACTTGTCTATGCTCAAGTGTATGACCTGTCTGGCTCAGGTGCTAACTGTCTTGCATTAGACGAAAGAAGTGAGTTCTCATTTGTGAGTCAAGATGATGAGAAAAGAGTCCCGAAGGAGACTATTATTGTTTGTTTTTTGATGTTTTCAATCTTTTATTTGTTTTTGGTGTTTGTCATAAGTTAATGAGATTAAGCCTAAACCAAGGGTTAGTAAACTCATCATATCCTCCCTTTGATTAGGGATAATGAAAATACCTTAAGTATGAGGTAAACACCTCAAACTTAATTACCCTGATATAGGATTAAGATCATTAACCTACTTGTGATTATTTAGATGTTTTTGGGTTTTTGTTTAGTGTTAAGTAATGATTTTAAGCCATAATCAAGGATTTAGTGGACCCATTACACCATCCTAATAGAAGGATAATAGATGAGAACACTTAAGCTGAGGAAGATACCTCAACTTAATCCATGATTAGGGATTAACCTCATGACAAAACAAACCTTTATTAAAGTGGATTTTAATTAATGGTAAAGTTAAGAAGTGAAATTTATGGTTTGTAAGACAACTTGAGGGGGACTTGTCCATTAACACTAGGGTTAGTCCTTCTTAACCAATAAAGGATGAATTAGAACCCTAATGCAAGGCCCGAGTTACAAGTTAATGTCTTAGTGATTATTAAGATGGATTGATTAAGAGGTTTAAACAAATTAAGGGTTTAACACTTAGGATTATAGTTATACACTCCATCCTAAGAGAAGAATGCAGGCATAACCCTAATCACAAAGTCTTAAAACCTTAAAGGTTTAGTCTCTGATTATGAGATGAGAAGATAGACACAAAGAAGACACAAAGGTAAAAGCTAAAGGGGGACTAATCAAAACCCTAATTATTGTCATGCTTGGATGTTCCTATGGTTTGTAAGGCTTGCAAGAGATCTTCAGAGAAGCCACCAATGGAAGAAGCAGATGAAAGGAGGAGAAGCAGAGAAACAAGTTACTTACTTCATTGAAAAAGATAAGTAACTTGGAGAAATAAAGTGGATGATGAACATGAATGAGAAAGCTCACTCTAAATCAAAAGGAAATGCAGCAAGGATGCATAAGAAAAAGATGAAGAGAAATGAGAAGTGAAGGCAAATTCACTTCTCAAATTACTTACCACCTGAAAAGGTTAGCATAAAGGAAAGAAATGAAATGAAAATGAAATGTATGCAAGGGAAAAACCAAAACCAGAAGCAAACATATAATGCAAATGATGCTATGAGATGATGTAAAAGCATGTCAAGTGTTATGAATGTTCATACAAGAGATGGAATGCAAAGGATGCATGCTTTGAAGTTTGAAAGTTCATGAAAGTTTATGAAATGAAATGAATGCACATCATGGAAAATGAATGAAGAAATGATCAAGCATGATTATAATATGTCTTAAGATGTCTAAGATGATATGTGAATGCATGAAATGTCATGGCAAGTTCTTGTATGGATGCATATGCAAGATGAATGCAAATGAACATGTAAAATTAGGGTTTTAAGGCAACATGAGATGCATAAGTCAAAAACAGAAGCAAATCACAAGATAAAAAATTGCAAAAATACTCAAAGGAACCCTAACCCCATATGATATCACACCCCAAAGGAGGAGGTCTAACTCTTAACCTAAAGAAAGTTGTGACTTTTCTAAGTTACCTAGGGTTTTAAGGTGCCTTAAGAGGGAAAATGCAAATCAAATGGAAAATGAAAGATAAATTTATGACAAAAATATGCTAGATACTACATGAAATATGAAGAACAATGCAAAAAGAACCAATATCAAACCCTTCATGGTTAGGCAGAAAAGAATTCTTGAAGTTAGGGTTCAAAAATGGGATTTTTATGAACCCTAAATTCAAGAAAAATGTCAAAGAGTGTTCAAAACCAAAAAGAAATTTGTATGAATGGTTTGACAATGTTTCTAAATGTCCTAAGATGCAATGTGATTTTTTTTTTGAAATTTTAGAAACCTAAATGATATTTTAATTAAGTAATTTCCATTAATTAATTAAAATAAACATTTAAATATTTTTAAAATGGTTTTTAAATGCAAAAAATAAAAATAAAAATGTTTTTGGGTGGAGAAAAATATTTGAATTAATAATGCAGAAGGAAAATATTTTTGGAAATTTTTAAGTATTTTAAATAAATTATGCAAGAAAAATGATAAAAAATGAAATAAAATCAAAATAAATGAAAGTAGGATGATCTGATGGACAAGATTCAAACTGGGGGGAAAGTGTTGACCAGCGTGCAAATGAGTGGCTGAGATTCACTCTGAGTTAATTTTATTTAATTAATTAATTAATCACAATTAAATGAGAATTAGGGTTTAATGAACAATCTGGGCCATCCAAACACGCGGGTACGCAAGATCCAAGGGCTCACATTCAAACTAACCCTAAACCCTAATTAACCTCTTAATGACTTTCAGGTGGCCGAAGAAGACCTCCGGTCATCTTCTCCGGCCAGCTCTCCACCCTAACTTCCACCCTAGGCCACCCCAGACCCCCTAACTCTCCAGAATCGCTCAACTAACAACCCTAAACACGAATCCAGCAACAAAATCCATTTATTTTCACTCAAGATCATGAATCGAAGAAAAACAGAAAATTATGCAAAACTTTCAGAAGTTCAATACATGCTCAATACTTGATCATTTTCAAAACTAAACACATCAGGATCATCAGTGAATCATGAAGAATCATTTAGGAACTTAAAAACGCATTTCTGGAAAAAAAAGTTCTTGAGGTTACCTGAGATGAAGCTTTGCTATCTGGAGCTTTCTGGCCACTTCTCTTGTGCAAAACCACTCCTCTTGACCTCCTGATGAAGCTTTGATGCTTGGAAGAAGTTTGTAATGGCTGGTTTGAAAGCTTACACTCTTGCTGGCCAGAAATCGTGTTTCCGTTTTTGGGGTTTTTTTGGTTGCAATGAAGGGTGGGAAATGATCCTTTTATGAAGCTGAGTTGATTGATGAAAAGAGTTTGAAGTTTGGGTGGGTGAGCTGTGAGTTTCGAAAGCTTTTGCAAATGGGGTGATTTTTGAGAGCTTGATGAATCTGAGCATTCAGGCTTGTGTGTGTTGTGTTATGGCTTGCATTTGATCCACATAACAAGCTTTGATAGATCAGAGAAGTGGTTGTGGCCTATGGTGATTGGTATGGGCTCTCTTGCACAAAGTCAATAAAACTTGTACTTGAGGTATGGGCTCTCTTGCAGCTGGCTTTTTGGCTTGTCTTGGTTCAGCAGAGATCAAGGATAGCCATGGAATTGTTTTTGTGGTGATTCAGCAAGTGGAAGTATGGTTGTGTATCATTTTGCAATTTTCATGAAGTTTGGCCCCTTTGTGATTTCTTGGAAGTTCAAGGCATGAAATGAGATAATTCTTTGGGCAATTCTGATTTTTAGGCAATGTACTATGTTGGTATGATGCATAGAAGTGTATTAGAGGTAACAAAATGGCTTGGCAAGTGGTTTTGCAAAAATCCCTCTTTGGTGTATTCTTGAAAATTATAGGATTTTTGCCAACTTTGAAAGGCCATAACTTTAGTTCCATGATGAATTTCAACTTGTTCTTGTACTTTTAGAAAAGGGAATGATCCAATCTACAACTTTCATGACCAACAATTTTTCATTTGAAGCAATTTTGGTTGAGAAAGAGGAGGTTGAAAAACTTTCCTAAAATGGAAAGTTTACATTACAAGTCATTTCCATTTTTGGCAACTTTTGGTTTAGCTCAATTTTCTTCAATTTTGTGAAATTCCAAACACTTCAATGATCAAATAAAGATCATATAACTTCAATTTGATGAAAAATCCACTTTGGTTCCATTGTTGGGGGTCTCAGATGCCCTGATTTTGCTCTGACTTGCTCAAGAAGTTACCCAGTGAACAAATGACTTCCACAATGAATTTCTTCATCAAACTTGGTACACATGATCCTTATAACATATTGAGACTATTAGAAACAAGAATGACCAAAGAATTTGGAGTTATGGCCTCTGAAACCAAAACCCTAATTTCAGGTCATTTGTGCAGTGAAACCCTAGCTCTGCTTCCATGCTTTCCCAGTTCTTGTGACTTCTTGACTTCCTTGATATTTGAGGGATATAAAATGATGATAGAACATACATGGACCCTCTTGGAGTGATTGGAAGCCTTTGGAGTGGCTCAGATGAATCTTTGGATTGCTCAGAACACAAACCCTAGATGCAGATGAACTTGAACTAATGCAGTGAAACAAAATTCAATATGAGATGGTATGTTTAAACTAATGCATATATGAAAGATCACAAGCCATGGTGTGAACTTAGTGAGGGTAAATTTGGGGTGTTTACCGATTGCTGTAAATATTCCTGCAAATGCCACAAGTGCCAGATCTATGTTGATAAGGTCCATGTACCTCTAAATCCATTGAGCGTCATGTCTTCACCTTGGTCGTTCTACATGTGGGACATTTATATGATTGGCAAGATTGATCCAACAGCTTCCAACGGTAACCGCTTCATCCTGGTTGCTATAGACTACTTCACAAAGTGGGTCGAAGCGGCATCTTATGCCAATGTTACAAAACAAGTGGTCGCCCAATTTATCAAAAGAGATATCATTTACCGGTATGGAATTCCCGAGAGGATCATTACTGATAATGGTTATAACCTCAATAGCAAGATGATGGCTGACTTGTTCCGGGATTTCAAAATAGAGCATCACAACTCTTCATCGTACCGCCCAAAGATGAATGGCGTCGTCGAGGCGGCCAACAAGAATATCAAGAAAATCGTTCAGAATATGGTTGTGACATATAAGGATTGACATGAGATGCTACTGTTTGCGCTACACGGGTACCGAATGTCTGTGCGTACCTCGACAGGGGTAACCCCGTTCTTACTGGTGTATGGTATGGAGGCAGTCCTACCAGTCGAAGTTGAGATCCCCTTATTGAGAATAATGATGTATGTCAAGCTAGATGAAGCTGAATGGATCCGATCTAGGTACAATCAATTGAGCCTCATTGAAGAGAAACACCTATCAGTTGTATGCCATGGACAGTTGTATCAACAATGAATGAAACATGCTTTCGACAAGAAATTGTGGCCTCAACAGTATATACCAGGTGACCTGGTGCTGAGAAGGATTATTCCTCCTAACAAAGATCACAGGGGAAATTGGACACCCAATTATGAAGGCCCATTCATGGTTAAAAAGGTCTTCTCGGGCGGAGCCTTGATGTTAAAGACCATGGATGGAGAAGACTTTCAATCCCCTGTCAACGCAGACACAGTAAGAAAATACTTCGTGTAAAAAGACCCGCTGGATAAAAACAGAATTAAGATCCAGGCAAAAAAGGACATCCCGATGAGCCAAAAAACAGAATAAAAGGCTCGGGCAAAAATTAGGTAAATATTGGAAAAAATGTACACCTGCTGAGCTGAAAAGCCACATAGGACAGCTCAGGAAAAAAAGGGTATCCCGGTGGCTTGAAAACCCGAAAGGGAGATCCACGCAAAAGAGGGACTAACATGAACGACTACGGTCTGCGAGGTTTATGATCCATTTGCAACTAAAGGCGTCCTAAGGGTGGAAGACCAATTCAATCACTCTTCTCAAAGGCGAAGCAAGAGGAGAGTCGTGAAGACATACGAGTCATAACCAGGTCGGAGCATGATGAGATCTGTTTTTCACATTGCCAATAGGATAGTTTGTTTTCCTTTTTGAGAAATTTCCTCTTTCCAGGGATTTCTTCCTGATGTAATGCCTATTCAGGGCCATTTACCAATTAATAAAATTCAATTTCATTCAAATCTATGACCATTTGTTTTTTTATTTCATCTACCATTGACTGATTGCAAAAACGTCCAGCAAATTATGATAAAAGTTGCATTATGAACATTTGAGTTCTTTCTAACTCATGCAGGAGGACAAAAACATTTAATGCAACTCTAAAGCGTTGAGTGATCGGGATGGTGATTCAAACCATAAACCTGTGGTATACGAGCTAGACTAACTCTTAATGTTGTAGGCGTTATTAGTTTTGTTTGTGCATGTGCAGGTACGGGGTTGCTAGCCAAGCACTAAGAGATCCTCAAGAAGCCTCCTCCAACAGATTCTTTGAACGGGTGTCCTCAACAATACCTTTTCTTTGATAATCCCCAGTAGATTGAAGATTGATAGTCTCCCCAAGCAGATATTGCCTTTCAACATAGGAGCACTCCTCAGCAGTACAAGGAGTTCCTCTATACCCAGCATATTTCTTCCTCAGTGGAGCATCAACACATCTGATTTCCCAGCCGAGTCAGAAGGTTATCACTTCCCCAACAGAGATCAACGGGTAGCGTACCTCGCAAGATAAGTTCATCCCCAACAGGATCTTGGCTCTCCGAACTCAAAGTACAATTTATTTTTGGCAACAATGGCATTTCAAAGCCAGTGTATCGTTAACACTATCCCCGTAGAGGTGTTTTCTCCTCACAAGGATTAACCAGATCAATGAAGTGATCATCATTTCCCCAGTCAAGCCACCTGGGATACCTGTTAGCTCCGCATCAAGAGATCCCTTCACATTTGCATTTATGTAATCTTCATTACAGTTGCATTCTCAAGCGTAGCATTTCCATCTTTATGGAGCATTACGCCATGACAAAAGCCAAGCATGTACATACCAGCATGGGCCAGTTTTGGGGTACATTACATAAAGCCCATAACAGCTTCTTAACCTGAAGTACTCCCCACAGAGAATACCAAATTTATTTTCCATACATCATTGCTCTTCCAAGTCAATGTATGTTATCCCCAGTGAGTCTTGTTTCAGTACAACAGTCTCATTGTTTCCGCGTCTCCGTTTAAGTACAACGGTCGCGTCTCGGGCTCTCGTTTAAGTACAATGATTCTTATCCTTTCAGGAGTTCCGTTTAAGTACAGCGGTTCCCCAGTTGAGTCTCATTTAAGTACAATGTTCTTAGTGTTTCACGTCTCCTTTCAGTACAACGGCCGCATCACAGGTTATCGTTTAAGTACAACGAACAGGTCCCAATGACTTCATTTAACTACAATGATTTCATTTCTGCGACTCCATTTAAGTACAATGGTTTCGTATGCATCGAGTTTTGTTTAAGTACAATGGTCTCATCTTTGAGTCTTGTTTAAGTATAACAGGCTCAGTTTTCACGTCTCGTTTCAGTACAACGGTGTCGTGTTGGGCTCTCGTTTCAGTATAATGATCCCATTTCTTTGACTTCATTTAAGTACGATGATTTCAACCCCTCGATTCCATTTAAGTACAATGGTTTCGTTCTTGAGTCTTGTTTGAGTACAATAGGCTCACCTTTCCGCGTCTCTGTTTCAATACAACGGTCGCGTCATGGGTAATCATTTAAGTACAATGATCCCATTCTTTTTTATTCCATTTCAGTACAATGGTTTCATCCTCGAGTCTGTCTAAGTATGATGGCCTCATGCTCTTCGAGTTATCATCTAAGTACAATGAGCTCATCTCCTTTTGTCCTGTCAAAGGTCTGCAAAAATATATGATAAATAAAAAAAGGGAGAGAAAAGAACAAGTTGGCATTGTCATTGTCTCATAGAGTACAAATCTTCAGGTTTTATTCAAGTATTCAATCACTGCATGCATTGAATGTATAAAAGTTATTGCTATTTATTCACTCGGGTCTGCAAATGATTAAATAGGGGAAGCTGTAATACCTCAAAATTTTCCCTCTAATTTTCATGGCATTTAGCATATCACATTGCATACTCAAATTCGTAGCATTACCTAAAGCATTGCATCATATTCAACATGGCTGAGGCATAAGGCTTGTGATCAATGGTTGAAGCAGTAGATGGCCATCCAAAGACAATCAAAGGGAAACATGACTTCTCAACATTGTGAAAAGGGTTCACAACATCCCACAAGTCTTCATTTGAGGCCAAAAATCCTAGAAAGAAGTGATTTGATCAAAGGATTCAAGCAGTGCAACATCTCCTAATAAAAGGAGGCCAAATTAGGGTTTCTGATTAACTGAGCTTCCCAAAGGATTTTTTATCCAAACTTGATTTCTTTGTTTTTTACATGATATTGGGTACTTAGGGTTGAAATTTCATCCATGAAATAATTTTGTAGGGGCTTCAATTGATCAGTTGATTGAAAATCAAGGAATTGGGGAAAGTCAACCATGCTGAGTAAAAAGTCAACTCCTGGCTTTTTTGGATCAAATTCATGAAATCAAGGTCACAAGGAGCCCATGGACCAAATTTGATCAATATATGATGGATGAATCATGAGAAATCAAGAAAATCAAAACTTACCATTTTTGGAAAATTAGGGTTTCAAAAAATGGCAAGTTTTGGCCATTTTGCAGCCAACTTCATGATAGGACTTCTCCCAAAATAAAAGTCAAATGAAAATTCCACTTGGGCTGTTTGAAAGAGGACATCTTGAGCTTCAAATCCATAGGTGTAACACATTCATAGCATTAAAATTGAGTGAGTTATGATCTTACAAAGTTTGGACAAATCAAGGCAAAAACTAGGCCATGGGCCAGGCAAGGAAGGCCAGGCGCGCGCGCCTTGCCAGGCAATTTATCAAACATGTGGAGGGAAAGAAGTTGAGCTATTTTTCTTTATTAAGATGATCCCAAATGGAAAACTGTCCAACATCAAAGTTGTTCCTTGCCATGTTTGCTACAAGTTGCATGTTTACCAAATTTTCATTTAATCAATATTTCTTGGACATATGAAGGGTCAAAGTAAGCAAGTTCAAACTGATCCTCCATGGGCCTGTTTCTAAGTCATGCCCAAGTTCAAGCCAGCCAATTATACAGTCTTGTTTCCTTATGTTCAAAGACACATTTGAGGTACTTTGAAGCTTTTTCCCATCATGAACCAGACTTCAAACATGTTATATGCATCACCCTCTTCAAATTGAGCACAAGAATCATGTCATTTGATTCCTTGATCAGGAAGTTACATCTCGTTTAAGATCACAAATTGTAACTGATTTTCTTACAGACCAAGGCAATGAATCAAGTGGTTAATTCAGTTCAGTCAAGTGTGTATGCTTCATTCAGATTGTATTGAGTGCCAATCTTCACTTAAAGAGTGCAAGTCATCACCTACTTGCATGATCATGCCAATTGCCATGCATCTCTTTTGAAAATTCAAGAAAAGTAAGAAGCATTGCATCACATGCTGCACAGATCAAATCAACTTCACAATGTTCCAATAAGCCTCATCACAAGTAACATGAACTTTACCATACATGATCATACTCGAGCTAAGCAATTCAGTTTCACATGGTCATTGATCCACGCCTTCATTTTCTCATGGAACCTCAAGTTAGAACTAACCATAGTTCTAACTATTAACTAGGGTCAGCAACTATCAACCACACCTATATAAGCTCCACATAACTGAATCATAACTAACCATGCTCATTTGATCAAAATCACTCACAAAATTCATCACTCTCCCTCTGAATTTTTCTCTGCATTTTCTTAGAGATCGCAGTGCGCTTTTCTTCGATCCTGCTTCATCTATCATCAACATCCTTCATCTTCTTCCATTATTCATCATCATCATCAATTCAATCAACATTTCCATGGACAAATTCAGTGGAAGCTTCTGAATTGCACCACTACAAATCTCTGCATTTTGCTCTCAATTCTCATTGTTCTTCATCAATACATTCCATTCATCATCAATTCAGTATCACCTTTGAGTTCTTATCACTGTCCATGGCTTGATCAAGGTGAATCACTCAAGAACATGATCAAATCATTTTCTATGTTTTGCACCAATCAAGTGTTCCAGAGTGTTTATTTCACTCTTAGAAGATCAAGACCAAAGGCAGCTATTGTCGGAACCTCGCCTCTGGCTTTTCTTCAGCACTTTGAAGATCTGCATTTACTAGGTTTCAATTGAATTAAACTTGCACTATGTTATTCATTTTATGATTGAGTTATGGTGATTTAAGCTTGATAGAAGCACTGCAGTACCTGGCTAGTTTATAGGCATCCTAAATGCTTAGTTTCAGATTTTTAGGTTGAAATTGATTGCTTCGATTTTCACTGGTTATGAGGGATAAGTGAATTATGGACCTGGATTTGTGATGTACTCAATGAGGCGAACATAGTGATGGCCTTAGATTCCATTTTAGTTAGGTTTTGAGCATGCCCTAGGTACAGGTCACCGGAGAAGATGACCGGAGGTCTTCTTCGGTGACAGAACAGTGCCCTAGCTCCTTTTTGTAACTTCATAACACAACCCTTAGATTGAACCTGATTCAATGTCTCTCATGTTGCCAGCGCATTAATGAAACCATTTGAAAATCATGTGACAATTTTAGTGGCCTTAGTATTCACATGCATGTCGTCCACGTGGTTATGTTGTGTCTTCCTTGGTCAGCCATAGGATTAGTTTACTTTGACTTTGATCTTTGCATCAGATTCATCAAAGTGTCCAGGTTGAGTCAATTTAGTTGATTGGGTCTCTACCATAGTGTTGTGTTTAGCGCGCATGAGGGTTGGGTCTCCCTTTTCTATTCACACCCCACTTTTAAAAAGCCCAATCCAATTCAATGTTAATTCGTTACTGATTACACCTCCCTTCATCTTTTATTTTCTTTTATTTTTCTCATCCTATATCATTTCAATTTTAATTCAGTAAAAATACCATATGATCTCCAAAAATTCTAAATAAATTCACATGTGATATTTAACATTTTTACTAATTTTCTATATTTTTTTATTCCATTTTTCTTCTATTCTTTGGCCAGAATTAATTCTCCAATTAATATTGTCATATTTCCTCCATTTTTGAACACATTCTCTTCCCAAATTTATTTCTCCCAAATGAAAGTTGATCTAATCCAATTCTTTTTTCCCTATCCATAGTATACATCAAGGATCCCAAAAACATTTTTTTCATAATTTTTAGGTCATTGTTTGTATCATTTTGTGTCTTTTCTATGAACGTCATCCCTTAAAACCCTAATACACTTTGAACCATTAGTTGAGTGAGTAAAAATCCAAATATTTGAGATATCTTTTAGAAGTAGGTTATCTTCTGGATTATAACTTTGTGTATCCATTTTCATAATTTTTCAAAGCCATTTTCTAATTTTCCAAGTATTTGGTACCATAAATCATATTTTGTTCATTCTTTTCACTTCCTTTTGTTCAAATTTGGTAAGGCATTTATGCCATTCACTTGAGGTCACAAATGTGAGTCCCATAGGTCCCATTAGAGGTCATTGAATGTTATGTATCCATTTTAGGTCATCACCTTTTGATTTTTGTTGATTACTTGATCCATAAGTCACATACATGCTACCTTAGCCCTAATTCACCTTCTCTTTCCATCTTCATACCTCTAAACCCATCTCATGAGTATGCCAATCATGTTAAATCATTGTTATGCATCTTATAAGTGTTCCACGATCATTTTTATGCATTCACTTCATCTCATAAGTCTTCATGTTTCATTTAGTTCCACATGACACCTTGAAACTCCAAAATCAAACTTTTTGTGTCCTTAATCCTAATGTCATTCACTTCAACTCATGTGTGCCTAATTCTTTGAGTTTGAATCCCATTTTATCATTTCATTAAGCCCCTGGTTTTTGTATGGTAAGTTCAAATCCCTTTGACCATGTTTGACTTTTCCTTCTAAGCTTTTTTTTCCTTTGAAGTTGTATGTTCATTTCTTCTTATTCTCACTTCATTCAACATAGTGTTTGAATCTTTCTCACTTGAATCTCTTTGCTCCCACTTTGTTTAGCATTGTAGGACACTTTAATTAAGTGTTAGCCTCTGGATTTTACATTCACCTTTGACTTCATGCAAGTTTACCATGCTTAACTACTTAAGTTTCTCATGTGACTTCACCTTAACTCCTATTAGGGTTTAGCTCCTTTTTAGGGTTTAGTTTGAAGTTGTTCATTCTTATGACTTTAGAATACTTTGGTAGGAGTTAGCTACTTTCTTTAGAAGATTGTTACCATGTAGGATACCCTAGGCCTAGGTCTTAGCCTTAAAAGATCATTAGTTCTTTCCCCTAAGCTAGTATGAGCTTTGTTGGAGTTTTGTCATGCTTTACATGTTCAAATTGTTTTATCATGCTAACTGTTTGTTTTGTAGGGGGGAAGATTAAGGTCAGAATTACTTCATTCCTATCTCTTATGCATTTTAAATGTGTTTGCCTTAGCACTTTGTGCTTTTCTCTTATGCTTTCCCTTTCTTTAGAGACAACTTAACTTCCTTAGGAAGTAAGTTGGTTTCTGATTCTCTTTTCTTATTTTCCTTTCTCTTCAGGATTAGAAAACCTCACAAACCCTTAGGATCCACCTTTTGTATATAATAAATGACTTAGAGTTGTGTCTTAGTCTCCCATAGTTTTGCCTTTTTCAATTTGAGTCTTCTCCTCTCATCTTCAAACAAAAATCCAAAAGACACTTAATAAAGGATTGAAATAGTCTCTTGTGCATAGCCTTATCCCATGGGGCACTCATATTCATTCCATCTTGGAATAGTGTGGGCTTGTATAGCATGATGTAAAAGTCTGATCATGAGACTATCTTCATAAAGAAAACATAAAAGACATTTCTTCAAAAGCTACAAAAACATGTAATAAGTTCAACAAGCTAGTGAACTTAGACCATAATCCTTGGAAACAAGTCTTGGATAAATTCTCCTTACTTGGTGTGCTTGTTCTGCTATTCCATCTTAGAATGTAGTAGAAAGTATACATTCCATGGTAAAGAGTTTGAATTCACTTCCTTGTGCCAAATTCATACAAAACTCTAAAAGACAAAAACAAACAATAAGCGGATTTCCTGTGGGAATTATCTTCTCACCTCATTCATTCTAAACGCGAACTTGCGACGACTTGTCTCGCCAGCAAGACGATAAACACACTCATTCAAGGCGAGCCTGCAATACCTGAGCATAGACATAAGCAGTTCCAGCAATAAAAAACACAAACAAAGTTCCCGCCTGGTTAGGTAAACTACGTCGACTTTGATCCTCATTTTCCCGATGAGGTACGTAGGCAGCGGGGTAGGGCCCATGCAAGCACATTCTTTATTTTACCTACATTTTCCCCTTTCCTTTCGTTCTCTCTTTTCCAGACCCTTTTCATTCCCATTCCAGTTAGCAGTTTTATTCAGCAACATCTTATTTCTCACCCTTTGAAACAAACAAGCGTGGATCCCGTCGGGTACGGTGGACGATCTGGGGTGCTAATACCTTCCCAGTTTGTAACCGACTCCCGAACCTAGATCTTTGGTTCGCAGGACCTTGTCATTTCCTTCTTCCTTAGGTTTGTACAGCATTACCTTTCCCGTTCCTTCGGGATAAAAATGTCTGGCTGGCGACTCTACCTTTTCCGCGCCACTTTTGCGTTTGTACTAGGATGAAAATCCTGGGAGCGACAGTAGGCATAAGGAGAAGCCGCGACGGAGAAGTCGTATGGAGTTTGTGTTTGTTTTTCGGTAGCGTGATTTGATCGGTTACGCTAAGAGAAAGACCGCAAGTTATGAGAAGAAGACAGTGAGGAACGACGGTGAAGTCGTATGGCGTTTGTTTTTCGGCCGCCACTGTTTGTTGTTGTTGTGAAGAAGAAGAAGAAGAAGAAGAAGAAGAAGAAGAAGCCGCAAGGGGGTAAGAAGGAGAATAGGAATTTTATCTTGTTTATCTGATGAGTGCATTAGGGTTATAAATTTTTTAGGATTTCAATATGGATTGGGCTCGGGCTTCATCACCCAGCCATAGAAATTCTATCCACACGCTTTTTTTCAGGTTGCACCCTCCCTGCGGTTTGTTGATGGTTTGGGCCTGAAAACCCATAGAAACTCTATTCAGACCTCATATTCACTTATCATACCCCCTCCCTACGGGTTTAATTTGGATTGGGCTTTACAGCCATGGATTTCCTTCTGCACTTCCAGTTTACTTTATGCACCCCCTATTTCTATATTTTTTAAAGATTTGTCCGAAAAATTCTTGTTAAAAAATATTAATTAATTTTCTTGCTAGATAATTTTTGGGGATTAATATCTAGATTCATTTTTTGATAATTTTTAATTAGAATTTTTGTTGATAATTTTAATTATGATGTAGTACTAATTTTGGATTAAATGGTTCATGAGCTTTTTTTGATCGATTTGGATCGATTTCGACTATGGTAAAGCTTCACAAAGAGATTATGGAAGATAAATATTTATTTTGCTTATGGGGAATTACAAGACCTTGCATGAAGTTTTTGGATTTCTTTTATGCGAAGAATCATCACTTCAATCAAGTAAGTAATCTCGATTTTAACGACTTTAATTCATCATTCTAGTTTGTATGCGGCTTAGGATCATATAACTTAAGGTACATATTGAGCCCTCCCACCTGAGGCACTGGATATTATTTGTGATTTTTGATAATGTGTGTCGATATCGGAGCTTAGGGATTAGCTTATAGATTATAGAATTCGCTTCCTTTCACTTTCCCTTAAAACACCATTTTTGCCCATTTCGTCAAAATTATTAAAAATAGTTTCGGGTGTGATAAAATTCTGGAAATATTCATGAGTGATCCTTATCCTCTTAGTTAATTTTTTATATTTTTTGTTTCCATATTTGGATAGTTTTAGTAATTAATTTGGATTTTTCATTCCAATCTGTCCCAAAATGAATAGTCTTGACATAAGGGACCAAAGAAATTTTTTCCAATAGGTGTGAGACCTATTTTTTGTGTGTGATTAACCACTGGTATTTGTGACATTTTTATGCTACTTAGGTATTTTTTCCATAATTTTTGGTGCCTTTTTTATCCACTTTGTGGAGTTGTTTTTCGGCGATCATGCCTTGTTATCTTGAGCATTAAGTGAATTGTTTTGGCACTTTGGTGCATAATTCTGTGAAATACTTTTAGATCATGTAAGATACTGACTTTAACATGTTATAAATTTAATATAATAATTTTTCAAGCCTTTTTGATATTTTTTCATGCCACCTAGATTGTAGGTCCAATTATGTGTTTATTTGCTCCATACCCTAAATGTTAGGAGGGCATTCATGCCATTTGCTTGAGATCCTTTTTGGTAACTTTTAGCTCCTTAATTCCAGTTATAGGTCACATTTTGAACCATATTAATTTGGTTTGTTTTAGTGTTTCAAAGTGCATCCTTATTTGAAATAGTTTAACCTAAACTTGTTTCTCTTCTCCTTTAAATGTTAACATGACTTATGTGGGAATAATAAATGTCAAGCCTTGAATTCTAATTGCATCTCATACCTTGTATAATACTGACCCATAATCATCTCATGCATATTCACATTTCATTCATCCTTAACTTGCATCATTTGTGATCTTATGCGACACCATGTTTCATTTGTGCTCACATCTTCTTCTCTTTGCTCCACATGACTAAAACATTGCATCCATGATGGTATGCTCATTCATCCTCATTCATAAGAATTAAATACTGACTTTGATACTCATTTCATGTATTAATTCATGCTTGTATGCCATATGCAGTCGTACTTCATCCTTGAACCCTAACTTGCATTTAGGTGAACTTAGATGAACTTTTTGTACATAGTTTGACATAATTTGATCTTGTGAGATATCCTAGCATACTTAGGGACCTATAGAATATAGCTACTAACTTTAGAAGTCATATAACCTTTAGGTGCCTTCACCTTTAGATTTAGGTCTTATTTTGAACTATAATTCCATTATAAGACGAGTGTAGTACTTAATTGCTTTTATGCTTTGTTTTTGCTTTCAAAATACATTGTTAAGCTATTTTTTTTTGTAGGGATGTTGAGGTCAGTTTATTCATATAACTTCTTTCCTCCTTTTTCTTTATACTTTCAAGTTGTGTTTGCCTTAGCTTTTATGCTTTGATTTTGCTTTCAATATGCATTGTAAAGCTAACATTTGTTTTGAAGGGAGGTCGAGGTAAGCTTTGTTCATATAACTTCTTCCTCATCTCTTTATGCTTTCTAATTGTGTTTGTCTTAGAACTTTGTGCTTTGTTTGTATAGGCTATCCCTTTCTTGGAAACAACTTAACTTCCTTAGGAAGTAAGTTGAGTTCTAATTCTCTTTTCTTATTTTCCTTTTTCTCCTTAGGATTAGAAAACCACACAAACCATTAAGATCTCATTTTGCATGTAATAAACAATTTAGGCTTGTGTCTTAGTCCCCCTTAGTTTGTCCTTTTGCAACTTGAGTCTCTTTCTCTCATCTCATAAAGAAAAATAATAAAACACCTAATAAAGTTTGGATGTTCTCATACGCCAGGAGACTTTGTCGTGGGTTACTTATACACGTCCTGTTTCGGGGCGAGGTGTAAGGCATCTACCACGATGAACAAGTCTTAGTATGAGAATGTTTCACAAACAGAATCAAAAAACTTCTCTAAAAGACAAACAACAAACAATAAACGTCTTTTCTTGCGGGAACTCTCTTCTCATCTCACTCACTCTCAACGCGAACTTGCGACAACTTGTCTCATTTGCAAGACGCTAAACGCACTCGTTCAAGGTGAGTCTGCAACACCTGAGCATAGACATAAGCAGTTCCAGCGCATAAAAAACACAAACAAAGCAGTTCACGCCTTAGTTAGGCGAACTATGTTGACTCTGATCCTCATTTTCTTGATGAGGTACGTAGGCAGCGGAGTAGGGCCCGTTCGAGCACGTTGTTTATTTTCCCCAAATTTTCCCCATTCTTTCTTTTCATTCTCTTTTTCCAATTCCCTTTCTCATTTCAGTTCCAGTTCCAGTTAGCAATTCTTTCGTTCAACAACACCTTATTTCTCACCCTTTGAAACAAACAAACAAGTGTGGATCTCGTCGGGTACGGCGGGCGGTCTGGGTACTAATACCCTCCCAGGTCGTAACCGACTCCCGATCTCAGATCTTTGGTTCGCAGGACCTTGTCCTTTCCTTTTCTCTTTGGTTTGTGCAACATTAGCTTTCCCATTCATTCGGGATAAAAATGCATGGCTGACGACTCTATCTTTTCCGCGCCACTTTCGCGTTTGTACTAGGATGAAAATCCTAGGAGCGACAGCTGACGACTCTGCTGGGGAATTAACCCAGAATCTCTGGTTTCCCCTTTGAAAGTCAATCCTAGCGCTTGTCTGTTTTTGTTCCTTTGGGTGTTTGATGTTTGTTGTTGTGTGCTTTAGTTTAGCTTTACTGTTTTCATTTACAGCTTTACGTTACATCATTCATTTACCGCTTTCAGTATTTATTTTACATACATCATATATATTGTTTGTGCTGGTTTTTTTTTTTGTGGGATGGGGTTACTGTGAGATAAGCCAATTACCCGGCTTGAGTGTACATATAGAGTTTAGAGTGGGTATTCATGTTTTCACGAGTCCCACACCCAAATCAGGCTCTCTTAGGAGATTTTTTATACTGCCTAGGCAGACCATAGGATGTTCCCACCTGAGCTGCTAACAATGGGAACCGATCATCGAGGACCTTTGTGAAAGCATCCCTCTCTAGTTGGTGACAGTGGCATACCACATTTGTTGGCAAACTCACTCGCACCCGAGGGTCAACTGAGAACTCACATAGGATGACCCTGTTCTCTCATAAGAACTCAGTCAACGCATTTTTCATATGACGATAGTATTGTACCCTTCAGGATAAATGTACTATTGTTTCTCGATCCTAGTGCTTGAAGTTGGGAACTTATGGGGGATGCTTGTTTTTCCTGGACTCAGCTAAGACCTCCCTGAGTAGTACATGATGCCTAACTGATTCCCTGATTTGGTCATGAGCCATTTCTCGGAGATGGTGAACGTATTATTGCTGCTCGGTTTTGAGAGTCCGTGATGTTGACCCGTAGTAGCATACTTGTAAGATGGGGGGATTGTTTACAGGTTTGCAAGAACCTTGACCTTCAACATGCCTGATACGTCAGCGATCCTATGATTTGGTTTGTTTACAGGTTTGCAGGAACTTTGACCTTCAAAATACCTGATACATCAGCGATCCTATGATTTGGTTGGTTTACAGGTTTGCAGGAACCCTGACCTTCAACATACCCACTACATCAGTGATCCTATGATTTGGATTGTTTATAGGTTTGCAGAAACTCTGAACTTCTACTTCATCAGTGACTGTTCTATTATGTGATTCAGTTCTACAGTTCTTGGGTTCTCGGTTATGGGATTCTATACGGAGTAGGTACTGCTATTGTGGCTCTATAAAGACACTTGGCTTGTTGCTCAACGTCAACACCAGACACATACCATTGATCATATGCATGCTGCATATATGACATCATAGCATTTCAGCACACATGTTCAGTTACTTCTGAGGATCTCATATTTGAATCATGTTATTGGATTTCTTCTATAATCAAAGTAGATAGAATCCTCAGAAATAACTGAACATAGAATTTGCATACATTCTTGCATTCATGACAGGTGTTCAGAGACAGGTTCTTTTCCTGATTTGGTTTCTCTTCAAATGGCCAACTTGAATCACACTCATCAAAGTATGGATTTGGAACAACTTCGGGCGGAGGCAACAAAATGAAGACCCAACTGGGGTAATTCAGGGCAGATGTGCAAGCTTTATTTCAGAATCAGAAACTGCTGAAAGAGGAAGTAGACCAGATGAAGACTCAGATAAGCTTGGTTATAGAAATCGTGAACAAAGTTATTTTCATCCCTAGTGAGGGGAACTACGTCGCTCTGATTCTTCATTAGTCAATGGAGATACGTATACATGAGATCACATGAGATCTTTGCGAGCAACCTTATTTATTAACTTTATCAACCTCTTTCCTCCATATGTCATTTGTCGGCATTCAATTTCAGCTTCCCAAAAGAGTCCTAGGGGCAGAGCATATGGGCAAAGGCCATAACTAATTGAGAAGAAGTTTGATCATATTTTGATTCCGTACGCGCAACAGGTTTCCTCATTTGCTCAAATTCGAACTGGTTGAGCTAGTTGCATCAGGATCATCTCTGACAAAGCTTCCTTTGGGGTTTCATTGCCAAGTATGACTTCCATTCTGGGGAACCCGATCATTTAATTGAAAAGTGCAAGTCTTTCAGAGACAAAGGTAAAAACAAGGCCGCAGATTTGATTTACTCCAAGACTATTGTGTTCACACCAGGTAAAAGTGGGAATATGTCACCAAAATAGTAATGGAATGAACATCCAGACTGCTGACTGTTGAAAGTCTCCAAGAGCAATAAGCCCAGACGGAGTCAGACCTCCTCAATAATGGCAATCACGATGTGAAGGCTAGATGCAAGTACCACTCATGGGCATTTAGGCATATCATTTGACAATTGTGATGTGTTCAAGCACATGGTGAAAAATTTGATCGACTCAAAGGTCATCATATCAGACAGACTGTCCATACATTGGAATCTCCTTATCAGATTGAGCACCTAGTTTGTCAGGGCATCTTTAGAAGCAATAAGTCCATACGGAGTCAAGTCTCCTCAATGACGGCAATGTTCAGCTTCTTTACTGCATTTTCATTTGTAGTTTTTGTTGTTTGCTTAAACACACTACAACATTTAGGCTCTCCAGCAACAATTGAAAAATATTTCTAGAACTCTGGAAATCGTTGCCAAAAAGAATATGGGACGTTTTCTAGGCGTCTCTTGTGCGAGCGTTACCAATTGTCTAAGGGGACGTTTTTTTCATGTTCTTTGGGCATGCTTTTGAAAAACGTCGCCTAAACCAAAAGAATAGGGAACAATTATTTATGACCTATGAGGCGACGGTTTTTACGCGTGGTCATATGTGACTACAATTAATAATTGTTGCCTAAAAATAATGGTAGAGTGAGAACACTCTATGGGGACAATTTTCAAATGTTGTCATATTTGACAACAATTCACAAATTATTCCCTAAAAGTGAAACAAATGGTATATATTAACCGAAACATGTTTTCCCATATTTTTCATAAAATAAATAAGGGAAAAGATATATTGACACCAATTTATTATACCTACACCGTAACCTTATACACAATCCATACTAATTTTATTTTTTAATAATTTATTTGTCTTGATTTTTGCACAATACCATCATAATCTATTATTATATACGGTGTAAGATACGATGTGTATGGAAAAAGGTGTAAAGATAGCAAAGCTCAACAAATAATTAAAACAATAACTGCACCAAATATATATTGAATGAACCAAGAAATTTATTTTAAAAAATATTTAAACATTAAATCATATACATATAATAAACACAAAATTTTTAATATTATTTAATAATATAAGTTAATACTTAGAAGTATAAGTCTAGATAAATGACAAAATACATAGTTTCTCTAAGTTTAAAACCTAAGTTCAGGCCTAAAACACCATCATCTAACTCATTTAAATTTCTCGAAGCTTATAAAAAAAAAAAGTTTCTCGAACTCATTATCATCTCCATCATCCTCTTCATCACCTGAGTGGATTATATTTCTTCTTTTACACGCTGCACAATTATAAGAATTCCAAAACAAAATGGTCCATGAATTAAAATGTTAATTGGAGAAAAACATTAAATAAAATTCATAATATAATCCCATGAATTAAAACAACCTGTTCATGAAAGTCTGAATGTGTTTCAGGAATATTGTTTATGTTTTAATATGATGTTGTTATCAATAATCATAAGGTACATAATTTAGATAGTTCAAATCTAAATGCATGTTTAGTGTCATGCTATATGTGATTGATTATTAACTTTTAGTAAGTTATGTATAATAATAATAATAATAATAATAATAATAATAATAATAATAATAATAATTGCTATATCGTGATGAACAAAGAGAAGAAGAAAATCAAAGTCAGTACCTGTAGACAAAGAAACAAATTTCTTTTAATTGCTATATCAAATGATTAATCAACTTCTACACCACAGTTGTGCTTAAAGCTTAATCAACTTAAAATTTGTTCACATATAAAGGAACATGTTTGTTATTTGTACCTAATAAATATTTGGAATGATCCAATGAAAGTTGTTCTCTAAAAAATAAATCAATTTAACATCAAAGTACTAACTCTTAGGAGATATGTTCTTATATTTCAAGAAAAGATTCAATGGGATAGAATTTCAACCGACCCAATAAAAGAAAACATTAAAGCCGGTTATACAAACTATAGCAAAGTAGTTATGTTCATTTGGATTCTCTTTGTTTTGGTGTTCTATATTATCCTGCTTTTGACAGTGCTAAGTACCATCATTGGTTGGTATTATATCACACATTGCTCTCTCATCTTCTTGGAGCAACTTATAATAGGATTAGTTTGGCAATCAACAACACATAGTCCTCATTAATTATCCTAAAGAAAAAAGTAGAAGAACTTACTGGAAGAGAGAAATGTACAACAAAGATTGAACACAAAGGATGTTAAAATTGGTCTTCGTTTCGGAAGCACACTCACAACAACACAGCCGATAACACACCCGCAGCAACGCGACCGTCAAAAATACAAACAGAAATAGTATAATTAGCAAACATTGTTAAAGAAATAGTATAATGACACTCTAAAATCGTCCCCAAAAGTAGTTAAGGGTACAGTTAATAATTGTTGTCAAAACAATAAAAGGGTGACGCTCCAAAAACGTTCCCATAAGTATTTTAGGCAACGATTATCAAGGGTTGCACATATATTTTTGTCAACAACCATAAATCGTTGCCCGTGCGAATTTTAGACAACAATTTTTACATGTTACCTAAAAAAGTGTAGTTAGAGACAACAAATGTTGTAGTGTGTATTTTTCTCTTGCTTAAAACTTAAACAACTTTGAAAAAAATATTATTCTTTATTCGGACATAGAGTATTCTCGATTCCATCATCATTTATATCGATTTGAGGATTTTAAGAATAAAAGGAGGTTTCAAATATTTACTTTTGAATTTGGTTCACAACATATTGAATGTCGTGGAACTATGATTAGATTCTATTTAAAGGAGAACTCCTTCTTATCGAAGAGCAGAGTCAATAAATTAAAAAATATATATTTTGATTTAAAAAAATAAAGTATGTTATATGTTTTTCTTGCAAAAGTGAGTTTAACAAGATAGTATTTTTTATTTTTTTTTATCTTTTCCTCTACAATAAATTATAGTATCTCTTATAATGTTTATTGATATTATTTTGCTTATAAAACAACTGATAGGATTATGGAATTGGATTTTAAGTCATTCATATATTTAAGTTAGAAAGATATTTCATCTTAGTTGGGATTTCTATTAAGTATTATTTAGTTGGACTTTTAGTTGTAGGCCTTGAGTTTGCTCCCCGCTATTATTATCACTATATATGTACTCTTATTGAAAGAGTGAAGTGTTAGAACAATTTTGATTCTAATCTTCCATTAAAGTTTTGATGATAACAATATTTTTTTAAGAGAATAGAAGTTCTAATTTATGTTGCACTAAATTGTGTTTAATGAGCAAAAGAGAAGTTGTAGAAGTTCTCAGAAGGAAGGATAATCTGACTCTAGTCAAGCATCTTCTAAGAGGAACAACCTAGCGCTCACTTATAAAAGATCTGTTGTCAAAGAGAAGTTCTCATTGAAGACGTTTTTATTGCTGCGCATTCCTTTATGAAACTCTGATATGCGTTTAGAATATTTTGATTCTCTCAATTTAGGATCATTTAAAGAAAATCAGAATAATGGCTGGGAACAAGAATCTCCTTACTTGGAAGGATTTAATGGCAATTAACAACTATCCAAATCAAGCTCTGGATGTTTCCAACGGCTATCTACTTCAAATCATTATTTAAAGAAATCAACCTGAAGATTTGAAGCTCTCGCTTTTCATGCTCTATCATTTCTTACGCGCTCAAATTATTTTTGCTCTTAATATTGCAATAGATCACTTTGTGATATAGCTTTTTAGAAGCATTATTAAGTTACATAGTTTTTAATCTTTGTTAAAGATAATTGATTTTCCTTGAGTGACTAGTTTAGTCAGTAGACTCAAGAAGACTTTAACAGTAGGTCATTGTGGTTGTATTCAAATTTGAATAGTGGATTAAGACCTCGTTGAGAGAGGCAAAATCACCTTGGCGGGTGGACTGGATGTAGTTTGAGTTCAAACGAACCAGGATAAATTAAAGTGTCATTTACAGTCATTTTGTTTTTGAAAATCCAATTCCAACCCCCCCCCCCTTCCTTGTGTTTTTACGCTCCTTCAATTGGCAGCAGAGCTCTAGGTTCTGAGATATACACTTAACCGATTTAGTAAAAGATCTAGAAGATAAAACACAATGGCAGATGCAGTCAACAACAACAATGACTATCAAAATGACAAGATCAACGGAAAACCTCCAGTGTTTAATGGTGACAACTTTGACTACTGGAAGGATGTTCTAAAGAGTTTCTTTCTGGCTCTGGATGGAAATCTTTGGGATATTATGATAGATGGATACACTCATCCTGTTGGAGCAGACGGTTAGAAGATTGAAAGAAATAACATGACAACTCAACAGAAGAAGGAATTTAGAAACCATCACAAGGCCAGAACCATACTTCTGAGTGTTATTTCCTATATAGAATATGAGAAGATCACAAACAGAGAATCAGCCAAACACATGTTTGAATCCCTGAGGATGACACATGAAGGCAACACTCAAGTCAATGAGACAAAATCTCTGGCTCTTATCCAGAAGTATGAAGCGTTCAAGATGGAAGAAGATGAAACAATTGAGAAGATGTTCTCAAGGTTTCAAATTCTGGTTGATGGACTGAAAGTTCTGGACAAAGGCTACTCAATAGCAAATTATGTGAAGAAGATCATCAGAAGCTTGCTAAAGGCTTGGAGACCCATGGTCACTACTTTGAAGCTATCAAAGAATCTGAACGAGATATCTCTGGAAGAACTGATCATCTCTCTGAGAAGTCATGAGATAGAACTAGAAAAAGATGAACCCTAGAAGAAAAGTAAGTTCGTTGCTCTTAAATCTAATAAATCTGATTCTAAAGCTTTGCAGGAAAAAGAAGAAGAAAGCTTTGGAGGCTCATCAGAAGAAGACGAACTATCTCTTCTATCTAGAAGAGTGCAACAAATCTGGAAGCATCGTCAAAAGAAGTTCAGAAATCCCAGAAGATCAGGCAATCACTTTTAAGCATCCTCTGGTCACAAGAAACCCAAAAGAAAAGAAGTAGTGTGCTACGAATGCAAAGAACCTGGACACTACAAGAGTGACTACCCAAAACTCCAGAAAGAGAAACCTAGAAAGAAATTCAATAGAGAAAAGAAAAAGAGTCGCATGGAAACATGGGATGATTCAGAATCATCTGAAGCAGATTCAGACTCAGAAGATGAACATGCCAACATTGCATTAATGGCAAAAATACCAGAAGATGTTCACTCATCAGAATCAGAGTCAGATTCTGACATAGAAGAGGTATTCTCTAAATTTTCTAGATCTCAATTAGAAGATATCCTCTCAGAAATTCTTGAAAAATATCAGAAGCTTCAATTCAAATACAAAGACATAAAACAAAGTGTAATACCCCATATTTAATTAAACGCTCTGGATACTATTAATTAAGATTAATTAGTATTATTTGACTCAGAGACATTTTTTTTGGATACTCTCAAATTGGACCAATTAGTGTTACTAACTGATAATTAATGGTTATATTTATTAAAAGAGAAAAGAAGTATTTATAAGAAAGAAAGAAGAAGAAAGTTGGTAAGAAAGAAAAGAAAGGAAAAGAAAAGCAAGAGAAGAGAAAGAAGAAGGAGAGAAACCCTAGAAGAGGAAAATGCTTGGATCGCCACCATTTCTTCATCGAATCATCATCTGTATCAAACTCCTCGTCGATTACAAGGTGGGTTCTAGATAGATACTTTTATTTCTAGAGTTTTAGTGTTCTTGATATTTAGGGGAAAATGCTATAATTCGTAGAATCAAGATTTTGAACGGTTAAAGTGTCGATTAAATGCTTGTGAATGATCATGTTAGGTGTAGTTTGAACCTACAAAGTTTGCTTGGATGACCCCTAATGTTTGGGATGAGTTTGGAGAGGTTTTAGATGTGAAAAACGCAGGTTTTAAGCCTGCTGACTGTCGGTTAACCAATCTGTTAACCGGTAAACCAATCTGTTAACCGGTTAACGCTGTAGGTTTTGGAGAAATATGTTAATTCTTAGAAAATTCATAACTTTTTACTCGGGTGTCCGATTGAGGCAAACTTTATATCGTTGGAAAGCTAAGACAATGTAATATCCAATGGTGAGATAAAATATTGAGTTAGAAGTGGAATTAATTAATTTGTGAGATTAATTAGTTTATGAGATTTAATTAATTTCGGTATGAATTAACGAGTGAATTGATTAATTGTGGTACTAATCGAATTATGGAATTTATATTAAATCATGAGGACTAATTGAGAGTAGAGACATAAGATTATTATGAGAATTGTTTAATGGTGATAATTAAACTAAAATATTAGAATTATATGTTCGAGAACCTTAGAATTTAAAAGCATCAAGAATGGAGAAGAGTGAGGAAATCTTACCTTAAACCGATAGTATGACCTAGCATGATGACTAGCGTTTGTGAGATGGTATGACTTGAGAGGTAAGTAGAATTATCCTAGGTTGATACAAATGTTTTAGAGACATGACAATGCTTAGGCGCCGATACTCGGATAGTTTCTTCGGGCTAGGTATTTGTGATAACTGGAAGTTTGCTTCCTTCGCGTTATGATCCTAATTTAATTATATGTGGCTTGTGTCAATATAATTAATCTGTGGATCCGAATCCCTTAATGGATGACTGTGACCCATACTCGTCCTGGTGTGGTTGGGCGAGGAAAGTATCCATTAGGATAAGTAACGAGTGACCTGTGCTCGTCCTTGTATGGCTGGGCGGGGAAAGTTACTTTGTGGTAAGGTACAGTGACCCGTACTCGTCCTTGTGTGGCTGGGCGGGGAAAGTACTGTTGTTGGATAATGAGTGACCCGTGCTCGTCCTTGTGTGGTTGGGTGGGGAAAGTTATCCATAGGTAGATAATGAGTGACCCGTGCTCATCCTTGTGTGGCTGGGCGGGGAAAGTTATCTACACGTCGAGGGTTGAGTGACCCGTGCTCGTCTGTTATGGTTGGGCAGGGAAAGATGCCTCGAAGCACCTTGTGTGTGCTTTGTTTTGCTTTATCTTACGTCTCTAGTTTTGTGTGAACTTGAAGTCTAGGTTTTTCCCCGACTTTAGTGATGTTTAGATTGAACCTTTAGAGCTGAGAGAACTTTAAGATAGGGAACCCACTGAGATGTTGCTATCTCATCTTATTATTGTTGTTGCTCTTCAGGTTTCTTTTGCAGGCTTGATTTACAAGTGAAGTTATTCTCGAGATGTTTCAAGTGAAGCGTAGTTTTAGTCTTCCGCTGTGTATTTCTTTATCTTATACAATATTGGATATTGTATTATTCTTAGCTTTTATTTTAGTATGATTTCCATGTCTTGTGCCATAATTTGTATTCTTTTTAGTTTTGGACAAGAATGTGAATTATACTAGTAGGTATTTATGATGGTGTCAGTACCAAAAATTAACTTTGTATGATATTATTCTAGATATATATTATATGGGTGTTACACAAAGTCTAGTATCTGAATTGGAGGAAGTTAGAAAACTTAAGTCAGGAAACTCTGAGCTAAAAGAAAATATTTTTGAATGCAAAAATTCTTTTGAAAAACTTAAAGCTCAGAAGGAATCTGAATCTGAAGTTCTACCTAGTTCTGATAGTATCATAAAGCAATATGATTACAGTTTTAAAAAATTTCTAGCTAAAAACATAGGCAGAAGCAAAATTGCCTCTATGATCTATGGAGTTAGAAGAAATGGTAGAAGAGGTATAGGCTATGTGAAAACTAAAGTAGAGGAAACGCTGAAGCTTAAAAAGGTTGATGACATGGTCATAAAAGTTAATACTCCTTTAAGTTCTCATTTTATCTATGGTCATAATCATGATCTAAAATATACTAGTGAGTCATCTTGTTATACAAGTTCTGATGTGAAACTCAAAATCAATCAGAAGTTTGTAAAAACTAACAAACAAGGACCCATAAAGATATGGGTACTCAAAGATAAAATTGTGTATGTTGCAGATGTCTTTAACAGCCAAACTGAAACACCAATCTTGGTACCTGGACTCTGGATGCTCACGACACATGATGGGAAGAAAGCATATGTTCCAAAGTCTTAAGTTGAAAGCTGGAGGCTATGTAGGTTTCGGAGGCAATCAAAAAGGAAAGATTATTGGCTCTGGGACTATTGGTAATGGCACACTTCCCTCTATCTCCAATGTTTTATTAGTGGAAGGATTAATGCATTATCTATTATCCATAAGTCAATTAAGTGATAATGGTTACGACATAATCTTTAATCAAAAGTTATGTAAAGTTGTTAGTCAGAAAGATGGAACAATCATATTTAGTGGAAAGAGAAAGAACAACATATATAAAATAAAACTCTCTGAACTGAAAAGTCAGAACGTAAAATGCCTAATGTCTATGGACACTGAGCAATGGGTCTGGCACAGAAGATTGGGACATGTTAATATGAGAAGATTGTCTCAAATTAACAAACTCAGAAGCTCTGTGTGAAGCATGTCAGAAAGGCAAATTTTCAAAACCTGCTTTTAAATCTAAAAATGTTGTATCTTCCTCTAGACCATTAGAACTTCTACACATTGACTTGTTTGGACCAGTGAAAACTGCTTCAGTCAGTGGCAAGAAGTATGGATTAGTGATCGTAGATGACTATAGAAGATGGACATGGGTAAAGTTTCTTAGACACAAGGATGAGTCAATTGTTTTTTTTCAAACTTATGTAAACAAGTTCAAAATGAAAAAGAGTTTAGAATTGTTAAAGACAGAAGTGATCATGGTGGGGAATTTGAAAACAAAAAATTGGAATCATTTTTTATTGAAAATGGCATCTCTCACAATTTCTCTTATCCTAGAGCTCCACAACAAAATAGGGATGTAGAATGTAAGAACAGAACATTGCAAGAGATGGCCGGAACCATGATCAATGAGACTAACATGGCTAAACATTTTTGGGCATAAGCAGTAAATACAACATGTTATATTCAGAATAGAATCTCTATAAAACCTATTCTAGAGAAGACTCCTTATGAATTGTGGAAGAATAGAAAGCCCAACATTTCTTATTTTCATCCATTTGGATGTACTTGTTTTATTCTTAATACTAATGATCCTCTGAACAAGTTTGATTCTAAAGCACAAAAGTGTTACATGTTAGGATACTCTAAACATTCAAAAGGATACAGAGTATACAACACAGAAACACAAATTGTGATAGAATCTATCTATGTCAAATTTGATGATAAGCTTGGTTCTGAACAACCAAAGCAGAATGAATCTCTTGCATATATAGAAGTTGAAATCACTAAAGACATAACATCTGAAGATCAATCATCTGCAAAATAAGACAAGACAACCACCTCAACAAGTTCTGAAGAACCCACTCAGAAGAAATAATCCAGAAGCACGTTGAATCACCCAGAAGATAAGATTTTGGGAAAGAAGTCTAATCCAATCAGAACAAGGTCATCATTCAGAAATTCTGAAGAATCTCTAATGGGACTAGTCTCTCTGATTGAACCAACTTTTGTAGAAGAAGCACTCTCAGAAAATGATTGGATACTTGCAATGCAAGATGAACTCAATCAATTCACCAGAAATGACGTGTGGGACTTAGTGCCTAGACCTAAAGGATTCAACATTATTGGCACCAAGTGGGTATTCATAAACAAGCTAAATGAACAAGGAGAAGTTGTCAGAAACAAGGCACGGCTGGTGGCACAAGGTTATAGTCAACAAGAAGGAATAGACTATACAGAAACCTTTGCACCAGTCGCCAGGTTAGAATCAATTAGGCTTTTAATCTCATTTTTTGTTAATCATGACATCACTCTCTATCAAATGGGTGTCAATAATGAATTTTTAAATGGTTATATTGATGAATAAGTTTATGTGCACCAACCCCCTGGTTTTGAAAATACAAAATTTCCAGAACATGTTTTTAAACTTAAAAAATCTTTATATGGTCTGAAACAAGCTCCCAGAGCTTGGTATGAAAGACTAAGCATTTTTTTATGGAAAATAACTTTATCAGAGGGAAAGTAGATACAAATTTGTTCAGTAAAACCATTAAAAATGATATTCTGATTTTCCAAATCTATGTAGATGATATTATATTTGGTTCTACTAAAAGTGCCTTGGGAAAGGAATTTGTTGAGTCTATGCAGGCAGAATTTGAGATGAGCCTGATGGGAGAATTAAAGTTCTTTCTGGGAATCCAAATTAATCAAACATCAGAAGGAACATACATACATCAAAGCAAATATGTCAAAGAACTTCTGAAGAAATTTGACATGATAGATAGTAAGATCTCTAAGACTCCTATGCATCCCACTTGTATTCTGGAGAAGGAAGAGGTAAGTAAGAAAGTAGATCAGAAGATCTACAAAGGTATGATTGGCTCTCTTCTCTATCTAACTGCATCTAGACCAGATATTCTATATAGCGTATGTTTATGTACTAGATTCCAATCAGATCCTAGAGAAACTCACTTAACAGCAGTTAAGAGAATCTTTAGATATCTGAAAGGTACTACTAATCTTGGTCTATGCTACATAAAGTCCAAAAATTACAAGCTTGTAGGATATTGTGATGCTAACTTTGCTGGAGATAGAACATAAAGAAATAGTACTTCTGGAAGTTATCAATTTATGGGAGACAATTTAATTTCTTGGTCTAGCAAAAGGCAATCAACCATAGCATTATCAACTGCAGAGGCTGAATACATTGCAGCAGCTGGATGCAGTACTCAGATGCTCTAGATGAAAAATTAACTTGAGGACTTCAATATTTATAAGAGTAATATCCCCATCCTCTGTGATAATACTTCTGCTATTTGTCTTTATAAAAATCCTATTTTACATTCTAGAGCTAAACACATATAAGTTAAACATCATTTCATTAGGGACTATACTCAGAAGGGGATTTTATTTTTAAAATTCATAGATACAAATTACCGATGGGCTGATATTTTTACAAAACCCCTTACTGAAGATAGATTTAATTTCATTCTGACCAATCTTAGTATGGAATTATGTCCAGAATGAATATGTTTAATTATATGCTGTTAACTCTCAGAAGTTCTGAACTTTTTATTTTATTTGTTCAGAAGTTATTTTAATGATCTGACTGTTTACTTCTGAGAACTTCTGTATCAAAATAATAACATGCAGATCTTAACATCAACACGTGTCAATAAAGCTCTGAGGAATTCTGGGTTTTTGTTAGCGCATCAAATTCTCATGTGACCTCTTATGTTCTGGGAAAGAGGATCATAATTTCTGAAGATCACATTGCTAAGCTAATTCAATCTGATGACAATGGGATAAAATGCAGTGAGATGGACAAGCTCTCAGATACTAGGCTAGTGGCTCGAGAAATATTCTCACATGGGCAACCCTCTAATAAGATCAAGGATTTGAAGGATCACTTACGAATATGGGCCAAGATCATTCTAAGAAGTATCTACCATAGAAAAGCTACAAACTCTCCTGACTACATCAACATGGACCAGTAGTTTCTTTTGTACTTCATATCAAAGAACAAGAAGGTCAACCTTGCTCATTCCTTATTCAATCATCTGAAGAATAGCGTCAAGGAAACAAGAGAGGGAGAGAAGACAAAGAGGGACTGGATACCTCTAGGTAGGTTAATTTTGGATATTCTTACTAAGAACAAGCTGGTGGATCATCTGATTGAGGCACAACAGATTGAAACTTTGGAAACAGATGTTGGAAAGCCCTTAAATTCCAAGAACCTCGAGAAGATGAAGTTTATTGATTCAGTCAAGAAGGATCATATTCTTCACTCTAGAGAAGTTATAACAACAAGGAAAATGCCTCTGCAGGATTTCCCTCTGTTTTCTTCTGATACACCTCCAGAGGTTGTAGTCAGATACTTAGAATCTTGCAAGTTAGATGGTGTTGATCCCATGTTTAATCCTGAAGAACTCAGAAGAGCGGCACCAGAAGTTGCTTTGAAGAAGAACAAGAAGAGAAAGGCTATTGAAGGAACTTCTCAAAAGGCTCCTAAACAAATCAGAATGAAAGGTAATTCTTCCTCTTCTCAATCTAAATTAGTTTTTGTGGTAGAATCTGTAACAATGGTCACGTCTGAAATCCCTGCTGAAACCACTCCTTCTGCCATTCCTTCATCTGAAACCATTCCTTCTGTCACACCCATAACTTCTGATGTACCTTATGATATACTACCCCCATACACTTAACCGACAATACATCATCACTACCACAAACATTTGATCATCACACACCTCAAACTCTTGATGACTTTGATATTCCAATAGACCCAACACCACCATCTGATTTGAACACATCCGTTTTTGTTGAAACTCATTCAGAACTTTAACATGTTCTGTCTGATATTGACGAGTTTCCACCCTTTGTATCTCAACAAAATAATCCACCTCAATCATCTGAAGTCCAACCACCTAGCACCTACCATCCTCTTAACTTTGAATTTCATAGAGTTATTTTTGATTTATCTCCTTTACGTGAAAATTCCCTATTATCTTATGAATCTACTCCCCCAAAAAAACCCACCTATATCACTATACCTGACATTCCCACTTCAAACTCTGAACCAGAAGATCCTCTGAGAGCATCCATAAACATAAATGCTCTACAAAAACTATCCTCTATAACCAACAAAACAACCATCCCTGTACCAAAACCAAAACCAACAAAATCAGACATTGACTCATTGTTGTTAGCATTTGAGGCAAACATGAAAATCAGGTTAGAAAATCTGAAAGTTGTTTGCTCAGAACTTCCTGATCCTGCAGCTTTTGATTTCCTCTGGGCCTCATTCAGAAAATGGTTCAATACTAAGACCAAAAAGCTGAAAGATATCTGCTACGATATCGCTCATCATAACTTCTGCAAGAACCTCAAAGAAGTGGTCACAAGTATTGAAAAGAAGAAGACCCATCTTCTGGATGATAAGCCTTGGAGTGAACCAGAACCTAAGGAATCAAATTTTGATCTTCAGATGGTTTTAGTTCCTTCTGAGGAAGTCAAGGGGAATGAATCTGTTGAAGTACCTTCTACTGAGGAAACTTATGAAGAACCAACTGCTCAAGCTGCTGCAACTGTTGAAGATTCGCTACCAACTTCTCTTGTGTTGAAGACTCTGGAAGAGCTGAAGAAAGAGAATGAGATGGTTATGTAGAGGTTGGATAGACAAGATGAAACTAATGCTGAGTTGAATACTATGATTGGTCAATAAGTGGAATCATCTTCTCAGATCAAGTCACTTCTAGAAGAATTAGTTACCAAGATGAATCCCCAACCCTGATTCTGTTTTATGTTCCCTTGTTTCTTTGTTTTTCTTGTTTTTGTACTATGTTTTGTTTCTGATTCTAATTAATGAAAAGTGCTTTGTTTTGACTCTGTTTAATTCCTGTTTACTTCTGAACTTTTAAGCTTTTTGAGTAATGAAAAAAAGGGGGAGAAACGTAAAAGATTTTGATCTATAACAGTTTATCAAGATTAGCCTCTAACATTTTAATATTCTGATTAAACTGTCTAAGTTGTGATTATAAAAAGGAGAAGGTTAAGTAATCAACGCAGGGGAGCCAAGCCAAAGAACTTCTTATGAAAGAATTAGATGCTAAAATAACTTCTAATGGAAAACTCTAAAAGAATGTATCTCATCAATTAAAGGGAGTTTTTTATCTCTTAATTTCTATTCTTAAATCAAAATAAATGTTTTGTCATCATCAAAAAGGGGGAGATTGTTAGAACAATTTTGATTCTAATCTTCCATTAAATTTTTGATGATAACAATATTTTTCTAAGAGAATAGAAGTTCTAATTTATGTTGCACTAAAATGTGTTTAATGTGCAAAATAGAAGTTGTAGAAGTTCTCAGAAGGAAGGATAATCTGACTCTAGTCAAGTATCTTCTAAGAGGAACAACCTAGCGCTCACTTATGGAAGATCGGTTGTCAAAGAGAAGTTCTCATTGAAGACGTTTTTATTGCTGTGTATTCCTTTATGAAACTCTGATATGCGTTTAGAATATTCTAATTCTCTCAATTAAGGACCATTTAAAGAAAATCAGAATAATGGCTGGGAACAAGAATCTCCTTATTTGGAAGGATTTAATAGCAATTAACAACTATCCAAATCAAGCTCTGGATGTTTCCAACGGTTGTCTACTTCAAATCATTATTTAAAGAAATTAACCTGAAGATTTAAAGCTCTCGCTTTTCACGCTCTATCACTTCTTACACGCTCAAATTATTTTTGCTCTCAATATTGTAACATATCACTTTGTGATATTTCTTTTTAGAAGCATTATTAAGTTACATAGTTTTTAATCTTTGTAAAAGATAATTGATTTTCCTTGAGTGACTAGTTTAGTCAGTATACTCAAAAAGACTTTGACAGTAGGTCATTGTGGTTGTATTCAAATTTGAATAGTGGGTTAAGACCTCGTTGAGAGAGGCAAAATCACCTTGGCGGGTGGACTGGATGTAGTTTGAGTTCAAACAAACTAGGATAAATTAAAGTGTCCTTTACATTCATTTTGTTTTTGAAAACCTAATTCCAACCCCCCCTTCCTTGTGTTTTTACGCTCCTTCATAAAGGATTATCAAATGAATGGAAAATTTCTTTATTTTATTAATTAGTTTTTACTGTATTTCTTTGTTTCTCTAGTTTGTTAGGGTTTGCCTTTAGCTTCCTAACATTGGTGCTCTCATTGAGATCTCATTCCTACTAAATGGGGTTCTTTTGGCGATTTTATGGAGTAGAAGATTCATATTGGTGGATCTTTTCTATTGACAACTATTTTAGAGTAAAAAATATTGTGGATGATGAAGAGAAGATGAAGATAGCTACAATGACAATTAAAGGTTGTGATCTTAAATGGTGGTTATGGAGGATTCAACCTCATCCATCTATGTCTTGGACTACTTTCCTAGAAATATTTTCTTATTATTTAAAACCCAAATGGAAACCCCATTTCTTAAAATTAGAAGAGAAAATGGAACCAATAAAACCAATGGAACCGATAGTTGTTCAAGAAATAGTTTTAAATCCTACTTCAAATTTGAAGCAGAAGTCGGTCCATCAACCATCTACAATTTATATTGAATTCTCAGATCTGAAGGTAGAAGAAGTTTTAATCTCGAAACTCGTTGAAGAGGATGTAGCAGAAGAACCAAATATCATAAACAACAATAAATCAAATCCAACAGAATCAGTAGACAAACTTGAACCATTTCTACCTCCAAAACCACCGGATTCACCATCGGTAAGGGTTTCCACTACCTCTATTCTAAATTCAGAATCGATTGAAACTCAAACCCTCATCTCGATCTTAACCTTATCCAACACTAATTCAGAACCCCTAGTTAACAATGTTGATATTGTAAAATCTGAGTTTAAAGATGACATTATTTCTGATTTCTTCTCATATATTAGAGAACACTTGAAGGATAATATTTCTAGAGATTTCATGAATCTCGACTCTCCGAGATGGGTAGCAGATGGTACCAACCATGTTTTTTCCAATATCGGAATTCACCACATTTTTCGCCTTCATCGCTGTATTTTCAGTATTGATGAAATCCCTATAAATCTGAACCCAACTGACAAAGTTGTTATGCCTTTGGAAGTTCTTTTGAATAGTTACAAGACATTGGTTATTAAGGATTCTGTTGTTAATGTTATTTGTTATAGGGGTAAGTTGATGATTCTGTGTTTGCTTAGGTTTGAAAATGATATTGATGTCGGTGAGGAGTTTATGCTTATGATAACCAAGAGTGAAGTTATTGCTCTTAGGCTTGCTGAGATGACTATTGTTGTTATGGCTAGTTATGAAAATGGTGTTGTTTCTAAGATCAAGACGGGTCGTCGACTTGATAAGTATTGCAAGAGGTTCAAAGTTCCATTTGAGTACAATTGCCTTACACAGAAATAGGACATTATACGACTTGAAGATCTTAAGATTGATAGCGACACTGTAATAATGGTTAACAATTTATATAGAATGAAGGACCTCTCTGATGAAACGGCGACTGCAAATTGTCTGAGAGTTGTTGTGTTAAGGTTCAGGGAAGCAATGTTTCATTTCTCATCATTGTTTGATATGTTTGAAGCTAATGTGCTGAGTGAAGATCCTTTCAGGTTGATGTTTGAGAAATAGTTATTTGGAAGGGATGTAGTAAATGTGAAATGGCCATTAGGTTGGCCTGTATGTGGCTATAATGGTCCTTATACTATTGATGGAAATGATGGAATAACAATAAATCCAATTGGAGATGACATACAAAAGAGGCATAATAGAGGTGATATTAGTAGAGGATTTATTGCTATCATTGATATTATAGTTTTGTAGCAGTTGTTTTATACACTGCTGATGTGTGCTTCATGTTTAAGTACAAAGTTCCGGTTAGTAATCTGACATCGACTTTGTGGCTTTCACATCCCTCCCTTACCAAAGCACCAGGTACTACAGGATCATTAACTGGAGATAAAAGGGTTGGTTATGTTTCCTCATCTTTTGAATCTGACATGGCTACTTATAACGTGTCTGCTAAGACTTTCAACATTAATGGCATTGATAAAGCAACTGATTATTTTGATTCTCAAGAAAACTTGGAAAAGGTGGTTTTAGGCTTGTTTACGGTGGTGTCCTTGGAAATGGAACAAAAGTGGCAGTCAAGACTCTAAAAAAAGGGATGATCTTCGTAGTAATCATGATGTCTTATCTAAAGTTGAGATGTTTAGTCGTCTTCACCATAGAAACCGAGTCAAGTTGATTAGCATATGTACTGGAGAAAATAGTTTTTGCTGCTTGGTTTATGAACTTGCTACAAATGGAAGCTCTGAACCACATTTACATGGGCTTGACATCAATTCATGAGTAATTGCTTTTGCAACGACTAATTGTGTTGATGTCTTAGATCCTACATTTCGCCGAACATGAAGATTTGATCAAGTAGTTATGGTCTGGATTCAAGATGTGGAAGCACTTGATAGAATTGAAAGAGAATCCATCCTGAAAGTTCATGTTTCTAAGAAGGAACTTCCTTTGGCCCAGGACGTTTACATTGGCGGCATTGCTTCTATGACTAATGGGTTCACAGGGGATGATCTTGTGAACCTAGTAAATGAGGGTGCTTTATTGGCATGAAGAAAGAACAAAGTTTTTGTGGAGAAAATTGATTTTATTGAAGTTATGAAAGGGTCCTTAGCTGGCATAAAAAAGAAGCCTACCAAGTTGCAAGGATGTGAGAAAGGTGTAGTTGCACAAAATGAAGTTGGTCATGCCATAGTAGGCACTACAGTTGCAAATCTTCTTTCTGGAAAACCGTGTGTTTAGAAACTAAGAATATTACCTAGGTCGGGAAGGGCTTTAGGATTAACTTATATGCCTCCAACAAATGAGGACAAATACTTGCTTTTCATTAATGAATTGTGTGGTCGTCTAGTCACCCTTCTTGGAGGACGTGCAGTAGAAGAAATCATTTATTCTGGTCGAGTTTCAACAGGTGCACTTGATGATATACGACGAGCAACTTACATGGCATACTATGTGTTACCATGCTACATATTTTTAATGTTGACATTGTTTACTTGGATGTGTTGACTTGTGTAACACCCCAAAATTTGGCCTCTTATTTATCACCGCTTCCGAGTAGCTTATGCTTCATTTCCGTGTCATCTTGCATTCATAATTTCGTACATTGCATAAAAAATTAATAAGAAAAATAAAATAAGTCACGCATCTTTGGTTGGCGTGCAAGGCATGTGATCAAGGTTTACTCAGTGGCAAAACCAACTATCATAACTCAAGGTTGAAGCAGACTCAAAACGGATGGTGGTGATGCATTTGGAGGGTTTCCCACAAAAAGGAGGGAAATTCATTTTTTTCTCCCGTTAAATGGTTAACACCAGGGGTTAATTAGTTAACGACTGCGAATTTTGGGCAAAATTTTCAAAATTCAGTTGGTGCCTCTCATTCCCTTTCCATTCTCCATTTTGCTTTATGTTTCCATCAAACTCTAGAATATTCCACATTCTTCCTAAGGAATATTCCCAGAATATTCCAAGGAATATTCTAAGAATATGTCAAGGAATATTCTAGGAATATTCCCAACCGACCCTTAGCTTAGGATCCAAGCATTGTGTCTTAACCTAAACCAAACTCGAAACCTAATGCCTATATAAACTTTATTCACCAAGCAAAAAAGGATTAGCCATTTTTTCACAAAATTCATCATTCTCATAATCTCAATTCTCTCATTTTCTTCAATTTCCTAAACTCACGAAAGCTTCATCATCAAGAGCTTTCAAGTTTCGTATCGAAACTCGAAAGATCAGAAGCTTAGCCTTCATCATCTTCACTGATTCAGCAGATAGTCAAAGAAATTGTCACAGTCACGGTGTTTATTTCACCGTTTGGAAGCGTTTCAGATTCTCATCGATTGCATTTATTTTGCACTCTCGCGGATCAAAGCTTGGAACCTCTGATATTCTCTTCATTCATGCATCGATCAACATTGCAACAATCACCAAATCAAGTCTTCGCTTTGTAGGTTGGTGAATCCGAAACCATTTCTTACTTTAATTTATTTATCTTCATCTCGCCATAAGGTATTCTTCGATTTGCTTTCTTTTGTGATGCTTTATTTGGTTTGATCATTAGTAGCTAGTATCGTAGCATGAACATAGTGTTAATAGGCGTTAAAAGGTTGTATTATTTGGCAATTTCGTGCTAGTATGGTCATGGTTGTATTAGGAGCTTTAGGAAATAAGTCGATAGCTAGAAGTGCTTTTTTCCTCGTTGTTTTTCAATTTTGGTTTAGTGTTACCGGTTAACACCCAAGGTTAACCGGTTAACACACTGTTTTGGCTTACTATTTAACTGATTTTTGAACCTGTCAACCGGTTAACCCTGGGCGTTAACCGGTTAACAATGTGCTGATTTGGATTTTTGTGTTGTTTTATAGCATGTTTGTGCACCACTCTTTCTTTTATCATCATGGATTATTAGGTTATGATTTTAGGGAATTTTTAGGAGCTGATTTAGCGCAAGTGTGCGGAGTTTCGATAGCTTTCAACATGCATTTTGTTAGGTTCCGATTTTAGGCATAAGTGTTGCATACATGTCCATAGCATATTGTGATAATTTTTTACATGATTTAGCATCATTCATAGTAGGTCAATAAATGTTTTCACTTCTGTTTTGCATCACATTCGAAGTTTGTTCATGTTTTAGTCAAATCATGTGCATAACGGAAAAATTGTATATTGTTAAAACCACATAAATCATCTAGTATGCATCCATTGATTGTATGATGGTGTGTTGCATTCCATTGTTAGTGATCCATTTCATATTGTCGCATAACATGCATGATCATTGCATTCCATCGTTTGCATCAAAACTCATGTTTTTGCATTTTGAAAAATAATGAAAACCTGCCTTGTTTTCATCGCTGCATTTTGAAACAGGAGCTATAAATACATGCTACATTATTCTGTTTTAGGTCTTTTACACCTATTTTCATGTTGTTTGGTAGCTGTAATAGTTTGTTTGTGTTGTGCATTGCATTTGGTAGCTGTTTGTGCAATAGGGAGTTGTAGTAGCTGCTGAATTTAAGCTTTGTTTAGTTTTTAGTGCCCTTAGACTTAGGATTTAGTCTAGTTAGGCCATATAGGTATTAGGATATGTTTGGTACTTGTTTACCTCTTTCCTTTTATCGCTTTAGCCACATTCTAGTAACCTTTGTTTTGTATGGAGGTTGAGGTAAGTTTGTTCACGCAACTTTTTCCTTTTATATTATTTACGCTTTCTAAGTGTGTTTGCCTTAGCACTTGGTGCTTTGTTTGTATAGGCTTCCCCTTTCTTAGAAACAACTTAACTTCCTTAGGAATTAAGTTGAGTTTTAATCCCTTTTTCTTATTTTCCTTTTTTTCATTAGGATTAGAAAGTCACACAAACCATTAGGATCTCCTTTTGCATGCAATAGATAAATTAGGGTGGTGTCTTAGTCCCCTTTAGTTTTTCCCTTTCTCGATTTGAGTCTCTCTTTCTCATCTCATAAAGAAAATAACAAAATACCTAATAAAGGTTGAGTTTCTCGTGCGCTAGGAGACTTTGCCGTGGGTTACTTATACACGTCCCATTTTGGGGCGAGGTGTAAGGCATATACCACGATGAACAAGTCTTAGTATGAGAATGTTTCACAGACAACAAACGCAAAACACTTCCTTAAAAGACAATTCACAAATAACACACGTCTTTTCCTGTGGGAATTCTTTTCTCATCTCATTCACTCATAACGAGAACTTTCTACGACTTGTCTCATTGCAAGACGGTAACGCACTCGTTCAAGGCGAGCCTGTAACACCTGAGCATAGGCATAAGCAGTTCAAATCCTAAAAAACACAAACAAAGTTCCCGCCTTAGTTAGGCGAACTACGTCGACTCTGATTTTCATATCCCATGAGATATGTAGGCAGCGGGGTAGGGTCCGTTCGAGCACATTCTTTATTTTCCCTACATTTTCCCTTTTCGATTTCTTCTCTAGTTTCTTTTCTCATTCCAGTTCTAGTAGCGGTTCTTTTGTTAAGCAACATTATTTTCTCACCCTTTGCAACAGACAAACAAGCATGGATCCCGTCGGGTATGGCAGACAATTTGGGGTGCTAATACCTTCCCAGGTCGTAACCGACTCCCAAACCCAGATCTTTGGTTCGCAGGACCTTGTCCTTTCCTTTTCTCTTAGGTTTGTGCAGCATTACCTTTCATATTCATTCAGGATAAAAAGGCCTGACTGACGACTCTACCTTTTCCGCACCACTTTCGCGTTTGTACTAGGATGAAAATCCTGGGAGCGACAGCTGGCGACTCTGCTGGGGAAGAACCCAGAATATCTGGTTTCCCCTTTGAGAGTTAATCCTAGCGCCTGTTTGTTTCTGTTTCTTTGGGAGTTTATCTGTGTGTTGCCGTATGCTTTAATTTAGCTTTACTGCTTTATTTACAGCTTTACTTTACAACATTTTTTTACCGCTTTCAGTATTTATTTTCCATGCATCATAGATACTAGATTGTCTGTGTTGGTTTGGTTTTTTCTAAGGAGTGGGGTTATTGTGAGATAAGCTAAATACCCGGCAAGAGTGCACCCTAAGACTAGCGTGGATAGACATTGTACTCCCATAGTATCATGATGAGTGGTGGTGTGTTCCACACCCAGACTGGGATCGTCTTGGAAATATCTTGTGTGGGGATTTCCTCCACTTCGGGATAGGACCTTGATAGTTATGTGCATTTGGTGACTGATCATCGAGGACCTTAGTGGAAACAACCATCTCCAGTGATAACAGTGGCAGACCATATTTGTTGGCAAACCCACTCGCATCCGAGGGGCCACTAGGAACTCGCATAGGATGGCCTGGTTCTCTCATAGGAACTCACTCAAAGAAAATTGTTCGTATGACGATAGTACTGTATCCCAAGGGTTGAATGTGCTATTGTTTCTCGATTCAGTGCTTGAAGCTTGGGACTTATGAGGGATGCTTGTTTTTTCCCGGACTCAGCTGAGACCTCCCTAAGTAGTACATAATTCTAAACCAATTCCCTGATTTGGTTATGAGCCATTTCTCGGAAATGGTGAACGTATTATTTCTATTTAGATTTGAGAGTCTGTGATGTTGACCCGAGTAGCACACCCGTGAGATGGGAGGGGTTTACAGGTTTGCAGGAACCCTAAAACTTCCAACGTACCCATTTTTCTAGTATTGTTCAGTGTTATAATCTGGTTCTGTGGTTCTTTGGTTCTGAGATCTGGGACTTCTGTTCAGAGAAACTGTTACCGTGATTGCCATTATGACCCTGCACAGACACTTGATTATCTGATCAACACATACACGTTACCAATCACATGTCTTGCCTTGCATAAGCATCATCGAATCATTAATCATTTGTGTTGTTTTTCATTCTCATGGTTCATACTATTCCCGGTTACCGGTCAGACTGCTGCTTCAAAAATGGAAGATGTTAGAAAAAAGAACGTGCACTACAAGTTCTTTGATACCAAAGTGGATCTACTTAACCAGACTGTGTATCACATTACCCTGGGTTATATGGCATACTTTAAAGAGAGTTATAGTGATATTCTGGATCTGGTAGTTAACCTTGATAGTGCTCTGAGGAGTGCAATTCATATCTTGTTGCAGTACTACGATCCTCGACTCAGATGCTTCACTTTTCACGACTTCCAGTTAGGGCCTCTGCTTGAAGAGTATGTTGTGATTTTGGGGGTCCCACTCAAAGACCAGATCCCTTTCAATTCAGAAATTACCAAACTAACTTATCTTGACATTGCCAAAGCTCTTTATTTGAGCTCAACTGAAGTGGAGGCAAACTTGATTGCTACCAACGCCGGGGTACTTGGATTTTCTCTTGACTTTCTGGTTAGAAGAGCTAGAGAACTTACTGTGGCTGCTCAATGGGATTCAGTTTGTGATATCTTAGTCTTATCCATCTACGGGATCATCCTATTTGCTGACATGGATAAATTTGTGGATATGAATGCCATCCACTTGTTTGTGCCTAAGAATCTTGTGCCCACTCTTCTGGGTGATCTATAATATTTAGTACATTACAAAAATGAGAAGAAACGGGGTGGTCTAGTTCAGTGTTGTGCTCCTCTATTCTACAATTGGTTTATGAGACATCTACCCACTAATGAAGTCTTCAATGATCCCAATGTGATCTGGGCCCAAAAACTGAGCATGTTGTCTGCTAAGGACATCAGATGGTTTACCTTGAGGCTGAAGGGGAAGAACTTTATCACTAGTTGTGGAAGTTATCTCAATGTTCCATTATTAGGAGTAGCTGGGGGCATCAGTTATAACCTCATCCTCTTGAGAAAACAGTTGGGATATGCACTCAAAGATGTTCCCGAAGAATTAGATTTATTCCAGACTTTCTACTTCCCTGTGAAAGATAACCTTCCTTTGGTCAGAAAAGCTACAGGTTACTGGAAGCTTATCAGAAGAAAATGGGTAGCATGTCTAGGAAGAATCAACAATCAGATGTCCCATGAGTATGAAGCTTGGATAAAGGAGAAAGCCCAAATGGTCCTAAACCCCTTTTCCGCACCAGTTCCATCTCCTGCTACTGTGCCATTAGAGGATTATCAGAAATTGGAGGCTTTGTCCCAACAACTTAGAGCTGAAAATCTGAAAGGCCAATAATTCTTGCCAGAAGTTGATGATCCACAACAAGAAGCTAGAGGAAAAAACTCATCAAGCTGAAGAGATAGTCAGACTCAAGCAAAAGGACTTTGAAGAAAGGGAGTTATATTTCAAGAAGAGGATGTTGGTTGAAACCCACAAGGCGAGTCAAAGCCGGAAGGACAAGAAGTCTTTAGATGAAGCCAATGAATTTGTGACCCTTTAGCAAGAAAGATAGGATGATAATTTGAAAAAACAAAAGGAGGTAAAGGTTAAGTACCATCTGAAGATTAAAAACCTTCAAGAGCTCCTGGCTGAATAGGAAGAGCTACTCTAGAAAGCCCATGAACATCATGGAGATTACCTTCAGAAGATAGCAAAAGGTCAACAAGAAGTTAAAGATATCCAGAAAGAGGTAGAAGAGTTAAAACTCCGGGCCGATTTCAAGAAAGTCAAAGCTGAGCCAAGTCCTAGAAAAGAGAATGAAGAGGTGTTCCTGTAACAGGTAAATGAAATGCGTGCTTCCTTTGATCAAAGGGATCTCCTTATTCAGAAGCTCATCCAGGAGCCATGTCATCCATACATAGCTCAGCTAATCCAAGTGGTCAAGCGTCTCAGCTGGAGGCTGAAGGACATGGAGCTTCCTAGGGCTTAATTTCATTTTCTTGTACCTGGATTACCCATAGGCCTATTGTGGGACTCCCTTTTCGCTTTGCTATTGTTGTATGAATTGGCACCCTTCGGGGAATTTGTTACCTTCAGATTTCAGTTTATGATATTTGACTTGGTTGGAATCTCTAGTTGTTATCCTTGCACTGACACGGGGTTCTAAGCACCAGTTCTCCATAATTATATGATTTGAGCTTCATGTGGGGTCTTCTTCCCCAAAATCTGAATTTTCAAAGGCTATCTGAATTTTCTAAATACGGGAATAGGAACGTAAGAAACCCTTGAGAATGAAAAGAACACAACATTGCATGCATTCATGTCATTTTCATTTTTGTCTTTTGTAGGTTATCCGAAATTCTTAACTTATCTGTTTATTCAGGAAAGATTGCGAGAGCCGCAAAGAGTTGTATTCTCTGACACGACCCTCCCCTGCACCGGTACGCTACTCGCCGAAACTAGAGAAACATCATGGATACTGTATATACTGAGCTGAATGAACTCCGCAACATGATAGCTGAGTTTATGACTATGATGCAGGGCATGGCCCAGGGGAAGCAGGAGCTAAGAGTTGTTGTTCTCAGACTTGATCCACCACATATGGACCCTCCAGTTGTCACTTTGGATGCTTAGGGAAATCCAATCAACAACAATTGGGGTAACAGACCTCTAACTCTAGAAGGTGGCGGCCTTATTCCTATTCAGGTGGAAGATCGTCAAGAAGATCAATTCACCTTGGTCAATGAAGACATGGGTTTTGGCACAGGTGGTAACTCTCAGGACTTTCAAATGCTGGCTGAGAAAGTTAGGGCTTTGGAATGCAGGGATACTCTAGGCATTGATGTTTATGGCATGGGCCTGGTTTAAGGGGTGATCATTCCTCCAAAGTTTAAGCCTTCGGGTTTTGACAAATACAACATAAATTCTTGCCATAAAACTCACCTACAAGCTTTTTACCGCAAAATTGTTGCGCATACCAAAGATGAGAAGCTTTGGATGCACTATTTCCAGGACAGCCTGTATGGAGGCTTACTGGAATGGTACATGAAATTAGAGAGGACCACTGTTTGCAATTGGAAAGATCTTGGGGAGGCTTTCCTTAAGCAATACCAATATAATATTGACATGGCTCCAGGTCAGACCCAATTGCAAAGTTTGTCTCAAAAGAACTCTGAAAGCTTCAAGGAATATGCGCAGAGGTGGCGCGAAGTCGCAGCTGGAGTGCAACCACCACTACTGGAGAGATAAATGGTTGACCTTTTCATGGATACCCTCCTTGGGAACTTCATGGAAAGATTAGCAGGTTGTTCATCTAGCAGCTTTTCTGACATCATCCTAACTGGTGAGTGAGTTGAAAGGTTGATAAAGCAGGGGAAGATTCAGAATAGCGGAGCATCGACCTCTGGAGTCAAGAAACCTTTTGTGAAGCAAAGATAAGGTGATGTCGGGGCTGTATAAACCCAAAGGAAGAGGAGAAGTCAGAAATCCTATCATCAAACAGCTCATGTTACCATTTCTGCTCCCGCAAATCCATAGCAGGTTCAGCAGCCGCAGCAATAACGTCAACAAAATTACCAGCAATAGAGAGCTCATCATCAATACTATCCTCCCAGACCAAAGGATCGACATTTCGAGACGCTGTCGCTCCCGGGATTTTCATCCTAGTACAAACGCGAAAGTGGCGCGGAAAAGTTAGAGTCGCCAGCCAGACATTTTTTCCCGAAGGAATGGGAAAGGTAATGTTGCACAAGCCTAAGGAAGAAGGAAAAGGACGAGGCCTTGCGAACCAAAGATCTGGGTCCGGAAGTCGGTTACGAATTTGGAAGGTATTAGCACCCCAATCCGTTCGCCGTACCTGACGGGATCCACGCTTATAAGTCTGTTTTCAAAGGGTGAGAAATAATATGTTGTTTGAATGAAAGAATGGCTATTTGGAATGGAAATGAAATGAGAAAAGAAATGGAATTGAAAAAATGGAAAGAAAGGGGGAAAATGTAGGGAAAATAAAGATTGTGCTCGAATGGGCCCTACCCCACTGCCTACGTACCTCATCGGGATAAATGAGGATCAGAGACGCCGTAGTTCGTCTAACTAAGGCTGAAACTGTTTTGTGTTTTTTAGGATGACGTTACCATAGCTCTAACTCAGGTGTTACCGGCTCTGACTCGAGGGTGTTTACCGTATCGCTGTTTGAACTGTCGAGGCAAGTCACATTCGTTCGCAAAGAGTATGAGAAGAAAAGACGTGTTGTCTTGGTTTGTTGTCTTTTAGAAGAAGTGTTTTGAGTTTGTGTTTTTCGTATGTACAACACTAAAGACTATGACACAGGAGCGAATACTTTCCAAGATCGCCCCCAATGACGCGTTTGTAAAGCATTCTAGAAGAGTGAAGGAGACCTCCATTAATCATTTCCTATATAGCTTAAGGCTCGTGGCACATTGTACACCTTTTCCTTTATTAAGTGTTTTTTTTATTTTCTTTTAAGATGAGAAGTGAGACTCAAGTTATAAAAGGAAAAAAATCTAAGGGAAACTAAACTTACCCTAAGTTAGTTGAGTTTGAAGATAACCTATGGTTAGTGAGGTTTGAAAGATTAAATCTACCTAAGAGATATTAAACTACAAATGCAAGTACAAAAAGTTAATAGTGAACAGTATGGTCCTCCTAAGTCATGGTAGGTAAAAACGTGCATGAAACGTAAATGGGATGAAACGATGGATCGGGTGGGTCGATTGCGTGGTGCTGAGACACACGACTTATGGTGTGCAACATACAAGGCTTGATTTTGGGTGAAATGAAGTGGAACGATGGCAATTGAGGAACCCTAAAGTCACATGCAACTTTATTTATTTATTTGAAAATTTACTCGACGTTGGATCGAGTATCTTTATTTTGCTTTTGAGATTTTGGTTTTCTATCGATTTGTTTTATCTTTTCTATCCTAATTATAGAAACTATACAAGCATATAAGTATTACATCACAAAGTACACAAAATATAATCGAGGCATAACAAAACACAATCCAAGTCCATAAGCAAATCCTCGGAAATACCTTGCACAAAAAGGAAATCGTTAGTAAGTGAAATGAACATGAATATGCATAATATGATGGAAATGAAAATAAATATCAAAAACCATGGAAAAAATGTGAAATTAATTCCCTAGGGTCTTAAACCTGATTATACTATTGTGTTAAAAACTCTCCTAAAAATTCAAAGTCTAACTATGTCAAATGGTCCTTTAAATCTACCTAAGGTTCAATCATAAGTTTGCACAAATTACACTACCAAAACAGTGGATAAAATGGCCTAAAAAAATGTACTAAAAATATTCTAGGTACTTTTATTTGTCCTCTAATCATAGCAAAAAGAATGGATCAAAAATGTTATAGGAAGTGGCAGAAATAAAATGTACAAATTTATGTGTCCATGAAAGAATTCAACATAAAATCAATTAAATAAAAAATTGAAATTAAATTGAAAAATACAAAAATTCAGAAAGTAAAAATAGGGGAAAACTTCTAACTTGCATTAAGATTCTATCATAATTTTTGTGGAATTTTCTTATGCATTTTAGTATTTTTCATGAATTAAATTGAACAAGGTAAAAAACAGAAATTAAAATAAAAATGAAATAGAAAGAGGTGAGAATAGAAACATTTGATAGTTAAATAAAAAACTGGGCCAAAATGGGGGTCTCAATAGCGTTTTCGCAAGGCCTAGTGCGCAGGAAGTGAGGCTGGGGTGCAAATAGAGACATTTTTTAGTTAAAAATTGATGGGCTTCTAAATGAGGGGTGTCAATATCAATTCACCTATGCCCAGATCCGCATGGAGGGAAGGGATAAGATCACAGCAAAATTGGTCCAACCGGACGGTGACACGTGTCACAGCCGGATTGGACCCATAACCAAAACCTTATACACACAAAATTAGCAAGGGCAGTGGAGGATTTAATTAAGTTTTTTTAATGATTTTTTCCAAAAAAACCTTAACGGTGTTATTATGAAGGTCATTAAGAGTTATTATTTCTAATTCAAACCAAAAATTAAATATTAATCAAATCCCTAATCACCTTCCTTAAATAATAAAAACAAACAAAACTCTTCTTCTATCTCTTTAACTCGTCCCCTCTTCTTCTCTCAAACAAAACAAACGCATCTTACAAACCCTAACCCGACTGGAGAAAATGGCCGTGAGGCGGAGACACCGTTAACTCCGGCAGACACCCACCGAAGCATGAACCCTTCACAAACTCCCTCTTATTTTCCTCACCTTCTTCAAATCTTAACACGACTTAGTCAAATAAGTAATCCAGTGACAGGATCGCGTAATCGGAAAAAGGATGTCGATCAGAACAACGTACCACCTTCATATTAGAGAAGCTTGAAGTCGTGTACCTGTGTTTGGACGAGGCATCAGTTCGAGGCGTTACAAAAACGGCGACAACTTTGGTGTTGGTGCAGATTGTGCCCAGGTATGGTTCGAAGCTCTTTATACTCATCTCATTCCTTTGCTACTGTGTGAATACGACGCACGAATCATGCTTTTTTCCGGTTTCTTCACTTTCTGCAGGTTGATGCTGAGTTCTGAAGATGATGATGACGATTAGAGTGACGTAGACAAAGGCGCCGTGAAGACGATGAAGACGACGATGATGATGATTGAGCGGAAGTTGATACGACTTGATGAAGATGATGGCGCAGGGGATCGATAATATTGACGGGGTTTGTTCGATTGATGAAGAGCTTCCTTCGTTTGAAGATGTGGAAGCCGATTGATGAAGAAGAGAGCCAAGGTGATGATTTTAAAGAAACGGAAATATCAAAGAACTTCAAGCAGACTCAACCTTCTTCTTCTGCTCCAAATCCGTGATTGGTGTCATTGAACTTTGATTATGGTTCATCAACCCTCTTCTTCTCGTTGTGGCTCTGAGTTGATGATTGGTGTTCTTTGGTTGGCTCTGAATCAAGCTAGGTTGTGGCCTTTGAGTGCCGATTGACGAAGACGATGATATGAGGATGATGAGTGTTTCTTGTTTGAAGGCATCTTGGTTCAGAGAAATGATCAAGGCCAAATTTTTGGTAAGATTATGTGTCTTGTGCTCTACATATTGCTTCGAATTTGCAAGAATCTCACTAAACTCAGAATCTGACTTGTTGTTTGTTGAAGCTGCAGGTTCAATCAAGATGAACATGGATAAGGTTATTGAGGATCAAGAATCGTTGAAGAGGAAGGATTCGTAAGAATTGGAAGATTGATGCTGAAGTCCTGATAGCAAAAGGGGAAGAGGCTTAAGTTTGAGGCTGAAGGCATACCGAGTTTCTGAGTTTGACAAGGCTTGTAGAGATTGAAGAGTGATTGAAGGAAGGTATGAAGAGGGTTGTGTCACGGGGAGTTGCAGGTTCTCACATATGAAATACGGAGGACCATGAATAACTCTGATTAGAGCTCCGCTCAGGTACGATTTCGCGATCTACTCCTCTTTCCCTTTTCTGAAGTCCTGAGTTTTCTTTTCTTGAAGTGATACTGATGTTGAATATTCTTGATATGGAGTATGCAGGTTCTTTGATGGAAATTGGATTCTTCTTTAATGATTTGCAGGTTGTGGTAGATGATGAGAGCCTATTGTATTGCTTCTTGCAGGGTTTGCGCAGTGACGACGAAGTTGTATAATGGTGGTGAATGTGATGAAGAAGTGAAGTTGTAGCAAGATGATGAAGATTGAAGAGATTCAGTGATGGTGAGTTTTATGAATCAAGAGGGTGATGAAGAAATGAGGAACAAGAAATCCAGAAAAAGTGAATAGGGAGTGTGAGAGATCCCGAATGGTTTTTTAAGAGTCCCAAAAACAAATCCTCCCCTGAACCTGTATCCTCTATTTTTCCTGTTCATATCAGTTTTTATAACTAATTTTCTGTTGAGAATTTGTTTTTTCAGTTAGAATTTGTAACTAACTTTATATTGATTTTCTGGAATTTTGTATTAATTTCCTCCTTCTTTTCTGATTTTCTGGTAGATCAATGTTGAGAAGTTTTCTTCTTTGTAACTGAACTATGGTTACTGATTATCATTATAATAAAACAATGTTCACTAGCTCTGAATTCCTTTTCATTTCTGGTTGTCTATTATTTTTATTATGAGCAATCTCCTCCCAACTGTTATTATGAATTGGCAAAAAGAATAAATCTTAAACAAATGGTAACATTTGGCCCAAACTTTGAATCCAACTAAATAAATTTGGCAAAAGAAATAGATCTTAAACAAATGGTATTAAGAAGAATGAAACATTTGGCCCAAACTTTGAATCTAACTCAATAAATTTGGCAAAAGAAATAGATCTTAAACAAATGGTCTTAAGAAGAATGAAACATTTGACCCAAACTTTGAATCCAACTCAAATCAATGAATTTGGCAAAAGAAATAGTGATATGAACATTCAGGCTCAGGTTGGACGTGAAAAAGAAAAGGAATTTGGATATGGCATTAATTGGGTTTTAGAACTATTTTTGCAAATCTGTATCCTCCAGGAGTTCACAACTTTCTGTGAGCTTCAAATTTAAACCTTGCTAACTTGCATTATAAGTAACGAACTATTAATAATTCATAATGATCTGATTACCCCATGCATCCACCACTTGATCTTTTGCTCCATAAACAACGTGATACCTCTAAAGTGAAGCCCTAACCCTCTTGAGATGTATTTTTAATGAGGAATAGACTTTAGTTGATAAGAAGCCAGAACCTTGGTCCAACGATGTTCTTAGCTGAAACCATGGTGAAACCCTAATTACTTGATGCTTTTTTAGAGATCTTTGAAGCATATGGCATGGATACTTTATGAACCTTGACAAGAACACGCTCATGTCTTTGGGACTTAAGCTTCGTCTCGATCTTCAGTGCAATGACCAGATACATCCCTTCTAAATAGAAAAATTCACGTCACCACAAAACATGCTTCACTCTCAAGCCTTATAAACTCAGTGTGAATAAATGAATGACATAATCGAGAACGTGGATGAATGTAAACATAAGGCATTTAGTACTGATAAAAAAAAGGGCAAATTTTGGGGTGTTACAGCTGCCCCTATTCAATTGCTGTAGACATGAATGGATGATAGCAGTTGCTTTCAGACATTTTGTCGCTCCCACCAAATGACACCTGGTCAGAAGGGGTACAAACGTGAACGGTCGGTGAAAGAAAAAAGAAAAAAAGAAAAGAGTCGCTAGCTAGGCATTTTTATCCCGAAGGAAAGGTAATGCTGCATAAACCTAGAAAGATATGGATAAGATGGTCGTGAACCAGAGAAACTGAGAAAGGGGGTTGGTTACAACCTGGGAAGGTATTAGCACCCAGATTGTCCGCCGTACTCGACAGGATCCACGCTTAAAAGATTTGTGCTAAAAGGGGTAGTGTCAGTGCTATTTTGTGTGCAAAAGCTGGAAAAGAAAGCAAGTGTCAGTGCAAAAGAAATGTGAAGTGAAATAAAAGAGTGTCAGTATAAAGAATGAATGCAAAGCTCAAGACTATGAGGCTTAAAGAATAATGCTGGGAGATGGGGGAAGAGACAGAGACTTTTGTTCGATAACTGTTAAGTTATGCCTACGTATCCTCTCGTGCAATGAGGAAGTCAGAACACCGTAGTTCGACTCAAAGAGACTGAAAGATAAATTGACTTGTGAACTGCTTACTTGTCCATGCTCAAGTGCATGACTTGTCTGGCTCAGGTGCAAACTGTCTTGCATTAGACGGAAGAAGCAAGTTCTCGTTTGTGAGTGAAGATGGTGAGAAAAGAATCCCGGAGGAGACGATTATTGTTTGTTTTTGTGTTTTCAGTCTTTTATTGCTTTTGGGATTTGTCATAAGAAAATGAGCTTAAGCCTATACCAAGGGTTAATAAACTCATCACATCTTCCCTCTGATTAGGGGTAATGAGAATACCTTAAGTATGAAGTAAACACCTCAAACTTAATCACCATGATGTAGGATTAAGATCGTTAACCTACTTGCATTTTATTTAGATGTTTTTGTTGTTTTTGTTGAGTGTTAAGTAATGAGTTTAATCCATAATCAAGGATTTAATGGACTCATTACACCATCCTAATAGAAGGATAATAGATGAGAACATTTAAGCTGAGAAAGGCTCCTCAACTTAATCCATGATTAGGGATTAACCTCATGACAGAACAAAACCTTTATTAAATGGATTTTAGTTAATGGTAAGATTAAGAAGTGGATTTTATGGTTTGTAAGACAACTTGAGGGGGACTTGTCCATTAACACTAGGGTTAGTCCTTCTTAACCAATTAAGGAAGAATTAGAACCCTAATGCAAGGCCCAAGTTACAAGCTTGATGTCTTTATGATTTATTAGATGGATTGATTGAAGGATTTAAACACATTAAGGGTTTAACACTTAGGATTAAAGTTATACACTCCATCCTAATAGAAGGATACAGGCATAACCTTAATCTCAAAGCCTTAAAACCTTTAAGGTTTAGTCCTTGATTATGAGGTGAGAAGAGGAGACTCAAGGATGACACAAAGGTAAAACTAATGGGGGACTAATCAAGACCTAATTGTTAACATGCTTGGGTGTTCCTAGGGTTAATTAGGCTTGCAATAAGATCTTCAGAGAAACCACCAAGGAAGAAGCAGATGAAATGAAAAGAAACAGCAAGAAGCAAGATAGGTTGCTTGAAGAAAGAAGGAGGAGAAGAAGCATGAATGAGCAAGCTCACTCTAATACACAAATAAAAATTCAGCAATGAATGCATAAAGAGATGAGAAGAGATGGTGAGAAGTGAAGGCAAATTCACTTCTCAAACACTTACCACCTGAAAAGTTAGTGAAAGAAAATGGAGATAGAATGAAAATGAAAAGTATGCAATGATGCAAACCAAAACCAGAAGCATGTTTATGATGCTAATGATGCAAAGAGATGGCACAAATGTATGTTATGAGATGGAGATGATCATACAAAGGATGAGAATGCAAATGAGACATGTAAGAAGCATGAAAGTTCATGAATGCATATGACATGAAATGAAAGCAAAAACATGGAAAATGGATGATTCAATGATCAAACATGATTCTAATATGCTCTAAGATGTCTTACATGTCATTTGGATTCACAAAATGTCATGGCAAGTACATGTATGCAAGCATATGAAGGATGGATGCAAATGGAGATGCAAATTAGGGTTTATGAACAAGATGCAATGCAAAATTCAAAATCAGAAGCAAATGACAAGATAAAAAATTGAAAATTGGATCAAAGGTACCCTAAACCTATACAAGTTTACTGCCCAAAGGGGAAGGTCAGAAGCTAAACCCCAAAGGACTTATGATTTTTCAAAGTTGGCTAGGGTTTTAAGGCACCTCATAAGAAAAAATGCAAAACAAATTGAAAATGAAAGATAAATTCATTCCAATTTTATCCTAGAAACTACATGATATGTGGAATGCAATGCAAAAAGAACCACTATCAAACCTTTCATGGTTAGGCAGAAAAGATTTTTTCAAGTTAGGATCAAAATATTGCTTTTTAAGAACCTTAAATTCAAAGAAAAATGTCAAAATGGATCAAGAACCAAAAAGAAATTTGTGTGAATGGTTTGATAATGTCTCTAAATGTGTTAATATGCAATGTGATTTTTTTGGTGATTTTTAGAAACTTAAATGGTATTTTAATTAATTAATTTCCATTAATTAATTAAAATAAACATTAAATATTTTAAAAATACAAATTTTATGCAAAAAATAAAATAAAAATTATTTTCAGAATGAGAAAAATATTTGAATGAAAAATGCAAAAGATAAGATTTTTTAGATGAGTTTTGCTATTTTTAATAAAATGGTAAAGAAAATGCAAATAAAATGAAAATTAAATGAATTTTAATGAAAGTCAACTGATCTGAGGGCCAGGATTTAAACCTAGGGGGCGGGAATTGACCAGCGCGCGCATCTGAATGGCTAATATTCAAACTTCACTAATTATGATTAAAGCCCTAATTTGAACCCTAATTACTCTCAGGTGACCGGAACAGTGTTCCAGTCATCTTCTCCGGCCAGCCTCTCATTCAATCTCTCTCAATACGTGAAATCAAACCACCAAACTCTCCAGAAATGATCCCCACCCCATTCTAAACAAGAATCAACCATCAAACAAAATTTATTTCACATGAACAAAGAGATTCAAAGGAAAACGGAAAATCTTTCAGAAATTTCAGAAGCTTCATACATGCTTAAAACTTAATCATTTTCAAAACCAAAAGATGCAGTGTGATCAGTGAAGCATGGAGAACAATCTAAGAACTTAAGAAATCATTTCTGGAAAATTTGTTCTTGAGGTTACCTGAACTGAAGCTTTCAAAAATGGCACTGGTTGGCTGCTTCTTTGCCTTAAATCAGCTCCAATGATCCTCCTGAAGAGTTTGTGATGCTTGGTTGGAGTTTATATGGCCTCTAAGTGATGTTGGTTGAAAATCAGTTCAAGAAATGTGAAAATCGTGTTTTTGATACAGGTTGTTTCAAAGCAAAATGAAGGGTGGGAAATGATCAGTGATGAATGTGAAGTTGAATGGTGGAAAAAGTTTGGAGATTTGATGGCTGAGCTATGAGTTTCGAAGGCTTTTGCAAGTTGGAGTGATTTTGTGTATGCTGAGGATTCTTAGGTTTCAGCTTGCAATGTTGTATGTTATGGCTTGGGTTTGATCCACATAATGAGCTGTGATATGTCAGAGAGTGGGTGGTGGCCTATGTTGATTGGTATGGGCAAGTTGCCAAGATGTCACCATGACTTGTACTTGAGGTATGGGCATGTGGCAGGCTGGGATAGAGGCATGGCTGAGCGCAGCAAGGATCCAGGAATGCTATGAAATCAGATTTGATGAGTTGTGGCAAGTGGATGGAAGGTTTTGATCCATTTTGCAATTTTGGGGAAGTTTGGCCCCTTTTGAAATTTGTGAAGTTCAAGGCATGAAAGCTTGTGATTCAAGGCACAAATCTAATCCAAATGAGTTGAACTAGGATGGTATGATGTGTAGAGATGTATTAGAGGTCCCAAATTGGCTTGGTATAAGAATTTGCAAACTTCCCTCTTTGGTGCAAAAGTGAAATTTAAGTGATTTTTCCCAACTTTGACAAACCATAACTTGAGTTCTAAATTGAATTAGATCAAGTTCTTATACTTTTTGAAAAGGGGATGATCCAATATACAACTTTCATGACCAAGAATTTTTCATTTGAAGCAGTTTTGAATCAAAAAGAGGAGGTTGAAAAACTTTCCCAAAATGGCAAGTTTACATTACAAGTCACTTTCCCAAAATGGCAACTTTGCAAATGGCTTGAAATTCTTCAATTTTGTGAACTTCTAACTTCTTCTAAGATCAAATAAATATTATATACACCCAAAATGATGGATAAGACCCTTTGGTTGGATGATTGGGGGCCTCAGATGCCCTGATTTTGCACTGACTTGTTCAAGAAGTCATTTATTGATCAGATGCCTTCCCCATTGAATTTCTTCATGAAAATTGGTATGCATGATCCTCATATTATATAGAGACCAATAGAAACAAGAATGACCAAAAAATTAGGAGTTATGGCCTCTGAAACCAAAACCCTAATTTTAGGTCATCTGTGTAGTTAAGCTTGGCTCTGCTTCCATGCTTCCTTCAGTTCTTGTGATTCTTTGACTTCCTTGATCTTGGGAGGATATAATATGATGCTTGAACATACATGGACCCCCTTGGGATGATTCATGAACTTTGGAGTGGCTCAGATGAATCTTGGATTGCTCAGATCACAAACCCTAGATGCAGATGACTTTGAACCAATGCAGTGAAGCAAAAATGTAATATGAGATGATATGATTGAACTTATGCAAATGAAAAGAATCACAAGCCATGGTAAAATGAGTGAGGGCAAATTTGGGGTGTTTACAGCTGCCCCTATTCAAACATGAGTTAGCTGTGCAGAATGTAAGCGCCTGACTTAACAGACAAACAAGATAACTTGTGGTTGACTACCAAAGACAGTCCAGAATTTGCACTCACTGCGGAGAAGAAGAAAAGGGATATAAATTGTAAATGGAAGAAAAGTATGATTATAAAGTGCGGACGACGGAGGACGACCGTCGAGCAGGGAACGACTGCTGGGGATGAAGCAATGACGGGGACGGCCGACATGCTGGGGAAATGAAAAGATTATGATAGGGACGACCATCGAATACAGTAACAAGGTTCTTTGGGGATTAAAGGTAAACGATGGGGATGACCATCGGGTTGAAGAGATAAATGACGAGGTACGGTCATCAAAGGTGAAGGACGATCACCTAGCAGGGGACGGCTGCTCTGTTGGGGATAAGGATGAGGGACGATCATCCAAGGTGAAGGACGATCACCTGGCAAGGTACGGTTGCCGAAAGTATCACGACATAGGACGAATGCCGGATAGAAAAGGTCGACGATGGGGACGACCATCGGATAAAATGATGAAGGACGATCACCTAGCAGATGTCATACCCCAAATTTGTCCCACCTAGTTCATTTCTCACAATATTTGGTTAGCTATTTGGTGGTTATGCTCTAAGTAATCATCCGGCCTCTAGCCATGATATTCTAGCTTGCAAACCATGGAAAGGTTGGACGTGTTTTTGATTATGATTGTGGATTCTTGCAAGTGTATAAGAATTTTTAGGTGGAAGATAAAGAAAGATAAATTCTCATTCTTAAGGCTACGACTTGAATGTTTGTTTTCATATCAAATATGGGATCCAAATTTGAATTGATTGCACAACTAATGGATGATCGAGACTAATGGACATGATAAAAGTTGTCTCAGATTTCATGAGGATTGCTCAAAGTGAGGACGTTGTCAAAAAAAAAAGACTCCAAGATGTGAAGGTGGTACATGATGGGCCTTAAGTCACTATGTTTTGGATGTATTTGGTCCACGTTTTCCTAAGTTAGTTGCAGCATTTTGTTTGATGACCTTGGAGTACTATTCTTTTAAGGTAGGTTCCGAGTGTATGTTGTGGTGTGGGACCATCCAAGGGCGATCCGCAACAGCCAAATGTTGTGCCCTTTGTCGTATCTCAGGTTTGAAGTTATAACCGCATGGCACGTCGAATAACGGAAGGACAATGTGAATCGGATTTGGAATCTTGCATCGAGGAAATATATATTTTCAATCCAAGTATTAAGGTTTTATCCGAGCATAAGTTTGAGAAATTCGGAAAGAGTCAGAATGAGAATTAAGTACAGTTCATGTCCAAAGTTAAAATGTTACATTCCTTCAATTGAGGTTCACAGTTTTTGTTACCACTATGGATTACATCATAATAATTTTTCATTACAGTAACCAAGTGACCAAGGAACTAGGGTCACAGTTTCTTCATGCTGATTCATTTGGACCCTTAAACATTATCAGTTGGTTTGTTTCAAATCTTGCTCACGAACCGTGCTCCAGCATGCTCATATGTACAACAAGAAGCGAGAAATATGGTCAGTACGTCTAGCCAAAATAAGTTTACATCATAAAAAATAGGAGCTAAGAAAAACCAATCCTGCTCATTCAAAATTGTTTATTCAGTTCAGAATTCGACGCGCCACGAATTTCATAACAAGTGTTACAAACAATACCAAAATTCAAGCTGAAATTAACATTCGAAAGCTCACGGTTCAGTTAAGTTCAAGGGATAATTTACCTCATTAACAAGATCGAGGAATAAGAACTAGTTCTTCCTTCAAAGCCAAGTTCAGATCATCATCCAAAGCGCTTCATTGAGCCTTCAGCCATAAAGCTCAACGACAAGCTTACGTCTGATGTGCAAACTGCTGCCGCATCCGCACTTTACGCGCACACACCAGCCAGAAAAGGATTATGCCAGCAGCAGCTACTAGTGAACTTAACCTGCACCAAGCACACAATCGCAGTCGAGAATTCCGCATGATGATAAGAAACCGGATTCCTAAATAACAACAGGAAAGGTGTTTCTCGCAAAACTTTACCGCAGTTCAAGACTAGCAGAGTTTCTTTCGCTGCAACATGTAAATAATGCTTCCCAAGTCAGCCAAGTACTTCTTGCTTTCTTTCATCGAACCCCTGACCTTCCAAGCTTCCATCCCTTCAAGCCAAACTCCAAGTTGTTGCACCAAGCCATGCTCCTATAATACACCTGCTAAGAGAAAAACACCATGACATAACGATTTTGTAAGGACTAACCCCAGCTACACAATAATGAAGCAAATCAAAATTTTGGGATCTATGCAATTCCAGCCAGTTCAAACTCAGTCAGCATAACTTGTCATGAGAGATACGTCAAGCCTCTCATTCATTCAAGCCTCCATGCCACTACAATCCTTTTTATTACTTTCAGTTCTTGCAAGAAATTAAGTATATGGTCTGCAAAGAGAAATGTAAACAGAAGAAGCATCAAATTGCAATCCAAAAATGCAGGGCACATATGAGAAAACTCAATAAGCTTCTTATTCAAGCCAAAACTGCAATACATCTCAAAAGGTTACAAAAAGCACGAAAACAAGGGATGGCATATAATGCATAAGTTTAACCCTACATCATTCATCAACATCTAATCCTAAAACAAACTAAGGTATACCTCATTCTTGCAAGCCTAAGTCACTGATTCTCAGCTTTTGCCAAGCTTCCACGCCGTAATTTCATGACAGGGTCTCTTCGTGCTTCGAAGACTTGACTTCAGCACCCGAAATCCAAGTCTTCCATGCTCATCATCATCTCTGTGTCTTTTCCCCTTTCCCATGATCTAACTGATTCCTTCCTTCAAAGAACCATATTTTATGTTATGCACTTAATATTTATAAGGTGGTGTTGCGGTAGCATGAACAAGTTTGAGCAAGTTCAAAGCAAGCACGAATAGCAGTTAAAATACACTCATTCGTGGCAGTCAAAATCAAGATCAAACAAGCAGTAAATATCAAGTTCAATTCAATGTGACTGAAAACACTTTCATATTCACTACAGACAATAAATTCAACCTGTCATAATCAGGTCAGGACCCACACAACTTCACTCAAAAATCCTCTCAACTGATTGCAATAGCCAGCTCACGATTTCTCTCACGTACCAAATAACAACCTCACAGAAATTCCTTTTTGCTCACACGTATGACCCTCATTGTTCCATTATAAAAAGCCAATCATTGGCACAGAAAGAGGGGACCTACAACAAAACCTAGCCGCAAACCACACACAAAAAACCCTAGCTACTCAAACACAGAAGCAAAAATCACCATCAAAGACCCTAGCTATCAGAAAAAACCTACACCACAAAAAACCCTAGCATGGAAATACACTAGAAAACACAGAAAATGATATCGTGATTCCAAAAAAAGATTCAATCCCCTAGACCCTAATCAGTCATAGCTCACCGACAATGACCATTAGAGTTTCATATCGAAGCTCTAATCTAAGGTCTGAGCTCAATCTCACTCTCCATAGCACAAATCTTTCGAAACCATAAACAAAACTCCCCCAATCGAGTTTATCCGTAAGAAAAAAGATGAGATGGAAAACATAACGGAACAAGGAAATTAGCGAGAACCGCGCGAAAAATGATACAAAGAAAGGAAGATTTGAGCAAGAGGGGACGCAAAGCAAAGCAACACATACCTATTGATTCAGCATCGGTGCATCTGACGGCGGTAAACTCTCGATTCCTCTTTTATCGCATTGAATATGTATGTAATCACATCTGAATGTAGTGAAATGGGGTTTAGGGTTCGTAAGTTGGGGATGAGGATTTTAATTTTTTGATTTGTGTTAAACAGCTTCATTTTCATGTTGTTGGTGTTTTTGTGATGTTGACACGATGCATTTTTGTGCTTCTATTGAAAATTGTGAAGAAGAACATGGAGCCATTCTCTCGTAAAAAGGCCTTGTAGTGAATTCTTTTTCTTTTTTTTTGGTATTGATAAAGTATGTTATTTGCTTTTATTAATTAGTTTAATGCGTTTTTGTTCCCAAGGCTCTTTTCACACTGCCCAATGACAGAGGTCTTGTAGAAGTTGCTTTCTCTCTTTTTCTTGTTTTGACCGTTAAGGCTGTAACAGGCTAGGGTTCATCTGTAGAGAGTTTGTCAAACCGGGTTTTGGGCCTTGCAGATAAACCAGGTCAACTAGGACCTGCGCCCAATCACTAAGGTTGCTGATTTTTAGGCTTATCTTGTTTGGTTCTTTTCTTCTCTTTTTTAAAAATTCTAGAAAATTTCCCTAAAATAAATTCTTATCTTGAAATAATTACGTTATTAAATCATTTTGTTATTATTATTATTATCATTATTACTTGTTTGATTTGTAAATAGTTTTTTTTTTTAGAAGTAGAATACCCTAGGGGCCGATGATATTATAAAAGGCCATTTTCGCCCGATTACATTTAATCGGTGATGAGTGGTCAATATGAGGCCCCCTTTGTATTTAATTTTTTTTCATTTTTATTATTCCGACAAATCAAACATGTAAATCAATTTAATTCATTCTATTATTCTTATCATTATTTAATTTATTTAATTTATTCAATTTAATTTTATTCAAGCAATTCAATTCAATTTATTTATTCATTCATTTTCGCATTAAAAAATTACGATTCGACTCCTTATAGAATGGTTCCCATTTTGAACCGATTCTAAGGAAGTAAACGAACAAAATTTTGTCGTGTCCCAAAAAGGTCCAACGCCTCCGAATAGTTGCGCTCGAAAAAAGGTCCAACGCCTCCGAATAGTTGCGTCCCGAATAAACAGGCCGAACGCCTTCGAATAGTTCAAACACATTGCACACACGCTTTCTCTTGGGCTAATTACAACGAGACCATTTATTTTTCGCAACCCCCTGTATTTATTCTGTATCCCTCTCCCCTTAATTTGTACGCAATTTATTTTCCGTATTTATTTTTGAATCCTTGGTCCAACGCCAAGCGATTGCACTTTGCACACTTGCACTTTATTTTCCAGTTATTATTTCGTTTATTAGGATCCACCTATCCCTGCGAGCCGAGCGATTCGTGCCTCGCTAACAAACCACAAAATAAACCTCCATTTGCATGCACCCTCTAAACCTCAAAAAAACCAAAATGTTTCGATTAGATCCAAACCCTTGATCCAACGTCAAGCGGCTTTAGGAAATAAAAACATTCTAATAATACGAGAAGATTTGTACGCCACGAGCCTTAAGTAGTAGAAAGGGGGATAACGAGCTTTCGTTACTCGCTCCGATTATTTCGACGCAGGACACTCGTCTTGTTGGGCGAGATAAACTATCCATAGTCTTTAGTGCACTTCAACTCCTAAACCCTTTCATCGACGAAAGGTAATAAAATCAACAACCATTACCCTTAGTAGGCCGAACTACGAGGCTCTGACTTTCCCATTGCACGCGGGAGTACGTAGGCACGAGGATCTCAATCCTTGCCGAGCACCTAGGTCCAATCTAACTTATAATTCAACTCATTTCCCTCTAGCAAGCAATTCGTTTAAGCATAGACATCCTTTCGCGCGCGTTAACTTAGATGGTTCCCATCGAGTACGATGGATGTAGGGGGTGCTAATACCTTCCCCCTGCATAACCGACTTCCGAACCCAGGCAATGGTTCCGTTGACCTTTGTCCTCATCCTTTTCCTCCCGGGTTGTATCTATATCTCCCCTTTCCCTCTTCGGGAATAAATAGAATTAGGTGGCGACTCTTCAGTCCGTCCGGCGCGCGGCTCCGTCCATTCGGATCGCGTGAGGTCGTATTTTTCGGGGTACGACAGCAGGGTTCGGCTGCTTTCGGGGTTTATCGTGACATAGGACGAATGTCAGATAACAAGATCAACGATGGGGACGGCCATCGGATAAAATGATGAAGGATGATCATCAATAGGTGAAGGACGATCACTTAGCAGGGTACGACTGCTAACATATCATGACATAGGACGAATGCCGGATATGAAAGGGTTCCAATAATGGAGACTCCGCTGGGGAAATGATGAGGGACGGTCATCAAAAGGTGAAGGACGATCACCTTGTAGGGTACGGCTGCCGAAAATATCATGACATAGGACGAATGTCAGATTGAAAGGAAATAATTTTGCTGGAGAATCTTCTGGGGGAATGACAAACACAGACGAGTGTCTAAAGAGTGTATACGTATTTGTTTGTAGAGAACGTTCGGGCGACTTTACTGGGGAGTGATGACACGGACGAGTGCCAAAGGAGCATATATTTGTATTTGAGAGTGCAAAAGGGACGCTTTGGCTTTCTGCTGGGGGATTTGAGAGGTATTTGTGTATCACTGATGTGGTATTGTCGGTATTTACAGGTGACTGGTTCGAACCTGACTTGTGATTATGCAATATGTTTGATTTTTGCCGTAATGCTCCGTATTAGACGGAATGTTATGCTCTGGGGGGAAATGATGTGAATGCTATGATTATGTAAAGATACCGATCCGGTATTCGGATCTCGTTGCTTGTGGAGATCTCTGGCTGATCTGCTTGAAGGGAATGTCTCAGCTGGGCATGAGATCATTGGTAGATCTAATATATACGACTCTGCTTGGGGGAATAAGTCACTGATAGACTTATTCTTGGTGATGAGGAGCCCAACTGGGGTCTGTGGAAGCTTTCGTCACTTTGTTGTGAGATCTCCGGATATTGCTCTTCTGGATAGAGGTTGAGACTCTGCAGGGAGATGATTCCCTGTCTAACACTTAGCTAAGGAGGAATGATCACTGAACGACCTTCCTAGAGATTTTGTGACTCTGCTGAAGATGATTGAAGCCTGGCAACTCAGCTGGGGAAAAGGCACCTCTGGTGCTATTTGGGAGATGTGTTGAGTGAATAGTGATTCGGCAGCTTGCTGGGGAGAAGCTTTCATGCCCCATGTTGCGCTTTGACTGCCTGCAATCCTGTATGACAAAGAAACGTACAAGTATCCTGAGGTATCCCTTATTGGATTCCATCATAGGAGTTTAGACACTCCCGAGAGCAAATATATTTCTTGTAAGCATGTGATTTAGAAAAAGACGCATCTGTATTCATGCAAACAAGGATATCGGACATTTTTTTGCAAATGAAATAAAATGTAGGAGACCAAATGTGACTTGAAAATCTGATTTTATTAATTTGTGTGCCCTGAATTGGCAAGTACAGTCAAAGAAACAGATCCCCTGAAATGAGGAGATCGTTACAAATTGAGAAACAAAAAGGTGTTGGCAATATTGATGACGCTTCAGTGTGCTTCCCTTTGCTATGACTTGTATGACATTGACATTCTTCTCATCCTGCTTTCTGAAGAAGGTTGATTCTGACCGAGGCTTGAACCTTCTGGAACTTGCCATGTTGTGAATGATACAGACGAATTCAGAATGCAGTTGTTCGCTTATTCCCTTATTTTGCGTGGATTTCCCTTTCGGGTTTTCATTCCACCGGGATACCCATTTTTGCCTGAGCTGTCCAATGTGGCTTTTCAACTCAGTGGGTGTACATTTTTTTCCCTTATTTTTGCCCGAGTCTTTTATTCTGTTTCTGACTCGCCGGGATGCCCTATTTTTTCCTGGACTTACATTCTGTTTTTATGTCCAGCGGGTCATTTTATGCGAAGTATTTTTTAACTGCATCTGAATTCACAGGGGACGGGAAGTCTTCACCATCCATAGTACTGAGCATCAGTGCTCCACCAGAGAAAACTTTCCTTACTATGAACGGATCATCGTAATTCGGAGTCCACTTGCCCCTGTGGTCTGTATGAGGAGGGAGGAGTCTTTTCAGCACAAGATCTCCTACTTGGTATTCTCGAAGCTTGACTTTCTGATCGAAGGCTTTCTTCATTCTCTTTTGATATAACTGCCCATGACAGATTGCAGCTAATCTCTTCTCTTCGATCAGATTCAGTTGATTGTACTGGGATCGGACCCATTCTGCTTCATTCAGCTTAACATCCATTAGTACCCGCAAGGAGGGTAATTCAACTTCAACAGGTAGGACTGCCTCCATACCATAAACAAGCTGATATGGTGTTGCCCCAGTGGATGTTCTGATTGACGTACGATAACCATACAAGGCAAATGGTAGCATTTCATGCCAGTCTTTATAGGTGACCACCATCTTCTGCACAATCTTCTTGATGTTCTTGTTAGCTGCCTCAACAGCGCCGTTCATCTTTGGCCTGTAAGGAGAAGAGTTGTGGTGTTGGATCTTGAAGTCCCGACACAATTCTGCCATCATTTTGTTATTCAAGTTGGAACCATTATCAGTAATGATTCGCTCGGGCACTCCATACCGACAGATGATATCTCTCTTCAGAAATCGGGCTACCACTTATCTGGTGACATTTGCATAGGAAGCTGCTTCGACCCACTTGGTGAAATAATCAATGGCTACCAGGATGAATCTGTGGCCATTTGAAGCAGTCGGTTCAATCTTGCCAATCATATCAATGCCCACATGGCAAAGGGCCAAGGTGAAGACATCACATTCAAAGGATTGGGAGGTACATGCACTTTATCTGCATAAATCTGGCATTTATGGCATTTCCTGGCATAGGCACAACAGTCTGCATCCATTGTGATCCAATAATAGCCTGATCTTAACAACTTTTTAACCATTGCATGTCCTCCGGCATGGGTACTAAAAGATCCTTCGTGCACCTCGTGCATCAACAAATCTGCTTTTGCCTTATCAACACATCTGAGGAGTACCATATCGAAGTTTCTATTGTACAAGGAACCATCAGTATTCAAGAAGAAACTACCAGCTAGCCTTCTTAATGTCTTCTTATCCTTGGATGATGCCCCAGGTGGGTATGTTTGACCCTCCAAGAAGCATTTGATGTCATAGAACCAAGGCTTATCATCTTTAGCAAGGTCTGCAGAGAATACATATGCTGGTCTGTCAAATCTGGATACTGAAATCCGAGGCACAAAGTTGGCAGCTTGAACTTTGATCATGGATGAAATGGTAGCCAGAGCATCTGCAAACTGATTTTCATCTCGAGGGATATACTCAAGCTTGACTGTTGTGAAGAAAGTCAGTAATCTCCTTGTATAGTCCCGGTAAGGTATCAGATGCTCCTGGTGAGTATACCATTTGTCGTTGGTTTGATTAATTACCAGAGCTGAATCTCCGAACACAGTCAAAGTCTTGATCCTGAGGTCAATGACTTCCTCAAGACCCATAATACACGCTTCGTATTCAGCTTCGTTGTTAGTGCAGTTAAAGGTGAGTTTTGCCGAGAAAGGCATGTGAACTCCCTTAGGTGTAATGAGTACTGCACCAACACCGCGACCATTCATATTAACAGCCCCATCAAACATCATAGTCCATTCTTCTTCTGGGTCAGGCCCTTCAGTGTGAATAGGCTCTTCGTGATCTTTTGCTTTTATGAACATGATGTCTTCATCAGGGAAGTCAAATCTCATAGGCTGGTAATCATCAATGGGTTGCTCAGCAAGATAGTCAGACAATACACTACCTTTGATGGATTTCTGGGATGTGTACTGAATATCATATTCTGTGAGGATCATTTGCCATCTTGCAACCCGTCCGGTGAGTGCTGGCTTCTCAAAAATGTACTTGACTGGGTCCATCTTGGATATCAACAAGGTAGTGTGGGTCAACATATATTGCCTTAGTCGGCGAGCAGCCCACGCTAAAGCACAACAAGTTTTCTCGAGCAGTGAATAACGTTGTTCACAGTCGGTAAACTTTTTGCTTAGGTAGTAAATTGCATACTCTTTTCGACCAGACTCGTCATGTTGGCCCAACACACACCCCATTGATCCTTCTAATACTGTCAAGTACATGATTAGAGGTCTTCCTTCAATTGGAGGCATAAGGATTGGAGGCTCTTGTAAGTATTCCTTGATTTTGTCAAAAGCCCTTTGGCAGTCTTCATTCCACCTGGCCGTTTGTTCTTTTCTTAACAATTTGAATAAGGGTTCACAGGTTGTTGTAAGGTGAGATATGAACCTTGAAATGTAGTTCAATCTACCTAGAAACCCTCGAACTTCTTTTTCAGTCTTCGGTGCAGGCATTTCTTGAATGGCTTTAACTTTATCAGGGTCCACTTCAATCCCTTTCTCACTTACGATAAATCCCAGCAGCTTACCAGATCGCACCCCGAATGTGCATTTGTTGGGGTTTAGCTTCAGTTGGTACTTCCTCAGACGCTTGAATAGCTTCAACAGATTTACCAGGTGGTCTTCTTCTGTGAGGGACTTGGCAATCATGTCATCCACATAACATTTAATTTCTTTATGGATCATGTCATGGAATAATGTCACCATAGCCCGTTGATAAGTGGCACCAGCATTCTTCAGTCCGAATGGCATCACCTTATAACAAAATATGCCTCAGGGTGTGATAAAAGTTGTCTTCTCCATGTCTTCAGGTGACATCTTGATCTGATTATATCCTGAAAATCCATCCGTGAAGGAGAACACCGAGAACTGAGCCGTATTGTCGACCAATACATCAATGTGAGGTAAAGGGAAGTCGTCTTTCGGGCTGGCTCTGTTCAGGTCCCGGTAATCCACACACATCCTCACCTTGCCATCCTTCTTAGGCACAGGTACAATGTTAGCGACCCATGGCGGGTAACTAGTCACAGCAAGGAAACCGGCGTCCCACTTTTTTTGTACCTCTTCCTTTATCTTCATTGCCATATCTGGGCGAGTACGGCGCAACTTCTGTTTTACTGGCGGGCAGTCTTCTTTCAGAGGCAGCTTGTGCATAACAATGTCGGTGTCTAGACCTGGCATATCCTGATAAGACCAAGCAAAAACATCCACATACTCCCGAAGCATGTCAATCAGTTGCTCTTTCCCTGAATCTTACAGGCAGGCCCCGATCTTAACTTCTTTCAAGTCTTCTTCTGTACCAAGATTAACCGTCTCAACTTCCTCCTGATGAGGAGTGATAACCTTCTCCTCTTGTCTCAACAACCTGGCTAGTTCTTCAGGTAGCTCATAATCTTCTTCAACCCCTTCATCAGCTTGATTAATCAGACTGTCAAAGTCATACGAAGTCATAGCGGTGTTGTTGTCGGTGCGATCTGGAGGGCATTCTCTGCAAGGGTTTAGATTTGTTTATTTTAGTGATCAGTTTTATCTTATTTAGAAAAAAGTGAAAAATGAAGTTATTACTTTGAAAACATTTCCATTTTATTATTTTGTACAAAAAATGAAAAATGAAAAACAGTGAGCGGAAAAGAAAAGACTCATTTGCAAAAGATGTCCTGATATTCATTAATTGATCTTTGCACAAAATACAAGATGGCCCGATTACAAAATGAGTCCAGTCATCTTGAGCAAGATGTAAGACTTGATGCATGCTTAAAAAAAACAGGAAATAATAATTACTCTGCAGGAGTAACTCTTATAATTTCCTGGGAAGACCAGTTTGAGACATGGCTCCCCGGGATCCTTGGACGTATCCAGCTTTCCAGGTTGCGCTCGTCCTCTGACTCATCTTCCAAACTATTCACAGCATCCGGGGTGAGCATTCCCCCGCTGACAAACTTGGGCTCCTTTGCAGCCTCCGGTTGATCTTGTCGAGTTGGTCTGTAACCCAACCCGAATCGGTCCTCTTTCTTCTCTACGGGCAGCAGCTTGCCCCAGCCTTGGGCGGTACCTTCCTCAACAACCTTCTGGGCTTGTCGATATGATGTGATGGAGGTCCCAGACACAGCAGATGTTTCATTAATATTAAGGGCCTCAAACCCTTGGCTCATGGTCTCATGGATCTCTCCATCCATTTCAATGTATTTGAAAGTAGCCAGCTGGCTAACGAAGATATCCTCCTCCCCACAAATGGTAATGACTTGGCCCTCCCACTCGAATTTTAACTTCTGGTGAAGGGTTGACGTCACGGCGCCAGCGGCATGTATCCATGGTCTACCCAATAGACAGGTGTAGGCAAGCTGTATATCCATCACAAAGAAGGTCGTTTTGAAAACCTGTGGGCCAATCATTATTGGTAACTCTATCTCTCCCAGAATTGATCTTTTAGAATCGTCAAAGGCTCTCACTACCATGTTGCTTGGGCATAGTGCCAATCCTTCATACTCCAGCTTCACAAGGGCTTTCTTGGGTAGGACATTGAGGGATGACCCTGTGTCCACCAATACGTGAGAAAGAACTGCACCCTTACACTCCAAGGTAATGTGCAAAGCCTTGTTGTGATTGCGACCTTCCGTTGTCAGATCAGTGTTGGTAAATCCTAGTCCATGACTAGCGTTGACATTTCCAACCACAGCCTCCAACTGATTGATAGTAATCTCCTCTGACACATAAGCTGCATGCAGGACCTTCAATAGAGCGTTCTGATGAGCCTCAGAGCACATTAGCAATGATAGTATGGAGATTTTGGAAGGTGTTTGGTGAAGCTGGTCCACCACCTTATAATCGCTCTTTTTGATGATCCGCATGAATTCATCAACCTCTTGATCAAAAGGAGTCTTCAGAATTTCTTTAGCAACTGATTCATCTTGCACCATGCTCTTCCCTTTTGCCTTAGCAGCAGCTTCTGCTTCAGCAATGGGCCTTGGTATTTGCGAGGCAAAGAGACGTCCGCTTCTAGTGAAGCCTCCGCCTCCCCCCACATTGTCTATCTGTGGTGAAGAAGTTGTTGATTCTAAGGTGATTTTCTGCCCCTCGCAGTATAGATAATGCCAAGGGATGGCATTATTTCTTTCGTAAGGAACTGGCCCAGGCACCATGATAGTGACCAGACTGATAGCAGCTGCAGAGGGGACCACAATGGTGTGTGGATCATAATATATGGTAACCGGAGCTCTGACAGGAGTAGCATTTTGTTGTGAGTTGTTGGAAGGAACATTTGTGGGATCGTAGTATATCGTAACCGTTGAGACGCTTTCATTAACTGTTGTTGATGTTGTAAAAGGTACTGTTGACTGGAAAAGTGTTGAAGTTGTAGCAGGAACTGATGGAATAATGGGTGTTGTCGTTGTAGAAGGAATTGTGACTGAACTTGTGTTTGTTGAAGTGATTGATTGAATATTTGTTGGAGTTATAGCAGAGTCTGTTGGAACAATGGTTGCTGACGTTGTAGGAGTATCTGTGATTATTGATGAAGGAATTGTTGAAGTTGTAGTCGTTGTTGTCGTAATCTGAAGAATGCCATCTTTAATGAGACCATCTATGCTGTTTCTCAGTCTCTCACATCCATTAACGGCAATGTTGCAATATCCACAGCCGACCTCGCATCCGGGGAACACTTGGCACTCTAATAGATGAGCTTTGATTTCAACCAAGGGTGTTCGGATTTGTGCAACACTGGTAATTAATGTGAATGGTTTTCCCTCCTCAATAGCATTAATCATAGGCCCGTTGTGACTAGGCATTGGATTTCTTGTGACGTTTGGAGGAGGTGCAAAGTTGAGAGCTTTTGAGTCCACCAAATCTTGGACTTTCATCTATAAGGCCCTGCATTTTTCTGTGCCCTGGTGCATTTGAGTGGAATGCACACCTGGCATTTGCATCATAGTTCTTTGGCATATTAAGAGGATCTGGTGGTGCCAATGTCCTTAATTCAACTAGGTTGAGCTTCAGGAGTTGTGGCAAGAGTGCAGAATACGGCATTGGAATTGGGTCAATTACCCTGTTTGCTTGTGATGGCCTTTGTTGGAAAGGACGTTGTTGTTGGTTACCACTGTTGTTGTAGGACCTTTGTTGCGGATAATGAACTTGTTGTTGATACTGTGGTTGTTGTTGTTGAGGATATGTTGATTGTTGTGGCAACGGAGCTGGGATGGTAACAGCTGCTACTTACCGGTGAGCATACTGAGGCCTGCCCCTGCTTGTATGAATGGAATTTGTTTCACCTGCCCTTCGGGGTCCCACAAAAGGCTTTCGGGGATTTTTGGAGGAACTTGCACCACTGTCGGAAATTTTGCCCATCTTTAAGAGACTTTCAATCCTCTCACCAGCTATGACCACATCAGCAAAACTGGTAGAGGAGAAAGCAGCCAGTCTATCAATATAGGTCCCTTGCAATGTATTCATGAACATGTCAGCCATTTCCCTTTCTGACATGGGTGGTTGGACAGCAGCAGCAAGCTGTCTCCATCTTTGAGCATACTCCCGGAAGCTCTCTCTAGAAGATTGAGACATTCCCATTAGAAGGGTCCTGTTGGGAGCCATGTCCAGGTTGTATTGATATTGACGGATGAAAGTTTCAGCCAGATCCTTCCAGCATCTTATGGTGGCCCTAGACAAATGTGAATACCATTCTCTCGAAGCTCCAGTCAGACTGTCTTCAAAGTAGAACATCCATAGCTTTTCATCCATGGTATACGCTTTGAGTCTTCCCAAGAAAGACTGCAGATGAGTGCGAGGACAGGAGGTACCATTGTATTTTTCAAAGCATGGGGGTTTGAATTTGTGGGGAATTCTCACCCCATCCACCAATCTCATGTACATCACATCGAATCCCAAAGAATTATGAGATTCCAAGGATCTTAACTTTTCAGCAATCTCATCTAACCTTCTGTCGTATACCTCATCTCCAGCTCCAATAACTGTGAATTGTTCTCCCTGGGGATCCTCCTGCAGGATTGGGCTCCCAGTAGCATTACCTTGAACATTTCTTTGGATGTTAACCTCTGGATTCAAATGAGGTCCATGCTCTTGGGGGTCAATACGAGGCTGACCCCGTTCATTGTTGCTAGTTCCTCCTGTTCCCAGATGAGATTCCTCAAGAGTTTGTCTCTCCACCAGCTCTCTTAACCTTTCCTGGCTCTGGGCTAAGCCAGTCATCACTGCCATGAACTGAGACATCTGATTTCTCATCTCCAATCTCTCATTGGTCATCTGATTTCTGACCTCAGTCAGATCCTGCTGTACTTGTTCCATTTGAATGCCGGGAAGATTGTTACGAGTCGGGTACCGGTGTGCGCGGTTGACAGGGAACACTCGGCGACGAGCAATGTTTCTTGAGATCACAACAAAGTTATAAACAATAAATAACAACAAAACCTACAAAACAAAAACAAAGTTAGTATGCAATGTAGTATGCTTATTTGTTTTCCAAGGTATCCAGTTTGGTTCTTGGTTTTGACCTTCCCAGACCTCGAGGAAGATGCTTGGTGTTGTTTGAGAGAAAACCCAAATGAAAACAAACTAAATATATTACAAGTAGTGATCAATATATAGTTTGTTTTACAACACATGCCCATGGAGGGTCAAAATACAATAAAAGGAAAAGTACATCAAATGGAAACAAACAACAAGCAAAGAATCATACATCCAGCCCAAATTCATCTTCTCTGACCTCCTTCAGGAGTGCCTCAGTCACTGGACCAGCTGGGTGCTCCGTAATGGTCCTAATGAGGAGGTTCCTGGTAGCAATGGTAGTGGTCAGCTTCTTATGCCTGTCCTGATCCTTTGACCTCTTCAAACCTGCCCTAAGCTTCAATTCTGAAATCTCCTTCTGAGCTGCCAACAAAGCCTCCTGCTGCTTCTTCTCACTGGCCTCTAGCTGTTCAATCTTTGCTTGAGTCTTCCGGTCTTCTTGTGTACGGGCTTCAGTGATCCTGACCCACCTAGCCTGGCTTTCTTGCAGATAGTGCTCAGCCCTAGCCTTCTGAATTTTGGCCTCCTTACAGGCATTCTTCAATATCTGTTCCCCAGCCCTTGCTTTCCTTATGTAGTCCTTTGTCTTCTCAATTTTGGCAAGATGCTCCACCTTGAGCTTTTCCAATCTCTCAATGTCCATACGACCATCACTCCTTTCCCAAAGGGTCTTCTTCAAGGCTTGAGATAGCTGCTCATTCCTTTCTTTCAACTTTTCAAATTCCTCCAGGCTTACTGTTGCTGCAGGCTGTACTGTGGATGGCCCAGGTATATCTTCCAAGATGAAAGGCAATCTGGTAATCTGAGCTCTAGTACGAGACCAGTCATAGTACTGAGCTGAAGCAACATTGTTACATCTTCCAAGAATAGCCACTCCTTTTGTCTGGATGTTGTCCCAAGCCCAGGATGCTTGTCTGACAACGGCTGAATTAGGTTGCACTTCACAATACAAGGTCTCAGTTAAATCCTGTCCTCTGGGAGGGTGAACCAAGGCATATCCCAGTTGTCTCTTAAACAGTAAAGGATTGTAGTTGATGCAACCCTTCACTCCTATCAGAGGCACATTTGGGTATTGCCCACAGGTGGTGATAATGTCTTTGCCTTTGGTGCTCTGGGTGCACCATCTGATATCATCTGAAGTCAAGGCAATGAGCCTCATAGCCCAATTCTTCTGCTGGTGGGGATTCAAAAAAGTATCTGACTTAGGCAGGTGTCTGAGCAGCCAGGTGTAAAACAAAGGAGCACAACATCTTACCAACTTCCCCCTTTGTTTCTCATTCCTCTGATGAATGGAGTAATAAAAATCTCCTAGCAATATGGGTACTGGGTTCTTCAGGAGAAACAGATGGAAGACATTCTTGCTGACAAATTTGGGCTCATCTGCAAACAGTATAGCCCCATATATGTTGAGGGCTAACAGTGCACAGACTGCCCTCCACTCTCCCAATGAAGCTTTCAGGATGGCTTGAGAAATCAAGAAGTCCAAGTGCAAACCAGGGATCCCAGCCTTTGTTGTCATACTTTGCTCAATCAGGGCAGGCTTCAAGTACATTGCCCTTGCTATCTCTTCATTTCTGGGAGTAGTCATCTCTGGGTTGAAAGGGATTCCACCTCTGATGGGTACTCCAATCAATAGAGAAAACTCTTCCAGTAGAGGCCCTAACTGGAAGTCTGGAAAGGTGAAGCATCTCAAAGGAGGGTCATAAAACTGTAAGCAGGTGTGGATCATGCTCCTCTGAGAAGGATCAAGGTCCATAACCATATCCAGGATACCTCCATAATGCTCTATAAACAATGGGATGTGATCAGGTGTGATGAGTGACTGGACCTGCCTGATACCAGTCAACACAGGCTCAAAGAAGTGGTAGGATATGTTGCTCTTCCTGGGAGTAGTCATGAGTGTTGCTGAAGAAGCTGAAGACAAATGCTGATGAAGATTACAAACTGAGAAGCTGAAGGTGGACCACTGACAGACTGGTGCTGGTGAGGATGGAGATAACTGAAGCAGATAACTGGTGAAGACAGCTGAAGCCGAGGTCTATGCAGGAGAAGGGGTCAAAACCAAAACCAAGATACAATGAAATGGATACCCTAAAAAGCAAATAAACAAATGTTAAATGATGCAATGATGGTATATGCAAATGATATGCAAGGGTTTGTGATCAGGCTGGATCTGATTATCTGTCTTGACATAAGGCCCATGCATGTTTAAAAAGTCCAGATGGAGGTTTGGAAGTCCAGTAACCAGGGTGGGGGACTCAAATAATGAGTCACGTGTCCGGGGTTAATCACAAGAACTGTCCAAAGTGAAGTATTCTTAAATAATACAGTAACAGGGTATGATGTGGCCAAGGGTTCCTGCAAATCTGTAAACAGCCCAACCCCCTCACAGGTAATGTTCTAGAACAAGGATCCTCAGACTTGGATCAGTTATGAGAAGTGTAAACACTTCTAACCCGGAGGTACAGTGTTTACAATAACCATAAAAGATCCTCCTCTAATTCACCTCAATTTCTGAAGGTCATAGTAAAGGTCATCCAAACTTAGCAGGCTTCCCAGATAGCCCTAGCACTACAGGAAATCTGTAGCACAGAGTTCTCAAGAAGAAACCCACATCTGAACCGTGTTTCATATTCCCGCACCAGACCGAAATAGAATGGGAAAGAACATGAACCACTCTAGCCTAGGTGTCACTCAGGTCCCAGGTATAGGACCTTAAACTCTCAATGGAACCCCACCCACCAAAACAGCAAACCAGATCCAGCAGATGACAGTATGACAGTATGATGTATCAAAACTGTAAGGAAAGCAATAAATGAAACTGTACATAAAGCAGTAAATAAGGAAAAAACAAATAAACACACAAAGCACATAACACCCTAGTAAACACAAATCAAACAAGCGCTAGGAGGAACCCACAAAAAGAACCAGAAGCCCTGGTTGCAAAATAAGGGTCCCCAGCAGAGTCGCCAAGCTGTCGCTCTTACCAAATAACACCTGGTCAGAAGGGGTACAGACGCGAACGGTCGGCGAAAGAAAAAAGAAAAAAAGAAAAGAGTCGCCAGCTGTCATACCCCAAATTTGTCCTACCCGCACCTTTTTATTTTACGGTCGCATCTTTTTTTTCAGAAATTCGAAAAAATATGTACTTTTTTTTGTCTGCCAATATATTCCAAAAATCCAAAATGTATTTATGTATTTTCAAATTAATAAAAACCAAATTTTCTTTTCATATGTTTTTATTTTATCCTTATTATTTAATTATGATCCAAAAATATAAAAAAAAAAATCTATTAAGTCATTATCAAGGTTTTTTTTATAAACTCATTATCCTTTTCCTTTTAAGCTCATTTCTTTCTTTTCCTTTTCCAAAAAAAATTCAAAAGATACCTCCTCTTATTCTAATCCCATTTCAACTTCTAGGACCATTATTAAAAAATTCCAAAATATTATTATTGTTATTTATTATTATTATCATTACTATTCATTTTTTATTATTTTTATTATTATTATATGTTTATATATACTTTTGTTATTATTATTTGTATTCATTTTCTGTTATTATTATTATTATTATTATTATTATTACTATTATTATTATTATTATTATTATTATTATTATTATTATTTCTGTTAATATCATTTATTTCTTTTTATTACTGTTATTATTATTATTCTATCCTATAGACATGTAATCCTTTTTATAAACAGGGAAGTTTCAATATCAGCAAAACATCTTTAGTATACCCCACATGCCAAACGCGTTTCACAGCAACGCAAGCCACACATTCCTCCAGCCTGCACAACAATATTCCGTACGCACAGCCTGTCAATATTCCTCCTGCAGCATCACCACTTTGTACAATTCCACTACCCTCATTTTATTCTCATTCCTTTTCAATATTTTAACGGTTTTCCACTCACATACACAAAAACCCCTTCACTCACCGTTGGTGTTTTCTGCAAATTGAATCCAAGTCACAAAAACTTTCCAAAACGCAAACAAATCATTAAAACACCAAACACCAAATATCAAAAAAACCCAGGAATCAACCAAAAACAAACCAGAAACTCAGAAATGAACTGCACAAAATTGCGAATCCAAAATCCAGAAGAGCTATAGCCGAACCTCTCCCTTCATCAACCCTTTAATCCTCCATTACTGAATCTCTCCTTCGCACCATAAACTCAGTCAAAAGCTTGTTTGTTCAAACCCACAACCACCGCAACCAAAACCTTCTTCGACTCAAACACCCTTTCACAACCTATAAACACCCTTCCCAATCGCGAATCTGAAAACGAAACCCACCGAACAGCAAAATCCCGATCTGAACAGTATCAAAAACAACCACCACAAATCGCGAACCAGTACTGAATCGGAACCGCGCGAGAGAGAGAGGGCTCCAAGAGGATTTCGGCCGGGACCATCGCGAGATTCGAGAATCGCGATTGAGTGAGAGAGTTTGACGGAGAGAAATGAGAACTGAGACACAGAGATTCGAGGTCGATTGATTTAAGAGGGTAGGCCTCGTTTGTTTTTGTTCTTCTGAGCTTTGAACGCTTTTCCATTCTTTTTAATATTTTTACTGATCATGTTTTTTTTTGCACTTTAAAACCTTATTGTTCTATCTTTTATTTTTATTATTATTTTTAATATGTTATAATTTAGTCTTGGGCTCAACTCATTATCTTCCGGTTTCCCATTCTTTACGCACTCGGCTATATCACACGTACCCCCATCTCTGTTTTTATAAATAAATAAAAAAAGAAACATGGTATGTTGTTGTTTCTGAACTTTACCCATAGCTTAATGTTTCAGCTGACCACACCACATCTTGCACCAATACACCCTCGTGGCCTTTATGCACTCACTTTTTATTTTATTTATTTTCTATCAATTATTTCTTTTTCCAGATTTTTCTAACCTCTTTTTATATATATAATGGATCGTTGTGTTATATTTCTTAATTTATTTCCACTTGCTTTTATTTTATTATTATCATTATTTTTATTTTTTTAGGTTTATGATATAAATGTGTATTTTTCGATATTCGGTTTCGATCCGACATTATCAAAATCGCTATGAGACCGTTCTTTTATTTTATTTCTAACAATTTTTAATTAATTTGTGTAAATTTATTATTATCAATTTATTTATTTTATTAGGGCCAATGACATAACAAAAGGCCGACGTTCGCCCGATTTCATTAAATCGGTGATACTCGGTCAATATGAGGCCCTCCTTGTAATTAATTTTATTATTATTCATTTTTATTATTTTGGCAAATAAACATTGAAATTAATTTAATTTATTTATTATTCTTAATATCATTTGATTTATTTCATTATTTAATTTATTATTTTATTTTAATTTAATTCTAGCAATTCAATTTAATTTTATATATTTATTTCCGCATTTCAAAAAAATGTTTCGACTCCTTATAGAATGATTCCAATTTTGAATCGATTCTAAGGTAGTTCACGAACTAAATTTCACCGTGTCCCAAAAAGTCCAACGCCTTCGAATAGTTGTTTCCGATTAAAAAGGCCGAACGCCTTCGAATAGTTCAAAAACACTGCACACACGCTTTCTCTTGGGCGAATTACAACGAGACCTCTTTATTTCTCGCAATCCCCTATATTTTATTTTGTATCTCTCTCCCATTACTTTGTACGCATTTTATTTTCCGTATTTTATTTAATTCTGAATCCTTGGTCCAACGCCAAGCGATTTCACTCGCACACTTGCACTTTATTTTTCAGTTATTCATTTCGTTTATTAGGATCCACTCCACCTTGTGAGCCGAGCACTTTGTGCCTCGCTAACAAACCACAAAAATAAACCTCCATTTGCATTTACCCTCTAACCTAAAAAAAAAACAAAATGTTTCGATTAGATCCAAACCATTGATCCAACGTCAAGCGGTCTTAGGAAATAAAACATTATAATAAAATGAGAAGAACTGTACGTCACGAGCCTTAAGCGGTAGAAAGGAGGATAACGAGCTCTCGTTACTCGCTCCAATTATTTCAACGCAGGATGCTCGTCTTGTTGGACGAGATAAACTATCCATAGTCTTTAGTACAAATCAACTCCTAAACCCTTTCATCGAAGAAAGGTAATAAAATCAACAACCATTACCCTTAGTAGGCCGAACTACGAGGCTCTGACTTTCCCATTGCACACGGCAGTACGTAGGCACGAGGATCTCAATCCTTGCCGAGCACCTAGGATCAATCTAACTTATAATTCAACTCATTTCCCTCTAGCAAGTAATTCATTTAAGCATAGACATTCTTTCGCGCGTGATAACTTAGATGGTTCCCGTCGAGTACGATGGATGTAGGGGGTGCTAATACCTTCCCCCTACATAACCGACTCCTGAACCCAGGCAATGGTTCCGTTGACCTTTGTCCTTATCTCTCTCTTCCTGGGTTGTATCTATATCTTCCCTTTCCCTCTTTGGGAATAAATAGAATTAGGTGGCGACTCCCGTCTTTTCGGATCGCGTGAGTACGTATTTTTCGGGGTACGACAGTTGGCGACTCTGCTGGGGACAGGTTCACCCCTATGCGAGTCAAGCCTAGTCTAGGTTTCCGCGCTTGTTTGGATGTTTGCTTTTATGCATTACTTGTTTATTTTTTGTCGTTTTCTTTATCGCATTCCATCTTATATATCTTGTGGCTCCTTGGTACTATAATTTGGATCGATACCTTTGTAAAAGAAACTTGAGGGAAAAGGCTCTATACCCGAGCTTGCGAGTATAAACTTAAGTTAGCGAGGTTGTGTAGTATGGGCTCCCGAGGGAACCTCTCTCGTGGGTTGTCGATATGAAAACCTCACTTGGAGTAGATTTTAATGAGAATACTGACGACCATCAAGCTTTCAGCGTGTGTGCTCAGTTGTTTTCATTAAGGTCATCAACTCTGAGGACCTTTAGAACCTTTTGGTTAAAACATCGGTTGATGGTTGCGTAGTATGGGGCACCAGGGTTCGCCCTCGCGTGGCTCGATATGAAAACCTCACTTGGAATAGACTTACTCAATGGAGTTGATTGACTGTCAAGAATGTATGAAATTGACACGTGCATCAAACAGTTGAGAAAGTTCCATAACTTCAGGACTTTGTTTTAAACCTCGTGTCGATGATCACGTAGTATGGACTCCCGAGAAAATTTGCTCTCGTGGGTTGTCGATACGAAGATCTCGCCCAAAATAGATTCATATGGTGGAGTCAATCAACCGTCATGCTTATGGCGTGTGTGATGAACAACCATATGAATTGACAACTTTGGGATCCCTAAAACCTTAGAGTCTACCTAGTGAGTTCCTGATCAGAGTATCCTCCATTTGTACCTTGGACTCATGAGACCCTGATCTTATGATCCTGGATTCTGATATTGCATATCATCTCATTTGCATTATTTGTTCATTCTTGCATTTCATTCCAAAATCCAAGAACTCATTTCTTATTCCTCCATCTTCAGTAAATCAAGTTGGTTTCCCGACGCCCGTATCGTGCTAGACGCCCATACTTAACTCGAGCCAACACTAGAAGACTGATGGACGTGATTCAAGAAGAGCAAGCTGCTATGAGGGAAGAGATTGACTCGGTCAAGAGCAAGATTGACCAGATTTATGAGACTTTGCAAGCTTTGGCAAGAATGGAAGAACATCGCGAAGCTGCTGCCGCATTGAACAATGCTCAAGTGCAAGGATCTACCTCACGAGCAATGCCTTCAGTTCCAGTTCCAAATCCTTTGGTCTATGGTTTGCCTCCAGGCTTCTCTCCTGCTGTTGAAGAGGTCAATTCCCAACCAATACCTACCTTTGGTGTTACTATTGGTGCTATTCCTCAAGCTCAACCTATCCCAACTCAAGTCCAGTTTCCTCAAACTGAAGAAAATCATCAAGTTGAGTATGAGATGCATATTTCCGTTCCAATCACCAATCCTCATGCTGTTCAAGAATCCGAAGCTATGAAGATGTGTCGCGAGTTAGTTGAAAAACTCCGGATTATGGAAGGACACAACTCAACCTCTCTGAGTGCCTCAGACATGTGCTTAGTTCCAGATGTTGTGATCCCTGCTAAGTTCAAACTGCCAGAATTCGAGAAATACAAAGGCCTCAACTGTCCTGAGCTTCATTTGAGGATGTACTGTAGAAAAATGGTCGCTCATGCCAAAGATGATAAGCTTATGATCCATTGCTTCCAAGACAGCCTGTCTGGAGCGTCTCTAGAATGGTACATGCAGCTCGAACGCAACAATGTTCGTACTTGGCTTGATCTATCTGATGCATTCAAAAAGCAATACAAGTACAACACTGACTTAGCTCCTAACCGTACTCAACTTCAGAGTATGTCTCAAAAGGAGAGAGAATCCTTTAAGGAGTACGCCCAACGCTGGAGGGAGTTAGCTGCCAGAGTGCATCCTCCATTGGTTGACCGTGAATTGATCGACATCTTCATGGGTACCTTACAGGGGCAATACTACGAGAAGCTGATCAGCAGCGTATCTTCTGGATTTTCAGACATGGTGATGGTAGGAGAAAGAATCGAAGAAGGTTTGAAGAGTGGAAAAATCCAAGGAGGTTCTAGCAGCCAGACCAATGTCAAGAAACCTTTCAACGGGTACAAAAAGGGCGAAACAAATGTCGTTTCTGCTGCAAGTGGGAATTTTCAACAGAGTGCACCTGCTCCAGTTCCCTACTACCAGTATCCCCATGTTGCTGCTACGCAATATGCTCTTATGCCATATCATCCAGTTCCTCCAATGCCCTATCAGCAGGCCTTTCAAGCTCTATTTCCGCCTCAGATGGCTCATCAACCACGTCCACGTCCTATGGTTGCAGCCGCGCAATATGCGTCTGGACCATACCAGCAACCGACTTACCCACAACGGCCTGGTCAACAACAACAACGCGCTTCTCAACAGCGCCCACCATATCAGCAGAGAAGGCCTGAAAGAACTTTTGATCCCCTGCATATGATACATTTTGAAATCTTTAATCAGCTGATGGCAAAGGGAACTCTTGTTTTGAAAGACTTGCCACCACAAACTGGTACCGCCCGAGACTATGATGCCAATGCTCGCTGTGAGTATCACAAGGGTGCTCCAGGTCACGCGATCGAGAACTGCAAGTCATTCAAGCACAAGATTCAAGATCTGATCGACTCTAAGGATCTCACCTTCACCCCGAGAAATCCAAATGTCCAGAACAATCCAATGCCGCCGCACTGGGCCAACAAGTGAAGACATTTGAAGGGTTTGTTGAAGACCAAGCTGAGTATTCTCCAACTTTGAAGTATTCAATCAAGAAAAGTTCATTCCTCAAATCAAGGCAGCCAATTCCATTTATTATTTCCGCATGCCTGTTGTTTTGTAATGTTTGTTTAAGTATTATTTGCTCTGAACATTGTTATCGTTTGTACTTGGTTATGTTAATGTTTTGTTTATGCATGTTTTGAATCAATTTATTCGCATTCGCTCATATTTATCATTTATCGCAAAAATCACAAAAATATTCCCTCACTTCATTTTAGCAAATATTTGAGGGAGGATGATGAAAACGAAATACCCATAAATGTTGCGGTATGCTTTCGGATAAAACCTCGTCAATGATGTATAAGCATTCTTTCAAATCCCCAAACACTGGAGATATAAGGAGTTAATCCCTAGTCAACCAATTCGAGCCTATAAGTAGGAGTTTCTTTCGGATACAAACCGTTACATCTAACCCGGGGCAGGGTAGTTGTTCAGTTAATCTGACTACACCTTTAAATCGCAAGATGAGATATCCCGTCGGAGGACCATCAACAAATGACTTGGCAGTCACGACATTCAAACAAAAAAAAGAAAGAGAAAAAACACTAAGTTGAGCACCCGAAGGGAGACTTAGTAAAAAAAAAACAAATCAAAGGAGGAGCTCAAATCCTCAACAAAAGCAAAACAAATATCAGTGACCACCAAATCAAGAATCAAATGGTCACCAGCAAAATAAGATGACTGCCATTCTCAAGCGAATCTTAAAGCTTAATCTTCACTCTTGCAAAGTCAAAACAAATGCATGTGTAGAGTTAACTGAACATAGGACAGGAGAACAATACGAAGAAGGGATGGGTACAAATCAAACTTTTGAGCCTTATATCCTTTTGTTTCTCAAACCATTAACCAGACCACGTTACAACCCTCGAAAGTCCTAATTGAGGCACGGTTTATTCTGAAAGCATGCTACCAGCAAGGTTACGTAATATGACTCCCATATATTTGCTAATCGCTAATCTCGTTTGCACATTATTCTTGCTACATCTTTTACGCACTTTCTAAATCAGCACCTCGTTTGGGCTAACAGTCCATTCGTCACACTATCACAACGTTCAAATAAATTGACTTTTTCAAAACTTACATGAACTTCACATTAACATTACCATTTGTGTATGAACAATTTAATTGCAATTTAGTGCTTGACATCAGTGCAATCCCAACAAGGGGTAATCAAAAGAGAAACTTGAACTTCATCGCCAACATGAGTCAAGACTACTTCAACAGCCCAATCAGAGGCAATCCATTTCAAAGTCCGTTAATCAGGGGCAAAATCATCTTCAACAACTCAATCAGGGGCAAATTATCTCCAAACAGCTCAATCAGGGGCAGACGCCTACCAAATCCAGATACTGGGGCAGATCATGCCATGGCCATGGTTAAAGCTTCCCCACCAGATTTGTTTCAAATACCCTGTAGACAGGGGCAAGCAAACAAAGAGCACATCTTCCTATCTCTTTCCCCCAGCTGAACAGGCAGTCCTTGCTAGACGTTGGCAATCATTCAAAGCGAAATCAGTCTTCATATGTCAATTAAGTCGCTTCGCTCACTAGCAGATAACAAAACTTGGAGCTTTTAGATCCATCTTCTGACCATACATCGTCAAAGATCAAGTGTCGGGGAATCAAGCCCTCCACCCACCCAAAGTCCAATCATTATTGGCAACTACCAAACCAAAAGTCCACCAAGCTGGCACCTTTCAATCGCTCATATGCATCATTATGCATCATCACGTCATAAGCATCGTTTACATCAATCATTTACAGCATATGCATCATATGCATACCCAAATAAATCAGACTTTTTTTTAACTTATATCTCAATGCATAAACATTTGCATCATTTTTCCATCCTTATGGAATACCAAATCAAACAATCACGCATATGTGCATAACTCAGGATCTAGGATCAACCCAAGATTCCAGGCCTTTCCCCAGCGGAAGTCAGGGTCCAGGGCCAACCGAAGATTCCAAAGATATTCCTAGGTGTTATTCAGTGGACGTCCCCGGTGGATATTTCTCTTCCAGATTTTATTTAATTTTCTGTTACTCATCATCCTTTTGATGTTGGGGTCGTTTTATCATCCTTTTGGTGATAGCGATTATTTATTTTTCTGTTACTCAACATCCTTTTGATGTTGGGGTCGCTTTATCATCCTTTTGGTGATAGCGATTATTATTTTTTTTGTTACTCAGCATCCTTTTGATGTTGGGGTCGCTTTATCATCCTTTTGGTGATAGCGATTTTTTTTTCTGTTACTTAGCATCCTTTTGATGTTGGGGTCGCTTTATCATCCTTTTGGTGATAGCGATTATTTATTTTTCTGTTACTCAGCATCCTTTTGATGTTGGGGTCGCTTTATCATCCTTTTGGTGATAGCAATTATTTATTTTTCTGTTACTCAGCATCCTTTTGATGTTGGGGTCGCTTTATCATCCTTTTGGTGATAGCGATTTTATTTAATTTTCTGTTACTCAACATCCTTTTGGTGTCGGGGTCGCTTTATCATCCTTTTGGTGATAGCGATTTTATTTCCAGTCAGTTGCCTTATCATCCTCTGTTGATAAGAGATTTCATTTTCAGTTATTTGCCTTATCATCTTCTGGTGATAAGTGATTTACTTTGTCAATTTGTTCTTGCTGTGTCACTCATTATTTCCAGTTTATTCCATTTGCCATTTTCACAAATTTCTTTCTTTGTCGGACAAATTTGGAGTCTGTTAATATCCAATTATCTTATACCTTGAAAGATTGAACGCGAGCCATTTCATCTTACTCGGTTTAAGCCAATTCGATAGGGGCATCTGTCATATCCCAAATTTGTCCTACCCGCACCTTTTTATTTTACGGCCGCATCTTTTTTTTCAGAAATTCGAAAAAATATGTACTTTTTTTTGTCTGCCAATATATTCCAAAAATCCAAAATGTATTTATGTATTTTCAAATTAATAAAAACCAAATTTTCTTTTCATATGTTTTTATTTTATCCTTATTATTTAATTATGATCCAAAAATATAAAAAAAAAAATCTATTAAGTCATTATCAAGGTTTTTTTTTATAAAATCATTATACTTTTCCTTTTAAGCTCATTTCTTTCTTTCCCTTTTCCAAAAAAAATTCAAAAGATACCTCCTCTTATTCTAATCCCATTTCAACTTCTAGGACCATTATTAAAAAATTCCAAAATATTATTATTGTTATTTATTAGTATTATCATTACTATTCACTTTTTATTATTTCTATTATTATTATATGTTTATATATATTTTTGTTATTATTATTTGTATTCATTTTCTGTTATTATTATTATTATTATTATTATTATTATTATTTCTGTTAATATCATTTATTTCTTTTTATTACTGTTATTATTATTATTCTATCCTATAGACATGTAATCCTTTTTATAAACAGGGAAGTTTCAATATCAGCAAAACATCTTTAGTATACCCCACATGCCAGACGCGTTTCACAGCAACGCAAGCCACACATTCCTCCAGCCTGCACAACAATATTCCGTATGCACAGCCTGTCAATATTCCTCCCACAGCATCACCACTTTGTACAATTCCACTACCCTCATTTTATTCTCATTCCTTTTCAATATTTTAACGGTTTTCCACTCACATACACAAAAACCCCTTCACTCACCGTTGGTGTTTTATGCAAATTGAATCCAAGTCACAAAAACTTTCCAAAACGCAAACAAATCATTAAAACACCAAACACCAAATATAAAAAAAAAAAACAGGAATCAACCAAAAACAAACCAGAAACTCATAAACAAACTGCACAAAACTGCGAATCCAAAATCCAGAAGAGCTATAGTCGAACCTCTCCCTTCATCAACCTTTTAATCCTCCATTACCGAATCTCTCCTTCACACCATAAACCCAGTCAAAAGCTTGTTTGTTCAAACCCACAACCACCGCAACCAAAACCTTCTTCGACTCAAACACCCTTTCATAACCTATAAACACCCTTCCCAACCGCGAATCTGAAAACGAAACCCACCGAACAGCAAAATCCCGATCTGAATAGTATCAAAAACAACCATCGCAAATCGCGAACCGGTACTGAATAGGAACCGCGCGCGAGAGAGAGGGCTCCAAGAGTGATTTCGGCCGGGACCATCGCGAGATTCGCGAGTCGCGATTGAGTGAGAGAGTTTGACGGAGAGAAATGAGAACTGAGACACAGAGATTCGAGGTCGATTGATTTAAGAGGGTAGGCCTCGTTTGTTTTTGTTCTTCTGAGCTTTGAACGCTTTTCCCTTTTTTTTAATATTTTTACTGATCATGTTTTTTTTGCACTTTAAAACCTTATTGTTCTATCTTTTATTTTTATTATTATTTTTAATATGTTATAATTTAGTCTTGGGCTCAACTCATCATCTTCCGGTTTCCCATTCTTTACGCACTCGGCTATATCACACGTACCCCCATCTCTGTTTTTATAAATAAATAAAAAAAGAAACATGTTATGCTGCTGTTGCTGAACTTTACCCATAGCTTAATGTTTCAGCTGACCACACCACATCTTGCACCAATACACCCTCATGGCCTTTATGCACTCACTTTTTATTTTATTTATTTTCTATCAATTATTTCTTTTTCCAGATTTTTCTAACCTCTTTTTATATATATAATGGATCGTTGTGTTATATTTCTTAATTTATTTCCACTTGCTTTTATTTTATTATTATCATTATTTTTTTTTTTAGGTCTATGATATAAATGTGTATTTTTCGATATTCGGTTTCGATCCGACATTATCAAAATCGCTATGAGACCGTTCTTTTATTTTATTTCTAACAATTTTTAATTAATTCGTTTAAATTTATTATTATCAATTTATTTATTTTATTAGGGCCAATGACATAACAAAAGACCGACGTTCGCCCGATTTCATTAAATCGGTGATACTCGGTCAATATGAGGCCCTCCTTGTAATTAGTTTTTTTATTATTCGTTTTTATTATTTTGGCAAATAAACATTGAAATTAATTTAATTTATTTATTATTCTTAATATCATTTTATTTATTTAATTATTTAATTTATTATTTTATTTTAATTTAATTCTAGCAATTCAATTTAATTTTATATATTTATTTCCGCATTTCAAAAAAATGTTTCGACTCCTTATAGAATGATTCCAATTTTGAATCGATTCTAAGGTAGTTCACGAGCTAAATTTCGCCGCGTCCCAAAAAGGTCCAACGCCTTCGAATAGTTGTTTCCGATTAAAAAGGCCGAACGCCTTCGAATAGTTCTAAAACACTGCACACACGCTTTCTCTTGGGCGAATTACAACGAGACCTCTTTATTTCTCGCAATCCCCTGTATTTTATTTTGTATCCCTCTCCCATTACTTTGTACGCATTTTATTTTCCGTTTTTTATTTAATTCTGAATCCTTGGTCCAACGCCAAGCGATTTCACTCGCACACTTGCACTTTATTTTTCAGTTATTCATTTCGTTTATTAGGATCCACTCCACCTTGCGAGCCGAGCGCTTTGTGCCTCGCTAACAAACCATAAAAATAAACCTCAATTTGCATTTACCCTCTAACCTCAAAAAAATCAAAATGTTTCGATTAGATCCAAACCCTTGATCCAACGTCAAGTGGTCTTAGGAAATAAAACATTCTAATAAAATGAGAAGAACTGTACGTCACGAGCCTTAAGCGGTAGAAAGGAGGATAACGAGCTCTCGTTACTCGCTCCGATTATTTCGACGCAGGATGCTCGTCTTGTTGGACGAGATAAACTATCCATAGTCTTTAGTACAAATCAACTCCTAAACCCTTTCATCGAAGAAAGGTAATAAAATCAACAACCATTACCCTTAGTAGGCCGAACTACGAGGCTCTGTCTTTCCCATTGCACACGGGAGTACGTAGGCACGAGGATCTCAATCCTTGCCGAGCACCTAGGATCAATCTAACTTATAATTCAACTCATTTCTCTCTAGCAAGTAATTCATTTAAGCATAGACATCCTTTCGCGCGTGATAACTTAGATGGTTCCCGTCGAGTACGATGGATGTAGGGGGTGCTAATACCTTCCCCCTACATAACCGACTCCCGAACCCAGGAAATGGTTCCGTTGAACTTTGTCCTTATCTCTCTCTTCCCGGGTTGTATCTATATCTTCCCTTTCCCTCTTCGGGAATAAATAGAATTAGGTGGCGACTCTTCAGTCTGTCCAGCGCGCGGCTCCCGTCTTTTCGGATCACGTGAGGTCGTATTTTTCGGGGTACGGCACCAGCTAGGCATTTTTATCCCGAAGGAAGTAATGCTGCATAAACCTAGAAAGATATCGATAAGACGGTCGCGAACCAGAGAAACTGAGAAAGGGGGTTGGTTACAACCTGGGAAGGTATTAGCACCCAGATTGTCCGTCGTACTCGACGGGATCCACGCTTAAAAGATTTGTGCTAAAAGGGGTAGTGTCAATGCTATTTTGTGTGCAAAAGCTGGAAAAGAAAGCAAGTGTCAGTGCAAAAGAAATGTGAAGTGAAATAAAAGAGTGTCAGTGCAAAGAATGAATGCAAAGCTCAAGACTATGAGGCTTAAAGAATAATGCTGGGAGAGGGGGGAAGAGACAGAGACTTTTGTTCGATAACTGTTAAGTTATGCCTACGTATTCTCTCGTGCAATGAGGAATTCAGAACACCGTAGTTCGACTCAAAGAGACTGAAAGATAAATTGACTTGTGAACTGCTTACTTGTCCATGCTCAAGTGTATGACCTGTCTGGCTCAGGTGCAAACTGTCTTGCATTAGACGAAAGAAGCAAGTTCTCGTTTGTGAGTGAAGATGATGAGAAAAGAATCTCGGAGGAGACGATTATTGTTTGTTTTTGTGTTTTCAGTCTTTTATTGCTTTTGGGATTTGTCATAAGAAAATGAGCTTAAGCCTATACCAAGGGTTAATAAACTCATCACATCTTCCCTCTGATTAGGGGTAATGAGAATACCTTAAGTATGAAGTAAACACCTCACACTTAATCACCATGATGTAGGATTAAGATCGTTAACCTACTTGCATTTTATTTAGATGTTTTTGTTGTTTTTGTTGAGTGTTAAGTAATGAGTTTAAGCCATAATCAAGGATTTAATGGACTCATTACACCATCCTAATAGAAGGATAATAGATGAGAACATTTAAGCTGAGAAAGGCTCCTCAACTTAATCCATGATTAGGGATTAACCTCATGACAGAACAAAACCTTTATTAAATGGATTTTAGTTAATGGTAAGATTAAGAAGTGGATTTTATGGTTTGTAAGACAACTTGAGGGGGACTTGTCCATTAACACTAGGGTTAGTCCTTCTTAACCAATTAAGGAAGAATTAGAACCCTAATGCAAGGCCCAAGTTACAAGTTTGATGTCTTGATGATTTATTAGATGGATTGATTGAAGGATTTAAACACATTAAGGGTTTAACACTTAGGATTAAATTTATACACTCCATCCTAATAGAAGGATGCAGGCATAACCCTAATCTCAAAGTCTTAAAACCTTTAAGGTTTAGTCCTTGATTATGAGGTGAGAAGAGGAGACTAAAGGATGACACAAAGGTAAAACTAATGGGGGATTAATCAAGCCTTAATTGTTAACATTCTTGGGTGTTCCTAGGGTTAATGAGGCTTGCAAGAAGATCTTCAGAGAAACCACCAAGGAAGAAGCAGATGAAATGAAAAGAAACAGTAAGAAGCAAGATAGGTTGCTTGAAGAAAGAAGGAGGAGAAGAAGCATGAATGAGCAAGCTCACTCTAATACACACAAAAAATGCAGAAATGAATGCATAAAGAGATGAGAAGATATGGTGAGAAGTGAAGGCAAATTCACTTCTCAAACACTTACCACCTGAAAAGTTAGTGAAAGAAAATGGAGATAGAATGAAAATGAAAAGTATGCAATGATGCAAACCAAAACCAGAAGCATGTTTATGATGCTAATGATGCAAAGAGATGGCACAAATGTATGTTATGAGATGGAGATGATCATACAAAGGATGAGAATGCAAATGAGACATGTAAGAAGCATGAAAGTTCATGAATGCATATGACATGAAATGAAAGCAAAAACATGGCAAATGGATGATGCAATGATCAAACATGATTCTAATATGCTCTAAGATGTCTTACATGTCATTTGGATGCACAAAATGTCATGGCAAGTTCATGTATGCAAGCATATGAAGGATGGATGCAAATGGAGATGCAAATTAGGGTTTATGAACAAGATGCAATGCAAAATTCAAAATCAGAAGCAAATGACAAGATAAAAAATTGAAAATTGGATCAAAGGTACCCTAAACCTATACAAGTTCACTGCCAAAAGGGGAAGGTCAGAAGCTAAACCCCAAAGGACTTATGATTTTTCTAAGTTGGTTAGGGTTTTAAGGCACCTCATAAGAAAAAATGAAAAACAAATTGAAAATGAAAGATAAATTCATGCCAATTTTATCCTAGAAACTACATGATATGTGGAATGCATTTCAAAAATAACCACTATCAAACCTTTCATGGTTAGGCAGAAAAGATTTTTTCAAGTTAGGGTCAAAATATTGCTTTTTAAGAACCTTAAATTCAAAGAAAAATGTCAAAATGGATGAAGAACCAAAAAGAAATTTGTGTGAATAGTTTGATAATGTCTCTGAATGTGTTAAGATGAAATGTGATTTTTTTGGTGATTTTTAGAAACTTAAATGGTATTTTAATTAATTAATTTCCATTAATTAATTAAAATAAACATTTAAATATTTTAAAAATACAAATTTTATGCAAAAAATAAAATAAAAATTATTTTCAGAATGAGAAAAATATTTGAAAGAAAAATGCAAAAGATAAGATTTTTTAGATGAGTTTTGCTATCTTTAATAAAATGGTAAAGAAAATGCAAATAAAATGAAAATTAAATGAATTTTAATGAAAGTCAACTGATCTGAGGGCCAGGATTTAAACCTAGGGGGCGGGAATTGACCAGCGCGCGCATCTGAATGGCTAATATTCAAACTTCACTAATTATGATTAAAGCCCTAATCTGAACCCTAATTACTCTCAGGTGACCGGAACAGTGTTCCGGTCATCTTCTTCGGCCAGCCTCTCATTCAATCTCTCTCAATATGTGAAATCAAACCACCAAACTCTCCAAAAATGATCCCCACCCCATTCTAAACAAGAATCAGCCATCAAACAAAATTTATTTCACATGAACAAAGAGATTCGTAGCAAAACGGAAAATCTTTCAGAAATTTCAGAAGCTTCATACATGCTTAAAACTTAATCATTTTCAAAACCAAAAGGTGCAGTGTGATCAGTGAAGCATGGAGAACAATCTAAGAACTTAAGAAATCATTTCTGGAAAATTTGTTCTTGAGGTTACCTGAACTGAAGCTTTCGAAAATGGCACTGGCTGGCTGCTTCTTTGCCTCAAATCAGCTCCAATGATCCTCCTGAAGAGTTTGTGATGCTTGGTTGGAGTTTATATGGCCTCTAAGTGATGTTGGCTGAAACTCAGTTCAAGAAATGTGAAAATCGTGTTTTTGATACAGGTTGTTTCAAAGCAAAATGAAGGGTGGGAAATGATCAGTGATGAATGTGAAGTTGAATGGTGGAAAAAGTTTGGAGATTTGATGGCTGAGCTATGAGTTTCAAAGGCTTTTGCAAGTTGGAGTGATTTTGTGTATGCTGAGGATTCTTAGGTTTCATCTTGCAATGTTGTATGTTATGGCTTGGGTTTGATCCACATAATGAGTTGTGATAGGTCAGAGAGTGGGTGGTGGCCTATGTTGATTGGTATGGGCAAGTTGCCAAGATGTCACCATGACTTGTACTTGAGGTATGGGCATGTGGCAGGCTGGGATAGAGGCATGGTTGTGCGCAGCAAGGATCAAGGAATGCTATGAAATCAGATTTGATGAGCTGTGGCAAGTGGATGGAAGGTTTTGATCCATTTTGCAATTTTGGGGAAGTTTGGCCCCTTTTGAAATTTGTGAAGTTCAAGGCATGAAAGCTTGTGATTCAAGGCACAAATATGATCCAAATGAGTTGCACTAGGATGGTATGATGTGTAGAGATGTATTAGAGGTCCCAAATTGGCTTGGTATGAGAATTTGCAAACTTCCCTCTTTGGTGCAAAAGTGAAATTTAAGTGATTTTTCCCAACTTTGACAAACCATAACTTGAGTTCTAAAATGAATTAGATCAAGTTCTTGTACTTTTTGAAAAGGGAATGATCCAATCTACAACTTTCATGACCAAGAATTTTTCATTTGAAGCATTTTGAATCAAAAAGAGGAGGTTGAAAAACTTTCCCAAAATGGCAAGTTTACATTACAAGTCACTTTCCCAAAATGACAACTTTGCAAATGGCTTGAAATTCTTCAATTTTGTGAACTTATAACTTCTTTTAAGATCAAATAAAGATTATATACACCCAAAATGATGGAGAAGACCCTTTGGTTGGATGATTGGGGGCCTCAGATGCCCTGATTTTGCACTGACTTGTTCAAGAAGTCATCTATTAATCAGATGCCTTCCCTATTGAATTTCTTCATGAAAATTGGTATGCATGATCCTAATATTATATAGAGACCAATAGAAACAAGAATGACCAAAAAATTAGGAGTTATGGCCTCTGAAACCAAAACCCTAATTTTAGGTCATCTGTGCAGTTAAGCTTGGCTCTGCTTCCATGCTTCCTTCAGTTCTTGTGATTCTTTGACTTCCTTGATCTTGGGAAGATATAATATGATGCTTGAACATACATGGACCCCCTTGGGATTATTGAAGACCTTTGGAGTGGCTCAGATGAATCTTGGATTGCTCAGATCACAAACCCTAGATGCAGATGACTTTGAACCAATGCAGTGAAGCAAAAATGTAATATGAGATGATATTATTGAACTTATGCAAATGAAAAGAATCACAAGCCATGGTAAAATGAGTGAGGGCAAATTTGGGGTGTTTACACATTTGAGGTATGCAGTGATTGAATACTAGAAACAACTAGAAAATTTGCACTCTGTGGCAGCGGAACAGGGAGATAAACTCAACCGAATCAACTCTGCTTGGATATAATTATGATGGGGAGAATAGTAAACAGAGAATGCCTTTTGAACGATGCCAGAAGACTACTGACTTACCACGCTGCGGGTGGACTTTTCAACAATTCGCAATCGAATTTTAAGATACTTTGCCACCCTGGGGATGGACTTTTGCCAATCTGCGGTTAGACTTCAGATACTTTACCACATTACGGGTGGACTGCTGGATAATTTGCCACATTGCGGGTGGACTTTAAGATTTTTGCCACACTGCGGGTGGACTTTAAGAATTTGCCACACTGCGGGTGGACTTCTTCTCACTACGGGAGACTTTGGTAATTCACCATACTACGGGGGGCACATTGCTCAGCTACGGGAGACTTTTGTAAATTCACCACACTACGGGGGCATATTGCTCGCTACGAGAGTCTTTGATGATTCGCCACACTACGGGGGCACATTGCTCAGCTACGGGAGCCTTTGATGATTCGCCACACTACGGGGGCACATTGCTCAGCTACGGGAGACTTTGGCTCACTATGGGAGACTTCTGCTCACTACGGGAGACTTCTGCTCACTACGGGAGACTTCACTGAAAATTTGCCACACTACGGGGGCTGCTGCTCGCTACGGGAGACTTTGGCTCACTACAGGAGACTTCTGCTCACTACGGGAGACTTCTGCTCACTACGGGAGACTTCTGCTCACTACGGGAGACTTCTGCTCACTACGGGAGACTTCAAGAATTTTCCACCCGGAGGATGGACTTTGGCCAGTCTGTGGCTGGACTTTGAGAATATGCCACCCAGAGGATGGACTTTGGCCAGTCTGCGGCTGGACTTCAGATAAATTGCCACGTTGCGGGTGGACTTAGGATAAGTTGCCACGTTGCGGGTGGACTTTGGATAAATTGCCACGCTGCGGGTGGACTTCTGCTCACTGCGGGAGACTTTTGAAACTTGCCACCCGAAGATTGACTTTAGCCAGTCTATGGCTGGACTTTTGCTCGCTGTGGGAGGCTTTTGAAACTTGCCACCCGAAGATGGACTTTGGCCAGTCTGTGGCTGGACTTTTGCTCACTGTGGGAGACTTTTGCCCAATGTGGGGGACTTTTGCTCGTTGTGGGAGACTTTTGAAACTTACCACCCGAAGATGGACTTTGGCCAGTCTGTGGCTGGACTTTTGCTCGCTGTGGGAGACTTTTGAAACTTGCCACCCGAAGATGGACTTTGGCCAGTCTGTGGCTGGACTTTTGCTCGCTGTGGGAGACTTTTGAAACTTGCCACCCGAAGATGGACTTTGGCCAGTCTGTGGCTGGACTTTTGCTCACTGTGGGAGACTTTTGCCCACTGTGGGGGACTTTTGAAACTTGCCACCCGAAGATGGACTTTGGCCAGTCTGTGGCTGGGCTTTGAAATTTGCCACCCGAAGATGGACTTTGGCCAGTCTATGGCTGGGTTTTGCATATGTTGAATTGCATGGCCTGTTGCCCCATGACACTAGGCATGTTATGTCTTGAGTATTGTTAATGAACTGGTGTGAACGTAAAAGAAATTCCTGACGCGGAAGTAATAAGTCTCTGCTAACTCTGTGGGGAAACACAATGATCGCGATTTCGACATCAAGAAGCCCAGTGGGGATAACATCTCTGTTGGAGAGGAGCGTGAATAATTCATCTGTCCCGAATTATCACCTTTGCCAAAAATAAATTGGACTTTTAGATTTGAGGGCCGTTCCTGGGGATACCTCGACTATTGGGGATTATCCGCTCTTATGGATCTACTGGGGGAGAGAGTGTTTTATCTGAAATCTGCTAGGGGAATGGGAATTGCCTTAGATCTGTTGAGGAACCAAATTCAAGGAAACCATCTGAAGGAAAAAACTTGGTGACTTTACTGGGGATAACCTTCATTCGTCTGTTGGGGATGACAAAACCGAGACACGTCCCGCTGAGGAGAAAAAGTTCAAGTTGTCTCGTGTTGGGGATCAGTTGCTTCTGTATGGATTTTACCTCAAGAGGATTTTATAAAAAAACTTAGTGTCTTTAAACTCTTAGGTATCGTAATGAATGCACGAATCAGCGTAACAACCTTGTTGGGGAGGTAACCATTGCCAATGCAGATGAGTTTGTATCTGTCAGAAGTGTTGAACGAGATAGTTGGCTTGACAAGTGACCACGGTATTCTAAACTCCAGGTAAATGCTTCTGATCTTCTATCTTCGGGAAAGAATGAACTCTCGTACTATTGGGGTGGCATGGCCCAGTACGAGTACTTGAATAGTTTTGCACTTGACTGACTAATCTTCGCTCTTGGAGAGATTTGAATTTCGAGGTGATTGCCCCAGTTTGACTGAAATTTGAAGAGATTGCTTGATGTAATTGCCCCGGATTGGCTAGCTCTTTAATTTTGAAGAGATTGCTCGACGTAACGGCCCCGGATGGGTCAGCTCTTTAATTTTGAAGAGATTGCTCGACGTAACTGCCCCGGATTGGCTGGCTCTTACCATTGCTGGTCGGGAAAGTCCTTACTCAATGGAGCTTTTCTCGGAAAAGTTCACCTCGACCTGACTGTCTTTCAGAAGTTTTAGACTTCTCAACTTGGCAAGCTTGAGCTTCTGGATTGAATTTCCGCATGTGAACCATTTATGATGCCAAACAAATGTATGCAAGCGAGAAATGTTTATTCTTAGAATGAAAATTCTAATGCAACACACATGTCAAACTTGAAGTTTTGAAAAGGGATCGCAAACCTTTGTGAGCGAATCACTGGTTAAGATACGACATTATTTTGAATGAAAGTATGTACATGCAATACCAACAAGGATCTTTTAGCACAACTCATAGGAGTCAGGAACGTTATCTCGTAGTAGTATGCTCTTAAATTAACCATGTTTCAGTTAGGACTTTTGAGGGTTGTATCGTGGCCTGGTTCACGGTTATAGAAACAAAGGATATAGGCTCGGAGTTTATTTGTACCCACCCACTCTTCGTGATGTTATCCATTCCTACATTCAGCTAGCTTTCATAAGCATTCACCTTTCATAAGGGTTTCGTGTTGATTGAGAAACCATTGCTGCTATGAGTTCAATCACTAATCGAGTTATTGTTGAGAGTTAGTCACTCCTCTATATTTCATGTCTGTGCCACACGACTTTGTTCTTATTTGAGGATCTTTCTTGTATAATCCTTTCCGTCTTTCGCTTTTGCGTTATTTTGCTTATCCCTAACTTTTTCCTGGATTGATTGTTGTGAATCTTTGATTGTGAAGTCCAGCGGGATGCCGTAACTTTCGCCTAAGTCACTTGTTTTCAAGTTTCGACTTAGCGGGCTTTTTTCTTCTTTTTTTTTCTTTTTGCATTTTGAACAAGTCGTGTGACACTGTTTGTCTTGATTGCTTCACAAGGGTTGTGACTGCCTCATTCTTTGGTCGACGAAGGATAACCATTATGGTTTTCAATCTTTGGACCTTTTGACTTGGATAACCATTGTGGTTTCGGGTCTTTGGACCTCTTGATTAGCATAGTAGGATGTAATGGATCCTCAAATACACTCCTTTATGAAAGCCTGGACGCTTGGTCCGACTAGCTGACACCTACCCTGCCCCTGGGTTACATGTGAGGGTTTTTCATGTGAAAAGAAACTCCTACTTCGAGGATCAAAGGGGTTAGCAAGGGTCTATCTGCCTTATATCTCCAGTGTTTAGGGATTTGAAACAAAGCCTGTACATTGTTAACAGGGCCTTACTCGAGAGCACACAATTAGAGATTTTGCGTTTTTGTTTCGTCATTCTCCTTCATAGAATTTAAGCATGACAATTAGTATTGCGATGTACACATGCAAAGTCATAAGTGAATGCGAATGAATTACTTCAAGAAAAACATGTGAGTTTTATTATTGCTAACATTCAAAAGCAAACAAATTTCATACATGTAGACAAATGTTTAACATATAAAAGAAACTACAAATGGAAATGCAGTAAAGAAACTGAATATTGCCGTAGTTGAGGAGGCTTGGCTCCGTCTGGACCTGTCAGTCTTGGATACTTTCAGCGATCAATAGCTCTTTCATAGACTTGTAATCTTCAATTCGCAGTTGTAGACCTAACCATGGCAGTCATACTTCTTCTTCTAGCTATTCTGACTCTGACACAAGACGTCTGAAGGAAAAAGTAAATTTGGGGAGTAAAGTTGCCCCATAAGGTTGCTCGGAAAGACCTGACGATCTTCTGCCTACGTATCTCCATTGACTGATGACCAATGAAGAATTAGAGCGACGTAGTTCCCCTTAATAGGGATGAAAATGAACAATGAAGAAAGACGAACACAAAAATGCCATCACTGAGAGTATTTGAATACTGTTGGCTCTATTTGCTTCATGAATACCCTGGCATAGGGATTCCAACTTTGGTGAAGTTTACCTGAAGGAGGAGTTAGCTCGTGACACTCAATCAACCCCATTTTGAGTAGTTGTGGACATAATTCAGCATAAGACACGGGTATCGGATCAATAACCCTTTCTTGCTCCTGTTGATGACGGGTTGCTAACAATGGAGGAGTTATAGACAAAACTTGTTGAAGTATTTCTCCTGGAAACCAAGGCGTAGCAGCTGAGGAGGATCCCTGATAAGGAAAGAAAGTGCTCACTTCCTTGGTAACGATTGGTGTAGGATCATTTAGCTCACATGTGGAGTTGGTTCCTATCTGATACTTTTCCTGACTGCCAAGTGACGATTGCTGGTGAAGAGATTCGAACTGTAGAGGAAATCCACCTAAGGAACCTTGATTTAATGGACATCCCAAACAGATGGGAGAAACATGACCTTCTGTTTGAAAAGCAGACACACGACTATTTTCCTTTTTTGATATAACATTCATGATTCCTGTAAGCAGCTTTATCTGAGTCTTCATCAAGTTGAATTCTTCTCTCAGCAACTTCTGATCATGGGACAACGCTCGAATATCCACTATAAAATGCCCCAGTTGGGCCTTCATCTCAGTCACCTCCGCTCGGAGTTGTTCCATGTCTAAACCTTGACAATCGTGATTCAAATTGGCCATTCTGAAGAGCAACCAAGTCAGGATAAGAATTTATCCTTGAACACCTGTCAAAAATGCAAGGATGTATGCAAATTCCATGTTCAGTTATTTCCAAGGAAACTATCTGTTTTTATCCAAGTTTTGATGCAGAAGAAATCTGACAATTTAATTCAGATATGTGATCCTTAGAAGTAACTGAACATGTATGCTAAAATGCTATGATGTCATGTATGCAACTGGCATGTGAGCAGCGGTCCGACGCTGGTGTGGATCAGATAAACAAGTGTTGGTGAGGATCATAATGTCATTATCTCTGTGCAAAAGTTCCAGAATTCTCAACCAAGTATCATATAGGACCGGATCATATCACAGAGTAACACTGGCAAAAGCGGGTATGTTGGAAGTTTTAGGGTTCCTGCAAACCTGTAAACCCCTCCCAATCTCACGGGTGTGCTACTACGGGTCAACATCACGGACTCTCAAATTCGAATAGCAATAATACGTTCACCATTTCCGAAAAATGGCTCATGACCAAATCAGGGAATCAGTTTGGCATTATGTACTACTCAGGGAGGCCTCAGCTGAATTCCGGAAAAACAAGCATCCCTCATAAGTTCCCGGCTTCAAGCACTGAAGTCGAGAAACAATAGTACATTCATCCCGAAGGGTACAATACTACCATCATACGACTAGTCGCTTTAACGGGGTTCCTATGAGAGAACAAGGCCATCCTATGCGATTTCCTAGTGGGCCCTCGGGTGTGAATGGGTTTGCCACAAAATATGGTCTGCCACTGTCACCACTGGAGAGGGTTGTTTCCACTAAGGTCCTCGATGATCGGTTCCCAGTGTTAGCAGCTCAGGTGGGAACATTTTATGGTCTGCCTAGGCAGTATAGAACATATCTCAAGAGAGCCTGATCTGGGTGTGGGACTCGTGAAAACTACACGTGCTCAAAACCACGCAAGCCACACGATTGCCCACTCTAAATCCTATGTGTATACTCAAGCCGGGTATTTGGCTTATCTCACAATAATCCCATCCCGCCAAGGGAAACCAGAACAGCCAGTACAGTATATGCCAGTATATGCGACAATAAAGTAAAGTGCAGAAAGTTGTAAATAAAGTAATAAAGGAAAGCGATAAACTGTAAATAAAACAGTAAAGCTAAACTAAAGCATAACAGTGAATGAATAAACACCCAAATAAAACAGAAACAGACAAGCGCTAGGATTGACTCTCAAAGGGGAAATCAGAATTTCTAAAAGTCCCCAGCAGAGTCGTCAGCTGTCGCTCCCGGGATTTTCATCCTAGTACAAACGCGAAAGTGGCACGGAAAAGTTAGAGTAGCCAGCCAGACATTTTTATCCCGAAGGAATGGGAAAGGTAATGTTGCACAAACCTAAGGAAGAAGGAAAAGGACGAGGCCTTGCGAACCAAAGATCTGGGTCCGGAAGTCGGTTACGAATTGAGAAGGTATTAGCACCCCAATCCGTCCGCCGTACCCGACGGGATCCACGCTTATAAGTCTGTTTTCAAAGGGTGAGAAATAATATGTTGTTTGAACGAAAGAATGGCTATTTGGAATGGAAATGAAATGAGAAAAGAAATGGAATTGAAAAAATGGAAAGAAAGGGGGAAAATGTAGGGAAAATAAAGATTATGCTCGAATGGGCCCTACCCCACTGCCTACGTACCTCATCGGGATAAATGAGGATCAGAGACGCCGTAGTTCGTCTAACTAAGGCTGAAACTTGTTTGTGTTTTTTAGGATGACGTTGCCATAGCTCTAGCTCAGGTGTTACCGGCTCTGACTCGAGGGTGTTTACCGTATCGCTGTTTGAACTATCGAGGCAAGTCACATTCGTCCGCAAAGAGTATGAGAAGAAAAGACGTGTTGTCTTGGTTTGTTGTCTTTTAGAAGAAGTGTTTTGAGTTTGTGTTTTTCGTATGTACAACACTAAAGACTATGACACATGAGCGAATACTTTCCAAGATCGCCCCCAATGGCGCGTTTGTAAAGCATTCTAGAAGAGTGAAGGAGACCTCCATTAATCATTTCCCGTATAGCTTAAGGCTCGTGGCGCATTGTACACCTTTTCCTTTATTAAGTGTTTTTTGATTTTCTTTTAAGATGAGAAGTGAGACTCAAGTTATAAAAGGAAAAAAATCTAAGGGAAACTAAACTTACCCTAAGTTAGTTGAGTTTCAAGATAACCTATGGTTAGTGAGGTTTGAAAGATTAAATCTACCTAAGAGATATTAAACTACAAATGCAAGTACAAAAAGTTAATAGTGAACAGTATGGTCCTCCTAAGTCATGGTAGGTAAAAACGTGCATGAAACGTAAATGGGATGAAACGATGGATCGGGTGGGTCGATTGCGTGGTGCTGAGACGCACGACTTATGGTGTGCAACATACAAGGCTTGCTTTTGGGTGAAATGGAGTGGAACGATGGCAATCGAGGAACCCTAAAGTCACATGCAACTTTATTTATTTATTTGAAAATTTACTCGACGTTGGATCGAGTATCTTTATTTTGCTTTTGAGATTTTGGTTTTCTATCGATTTGTTTTATCTTTTCTATCCTAATTATAGAAACTATACAAGCATACAAGTATTACATCACAAAGTACACAAAATATAATCGAGGCATAACAAAACACAATCCAAGTCCATAAGCAAATCCTCGGAAAATACCTTGCACAAAAAGGAAATCGTTAGTAAGTGAAATGAACATGAATATGCATAATATGATGGAAATGAAAATAAATATCAAAAACCATGGAAAATATGTGAAATTAATTCCCTAGGGTCTTAAACCTGATTATACTATTGTGTTAAAAAATCTCCTAAAAATTCAAAGTCTAACTATGTCAAATGGTCCTTTAAATCTACCTAAGGTTCAATCATAAGTTTGCACAAATTACACTACCAAAACAGTGGATAAAATGGCCTAAAAAATATACTAAAAATATTCTAGGTACTTTTATTTGTCCTCTAATCATAGTAAAAAGAATGGATCAAAAATGTTATAGGAAGTGGCAGAAATAAAATGTACAAATTTATGTGTCCATGAAAGAATTCAACATAAAATCAATTAAATAAAAAATCAAAATTAAATTGAAAAATGCAAAAATTCAGAAAGTAAAAATTGGGAAAACTTCTAACTTGCATTAAGATTCTATCATAATTTTTGTGGAATTTTCTTATGCATTTTAGTATTTTTCATGAATTAAATTGAACAAGGTAAAAGACAGAAATTAAAATAAAAATGAAATAGAAAGAGGTGAGAATAGAAACATTTGATAGTTAAATAAAAAACTGGGCCAAAATGGGGGTCTCAATAGCGTTTTCGCAAGGCCCAATGCGCAGGAAGTGAGGCTGGGGTGCAAATAGAGACATTTTTTAGTTAAAAATTGATGGGCTTCTAAATGAGAGGTGTCAATATCAATTCACCTATGCCCAGATCCGCATGGAGGGAAGGGATAAGATCACAGCAAAATTGGCCCAACCGGACGGTGACACGTGTCACCGCTGGATTGGACCCATAACCAAAACCTTATACCCACAAAATTAGCAAGGGCGGTGGAGGATTTAATGGAGTTTTTTTATGATTTTTTCCAAAAAAACCTTAACGGTGCTATTATGAAGGTCATTAAGAGTTATTATTTCTAATTCAAACCAAAAATTAAATATTAATCAAATCCCTAATCACCTTCCTTAAATAATAAAAACAAACAAAACTCTTCTTCTATCTCTTTAACTCGTCCCCTCTTCTTCTCTCAAACAAAACAAACGCATCTTACAAACCCTAACCTGACTGGAGAAAACGGCCGTGAGGCGAAGACACCGTCAACTCCGGCAGACACCCACCGAAGCATGAACCCTTCACAAACTCCCTCTTATTTTCCTCACCTTCTTCAAATCTTAACACGACTTAGTCAAATAAGTAACCCAGTGACGGGATCGCGTAATCGGAAAAAGGATGTCGATCAGAACAACGTACCACCTTCATATTATAGAAGCTTGAAGTCGTGTACCTGTGTTTGGACGAGGCATCAGTTCGAGGCGTTACAAAAACGGCGACAACTTTGGAGTTGGTGCTGATTGTGCCCAGGTATGGTTCGAAGCTCTTTATACTCATCTCCTTCCTTTGCTACTGTGTGAATACGACGCACGAATCATGCTTTTTCTGGTTTCTTCACTTTCTGCAGGTTGATGCTGAGTTCTGAAGATGATGATGACGATTAGAGCGACGTAGACAACGGCGCCGTGAAGACGATGAAGACGACGATGATTATGATTGAGCGGAAGTTGATACGACTTGATGAAGATGATGGCGCAGGGGATCGATAATATTGATGGGGTTTGTTCGATTGATGAAGAGCTTCCTTCGTTTGAAGAAGTGGAAGCCGATTGATAAAGAAGAGAGCCAAGGTGATGATTTTGAAGAAACGGAAATATCAAAGAACTTCAAGCAGACTCAACTTTCTTCTTCTGCTCTAAATCCGTGATTGGTGTCATTGAACTTTGATTATGGTTCATCAACCCTCTTCTTCTCGCTGCGGCTCTGAGTTGATGATTGGTGTTCTTTGGTTGGCTCTGAATCAAGCTAGGTTGTGGCCTTTGAGTGCCGATTGACGAAGACGATGATATGAGGATGATGAGTGTTTCTTTTTTGAAGGCATCTTGGTTCAGAGAAATGATCAAGGCCAAATTTTTGGTAAGATTATGTGTCTTGTGCTCTACATATTGCTTCGGATTTGCGAGAATCTCACTAAACTCAGAATCTGACTTGTTGTTTGTTGAAGCTGCAGGTTCAATCAAGATGAACATGGATAAGGTTATTGAGGATCAAGAATCGTTGAAGAGGAAGGATTCACAAGAATTGGAAGATTGATGCTGAAGTCCTGATAGCAAAAGGGGAAGAGGCTCAAGTTTGAGGCTGAAGGCATACTGAGTTTCTGAGTTTGACGAGGCTTGTAGAGATTGAAGAGTGATTGAAGGAAGGTATGAAGAGGGTTGTGTCACGGGGAGTTGCAGGTTCTCACATATGAAATACGGAGGACCATGAAGAACTCTGATTAGAGCTCCGCTCAGGTACGATTTCGCGATCTACTCCTCTTTCCCTTTTCTGAAGTCCTGAGTTTTCTTTTCTTGAAGTGATACTGATGTTGAATATTCTTGATATGGAGTATGCAGGTTCTTTGATGGAAATTGGATTCTTCTTTAATTATTTGCAGGTTGTGGTAGATGACGAGAGCCTATTGTATTGCTTCTTGCAGGGTTTGCGCAGTGACGACGAAGTTGTATAATGGTGGTGAATGTGATGAAGAAGTGAAGTTGCAGCAAGATGATGAAGATTGAAGAGATTCAGTGATGGTGAGTTTTATGAATCAATAGGGTGATGAAGAAATGAGGAACAAGAAATCCAGAAAAAGTGAATAGGGAGTGTGAGAGATCCCGAATGATTTTTTAAGAGTCCCAAAAACAAATCCTCTCCTGAACCTGTATCCTCTATTTTTCCTGTTCATATCAGTTTTTATAACTGATTTTCTGTTGAGAATTTGTTTTTTCAGTTAGAATTTGTAACTAACTTTATATTGATTTTCTGGAATTTTGTATTAATTTCCTCCTTCTTTTCTGATTTTCTGGTAGATCAATGTTGAGAAGTTTTCTTCTTTGTAACTGAACTATGGTTACTGATTATCATTATAATAAAACAATGTTCACTAGATCTTAATTCCTTTTCATTTCTGGTTGTCTATTATTTTTATTATGAGCAATCTCCTCCCAACTGTTATTATGAATTGGCAAAAAGAATAAATCTTAAACAAATGGTAACATTTGGACCAAACTTTGAATCCAACTAAATAAATTTGGCAAAAGAAATAGATCTTAAACAAATGGTCTTAAGAAGAATGAAACATTTGGCCCAAACTTTGAATCTAACTCAATAAATTTGGCAAAAGAAATAGATCTTAAACAAATGGTCTTAAGATGAATGAAACATTTGCCCAAACTTTGAATCCAACTCAAATAAATGAATTTGGCAAAAGAAATAGTGATATGAACATTCAGGCTCAGGTTGGACATGAAAAAGAAAAGGAATTTGGATATGGCATTAATTGGGTTTTAGAACTATTTTTGCAAATCTGTATCCTCCAGGAGTTCACAACTTTCCGTGAGCTTCAAATTTAAACCTTGTTAACTTGCATTATAAGTAACAAACTATTAACAGTTCATAATTATCTGATTACCCCATGCATCCACCACTTGATATTTTGCTCCATAAACAACATGATACCTCTAACGTGAAGCCCTAACCCTCTTGAGATGTATCTTTAATGAGGAATAGACTTTAGTTGGTAAGAAGCCAGAACCTTGGTCCAACGATGTTCTTAGCTGAAACCCCTGTGAAACCCTAATTACTTGATGCCTTTTTAGAGATCTTTGAAGCATATGGCATGGATACTTTATGAACCTTGACAAGAACACGCTCATGTCTTTGGGACTTAAACTTCGTCTCGATCTTCAGTGCAATGACCAGATACATCCCTTCTGAATAGAAAAATTCACGTCACCACAAAACATGCTTCACTCTCAAGCCTTATAAACTCAGTGTGAATAAATGAATGACATAATCGAGAACGTGGATGAAAGTAAACATAAGGCATTTAGTACTGATAAAAAAAAGAGGGCAAATTTTGGGGTGTTACAGACGCCTCCTATGTCTTATTCCCAGCTACTGCAGAACCTTCTTCAACTTCAAATGATTCAGTTAAGAACTTTGGCTCCACGAAAGTCGGGTCAGATTTCGATCGGATACGATGCTAACGTCCATTGCGCGTTCCATTCCGGAGCTCTTGGCCACAGTACTGAGAATTTTCAAGCTCTCAAACATGTCGTCCAGGACCTAATAAACTCTAAGGCAATCAATTTCGCTCCAACCCCGAATTTGTTGCAAAACCCCATGCCTCCGCATAGAAGGACCATAGGAGCTATTGATGATGGTGAGGGTTTGAATATGATATATGATGTCAACGCCTTGAAGACTTCAATGTTAGTTGTGAAGGGTTGCCTAGTCAAGAAGAATATATTTCTGGGCTGCGTAGAAGGCAGTTCAGATTGTGAAAATTTTGTTGATGGTTGCAACCGATTGAGATCAGGGATACAAGGAATGATTAACGAGGGCAATATTCAATTTGACAGAATCGTGAAGGAAGATGAAGTCTCAATAGTGACTATCTATTATAATCCAGTACAAATTCCAACACCAGCAAAAGTGGCACCTATAACGTTTACCACTCCTAGACCAATTCTGTACCAAAGCGAAAAATCCATCCCGTGGTACTATGGGGCCAAAGTTTAATGTAATGGTTGGAAGCATGATGTGAACTCTTCCAGCCCATCCCAGCACCAAGTTGAAAATGTTGGAGTTGGAGGGTTCACAAGGAGTGGGAGACTATTTGCGTCTGAAACGTTAAGAAACAATGTGGTGCCACCAAGGGACAATGTAGAGGCTCAAGCCAAAGCCATGGCAAGCAGCCTGTAATAAATGATGATCTTGCGCCAACTCCAGAGCCTGATATCACTTTCAACAAAGAAGCAGAGGAATTTCTGAGAATCATCAAAAAGAGCAATTACAAAATAGTTGATCACTTGCGGCAAACTCCCTCTAAGATTTCGATCTTGTACTTGTTGATGTGTTCAGACTCACACAGGAACGCTCTGCTGAAGATTTTAAACAATGCCTACGTGCCACAAGACATATCAGTGAACCAGCTTGAAACGGTGGTGTCAAGTGTGAATTCCAGCCATGGTTTATGGTTTACGGATATGGATTTGACCACTGAGGGACGCAACCAAAATCGAGATCTACATATTTCTATGGAATGTAAAGGAGTTGTGCTCTCTCATGTGCTTGTGGATACGGGCTCATCCCTCAATGTACTACCGAAGAAGGCACTGATTAAGTTGGACTATGACGGGGTTGTGCTTAGACCAAGTGACTTGGTGGTCCGAGCGTTCGATGGCTAAAAAAAGTATGTCTTTGGAGAAGTGGAACTACCAATCAAGGTAGGATCACATGTTTTCAATACAACCTTTTATGTTATGGATTTCCAACCGACTTATAGTTGTTTTTTGGGATGACCCTGGATACATGCAGCAGGGGCTGTGTCTTCAACCCTCCACCAGAAGCTCAAATTCGTCTGGGAAGGAAAGATCGTTACAGTGTTTGGGGAAGAAGATATCTTCATCAGTCACATGGCCTTATTCAAGTATATAGAGATGGACGGAGAGATTGTTGAAACTCCTTGTCAAGCCTTCGAGCCAGTCGGAACCGAGAGTATATCGTTATCAGCTGCTCTTTCTGAGGATAAGAAGAAGGGTGTGTCAATTTCATCCTACAAACATGCCTTGGAGGTTGTGGAATCAGGTACTAATGAGGGCTAGGGGAAAATGATTGAAGTCCCAGAGAAGAAGGATATGTTCGGGATTGGTTCTAATCCTGGCCAGTCAATGCCAAGTCAGAGCTCTAGAGATCGAAAAGGCCAATTACTTTCACAAGTGCAGGATGGTTTGATCATGGTAGCATCTGTGCAGTGCAAGATGAAACGGTTGATAGTGACTATGAATTGGACGAGTCGATAAAGCCACGTGTCCCGGGTGTACAACTCAACAATTGGTCAGCCGAAGCAATTGTCGTTGTCACTCAATCACAAGAGTAATAGTCTTGTGTTTCTATTCTTTTGTATGAAAGTTTTATGCCTTTCCTGGGGAATAGTAGCTCATTATGAGGGTTCATTGTTTCTGAAGGAAAATTGCGATCTAAACGCAGCGGAAAACAAAAATTTTCCTTTAGTGATCCTTACGAATGAGCATGGTCAGTGATAGAATCGTTACCTCTTTGTGGCGATTCAGATCTTTGATGCAGCGATCACAAGCGTTGATGAAGTGCAACGCCTCTACTCAGTCCACACGAACAGCTTCCGGTCACAGTGCTAGCTGCTTACGAACGGAATTATTTGAGTGAGAATCAAAAACGAAATTGCATCAAGTAAAAGCTTCATCACAAGGGTTCCTTTTATAGACTCTCTTGTGGGCTGCGGGCTAAAAGCCCAATTCACATGATCCATAATAATATTATATATATTATTATAATAACTATTATTATAATAAATATATTTATTTTATTATTATTTTATAACCATTATAAAATAACAATAATTATTATTATATTATCCGAATTTCTATTTTTCACTTAAGTGCACCGTACCTTACGGTGTTCCTTTGATTTCTCTATCTCTCATCAAACTGTCCTTATGTGTGTGACCCTGTAGGATTTCGTAACGTTGGTAATTATATTAAATTATATATTTAACATAATAAACAGTGAGCGGTATCTAGCAACACATCACTGCTACCCAAGTCACGAAAATGTCATGTGATCTGACAAAACCTTTTTCGTGATAATATATGTTTGTACAATTACCCTTTTGCCCCTATGTCTATATTGAACACAAGGCATACACTGTGTCATCCTTGTCCAGTTCAATATTGGGCCCTTAGACATTTCTCCTGTTATGCAGGATTGGCAAATTCCATCTAGGACACTCATGTCCCTCAGCATGCTTCGTGGAGTGCCCATCAACTGTCTTTATGATCATCCAGTTACGGATAATGTTTGATCAGCAATAAAGCACCCGACTCTACATCTAGGGTCCATAGTGGTTTCAGGTCGAAGGGTGGTAATACACCATTATCACCATGAGAATAACTTATGACACTTTGCATAACATACTATGTAGTATTCTCATAGCGGGTCAATCCGGTATAAATATTACTCCTAATATTTATACCTATGTCAAGACTTGATAACTCTTTATCCATGATCCATGAGATGTGATCATCAGTCTATCTTCATAATAGTCTCAATGCTTTAATGTTATCCCACTTTGCAATAAAGCTTGACTACGGATATTTTAAGAATAATGTCTTTATGTTTAATGGGATCTCATGATTAAGTCACACTTAACATTTCATTAAACAGACTAACTATTCTAGGGACTTTATTATTCTGAAAGACAAACATAATAAAGAAATGCCTTTTATTATTAAACGAATAATCCGATACAAGTACCAAAAAGTATTGGCCTCTAGGGCTTACACCAACAGTTTCATAATGCAATAACACAATCATTATAAAGTGGACATTTTGGCATTCATTCATGGTTTTTCTTGTCTTTCATTTTATTTTTGTTTTATAAATAAATGGCAATGTTTTCCATGTCTCCCACTTTTTTCTAAAATCTAGCATGAATCATCATTCATGTAGATGTACCCCACCGGGTCTCATCAGTGACGATCTTCTTATGGCTCAATATGACGTTGACAATCCAATTTACCTAGCCGACGAGAAAGAAAAAGAAGATTGTGAATTACCCGAAGAATTATCTAGAATTCTCAAGCAAGAGGGGAGGGTGATTCAGCCGCACGAAGAAGCCATTGAAGTGGTGAACATGGGTACTGAAGAGGACAAAAAAGAGGTCAAGATCGGGGTTGCATTGGAAGAATCTGTAAAGGGCCGTTTGATTTCCATGCTCCGTGAATATGTTGACATCTTCGCCTGGTCTTACTAGGATATGCCAGGGTTGGACACCGATATCGTAATGCACAAGCTACCGCTCAAAGAAGATTGTTCGCCGGTGAAGCAGAAACTGAGGAGAACTTGACCCGACATGGCTATCAAAATCAAGGAAGAAGTTCAAAAGCAGTTTGATGTCGGATTCTTGGTTGTGACAAGTTATCCTCCGTGGGTTGCAAATATTGTACCAGTTCCTAAAAAGGATGGCAATGTCAGAATGTGTGTGGACTATCAAGACTTGAATTAGGCGAGCCCTAAAGATGACTTCTCGTTGCCAAACATTGATGTGCTAGTTGACAACACTGCCCAATTCTCTGTGTTTTCCTTCATGGATGACTTCTCAGGCTACAATCAGATCAAGATGTCGCCAGATGACATGGATAAGACTACCTTCATCATCCCATGGGGCACCTTCTGTTACAAAGTAATGTCGTTTGGTTTGAAAATGCTGGTGCAACATACACACGGGCAATGGTGACTCTATTCCACAACATGATTCATCACGAGATCGAGGTCTATGTTGATGATATGATTGCAAAGTGTAACACCCCAAAATTTTCCCTCTCATTTTCATATCATATAGCATAGCATATTGCATACATGATCAGGCATCTTTGCATAGAAAAATGAAGCATAACATCCATGGTTACCAGCATAGGGAATGTGATCGGTTATTCGACTATTCGATCCGCAAAATCAATAAGAGCCAAGTGATTCTGCAAGGAGCTCAATGCCATCCACAAAGCCCTATAAGAGATTAAAAATCAAAATTAACTCAAAATGGACAGTGCGGGCATAATCCTGGGGTTTCCACACAAGAAAAAAGAAAATTCAAGTTTTGAGTCCGTTAACCGGTTAACTTATAGCGTTAACCGGTTAACGCATGCAAAATTTGGGTAAAAAGCTTCAAAAATTAGTTGTATTCCCATTTTCCCTCCACTTTTCCCTTCATTTTTCTCACCTTTTTCACATTTGGCTTACACTTCACTCCCACTTCATTTTTCCCTTGGAACCTTCTACCACCTCCTAGATCCTTCTAGCATTTTCCAAGGAATATTCCAAAGAATATTCCAAGGAATATTCTAGAAACCCTAACTAACTTTAACTAACTCCAAGCCTCATTTCCCAAACCTAATGCATATGCTAGCTCCATACCTAACCTTCAATCCAAGCCTAACCTCTATATAAATCAAACTCACTCCAAATCTCAGAAGTTAGTCCTCATTTTCACAAATTTCACTTCATCTCTCTCATTTTCTCTCAACTTATTCTCTTAACTTTTTGTCCATTACCAAATTCATCAAAGCTTCATCTTCATCACGATCCATCAAGTTTCACCTTGAAACTCGATCGATCGGAAGCTTAGCCTCCATCTTCTTCACCAATTCAGTGGTTTATCGAAGATCCGGCGCGGTTACGGTGTTTATTTCACCAATCGGAAGCAATTTGGAGCATCGACATTTATTTTGCGTTCTTGAGGATTGAAGATCGAAGCTCACGGTTTTCTCTTCATTTTGCACACCAATAGAATCGTAACACTCACCAAAGCAATCCTCCGCTTTGTAGGTTGGTGAATTCGATACCGATTCTTCGCTTTTAACTTATTCTCTTCATCTTGTCGTATGGCATTCTTCAATTGCTTATTGTTATGCTTGCGATTTGATCGTTTTACGTTTGATTACGATTTGATTGTATCATGCTTATTTTGGTTGTTAGTTGTTCCGGGCAAGCCCAACTTTCAGAGTTGGGCCAGACAAATTGGCAACCTAGCACGCTCTTCGTCGAGCACCACGCTGAGGGGAACGGTCCTTGTCGACCAAGTCTATGTCGACCAGAATAAAATCCCCTAACGACTAGTTTTGACCGTTGCCTATTCGTACGGATTCCACAATCTGCGCAAAACGGTTTGAACCAATAACCATCCACCAACGACAGTATATAAACCCTCTCAGATGAGAGGGCCAGGTATTCAATTCTCTCACCTTAATTCTCGTACCTGCACGCTCTTTGCTAAGTCTCTTACTTTAGCATCAGAGTGCCTTACAGGTACACCCCCCTCCTCTCTTTATCAACCGTCCTTCAACAACGCTCGACGCTAGCCATATGGATCCCGATCTCCAGGTACGATCAGGTGGCGCCGTCTGTGGGAATCACTGATTTCCCCGTTCTTCTCCCTCAAGATCTTCGAGAACCAAAGTCTTTTACCAAGATCCATGGTTGCTCGAGAAAACAATCGCGAAAATCGATCGAACAACAGTATGCTCCTCACATAACGCGAAAGCAACGCTAATGATCCTTCGCACGAAGAAACTGTGCAGGATCACCCAGATGGGAAGACAACTTCACCTTCCCCCGATTGTGAATAGCCTCTAGAGAGTCGTCCGGAGGTCCTCCTCCCTCCAACACCTTCAGGATCTGACTTTGCTGCACTGGCTGAGATTCTCAACCAGACGAATTTGTTGCTCCTCGCCCACGGTGAGAAGATTTCCCGTCTCGAGGACAACAATCGTCGGTCGTCCCGATCCCCGACGAGACATCGAGGAAGACGTAGTCCTTCCCCTCCTAAAAGGAAGAGAAAAGGATGCAATGATGAATCTACTAGTAACAAACAGTCCCGTTCGTATCCTCCTCAGTCGTTCCCTTCAAGAAGACGATCTCGGTTACCAGGAAAGTCAAGAAAGAGCAGATCAAGATCCGTGTCACCCCGGCGAACCAAGAAACACGCGCCCAGGTCTCTTTCATTCAATTCCAGTGATGATGAGGACACCAGGGGCCCCCTCTCGTCGGAAATCATGGCTACGAAACTCCCACGGGGTTTAGATAAACCTCCACCCTTAGGCTCATACGATGGGACCACCGATCCTGACGAGCATATCGAGAATATTGATGCTTTGCTCGACTACCGAGGGGTGCAAGGAGCAATCAAATGTCGCCTCTTTCCTACAACTCTGAGGAAAGGTGCGATGACGTGGTACAAAAGCTTCGAAGCAGAGTCCATCACTTCCTGGAAACAGCTCGAACGCACGTTTTCCATGCACTTCACCGCTTTTAGATGACACCCGAAAACAGAAGCATCGCTCGAAGCAATCATCCAGGGGAAAGACGAACCTCTGCGAACCTATATCAAGAGGTTCAACAAAGAAGCGGTCCAGGTATCCACCACGGACGACATGAAGAAGTATTTACTAGAGCGAGGTCTGCGCCCGTCGACCGACTTCCACCGTGCGGTCGGCATCGAGACCCCGACTACCCTTGACGCCTTCTTGTTAAAAGCCCAAGCTTACATCTAATACGAGGAAAAGCAGGCCGCTAGCTCCATCCGCGATGCCCGGCGTCGTGAAGACTCAAAACCCTCCAAAGTCGATGAACCCTCGACATCTCGTCGGGAAGGAGACAAAAGAAAGGAGGATCGCTCCCGTGAACCGCGGGAGCATAGAGGACCCGTCGGTCGGTTTCATGAATATACCCCTCTCCTGGTTCCAAGAGAGAAGATCTTGTTCGAATGTGCCAATTTGGAGTTCAGGCAAGCAGGAGTACACTTCCCAAAGCAGCTGCCTAATAAACCGGGCACGGACAAGACGAAGTACTGTAGATTCCACAAGAGTCACGATCATAATACTGAAGACTGCATCCATCTCAAAGATGCAATCGAGATACTTATTAAAGACGATCACCTCAAGCAATTTACTAAATCAAGAGACGCCCCTCTCCAAGAGGCGCAGAAGGCTCAGAAGATCGAAGAGGTTGTACCCATACCATCAGATGCAAACATGCAAGTTGCTCTGAGCATCTACCGCCCGGAGGACTTCTTCCTACCCGACCACACAGAGAACCCAAGGTATTTTTCCTCCCACGGTCTGTGGGAGACCTTTCCCTCTACAATGGTCATCTCGGGGGGAGGATTTAACAAAATCACGGTCGGATCCATGAAGAGGAAATTTGACCAATTGATCGCGAAAGGCCCTGCTCAGAACGCAACCCTGGACCCCCCAATAGAGGGCTCGGTACCCCTTGCCTTTTACCGAAAGGAACTCTTGGGAGGGGCACCGAATGCCAGCATCTCATTACTCATCTGTGCTCGGATGGAAAATTTCGATGTCAGAAGAATCCTGGTGGACCAGGGTAGCTCATGCGACATCATGTACTCCCAATTATTTTCAATACTCCAGTTGAATGAAACACACACGACTCCGTACGTCAGATCAGACTTACAGGGCTTCAACGAAGCAGTTTCTCGACTGTGGGGTTACGTCGACCTCATCGTCACCCGAGACCGCCAGATCTGTTTGCGTCCAATTCCTGGTCGTGGATTGTTCTTCGTTGTACCAATGCATTTTGGGACGACCAACATTGGTCGAGTTGATCGCTGTCCCATCCACCATTCACCTAAAGATGAAGTATTATACTACTTCGAGCAAGGTCACTACACTACACGGTGACGTCGAAGCTGCTCGCCGATGCTTTGAAGCAGCGTCCAGAGGTCTCAGCTCGATATGTTACCAGCCAAACCCTTATGCCACGACACCTTCAGATACTCCACAAACATCCAAGGCTTTTCCCCAGGTCGACTCAATCGATCTGGATTGCAGGTTCTCAGATGAAGATGAGGGGCGTTCGGAGGCTGACCGATCCATTGTCCCGGCCAATTCCTGACGGAGAGTTCAAGCTAATTCCTTTGGGAGATGATCCAGCTCGGTGCGTTAAGATCAGAGCCCATCTGCCCGACTTGGCGAAACGACAATTGGAGGCATGCCTCAAGGGAAACGTCGATCTGTTTGCTTGGAGCGCCGCAGAAATGCCAGGGCTCGACCCCGAGACGGTCTGTCATCACCTTTGTATCGATCCAACACACAAAGTGGTCGCCCAGCGTAGGAGGAAGCAGTCGACCGAGAAAACCAAAGCAGCCGAGTCAGCTGTTAAAGACCTCCTAGAGGCAAATTTTGTAACTGAGGCCAGGTATACAACCTGGCTCTCAAATGTTGTACTTGTTAAAAAATCTAATGGAAAATGGAGAATGTGTGTTGACTATACCAATCTTAACCGGGCTTGCCCGAAAGACGCATATCCTTTGCCCAACATTGATAAATGGGTCGACAATTCAGCCGATTTCAAACTATTGTCCTTTATGGACGCCTACTCAGGGTATAACCAAATCCCTATGGCCGTGTCCGACAAAAAATACATGACCTTCATGACCGAATCGGGCAACTATTATTATAACGTTATGCCCTTTGGTTTAAAAAATGCAGGCGCGGCCTATCAGCGCATGATGAACAAGGTATTTCGAACAGAATCGGGGACATGCTTGAAGTATACATGGACAACATGATCGTCAGATCTCAACAAGAGACGGATCACGCATCCCACTTACGAAAAGTGTTCGATCAAGCCCGGAAATGCAAAATGCGTTTCAATCCTGAGAAGTGCATGTTTGGGGTCCGAGCAGGGAAGTTCCTCGGATTATATTTAACCGAACAAGGTATTGAAGCCAACTCTAACAAATGTCGGGCATTCACGAAACTTCCTACCCCATATTCTAAGAAGTCCACACAATCGTTAAACGGGGTTCTCGCTTCCCTCGCCCGGTTTGTGGCAAAATCTGCTCAGCACGCCCTCCCGTTTTACAAACTCCTCCGCAAAGAGGCTGCCTTTGAATGGACGAAGGAGTGCGAGTGGGCCTTGTCCCACTTGAAAAAAGCATTGTCTGAGCCCCCAGTCCTGTCCAGGCCCCACGAAGGGGAGACACTTTACCTCTATCTCGTTGTAGCAAACGAGGCCGTAAGCGCAGCCCTCGTCCGCGACCTTCCCAAGGGGCATAAACCTATTTACTTTACAAGCAAGGCGCTGCACGACCCTGAGCTTCGGTACCTCCAGTTAGAAAAGGTGGCCTTGGCCCTCCTTTTTGCAGCCAGAAGACTACGACATTATTTCTTAGCCCACACTATTATCGTAAGAACAGACCAACCCTTAAGGCAATTACACGGAAGGCCAGACATGGTCGGGCGAATGTTAAAATGGTCGTTGGAATTGTCCGAGTTCGATATCATATTTGAAGGGAGACAAGCTCTCAAGGCTTAAGCACTGGCCGACTTTGTGGCAGAACTCACTTTTACCAAGCAAGAGCCGAAATCTCCGTCCAAATGGACCATCTTCGTGGACGGAGCATTCGGCCCGGCGGGTAGTGGAGCTGGGATTATTCTGGAAAACGAGGAAGAAAACATCATCGAAGTATCTTTAACTTTGTCCTTCACCACATCCAACAACCAGGCGGAGTATGAGGCCTTCCTGGCCGGTCTGCGACCAACCTGAAGGCAAAAGAAATCGTAATATGCACGGATTCCCAGTTGGTCGCCAACCAAGTCCGAGGAGATTTCCAGGCCAAAAACGACAATATGGCTGAATATTTGGCCCTTGTCAGGGACAAGCTAAAATGATTCATGAACATAAAGGTCAGACCCGTCCCACGAGAAAATAATACCCGAGCTGGTATCCTTTCCAAGTTGGCAAAAACTAAAAGAAAGGGAAACAACAAGTCTGTCATACAAGAAGTGCTCCCCCGACCAAGCATCGGATAATCTTCAACCCACCTTGACGTTAATCTCGTGGGTGACGCCAACTACTGGATGACCCCAGTGTTTAACTACTTGACCAAGGATGAATTACCAGCAGACCCGAAAGCGGCCAGTACCGTACATCGAAGGTCGTGCTCGTACACTTTAGTCGGTGGACGTATGTATCGCCGAGGCTTCTCCACGCCACTCCTCAGGTGCATAGAGGAAGATAACATTCCACACGTACTAAGGGAAGTCCATGAAGGAATCAACGCACAACACCCGGGCGGGCGATCGTTAGCCCGAAAGATCCTCCGGGCATGATACTATTGGCCGACACTCCAGAACGACGCGAAGGAGCACGTAAAGAGATGCGACAAATGCCAAAGACATGGGGACGTGCACGTAGCGCCCCCTACCGAGCTAAAATCGCTATCTTCCCCATGGCCATTCGCATGGTGGGGGATGGACATTTTAGGGCCATTCGTCGTCGGATCCGGCCAAAATAAGTACTTCATTGTGGGTGTCGATTATTTCACCAAATGGATAGAGGCGGAGGCCTTAGCCAAGATTACTGCACTCAACATACTACACTTCTTTAAGAGAAGCATCCTCGCTCAGTTCGGAGTGCCGCTCGCCATTGTAATAGATAACGGAACCCAATTCACTGATAGACATTTCCAGGAATTTGTTGCTTCGGTAGGAACAAAACAACATTTCGCTTCGGATGAGCATCCCCAAACCAACGGACAAGTGGATGCCGAAAATAGGGTAATCCTGAGAGGTCTAAAACGAAGACTGGACGAGCACAAGAAACACTGGGTCGAGGAGCTACACATCGTACTTTGGGCATACATGAGCACAAGAAAGCGATAAAAATAAACAAGCAAGGCATAAAAGCAAACAACCAAACAAACGCGGGAACCTAGACTAGGCTTGACTCGCATAGGGGTGAACCAGTCCCCAGCAGAGTCGCCAGCTGTCGTACCCCGAAAAATACGACCTTACGCGATCCGAATGGAACGGAGCCGCGCGCCGGACGGACTGAAGAGTCGCCACCTAATTCTATTTATTCCCGAAGAGGGAAAGGGAAGATATAGATACAACCCGGGAGGAAAAGGATGAGGACAAAGGTCAACGAAACCATTTCCTGGGTTCGGGAGTCGGTTATGCAGGGGGAAGGTATTAGCACCCCCTACATCCATCGTACTCGATGGGAACCATCTAAGTTAACGTGCGAGAAAGGATGTCTATGCTTAAACGAATTGCTTGCTAGAGGGAAATGAGTTGAATTATAAGTTAGATTGAACCTAGGTGCTCGGCAAGGATGGAGATCCTCGTGCCTACGTACTCCCGCGTGCAATGGGAAAGTCAGAGCCTCGTAGTTCGGCCTACTAAGGGTAATGGTTGTTTGATTTTATTACCTTTCGTCGATGAAAGGGTTTAGGAGTTGAAATGCACTAAAGACTATGGATAGTTTATCTCGCCCAACAAGACGGGTGTCCTGCGTCGAAATAATCGGAGCGAGTAACGAAAGCTCGTTATCCCCCTTTCTACCGCTTAAGGCTCGTGGCGTACAAATCTTCTCGTATTTATTAAAGTGTTTTTATTTCCTAAAGCCGCTTGACGTTGGATCAAGGGTTTGGATCTAAATCGAAACATTTTGGTTTTTTGAGGTTTAGAGGGTGCATGCAAATGGAGTGTATTTTTGTGGTTTTTTAGCGAGGCACAATGCGCTCGGCTCGCAAAGATAGGTGGATCCTAATAAACGAAAATAACTGAAAAATAAAGTGCGAGTGTGCAAGTGCAATCGCTTGGCGTTGGACCAATGATTCAGAATTAAATAAAATACGAGAAATAAAATGCGTACAAAATAAAGGGAGAGGGGTACAAAATAAATACAGGGGATTGCGAGAAATAAAGAGGTCTCGTTGTAATTAGCCCAAGAGAAAGCGTGTGTGCAGTGATTTTGAACTGTTCGAAGGTGTTCGACCTTTTTAATCGGAAACAACTATTCGAAGGCGTTGGACCTGTGTGATCGGGACACAACTATTTGAAGGCGTTGGACCTTTTTCGAGCGCAACTATTCGAAGGCGTTGGACCTTTTGGGACGCGACGAAATTTTGTTCGTGAACTGCCTTAGAATCGGTTCAAAATGGGAACCATTCTATAAGGAGTCGAATCGATACTTTTTAAAATGCGAATAAATAAATAAATTAAATTGAATATTAAACAGAACAATAAATTGAATAAATGAATAAATAATATTGAAAATAATGAATTAAATTATATTACAAGTTTTTGTTCAGAATAAAAATAATAGAATAAAATAAAAGGTGGGCCTCATATTGACCGCTCATCACCGATTAAATGTAATCGGGCGAAAACGGCCTTTTGTAATATCATCGGCCCGACAAAAAAATATTACAATGAAAAATAAACAAAGTGATAACAAACACACAAAAAAAAAATCAATCAAAAAGGTAAACGAAAATAATCGAAATGAAGATAAAGTCGTCAAATATTTTTATAAATTTTTAATCTACAAGAAGATAAAGAAAAAACCTATTAGAAATTAATAAGAATAAAGTAAAAGAATAGATTAATAATAATAAAACACAGGAGGTGAACCGCTGGTTCTAAGTGTATAAACAATATATTCGGATGGGCTAAGCCCATATAGCAGCAACAAGATAAAACAAAAATGAGGGGTGCAGTATGAATACAGTTGAGTGTGAAAAGAAAAGTTGATAACCTAAATTTTAATGGAAATTAAAAATATATATATATATGAATGAAGAATAAATAACAGGGGTTATAAGCCTAATCAACAGTAGGTCTAACATGTTTTTCTTCTTGAAAATGAAAATAATAATAGAAAAAAAACTAAAGAGGGAAATGTATGGATATTAATGTGGGTGTAGAGTGATGGTGTTAATAAAAACTAAAGAAGGATCCTTGGCGACTATTACAGCCTAAATCAAAAGAAAATTACGTTTTGAACATTAAAATAGAAAAACAAAATTCAGCATCATATAATAGAAACAAAATAAAAAGCATCATATAATAGAAACAAAATAAAGATCCAGGCTAGGCCCATCATAAGCCACAACAAAAAAGACAAATAAAAACTGAGATACAGAGGTCAAGCTATGAAATTAGGGTGTGATTATCATTTGGACAAAGCCCACCCTACAATTATTATCCTTTATTAAATAAATTTATAAACAAGTTGATATATATTTTTTTAAAAAAGAAACGTGTTATAAAACAATACCATGGTGAAAATGAAAATAAACATATATTCTTCAAAAGCAAAAAAAATCAGAAAAAATGAAAAAACTACCCTCAATCGGCGCGTTCTTTCTCTCCCAAATCCTTCCGATCGGCTCCGCCTCCGTTCTCTCTCTCGCTCAGTTGCAGCGTATTCGTAGATCTTTGTCTCTTTCACGGCGGAATCGGTTCTGTGTTAGCGCAAAGGGTGGTGTTTCCGCGGTGGCTTGCGTGGATTTGGATCCGAAGGTGGAAGGTGGTTGTCGGCTGGGTTTGACGCGATTCGGTGAAGAGGAGGTCGGCGCAGTTGAAGCGGTTTGGCTCGGCGGAAAGGGGTGCTGCACAGTGGTGTCGGTGAACGAGGTGTTCCTCCGGCGGATATGGTTGGTTCGCACGGTTTTGGGATTCCGATGGTACTTGGTTTTTTGCGGCGGTCGGTGACTTTGCGGCCAGCGGTGGTTTGAGCGTGAAGAAGGTTTGATGTCGCGGTTCAGAAGATGGTTTTGTGTTGCGGAGTTTCGCGGCGATTCTGTTAGCTTTTTCGGTTTCGGATTTGATGGTGAGGTTTTGATTCGTGATGGCTTAACAGAAAAGGTGGTTTGAAGTTTGTGGTTTCGGCTTATTTTCTTATCTGAGTTTTTCTGTGTTTTGTTATGGAGGGCTGGTGGCTTTTTTGTTTCTGTGTATTTGTGATTCTGTTTCGTAAAAGGGGGCGGAGAGATTGATGAAGAGTTGTTATGGTTTATACAGGGGTTCTGAAATTTTTATGAAGAAGAAATATATACATGTTTTTTGGTTGTTTTGTGAGGCTTGAATTTTTTTCAGAGTTTTGTTTTGGTTTTCCAGCCTTGCTGTTACGAGAAAATGAGTGAAATTATATGGGGAGAAAATGAGGGGTATTAGAGGAATACTTGGAGCCAAAGTCTAAAAAAAATCTTGAGGATAAGGATGTAATGCAAGCTGTTATTTGAGTGGAATGGTGGAGGTAGTGGAATTGGTTGTGAATGGAAATTGAAAAAAGTTTGTTGTGATACTGTGAGGGATTGTGAGATTTGTGTGTTGTGAGAATTAATGGAAAGCATGTGCGCTTTAGATTTAACGTTATGGCTTGATGTATGTGGAGATTGTAGCATGGTCACTATATTGTTGATAACTGTGGAAAGCTGGAAGAAAAAAAGTGATACAAAATAACAATAATAATAATAATAATAATAATAATAATAATAAAGATACTAAAAATAATAATAATTAATAATAATAAAAAGTATAATAATAAGTAAGAATTATAAAAATAAAAGTAAATAGAGATAATAACAGAATAATAATAGTGACAAAATAAAATAAAATATATATTTTTTTTGATTTACAATAAATGAATTTTTTTTTTTAAAAAGATAATGGGCCTAAGAAGAATGGTTTTGATAGAAATAAAAAAGAGACACATTTTTTTTATATTTTATGAATAATGACTAAATACCAAACCTAGGATAATGAATGTATATTTTTTACTTTTTGGTAGTTGATTTTTTTTTACTTTTATACATATATAAGAAAACGGTAAATGGGCTAATGGATTTGAACTAATAAAGTGAAAATTAATTTCCTAGTTTTGAAAATAAATGACATATTTTTGGATTTTCTAATATCAGACAGAAAAGTACATATTTTCTGGATTTTTGCAATAAATGATGAGACAGAAAATAAAATGGTAAAGGTAGGACAAATTTGGGGTATGACAGATGCCCCTATCGAATTGGCTTAGACCAAGTAAGATGAACTGGCTCGCGTTCAATCTTTCAAGGTATAAGATAATTAGATATTAACAGACTCCAAATTTGTCCGACAAATGAAATAACTGGAAATGATGGGTGACACAGCAAGACAAATTAACAAAATAAATCACTTATCACCAGAGGATGATAAGGCAATAAACAGAAAAATAAACTCACTTATCAACAGAGGATGATAAGGCAATAAACTGAAAACAAACTCACTTATCAACAGAGGATGATAAGGCAACAAACTGAAAATAAATTCACTTATCAACAGAGGAAGATAAGGCAACAAACAGAAAAATAAACTCACTTATCAACAGAGGAAGATAAGGCAACAAGCTGAAAATAAATTCACTTATCAACAGAGGAAGATAAGGCAACAAACAGAAAAATAAACTCACTTATCAACAGAGGAAGATAAGGCAACAAGCTGAAAAATAAACTCACTTATCAACAGAGGATGATAAGGCAACAGGCTGAAATTAAAATCACTTATCAACAGAGGATGATAAGGCAATAACTGAAAATAAAATCTCTTATCACCAGAGGGTGATAAGGCAAATGGACTGAAATTTAAACACGGCTATTGAATCCGCCAAGAGGACGCCTGGAATCTTTGATTGACATGATCCTCCGCTGGGGAAAGGACTGGAAACTTGTATGATCCTGGATCCTGAATTATGCATGTATGCTTGATTGTTTTTTTTGAAATGGTATTCCATAGGGATGGAGATACGATGCAAATGTTTATGCACTGAGATATAAATTAAAATGTTGGGGAAAAATAAAAAGCTGATTTATTTAGGCATGCATATGATGCATATGCTATAAATGATTGATGTAAATGAATGCGTATGATGCTGATGATGCATAATGATGCATATGAGTGATTGAAAAAAGGAAAGGTGCCAGCTTGGTGGACTTTTGGTCTGGTAGTTGCCAATAATGATTGGACTTTGGGTGGGTGGAGGGCTTGATTCCCCGACACTCGATCTTCGACGATGTATGATCATAAGATGGATCTTAAAGCTCCAAGTTTTGGTTACTTGCTGATGAGCGAAGCGACTTGATTGTCACATGACGCCTGATTTTGCTTTGAATGATTGCCAACATCTAGCAAGGACTGCCTGTTCCGCTGGGGAGAAGAAATAGGAAGATTTGCTCCTTGTTTGCTTGCCCCTATTTGTAGGGTATTTGAAATAAATTTGATGGGGAAGCTTTGACAATGGCCAGGGCACGATCTGCCCCTGATTGAGCTTTTGAAGATGACTTGCCCCTGATTGGGCTATTGAAGATGCTTTGTCCCTGATTGGACTAATTTTGAAATGAATTGCCCCTGATTGGGCTGTTGAAGATGATTTGTCCCTGATTGGACTGCTGAGGTAGTCTGGATTCATGTTGGCGATGAAGTTCAAGTTTCTCTTTTGATTTCCCCTTGTTGGGATTGCACTGATGTCAAGCACTAAATTGCAATTAAATTGTTCATACATAAATGGTAGCGTTAATGTAAAGTTTATATAATTTTTGAAAAAGTCAATTTATTTGAATGCTGTGGAAGTGTGACGAATGGACCGTTAGTCCAAACGTGGTGCTGATTTAGAAAGTGCGTGAAAGATGCAGCAAGGACAATGTGCAAACGAGATTAAAGATTAGCAAATATATGGGAGTCAATTTACGCAACCTTGTTGGTAGCATGCTTTCAGAATAAACCATGCCTCAATTAGGTCTTTTGAGGGTTGTAACGTGGTCTGGTTAATGGTTTGAGAAACAAAGGTGTAAGGCTCAAAGTTTGATTTGTACCCATCCCTTCTTCGTGATATTCTCCAGTCCTACGTTCAGTTAACTTTGCATATGCATTTGTTTTAACCTTTCAAGAATGAAGATGAAGCTTTGAAGTTCGCTTGGAAATGGCAGTCATCTTATTTTGCTGGTGACCCTTTGATTTTGTTTTGGTAGTCACCTGATCTTTGTTTTGCTTTTGCTGAGGATTTGAGTTCCTCTTTTGATTTTTTCGACTAAGTCTCCCTTTGGGTGCTCAACTTAGCAGCTTTCTTTTCTATATTTTTTGTATTTTGTTGAATATTGTGACTGCCAAGTCATTTGTTGATGGTCCTCTGACGGGATGTCTCATCTTGCGATTTGAAGGTGTAGTCATGTTAACTGAACAACTACCCTGGCCCGGGTTAAATGTAAGGGTTGTATCTGAAAGAAACTCCTACTTCTAGGCTCGAAGTGGTTGACTAGGGATTAACTCCTTATATCTCCAGTGTTTGGGGATTTGAAAGAATGTCTGTACATCATTGACGAGGTTTTATCCGAAAGCATACCGCAACAGTTATGGGTATTTAGTTTTCATCATCCTCCCTCAAATATTTGCTAAAGTGAAGTGAGGGAAATATTTTTTGTGATAAATGATAAGTAATGAGCGAATGCGAATAAACTGATTCAAAACATGCATAAACATAACATTAACATAACCAAATACAAATAACAATGTTCAGAGCAAATAGCACTTAAACAAACATTACAAAACAACAGGAATGCGGAAATAATAAAATGGCGATGGCTGCCATGATTTGAGGAATTGAACTTCTCTTGATTGAATGCTTCAAAGTTGGAGACTATTCAGCTTTGGTCTTCGGCAACTTCTTCGAAAGCATTTGTTGAGGGGCCACTTGCGGCGACACTGGATTGCTCTGGATATTCAGACCCTTCTGAGTAAAGGTGAGATCCTTAGAGTTGATTAGGTCCTGAATTTTGTGCTTGAATGATTTGCAATTCTCAATCGTGTGACCTGGAGCACCCTTGTGATACTCACAGCGAGCATTGGCATCATAATCTTGAGCGTTACCAGTTTGAGGTGGCATGTCCTTCAACACAAGAGTCCCTTTTGCCATCAGCCCGTTAAAGATTTCTCCATGTGACATAGGCAATGGATCAAAATTTCTTTCAGGCCTTCTTTGTTGATATGGTGGGCGCTGTTGAGGAGCGCGTTGTTGTTGCTGACCGGGCTGTTGTTGATAAGCCGGTTGCTGGTGTGGATAAGCCGGTTGCTGATATGGATATGCCGGTTGCTGGCATGGTCTAGGTCCATATTGCGCAGCTGCACCCATTGGAGGTGGACGTGGTTGATAAGCCATCGGAGGCGGAAGCAGAGCTTGAATAGCTGGATGAACGGGCATTGAAGGAACAGGCTGATGAGACACAACCATCCTAGCCAAGGCTTGCATGGCCTCATGAATACGATCAATCTTGCTCTTGATTGAGTCAATCTCTCCCCTCATATCAGCTTGTTCTTGTCGAATCTGATCCATCAGTCTTCTAGTGTTGGCTCGGGTCAGATACGGTCGTCTAGCTCGATACGGACGTCGGGAAACCAGCTTGATTTACTGAAGATGGAGGAACATGAAAATAAGATTTCGGTTTTTGGAATGAAATGCAAGATGAATAAATAATGCAAATGAGATGATATGCAATGTCAGAATCCAGGATCACAAGATCAGGGTCTCACGAGTCCAAGGTACAGATGGAAGATACTCTGATCAGGAACTCACTGGGTAGACTCTAAAGTTTTAGGGATCCCAAAGTTATCAATTCATATGGCTGTTCATCACACGCGCCATAAGCATGACGGTTGATTGACTCCGCCATATGAATCTATTTTGGGTGAGATCTTCGTATCGACAACCCACAAGAGCAAATTTTCTCGGGAGTCCATACTACGTGATCATCGACACAAGGTTTAAAACAAAGTCCTGGAGTTATGGAACTTTCTCAACTGTTTGATGCACGTGTCAATTTCATACATTCTTGACAGTCAATCAACTCCATTGAGTAAGTCTATTCCAAGTGAGGTTTTCGTATCGAGCCACGCGAGGGCGAACCCTGGTGCCCAATACTACGCAACCATCAACCGATGTTTTAACCAAAAGGTTCTAAAGGCTCTCAGAGTTGCTGACCTTAATGAAAACAACTGAGCACACACGCCGAAAGCTTGACGGTCGTCAGTATTCTCATTAAAATCTACTCCAAGTGAGGTTTTCGTATCGACAACCCACGAGAGAGGTTCTCTCGGGAGCCCATACTACACAACCTCGCTAACTTATGTTTATACTCGCAAGCCCGGGTATAGAGCTTTTCCCTCAAGTTTCTTTTGCAAAGTATCGATCCAAATTATAGTACCAAGGAGCCACAAGATATATAAGATGGAATGCGATAAAGAAAGCGATAAAAATAAACAAGCAAGGCATAAAAGCAAACAACCAAACAAACGCGGGAACCTAGACTAGGCTTGACTCGCATAGGGGTGAACCAGTCCCCAGCAGAGTCGCCAGCTGTCGTACCCCGAAAAATACGACCTTACGCGATCCGAATGGAACGGAGCCGCGCGCCGGACGGACTGAAGAGTCGCCACCTAATTCTATTTATTCCCGAAGAGGGAAAGGGAAGATATAGATACAACCCGGGAGGAAAAGGATGAGGACAAAGGTCAACGAAACCATTTCCTGGGTTCGGGAGTCGGTTATGCAGGGGGAAGGTATTAGCACCCCCTACATCCATCGTACTCGATGGGAACCATCTAAGTTAACGTGCGAGAAAGGATGTCTATGCTTAAACGAATTGCTTGCTAGAGGGAAATGAGTTGAATTATAAGTTAGATTGAACCTAGGTGGTCGGCAAGGATGGAGATCCTCGTGCCTACGTACTCCCGCGTGCAATGGGAAAGTCAGAGCCTCGTAGTTCGGCCTACTAAGGGTAATGGTTGTTTGATTTTATTACCTTTCGTCGATGAAAGGGTTTAGGAGTTGAAATGCACTAAAGACTATGGATAGTTTATCTCGCCCAACAAGACGGGTGTCCTGCGTCGAAATAATCGGAGCGAGTAACGAAAGCTCGTTATCCCCCTTTCTACCGCTTAAGGCTCGTGGCGTACAAATCTTCTCGTATTTATTAAAGTGTTTTTATTTCCTAAAGCCGCTTGACGTTGGATCAAGGGTTTGGATCTAAATCGAAACATTTTGGTTTTTTGAGGTTTAGAGGGTGCATGCAAATGGAGTGTATTTTTGTGGTTTTTTAGCGAGGCACAATGCGCTCGGCTCGCAAAGATAGGTGGATCCTAATAAACGAAAATAACTGAAAAATAAAGTGCGAGTGTGCAAGTGCAATCGCTTGGCGTTGGACCAATGATTCAGAATTAAATAAAATACGAGAAATAAAATGCGTACAAAATAAAGGGAGAGGGGTACAAAATAAATACAGGGGATTGCGAGAAATAAAGAGGTCTCGTTGTAATTAGCCCAAGAGAAAGCGTGTGTGCAGTGATTTTGAACTGTTCGAAGGTGTTCGACCTTTTTAATCGGAAACAACTATTCGAAGGCGTTGGACCTGTGTGATCGGGACACAACTATTTGAAGGCGTTGGACCTTTTTCGAGCGCAACTATTCGAAGGCGTTGGACCTTTTGGGACGCGACGAAATTTTGTTCGTGAACTGCCTTAGAATCGGTTCAAAATGGGAACCATTCTATAAGGAGTCGAATCGATACTTTTTAAAATGCGAATAAATAAATAAATTAAATTGAATATTAAACAGAACAATAAATTGAATAAATGAATAAATAATATTGAAAATAATGAATTAAATTATATTACAAGTTTTTGTTCAGAATAAAAATAATAGAATAAAATAAAAGGTGGGCCTCATATTGACCGCTCATCACCGATTAAATGTAATCGGGCGAAAACGGCCTTTTGTAATATCATCGGCCCGACAAAAAAATATTACAATGAAAAATAAACAAAGTGATAACAAACACACAAAAAAAAAATCAATCAAAAAGGTAAACGAAAATAATCGAAATGAAGATAAAGTCGTCAAATATTTTTATAAATTTTTAATCTACAAGAAGATAAAGAAAAAACCTATTAGAAATTAATAAGAATAAAGTAAAAGAATAGATTAATAATAATAAAACACAGGAGGTGAACCGCTGGTTCTAAGTGTATAAACAATATATTCGGATGGGCTAAGCCCATATAGCAGCAACAAGATAAAACAAAAATGAGGGGTGCAGTATGAATACAGTTGAGTGTGAAAAGAAAAGTTGATAACCTAAATTTTAATGGAAATTAAAAATATATATATATATATGAATGAAGAATAAATAACAGGGGTTATAAGCCTAATCAACAGTAGGTCTAACATGTTTTTCTTCTTGAAAATGAAAATAATAATAGAAAAAAAAACTAAAGAGGGAAATGTATGGATATTAATGTGGGTGTAGAGTGATGGTGTTAATAAAAACTAAAGAAGGATCCTTGGCGACTATTACAGCCTAAATCAAAAGAAAATTACGTTTTGAACATTAAAATAGAAAAACAAAATTCAGCATCATATAATAGAAACAAAATAAAAAGCATCATATAATAGAAACAAAATAAAGATCCAGGCTAGGCCCATCATAAGCCACAACAAAAAAGACAAATAAAAACTGAGATACAGAGGTCAAGCTATGAAATTAGGGTGTGATTATCATTTGGACAAAGCCCACCCTACAATTATTATCCTTTATTAAATAAATTTATAAACAAGTTGATATATATTTTTTTTAAAAAGAAACGTGTTATAAAACAATACCATGGTGAAAATGAAAATAAACATATATTCTTCAAAAGCAAAAAAAATCAGAAAAAATGAAAAAACTACCCTCAATCGGCGCGTTCTTTCTCTCCCAAATCCTTCCGATCGGCTCCGCCTCCGTTCTCTCTCTCGCTCAGTTGCAGCGTATTCGTAGATCTTTGTCTCTTTCACGGCGGAATCGGTTCTGTGTTAGCGCAAAGGGTGGTGTTTCCGCGGTGGCTTGCGTGGATTTGGATCCGAAGGTGGAAGGTGGTTGTCGGCTGGGTTTGACGCGATTCGGTGAAGAGGAGGTCGGCGCAGTTGAAGCGGTTTGGCTCGGCGGAAAGGGGTGCTGCACAGTGGTGTCGGTGAACGAGGTGTTCCTCCGGCGGATATGGTTGGTTCGCACGGTTTTGGGATTCCGATGGTACTTGGTTTTTTGCGGCGGTCGGTGACTTTGCGGCCAGCGGTGGTTTGAGCGTGAAGAAGGTTTGATGTCGCGGTTCAGAAGATGGTTTTGTGTTGCGGAGTTTCGCGGCGATTCTGTTAGCTTTTTCGGTTTCGGATTTGATGGTGAGGTTTTGATTCGTGATGGCTTAACAGAAAAGGTGGTTTGAAGTTTGTGGTTTCGGCTTATTTTCTTATCTGAGTTTTTCTGTGTTTTGTTATGGAGGGCTGGTGGCTTTTTTGTTTCTGTGTATTTGTGATTCTGTTTCGTAAAAGGGGGCGGAGAGATTGATGAAGAGTTGTTATGGTTTATACAGGGGTTCTGAAATTTTTATGAAGAAGAAATATATACATGTTTTTTGGTTGTTTTGTGAGGCTTGAATTTTTTTCAGAGTTTTGTTTTGGTTTTCCAGCCTTGCTGTTACGAGAAAATGAGTGAAATTATATGGGGAGAAAATGAGGGGTATTAGAGGAATACTTGGAGCCAAAGTCTAAAAAAAATCTTGAGGATAAGGATGTAATGCAAGCTGTTATTTGAGTGGAATGGTGGAGGTAGTGGAATTGGTTGTGAATGGAAATTGAAAAAAGTTTGTTGTGATACTGTGAGGGATTGTGAGATTTGTGTGTTGTGAGAATTAATGGAAAGCATGTGCGCTTTAGATTTAACGTTATGGCTTGATGTATGTGGAGATTGTAGCATGGTCACTATATTGTTGATAACTGTGGAAAGCTGGAAGAAAAAAAGTGATACAAAATAACAATAATAATAATAATAATAATAATAATAATAATAAAGATACTAAAAATAATAATAATTAATAATAATAAAAAGTATAATAATAAGTAAGAATTATAAAAATAAAAGTAAATAGAGATAATAACAGAATAATAATAGTGACAAAATAAAATAAAATATATATTTTTTTTGATTTACAATAAATGAATTTTTTTTTTTAAAAAGATAATGGGCCTAAGAAGAATGGTTTTGATAGAAATAAAAAAGAGACACATTTTTTTTATATTTTATGAATAATGACTAAATACCAAACCTAGGATAATGAATGTATATTTTTTACTTTTTGGTAGTTGATTTTTTTTTACTTTTATACATATATAAGAAAACGGTAAATGGGCTAATGGATTTGAACTAATAAAGTGAAAATTAATTTCCTAGTTTTGAAAATAAATGACATATTTTTGGATTTTCTAATATCAGACAGAAAAGTACATATTTTCTGGATTTTTGCAATAAATGATGAGACAGAAAATAAAATGGTAAAGGTAGGACAAATTTGGGGTATGACAGATGCCCCTATCGAATTGGCTTAGACCAAGTAAGATGAACTGGCTCGCGTTCAATCTTTCAAGGTATAAGATAATTAGATATTAACAGACTCCAAATTTGTCCGACAAATGAAATAACTGGAAATGATGGGTGACACAGCAAGACAAATTAACAAAATAAATCACTTATCACCAGAGGATGATAAGGCAATAAACAGAAAAATAAACTCACTTATCAACAGAGGATGATAAGGCAATAAACTGAAAACAAACTCACTTATCAACAGAGGATGATAAGGCAACAAACTGAAAATAAATTCACTTATCAACAGAGGAAGATAAGGCAACAAACAGAAAAATAAACTCACTTATCAACAGAGGAAGATAAGGCAACAAGCTGAAAATAAATTCACTTATCAACAGAGGAAGATAAGGCAACAAACAGAAAAATAAACTCACTTATCAACAGAGGAAGATAAGGCAACAAGCTGAAAAATAAACTCACTTATCAACAGAGGATGATAAGGCAACAGGCTGAAATTAAAATCACTTATCAACAGAGGATGATAAGGCAATAACTGAAAATAAAATCTCTTATCACCAGAGGGTGATAAGGCAAATGGACTGAAATTTAAACACGGCTATTGAATCCGCCAAGAGGACGCCTGGAATCTTTGATTGACATGATCCTCCGCTGGGGAAAGGACTGGAAACTTGTATGATCCTGGATCCTGAATTATGCATGTATGCTTGATTGTTTTTTTTGAAATGGTATTCCATAGGGATGGAGATACGATGCAAATGTTTATGCACTGAGATATAAATTAAAATGTTGGGGAAAAATAAAAAGCTGATTTATTTAGGCATGCATATGATGCATATGCTATAAATGATTGATGTAAATGAATGCGTATGATGCCGATGATGCATAATGATGCATATGAGTGATTGAAAAAAGGAAAGGTGCCAGCTTGGTGGACTTTTGGTCTGGTAGTTGCCAATAATGATTGGACTTTGGGTGGGTGGAGGGCTTGATTCCCCGACACTCGATCTTCGACGATGTATGATCATAAGATGGATCTTAAAGCTCCAAGTTTTGGTTACTTGCTGATGAGCGAAGCGACTTGATTGTCACATGACGCCTGATTTTGCTTTGAATGATTGCCAACATCTAGCAAGGACTGCCTGTTCCGCTGGGGAGAAGAAATAGGAAGATTTGCTCCTTGTTTGCTTGCCCCTATTTGTAGGGTATTTGAAATAAATTTGATGGGGAAGCTTTGACAATGGCCAGGGCACGATCTGCCCCTGATTGAGCTTTTGAAGATGACTTGCCCCTGATTGGGCTATTGAAGATGCTTTGTCCCTGATTGGACTAATTTTGAAATGAATTGCCCCTGATTGGGCTGTTGAAGATGATTTGTCCCTGATTGGACTGCTGAGGTAGTCTGGATTCATGTTGGCGATGAAGTTCAAGTTTCTCTTTTGATTTCCCCTTGTTGGGATTGCACTGATGTCAAGCACTAAATTGCAATTAAATTGTTCATACATAAATGGTAGCGTTAATGTAAAGTTTATATAATTTTTGAAAAAGTCAATTTATTTGAATGCTGTGGAAGTGTGACGAATGGACCGTTAGTCCAAACGTGGTGCTGATTTAGAAAGTGCGTGAAAGATGCAGCAAGGACAATGTGCAAACGAGATTAAAGATTAGCAAATATATGGGAGTCAATTTACGCAACCTTGTTGGTAGCATGCTTTCAGAATAAACCATGCCTCAATTAGGTCTTTTGAGGGTTGTAACGTGGTCTGGTTAATGGTTTGAGAAACAAAGGTGTAAGGCTCAAAGTTTGATTTGTACCCATCCCTTCTTCGTGATATTCTCCAGTCCTACGTTCAGTTAACTTTGCATATGCATTTGTTTTAACCTTTCAAGAATGAAGATGAAGCTTTGAAGTTCGCTTGGAAATGGCAGTCATCTTATTTTGCTGGTGACCCTTTGATTTTGTTTTGGTAGTCACCTGATCTTTGTTTTGCTTTTGCTGAGGATTTGAGTTCCTCTTTTGATTTTTTCGACTAAGTCTCCCTTTGGGTGCTCAACTTAGCAGCTTTCTTTTCTATATTTTTTGTATTTTGTTGAATATTGTGACTGCCAAGTCATTTGTTGATGGTCCTCTGACGGGATGTCTCATCTTGCGATTTGAAGGTGTAGTCATGTTAACTGAACAACTACCCTGGCCCGGGTTAAATGTAAGGGTTGTATCTGAAAGAAACTCCTACTTCTAGGCTCGAAGTGGTTGACTAGGGATTAACTCCTTATATCTCCAGTGTTTGGGGATTTGAAAGAATGTCTGTACATCATTGACGAGGTTTTATCCGAAAGCATACCGCAACAGTTATGGGTATTTAGTTTTCATCATCCTCCCTCAAATATTTGCTAAAGTGAAGTGAGGGAAATATTTTTTGTGATAAATGATAAGTAATGAGCGAATGCGAATAAACTGATTCAAAACATGCATAAACATAACATTAACATAACCAAATACAAATAACAATGTTCAGAGCAAATAGCACTTAAACAAACATTACAAAACAACAGGAATGCGGAAATAATAAAATGGCGATGGCTGCCATGATTTGAGGAATTGAACTTCTCTTGATTGAATGCTTCAAAGTTGGAGACTATTCAGCTTTGGTCTTCGGCAACTTCTTCGAAAGCATTTGTTGAGGGGCCACTTGCGGCGACACTGGATTGCTCTGGATATTCAGACCCTTCTGAGTAAAGGTGAGATCCTTAGAGTTGATTAGGTCCTGAATTTTGTGCTTGAATGATTTGCAATTCTCAATCGTGTGACCTGGAGCACCCTTGTGATACTCACAGCGAGCATTGGCATCATAATCTTGAGCGTTACCAGTTTGAGGTGGCATGTCCTTCAACACAAGAGTCCCTTTTGCCATCAGCCCGTTAAAGATTTCTCCATGTGACATAGGCAATGGATCAAAATTTCTTTCAGGCCTTCTTTGTTGATATGGTGGGCGCTGTTGAGGAGCGTGTTGTTGTTGCTGACCGGGCTGTTGTTGATAAGCCGGTTGCTGGTGTGGATAAGCCGGTTGCTGATATGGATATGCCGGTTGCTGGCATGGTCTAGGTCCATATTGCGCAGCTGCACCCATTGGAGGTGGACGTGGTTGATAAGCCATCGGAGGCGGAAGCAGAGCTTGAATAGCTGGATGAACGGGCATTGAAGGAACAGGCTGATGAGACACAACCATCCTAGCCAAGGCTTGCATGGCCTCATGAATACGATCAATCTTGCTCTTGATTGAGTCAATCTCTCCCCTCATATCAGCTTGTTCTTGTCGAATCTGATCCATCAGTCTTCTAGTGTTGGCTCGGGTCAGATACGGTCGTCTAGCTCGATACGGACGTCGGGAAACCAGCTTGATTTACTGAAGATGGAGGAACATGAAAATAAGATTTCGGTTTTTGGAATGAAATGCAAGATGAATAAATAATGCAAATGAGATGATATGCAATGTCAGAATCCAGGATCACAAGATCAGGGTCTCACGAGTCCAAGGTACAGATGGAAGATACTCTGATCAGGAACTCACTGGGTAGACTCTAAAGTTTTAGGGATCCCAAAGTTATCAATTCATATGGCTGTTCATCACACGCGCCATAAGCATGACGGTTGATTGACTCCGCCATATGAATCTATTTTGGGTGAGATCTTCGTATCGACAACCCACAAGAGCAAATTTTCTCGGGAGTCCATACTACGTGATCATCGACACAAGGTTTAAAACAAAGTCCTGGAGTTATGGAACTTTCTCAACTGTTTGATGCACGTGTCAATTTCATACATTCTTGACAGTCAATCAACTCCATTGAGTAAGTCTATTCCAAGTGAGGTTTTCGTATCGAGCCACGCGAGGGCGAACCCTGGTGCCCAATACTACGCAACCATCAACCGATGTTTTAACCAAAAGGTTCTAAAGGCTCTCAGAGTTGCTGACCTTAATGAAAACAACTGAGCACACACGCCGAAAGCTTGACGGTCGTCAGTATTCTCATTAAAATCTACTCCAAGTGAGGTTTTCGTATCGACAACCCACGAGAGAGGTTCTCTCGGGAGCCCATACTACACAACCTCGCTAACTTATGTTTATACTCGCAAGCCCGGGTATAGAGCTTTTCCCTCAAGTTTCTTTTGCAAAGTATCGATCCAAATTATAGTACCAAGGAGCCACAAGATATATAAGATGGAATGCGATAAAGAAAGCGATAAAAATAAACAAGCAAGGCATAAAAGCAAACAACCAAACAAACGCGGGAACCTAGACTAGGCTTGACTCGCATAGGGGTGAACCAGTCCCCAGCAGAGTCGCCAGCTGTCGTACCCCGAAAAATACGACCTTACGCGATCCGAATGGAACGGAGCCGCGCGCCGGACGGACTGAAGAGTCGCCACCTAATTCTATTTATTCCCGAAGAGGGAAAGGGAAGATATAGATACAACCCGGGAGGAAAAGGATGAGGACAAAGGTCAACGAAACCATTTCCTGGGTTCGGGAGTCGGTTATGCAGGGGGAAGGTATTAGCACCCCCTACATCCATCGTACTCGATGGGAACCATCTAAGTTAACGTGCGAGAAAGGATGTCTATGCTTAAACGAATTGCTTGCTAGAGGGAAATGAGTTGAATTATAAGTTAGATTGAACCTAGGTGCTCGGCAAGGATGGAGATCCTCGTGCCTACGTACTCCCGCGTGCAATGGGAAAGTCAGAGCCTCGTAGTTCGGCCTACTAAGGGTAATGGTTGTTTGATTTTATTACCTTTCGTCGATGAAAGGGTTTAGGAGTTGAAATGCACTAAAGACTATGGATAGTTTATCTCGCCCAACAAGACGGGTGTCCTGCGTCGAAATAATCGGAGCGAGTAACGAAAGCTCGTTATCCCCCTTTCTACCGCTTAAGGCTCGTGGCGTACAAATCTTCTCGTATTTATTAAAGTGTTTTTATTTCCTAAAGCCGCTTGACGTTGGATCAAGGGTTTGGATCTAAATCGAAACATTTTGGTTTTTTGAGGTTTAGAGGGTGCATGCAAATGGAGTGTATTTTTGTGGTTTTTTAGCGAGGCACAATGCGCTCGGCTCGCAAAGATAGGTGGATCCTAATAAACGAAAATAACTGAAAAATAAAGTGCGAGTGTGCAAGTGCAATCGCTTGGCGTTGGACCAATGATTCAGAATTAAATAAAATACGAGAAATAAAATGCGTACAAAATAAAGGGAGAGGGGTACAAAATAAATACAGGGGATTGCGAGAAATAAAGAGGTCTCGTTGTAATTAGCCCAAGAGAAAGCGTGTGTGCAGTGATTTTGAACTGTTCGAAGGTGTTCGACCTTTTTAATCGGAAACAACTATTCGAAGGCGTTGGACCTGTGTGATCGGGACACAACTATTTGAAGGCGTTGGACCTTTTTCGAGCGCAACTATTCGAAGGCGTTGGACCTTTTGGGACGCGACGAAATTTTGTTCGTGAACTGCCTTAGAATCGGTTCAAAATGGGAACCATTCTATAAGGAGTCGAATCGATACTTTTTAAAATGCGAATAAATAAATAAATTAAATTGAATATTAAACAGAACAATAAATTGAATAAATGAATAAATAATATTGAAAATAATGAATTAAATTATATTACAAGTTTTTGTTCAGAATAAAAATAATAGAATAAAATAAAAGGTGGGCCTCATATTGACCGCTCATCACCGATTAAATGTAATCGGGCGAAAACGGCCTTTTGTAATATCATCGGCCCGACAAAAAAATATTACAATGAAAAATAAACAAAGTGATAACAAACACACAAAAAAAAATCAATCAAAAAGGTAAACGAAAATAATCGAAATGAAGATAAAGTCGTCAAATATTTTTATAAATTTTTAATCTACAAGAAGATAAAGAAAAAACCTATTAGAAATTAATAAGAATAAAGTAAAAGAATAGATTAATAATAATAAAACACAGGAGGTGAACCGCTGGTTCTAAGTGTATAAACAATATATTCGGATGGGCTAAGCCCATATAGCAGCAACAAGATAAAACAAAAATGAGGGGTGCAGTATGAATACAGTTGAGTGTGAAAAGAAAAGTTGATAACCTAAATTTTAATGGAAATTAAAAATATATATATATATGAATGAAGAATAAATAACAGGGGTTATAAGCCTAATCAACAGTAGGTCTAACATGTTTTTCTTCTTGAAAATGAAAATAATAATAGAAAAAAAACTAAAGAGGGAAATGTATGGATATTAATGTGGGTGTAGAGTGATGGTGTTAATAAAAACTAAAGAAGGATCCTTGGCGACTATTACAGCCTAAATCAAAAGAAAATTACGTTTTGAACATTAAAATAGAAAAACAAAATTCAGCATCATATAATAGAAACAAAATAAAAAGCATCATATAATAGAAACAAAATAAAGATCCAGGCTAGGCCCATCATAAGCCACAACAAAAAAGACAAATAAAAACTGAGATACAGAGGTCAAGCTATGAAATTAGGGTGTGATTATCATTTGGACAAAGCCCACCCTACAATTATTATCCTTTATTAAATAAATTTATAAACAAGTTGATATATATTTTTTTTAAAAAGAAACGTGTTATAAAACAATACCATGGTGAAAATGAAAATAAACATATATTCTTCAAAAGCAAAAAAAATCAGAAAAAATGAAAAAACTACCCTCAATCGGCGCGTTCTTTCTCTCCCAAATCCTTCCGATCGGCTCCGCCTCCGTTCTCTCTCTCGCTCAGTTGCAGCGTATTCGTAGATCTTTGTCTCTTTCACGGCGGAATCGGTTCTGTGTTAGCGCAAAGGGTGGTGTTTCCGCGGTGGCTTGCGTGGATTTGGATCCGAAGGTGGAAGGTGGTTGTCGGCTGGGTTTGACGCGATTCGGTGAAGAGGAGGTCGGCGCAGTTGAAGCGGTTTGGCTCGGCGGAAAGGGGTGCTGCACAGTGGTGTCGGTGAACGAGGTGTTCCTCCGGCGGATATGGTTGGTTCGCACGGTTTTGGGATTCCGATGGTACTTGGTTTTTTGCGGCGGTCGGTGACTTTGCGGCCAGCGGTGGTTTGAGCGTGAAGAAGGTTTGATGTCGCGGTTCAGAAGATGGTTTTGTGTTGCGGAGTTTCGCGGCGATTCTGTTAGCTTTTTCGGTTTCGGATTTGATGGTGAGGTTTTGATTCGTGATGGCTTAACAGAAAAGGTGGTTTGAAGTTTGTGGTTTCGGCTTATTTTCTTATCTGAGTTTTTCTGTGTTTTGTTATGGAGGGCTGGTGGCTTTTTTGTTTCTGTGTATTTGTGATTCTGTTTCGTAAAAGGGGGCGGAGAGATTGATGAAGAGTTGTTATGGTTTATACAGGGGTTCTGAAATTTTTATGAAGAAGAAATATATACATGTTTTTTGGTTGTTTTGTGAGGCTTGAATTTTTTTCAGAGTTTTGTTTTGGTTTTCCAGCCTTGCTGTTACGAGAAAATGAGTGAAATTATATGGGGAGAAAATGAGGGGTATTAGAGGAATACTTGGAGCCAAAGTCTAAAAAAAATCTTGAGGATAAGGATGTAATGCAAGCTGTTATTTGAGTGGAATGGTGGAGGTAGTGGAATTGGTTGTGAATGGAAATTGAAAAAAGTTTGTTGTGATACTGTGAGGGATTGTGAGATTTGTGTGTTGTGAGAATTAATGGAAAGCATGTGCGCTTTAGATTTAACGTTATGGCTTGATGTATATGGAGATTGTAGCATGGTCACTATATTGTTGATAACTGTGGAAAGCTGGAAGAAAAAAAGTGATACAAAATAACAATAATAATAATAATAATAATAATAATAATAATAATAAAGATACTAAAAATAATAATAATTAATAATAATAAAAAGTATAATAATAAGTAAGAATTATAAAAATAAAAGTAAATAGAGATAATAACAGAATAATAATAGTGACAAAATAAAATAAAATATATATTTTTTTTTATTTACAATAAATGAATTTTTTTTTTAAAAAAGATAATGGGCCTAAGAAGAATGGTTTTGATAGAAATAAAAAAGAGACACATTTTTTTTATATTTTATGAATAATGACTAAATACCAACTTTGTAAAGATAGCTGATGCGGCCGGTGTCCAGGAACAGTTCAGGATGGAGGGCTTGTATCTGAGCTACAACATTTTGGAAACTGAGCTCAGTCGACGAGTTCAGATCTTCCATATCCTGGTCAATCCGAGCGAGAAACTGGGCCCTACTCACCAAGTCCTTGGTATCAGCTTCTTCATTATCCTTCGGGCAAAAGACATCTTTCATCTTTTTGTTTTGGTCCAAGGCCCTCCTTTTGTCGACCTCCAGCTTGGAAATGACATTTGCCCGCTCAGTCAACTCCTTAGCAGAGGCAACAGCTTCCTCAGAGGCCTTGGTCAGCTTTTCTTCAGCAGCAGCCAGGATTTCCTTCCTTTCCTGCCCGGGATTTCCTTCGGCCGTCAGCCAAGCCATGGATAACACCCGCATGACCGCACTCGCGTCCTGTGCTGGAGATAAACGTTGGGCAGGGTGATCCATCCCCTCGACAAACAAAGAGTCCGCCTGATCGACCTTCATGCTTGTCCCTTCGAAATAATTCCGCTTCACAAAGCAGGGCGACAACACGTACTACGGTTTAGGAGGAGCGTTGACCGTCAAATCCACGGTCGTTGCAGGTTTGTGCCTCTTCATGTGCACGCCAGTGGATGCACTGGGAGACCCTTGGACCAGGGGACCCGACCCTAGACTGCTCGTTTCAGTCAACTTTGTTTGAACAACCCTCGACCTCTTTTTCTGGTTTTGGCGCAGTTGTTCCTGGATTTTATCTAGAGGATTTGCAATAAAACCTGCAAAGAAACGAGACCAAATTAGTCACGAACGTCAATATTATCAAAACAGAATAACAAACAGAAATGAAAGTAAATACCAAAGAACTCGGACACTTCTTGTCCGGTGTTACACGCAAGGAGATCTGTGACATCTATCAAAGGACGCTCCACAGCCTCTCCCCCGTCCTGGTCCAACATTATCTTACCCTCCCCGTCCAGCAGAGGGGTCGGAGTAAAAGAGGCCACCAGCTTCCGAAACTCCTCGATGCTAGTTGCATTTTCCTTGTTCAGGAAATCCCCTACTTGGACGAACTCACTAATCGGGCGCCCGTAATGTGAGTAATTCCATGAGAAGGGAAGCAACCAGAGCCTCCTGGGAATCTCCTGCCCTTGATTGTCCAGTCTGGGCTCATCAGTTTCATCAGTATCTACCCCCATAAAACTCAATGCTCTCACGGCTTCCTCGCTCGCCGGCTTTACCAGAAAGTAGTCGGTCTTGAAAGCCCGGATAGATTCTGAGTGAGCCTTGAATATCTTGGTCCGCTGCTTGAAGGAGATAAAACCCTTTCGGTCGGTTCCCCGTCCTACCTGGCGCTGCAGCGAGAACAATCAGAAGAACATAGGAAGTGTGGCCCATACGCCCAAATGAGCGCACGTCACCTCGAAAGCTTTCAGGAACGCGTAACAGTTGGGGTGCAGCTGAGACGATGCTACACCTAAATGCCCGAGCACGACACAAACCAGATCACTAAAGGGCAATGTTACCCCTAGATTCGAGTTCGTGTACTCATACATTGAGAACTCTCGGCCGCCAAAATCTGAGAATATCCGATCATCATCCCCCAGGCAGGTGACGACCCAATCCTCAGGATCACCAACAATGGGCAAAGGCTCCGCACGGGGTCTTGAAAAGGACGACACCTTGTCAAGCAGGATTATTTTGTCCTCACCCTGAGGAGTACCGTCCGTTTCTCCAGAGTCAGGGGCCACATCCTCCGTCGTGGTCGCGTCAGATTCATCTGACGAGCTTCCAGAATCGGAAGAGACTGATGCCGTAGAGCCAGAATCTTATGAGGATACCTCCTCCGAGGAAATCTCGAGTGGGTCGATAAGCGCAGTTTCACCTGAAAAGCAGAGGAAAGACGTCAGTGAATTCGATTAGAATATCAAATCCACCCTTCCACTGCTCAACAAGTGAAAGGTCGCGTACCGACCTAGGAGTAAGATCCCAGGCCAAAGCCCTAGGTTAACCGTCGCTCAAGGCGATGGACAGCGCCCGACAACAGCGATGGTATGTTCAAATCCTAGCTGCTTATCAGGTCCCGGATCAAGGTCGACCGGGACCATCGTCGACCACGAATTAGGGTTTGCAGTCGACGAACAACGATAAAATAAGGCATATAATCTACTTATTCTATTCTAAACTGCCGAAAAATCTATCCTAAACCGCATGCTTTGCTAAGATATCAAACATATGGCTAAGAAAGACGCGAAAAGGGTCGTACCTTGAGCTTGAGAGGCCATTTAAGAAGAAGTTGGCTTGAAAATGCGGTGGTCGGTAGGTAAATACGGTGGTCGGCGGCTAAGAACTGTGTCTGAGCTACGAGCAATACGGCAGAGAGGAAGACGAAGCGAAAAAGCATATAGAATACTTTGGGTTCCTATTTATAGGGAAGGGAGCACGTGCATAAATGCGTGACCCCTATGCCTAGGCAATGATTACCTACACTCTAGCCCCTAGGCAAGCCGTCAAAACATTGAATATGCGTGAATTCGCAAACACGCCAACTTTTCGTTTCATCTCCCTCCTTCGTCGAACAACCGAATAATTGTCTGCCTGTCGTGCGTCATCAAACGATCATTCTCTGGTCAACGCACGAAAAGCACCAAACATAATGCGTACACCTTAGATAGAAAACCATCACTAAGTCATCGCTCCTCCCCAGAAGCAACGACTTGGGGGGCTCCTGTTCCGGGCAAGCCCAACTTTCAGAGTTGGGCCAGACAAATTGGTAACCTAGAATGCTCTTCGTCGAGCACCACGCTGAGGGGAACGGTCCTTGTCGACCAAGGCTGTGTCGACCAGAATAAAATCCCCTAACAGCTAGTTTTGACTGTTGCCTATTCGTACAGATTCCACGATCCGTGCCAAACGGTTTGAACCAATAACCATCCACCAACGACAGTATATAAACCCTCTCAGATGAGAGAGCCAGGTATTTAATTCTCTCACCTTAATTCTCGTACTTGCACGCTCTTTGCTCAGTCTCTTACTTTAGCATCGGAGTGCCTTGCAGGTACACCCCCATCCTCTCCTTATCAACTGTCCTTCAACAATGCTCGATGCCAGCCATATCGGATCCTGATCTCCAGGTACGATGATTAATAGCTAGAGTTGTAGCTTAATCTAGGTGCTAATAGGTGTTAGAATACCTTAGATAAGTGGAAAATTCGTATTAACATGTTCATAGATGCTATAGGAGCTTTTAGAAGTAGGTTCATGATCAAAAGTGTTTATTTCTTAATTTTTTTCAGCATTCTGTTCAGTGTTAATTGGTTAACGCATATGGTTAACCAGTTAACACGTGCTTTTCAAACCTGGTTGTTGGAATTTCTGGTCTGTTAACCGGTTAACTTCCTGCGTTAACCGATTAATGTTGTTTGATCTTTAGAATTTTGTTTGTTTCTTGGCATGATTGCATTCCCTTGTCCCCTTAATGTTCATAGTTGATTAGATCATGATTTTAGGGATTTTTAGGACAACATTAGGTGGATGATTCCTTCGTTTCGAGTCGTTTCGACATGCGTTTCATTACTTTTGCATATTTTGTGCTTATTTGTTCATTAATGCATAAAGTGCTTTGTACATATTGTTGCTAGGTTCAAATGCATCAATTTGCATGTAAATGAATGTTTCATATTCTGTTTTGCATCATTTGGTGATCCATGCAAGTTATTAATTGTTTGAGTGTTTTAATACAATGCCATGATTCACTTGAAAACACATAATCATAAGTATGCACATTCTTGCATTTTGTTTGTATCTTTAATTACACTTCTATGCAATACCAATTCTGATTTTTTGCATCATGTTGCATGTTCATTTTGTTGATTCTTGTTGATGCATATTCATATTTCATGTTGTTGCACATTTGTTCAAAACCTAAATGCATACTTGTTGCATATTTCTGTGCATTCTTTAATAAGCAATTCATTGTAAATGCTCACATGTTCATAATCCATGTTAATCTTTCATGTTGATTCCATTTGATCATGCTTTGTGATATTTGTGCATTAAAATCATCATCCTTGTGCATAAAATGAAAATAAATCAAATCTGTGTTGCATTTTATAGCTATCTTTTCTTGTAGTAGCTGTAAAATGTATGTTGATTGTTGCATTTTCACACTTTTTACACCTATTTTGCATGCTGATTGTTAGCTGTAAAAAACTATTTGCATTGTACATTGCATTTCATTTTTGTTTGTGCATTTAGGAGCTGTAATAGGCTGTTGGATTTTTGCTTTGCATATTTTTTAGGTTCTTTAGACTTAGGATTGAGTCTAGTTTAGGTCCTAGATCCCTTAGGAATAGTTTGGTAATTTTTTTTACCTCATTTCTTATTCATGTTTATCATGATAACCCTTGTTTTGTAGGGAGGTAAAGGTAAGTTCACACAATTTAATCCTTTTAATTCCTTCATTTTTTTAAAGTGTGTGTGTTTTAGCATTCTTTTTGTTCATTTTACATAACTTCATGCTAATTCCCCTTTTAGAATCAACTTAACTTCCTTAGCAAGTAAGTTGTATTCTATTGCCCTTTTTCTTTTCCTTCTCGCATTAGGAATAGAAACCACACTAACCTAGGTTTATCCATACATGACAATAATAGGATTTTAGTCTTCCCCTTAGACTTTTGCCTTTGGTTCGCTTTGCTCTCTTTCTCATCTCAAAGAAAAGCTAAAAAACACCTAATAAAGGTCGAGCTTTCTCATACGCCATGAGACTTTGTCGTAGGTTGCTTATACACGTTCCATTTCGGGGAGAGGTGTAAGGCATCTACCACGATGAATAAGTCTTAGTGTGGGAACGTTCACAAACAACAATCTCAGAAAACACTTCTTTAAAAGACAAAACAAACAAAACTCGTCTTTTCCTGCGGGAATTCTTTTCTCACCTCACTCACTCTCAACGCGAACTTGCGATGACTTGTATCATTTGCAAGACGATAACGCACTCGTACCAGACGAGCCTGCAACACCTGAGTATAGAAATACGCAATTCAGCTCTAAAAAACACATAAATAATTTCCGCCTTAGTTAGGCGAACTAAGTCGACTCTGATCCTTATATTCCCGATGAGGTACGTAGGCAGCGGGGTAGGGCCCGTTCAAGCATATTCTTTATTTTCCCTACATTTCCCCCCTTCTCTTTTTTCAGTTCCATTTCTCATTTCAGTTTCTATTCCAGTTCCAGTTCTTTTGTTCATTAGCATTCTTATTTCTCACCCTTTGAAACAGACAAACGAGCGTGGATCCTGTAGGGTACGACAGACGATCTGGGATGCTAATACCTACACAGGTCGTAACCGACTCCCGAACCCAGATATTTGGTTCGTAGGACCTTATCCTTTCCTTCTTCCTCAGATTTGTGCAGCATTACCTTTCCCGTTCGTTCGGGATAAAAATGTCTGGTTGGCGACTCTGACTTTTCCGCGCCACTTTCACATTTGTACTAGGATGAAAATCCCGGGAGCGACACAAAGTCACAAACAGAAGAGGAACATTTAGTCAACCTAGCCAAGCTATTTGACAGGCTTTGGAAGTTCAGATTGAGCTTAAACCCGAACAAATGCACATTCGGGGTGCGTTCTGGAAAGTTGCTGAGCTTTATTGTCAGTGAAAGGGGGATTGAGGTCGACCTTGCGAAGGTGAAAGCAAATCAGGAGATGCCTGAGTCGAGAACTGAGAAAGAAGTGTGTGGCTTCTTAGGGAGCTTGAACTACATTGAACGTTTCATATCTCACCTAACGGCTACTTGCGAACCCATCTTCAAACTTCTGAGGAAGAATCAAGCCATCAGGTGGAATGATGACTACCAATTAGCTTTTAACCGAATCAAGGAGTATTTGCAAGAACCTTTTGTTCTCATACCTTCAGTGCCAGGGAGACCTTTGATCATGTACCTCATAGTGCTTGAGGGATCAATGGGGTGTGTATTGGATCAGCAGGACGAGTCTGGTCGTAAAGAGCATGCAATCTATTACCTTAGCAAAAAGTTTACCGATTGTGAGACAAGATACTCACTGCTCGAGAAAACTTGCTTCATTTTGGCATGGGCTGCTCGCCGACTAAGATAATACATGCTGACTCATACCACTCTATTGATTTCTAAGATGGAACCCGTTAAATACATCTTTGAAAAGCCAACTCTGACCAGAAGAGTAGCTCGGTGGAAAATGATTCTGACATAATACAATATTTAGTATACTTCACAGAAAGTTATCAAGGGAAGTGTATTGTCGGATTATCTGGCCCAACAGCCGATCGAGGATTACCAGCCAATGAGGTTCGAATTCCCTGATGAAGACATCATGTTCCTCAAGTCGAAGACTGTGAAGAACCACCCTCGGAGGAGGGGCCAGACCCCGAATCCAAATGGAGTTTGATGTTTGACGGGGCCGTTAACATGAATGGTAGCGGAGTTGGTGCTGTTATTATCTCACTGGAAGGGATTCAAATGCCCTTCACCGCCCGGTTGACATTCGAGTGCACCAACAACGAAGCCGAGTATGAAGCCTGCATAATGGGGATCGAGGAAGCAATTGGGTTGAGAATCAAGAACCTCGAGATCTTCGGTGATTCAGCTTTAGTTATCAATCAGGTTAATAGAAAATGGCTGGTTCATCAACCTCATCTGACTCCTTACAGGGACTATGCCAGAAGGTTGTTAACTTTCTTCACGAAAGTCAAGCTGCACTATATACCTCGGGACGAGAATAAATTTTCTGATGCTTTGGCCACCTTGTCTTCCATGATCAAGGTTCACCAAGAGAACTATGTGCCTAAATTTGACGTGTCTCGTCTTGATAGACCAACATATGTGTTTGCAGTTGATGGAGTTGATAACAACAAACCTTGGTACTATGATATCAAGTACTTTATGAAATCTCAAGAGTACCCAACGGGGGCATCCAGTAAAGACAAGAACACTCTTAGGAGGTTGGCAGACGAGTTCTTCTTAAACCAGGATGATGTGCTCTATAAATGGAACTAAAGTTTTAAGTAGTGGTGCTATTGAAATTAAAGGTAGGTCTAACACACCGTTTATAGTAAATGGGCAACACCTTAAACATTACAATTGCGTAGAGGATAAAGTATATTTAATGGGACTAAGATTGGCAGAATTGCTATAAAAAACCTTAGATTAGTTTCCCTTAAGTTGTGTCGAGCCCCGACATTAAATGAAGCGCTTAGTGGGAGGCAACCCGCGTTTTTAAATTTTAATTTCTTACTTTAAAATTTGCATTTTATTTAGTTTTTCAAAACTTTGATTTTTCGATGTTTTAAATTCACTGATTTTTGTGTGATTTGATTTACTGTGCGATTCCAGGATTTTAAAAGTTTTCTACCTTCTACTCATCTTTCTCTGTTTTTCACTGACTCTGATCATAACTTCCAAGATGATTGTGGACTTTAGAGATGGCGTCCAGAGGTGCCGTTATGAAGCTTTAGCTCTACGACCTATGTCCTTGACCAAATTTGCCCACGGACCTACCATGAAAGCTTTAGGCATATGTGCTAACATTGATTACCTGTTTAGCTAGCTAGGTTGGCACGAATTTGCACTTAGGAAACATAAAACCTACTATGAGCTAACTTTAGAATTCCTGAGTTCATTGATTTACCATCCTAATTGCAGAAAAGGATTGACCAGAGGAAAAATAACATTTAGACTATTTGGATACCCCTGTGAGTTCAACATCCACAGGATGGCTGACTTTTAGACTTTCCAGATGGCCCTACTGTTTTCTCAGAAGCACAGGAGAATTTGTTTGCATATGGTGAGTTAGAAATTTTTTGGAGTAGTATCTCAGGAAAACCTAATCATGACCAATACCCTAGGTTGTCCACTGAAATTTATAACCCAACTATTAGATATTTTCACATGATCTTAGCCTACACATTGTTCGAAAAACCTGAGAGTGATAATACCGTTTCAAGAGATGAATTATTTATTATGTATTGTGCTTTAACTTCCAGGGAGGTTAATGCAGTCACCTTTATGTTTGCCAACTTTTGAAAAATTATCTAGAACGATCATCGTCAGATTATGATAGGAGGATTGGTTACTAAGATTGTTGAAGCAATTGGATTTAGACCCCGTCTTGCTAGCATTACCCCACTTGGAGAGTTTAGGCCTATGAATATTACCTTTTGTTTCGAAAGAGCAATGTTATATGACCGTGGACCTGACCAATTCATGCTTCTAATTAATGGTGAAGTTGTACCACATTTAATATTACCCGATCATGAGCGCACTAGTGTGCATAAGAGGGATAATTGGCTATTTGATTTGGAAGAACCAATTTATGAACCAGGTGATGCTTGGTCCGAAGCTGATATAGATCCTAAGACTCCATCAAATTATTACAATACAAATGATATGATTGAAGATATAATGAAACCAAAATTGAAAGAAGGACTTAAACCTAAATCACCCAGACCAATTCCAACAAAACCTGAGCTCACTTTAGAAGTCTAGAAACTGAGATTCAAACCATGCAAACCGACATTCGCGACCTGCGTGTCGATATTGTTACTCTAAGAGATATGGCAATGGATCAGTTTGAATATTTGAGGGATGTAGTTGATTCAATCTGCAAAAGTCGTGGCTGAATTTCATCGACAATTTAATCAGATTTTTCTCGCATTTTCATTCAATTTTAACATTTTAAGTTTAGTCACATTTTGTTTTTAAGTCAATTTTAAATTTTCACTTTATTTTGAATTATTAATCTTGTATTTTGCAAAGATTTTAATAAAGTACTTTGGTTTACTAAGCTTTGAATTTTGATTGCTATTGAAGTTGAGTAATATCACAAACTTAGTATGATGTGTTATGTGTGTTAGAGTGTATCAGTTAAGACATTGATAATGCACTGCTAATTGATAAAATGCTTGATGCATAGTTTTACCTACTGCTAGACAAAAGTTTCATGTTCGATACTGTTATACATAGCATGAATGCAATTTGCCTTATTTTGTTAGCTGCTATATTTCCTTTATGCATGAAAATATGTTACAGGTACACTACGTATGAAAGCAGTACAAACAAAGGAGTAGTTATTAATTTTTAGGAATTTTTGGATTTTTCATGCCAAACGATCATTTGAGCCTTGAGACGACCGTCTCAATACCTCAGACGATCGTCACTCATTCCAGACGACCGTCTCAAATGCCAACGTTTATTTCCAGCAATGGTCGCCAGAGTCGTTGCATCCCCACTACTCTTTGTTTCCAACAACTATGTTCGTATCCCTATAAATACAGCCTTCACAAACTTCATGTTCACAAAATCATCTACCTTACACTATCATAGAATTTCTTTTCTCAGCCTTTACAACTTCTGTTTCTAATTCAGTCGCTCATAATTTCTTTTTCAACACCAGCCACCGCCCTTTCTCACAAATTCATAAAAACCCAAACATATTTCATCCCTATTTTTTCTAGACCTTCTAAAAATGGCCGGACAAGGACCGCACCACTTGTTTCAAGACCAGGAGACGCTGGAATTCTCCAATAGGCTCGCTTTCGGGAGTACCGCGGGAGGGGAATCAACATCACCAGTTACACCGACGAGGATTGCCTCACTCGTTTGGGCCTCCTCGATAGCGTCAACTATAAGATGGAGAGGACTCATCTCACGACACTCTGCCGAAGCAACCAACCAACCTACTCCCCGTTCGTGCTGGAATTTCTTAGTTCGTTCGAGTATCACACACCTAAGGGAGAAACCAAATTTCTCACAAGGAACATCACCTTTTGTATTCTCGCAAGGGAGTTCTCCGTAACTCAAGAACAATTCAGTGAATGGTTTGGGTTCCCTTATGGTGAAGGTGTGCACCTTACTGTTCCGAAGGGAGGAGATTGGCAGATCAAAGCTTTTGATATGTGGGAAGAATTACCCGGTGAAAGAGAAGATGGTTGGTAGGAGCTATACACCACGCATATTTAGAACCCCGCCATCTGGTATTTTCAAAGGGCCGTGTCAAGTGTTATCTTCGGGAGAGCCAACAACCACAAGGTAAATCAAAAGGAGTTATTTTTGATTTACTGTGCTTTCTTTGACATACAAGTCAATCCCATCGCCTTCATTTTCGAAAACGTCAAATACATCTGTAACAAAGGGAAATCTCCCTTCTGCTTTTGCGGCATGATCACAAATATCACACTTAAGCTTGGTTTAGAGGAAAACCTGAACCAGTTGCAATGACTACTTGCCATATACCTTGATATGGAATTCTGCAAATCAAGCCACTTGATCAAGGCAAGGAAAAATGGCATATACAACCTTGTCATGAACGAAAAAGTTATCAGAAGCATCATCCTACCTTGCCACGCCAGGAAGGATGTGAGAAATCGGGCCAACTGGAACTTCAATCTCTGATCTCCTTCACCGGGTACGACTGTACAAGATGCTCAACCATATGCTGGAGTAGACGAAGTCCAACAGGTTTTGGATGATGAGGAAAGAGCATAACAGAGAGCCACTGAGTTCACAATCACCAACACATCCACTAGGCGCCGACAAAGGAATCAACAACCCGCAACTATGGATGACATTATGGCGGCCATAATGCAGACCCAAAAGGTACAACAAAAGCAGTATGAAGATTTTACACAGAGGATGACAAGGATGGAGTTGACGCAGTCAGAGCACGAAAGGCTGATTGCTACCAACACCGAGGCTTTGGGAGGACTGACAAGCAGAGTTCAGGCGTTGCATGAGTACATCCACGAAGAAGGAATACTGGCCTATGTAGCGACCTACGAACAACCAGCTATGAGAGGCAGAGGCAGAGCAAGAGGAAGAAGCCAAAGACCACCACAGTAGGAGTAGTTACTTTTTAGTTATTTGCCTAGTTAGTTTTTAGTTTTGTTATGTTTTTGTTATAATTCTTAGAAGTGTACCTATATCTCACAACATCGATGACAATGTCTGAGATAGTGTGGGAGAAGGTATTAGATTTCTTTATTCAGTTGTAAGAAATCAAATTAAATTAATCAAAGTATTCAGTTTCAAAATTCTCTCCAGTATTTTTAGCATTACCAAATTTTTTCTTACAATGTTTTCACTTAGCATACCCTTCAAGTATATAGGTTAATAGGCAATGTTAGAGAAATTGAGAAACACTGAACAAAACCTATACAGTCTTGACACCTTGAACCCTTAGAAGCAATATCGATTTGGATACCTATTATACCAAAGTCTAAGCTTTAAGTCTAAATTAGCCACGAGTAGTTTATTTTAGCAGTCAACACCGCCTGAAGTACAAACTACGTGGAAATCTGATGCAAATAAGTGATTGATCGTAAAAATTCCAAAAAGAAGAAAAGGAAAAAATAACAAGATCATGCAAGCCATTGGTAAAATAATCAAGCTGCATAAAAGGCAAAGAAAAAAGACTGATGTCAGTCGGTTCAGAGGAATCTGTTCTGAACTCGGTAGGGCGAATTATTGTTCGATCCCCCACGACTTACATTCGGCTCGATAAAGGGTTATTACACTCGTGTACCAGACCCCATTTGAAAAGAAAGATCAAATTCACTAACAGGCCATTTCACTATGCGCGTGCAAAGGTAAATGACTTAATGTGATTGCGCCAGAATGAAATTGGGTGAAATAGTTATAAGAGCATCAGGCTGAGCTATAACAACATGATTCAGATTGGTTTGTAAGGGGGGGGGGGGGTTTAAAAACGTTACTCGTTTTTAGTGTCATTAATGTATTCTTAGTGTTCAAGTTAATATCGGTTGATTTAACATGAAGTTGCACGACCACGTACGTAAAGGTGTTATGTTTCGTGTCTGCTTATAAAGGTATTTTATTTAAAAGCATGATTGATTGTTTGCTTAAGGACAAACAAATATTCAAGTCTGAGGGAGTTTGATAACTCGAATTCATATTGATTATTTAATGCGATTTCTGATTATTTAACACATTTATTTATTTGTTTTGGACGATTTTACGCGCATATTGTGTTTGTTTTGCAGACATTCTATTAGACACGTCGTTTGGAGGCAAGAATGCGAAAAGGAAGATTTTAAGCCAAGAAACCAAGAAAAATGAAGGAAAAAAGGACAGAAAAATGCATTTATGCATTTCACCATCCAAACAGTCGTCTCATCAATGAGACGATCGTATCATTCAATGAGACGATCGTATCATTCAATGAGACGCCCAACTTGAGCATTGAGTTGGTCATTTCACATGCAAAGTGCCCGTTTTAATTTCGTGACGCTCGCTTCAAACCAATTGACCCAGTAACGTAAAACACGTAACATAAGCAATACGAAGTCAACACCAGAGATTTTCGTTCAACGCAGAGAAAATCCCTTAACCCTAATCCATAAGTCCAGTAAACCCAGTCAAAAGCCCAATAGAAGTCAAATCCACGAATCTCTCAACAAACTCCATCACAACATCTATAAATAGAGCTCTCTTCCACTGAAACCGGGAGCTTCGATTTTACATCCAATTTCTACTTTTTTCAATTTCGAAGTTCGCCTTTTATTATTAGTTCGCCTTTTATTTTATTTATTAGTTCGCCTTTTATTTTCTTTACCGAACCTTAGTGATAATTTCCGCCATCAGGGAACTATCGCCATTTTTATTGTTTTAAGCCACTACGATTTCTATTTACTGTTCAAGTTTCGAAGTTTGGTTGATCAAAATAGTATAACCAGGTTTCCTATTTTAATGTTATTTTATTTATTTATTTATTATCACACTTATTTACATTATGCAATTCTCTTCCTTCCACCTTTCTTTATTTAATATGTCAGCTTAAACCGTTAATCGGTATGTAATTGTGTAAAACGGAATGAATTCGATAGAATTAGGCTAAAACCTTAAATTAAGTTACAATCTGGTTTCGATTTCTTGTTTTAATTCGCTTTCGTTACGAGAGTAAGAAAGTCTAAAAGATTAGGATTAAAACCACGGGAGTGTGAGATTCTAGTCAGATAGCTGGAATTGAGCATTAGTTTTAAACACAGCGGAAGCGCTTTAAAGCTAATTAGAACCTTTAGGTTTCCAAAATGTATTTCTAACTTGGATTGATACAGCGGGAGCGCTCAATTGAACTTAGGAGTATGATATTAGACAATACCACGAGAGTGTGAGTCGAAGGCTTTTAAACCGAGAGTTTCTACAGAGAGATAACTTAATAAACCATAATAAGCCGACCCTCTATTGAATTCGCGAAGGGGAAATCAATTATGTACCGATAATTTATATCATTAATTTAATTTAATTAAATTAATTCTTAATCCTTTAAAACCTAAAACATCGCTCGCCTTAGCTAAACATAGCAACACCCGACTACACTAGGTTGGTTATCTAGTCTCTGTGGGACCGATATCTTTTATTACAACGCGATAGACTGTGCACTTGCAGTTAGTAACCGTTAGACTCGGTGAGCCGCAATCACTTTTCCGCGCCACTTTCGCGTTTGTACTAGGATGAAAATCCTGGGAGCGACAACTTACTCCCTAGTTTATCTTTGTCCAATAATTTGGTTCTAGTATGAAAGGTCTTGGGATTTCTGCAATTGACTCACAACCTTGAGGGCAAGATTGTTTTTGAAGAGTTTCTTAATGATAAGATTATGGAATTAGTTTTTAAGCCATTCATATATTTAAGTTAGAAAGATATTTCATCTTAGTTGGTTTTAGGCCTTGAGTTTGCTACCCACTATTATTATCACTATATATGTACTCTTATTGAAAGAGTGAAGGATTATCAAATGAATGAAAAATTTCTTTATTTTATTAATTTGTTTTTACTGTCTTTCTTAGTTTCTCTAATTTGTTAGGGTTTGCCTTTAGCTTCCTAACAACAACCTGCAAACATATTTTTTATTTTGATATATTAGCTTAAAGATAAACTACAATATTACTAAGACATATGATAAATATAATACTCCATTCGTTTTATAATAATTGCTCTTTTGGAAATTTTTATGTTTTTTAAGATAATGATTATTGACGTTGATTTTAATAATAAAACAAATATTATTTATTAAAATAACTTTATTAATATTAAATAGTGGAGTAATTATATGAATTAAAATATAATAAATAAGAGTAAATTGATGGAAAAAATAATAAATATCACATTAATATTTTAAATGAACAAATAATTTGAGACAAATAAAACTAAAAAAGATTACAAAAATATTAGTGAATCCTATGGGAGCTTTCATAATTCATTTACTATCGCTTTTCATTAATGTGATTTAAAATAATCCATAAGAAAAGTTATATGATCATGGGGCTTTGACCCTCTTTTTTTAGCATTAAAAAAAGAAGACACCAGGCATTAATCTTCAAAAATGACATAAAAGTAGAAACAAATCTTCAAAAATATCGACAGAGTAATAATTTGAAGAGTCTAGTTTTGTTGTAAAAAGGATATAATTTTTGTCGCGTTGTTTTTGTCTCTCAGATAGAGAGACTGAAACCAACAGAACCACCTTCAAAAACGGTGCGTTTTACTCCGATCGTTCGGATTCACAATCTAACCCTAACACCGTCGACAAAGCTCCGATTCCATCGATTCCGGCGTTCCTCTCCGTTCCACGGCAAGACCAGATCTATATACGAGAAGAAGTGAAGATCTGGATTGGATCGGTGGTGATCAACCATGCCGTCTCAAGCGGATCTAGACCGTCAAATCGAACAGCTTATGGAGTGCAAGCCTTTGACGGAATCGGAAGTGAAGGCTCTTTGCGAACAAGCGAGAGCGATTCTGGTGGAAGAGTGGAACGTGCAGCCGGTGAAGTGCCCTGTCACGGTTTGCGGTGATATTCACGGCCAGTTTTACGATCTCATCGAGTTGTTTCGGATAGGAGGGGATGCTCCTCATACTAATTACCTCTTTATGGGTGATTATGTAGGTGAGTTTTGATTTATTCTTTTTCCTTTTTGTTTTTTTTTAATGAATTTTATGTGGTTAGTTAAGGTTTAGAGATTATCACTTTGAATATGAAAGTTGGAATATTTGGTATTGAAAGTGAATTTTTGTTATTAGATCTTGTTGTGTGAGTGTGGTTGTTTTATTACCTTGTAGTTCATAATAAATGTTGGTGCTTCAGTTATAGAAATACTTTTGGTTGTGATTTGTTTGAATGTTAGAAGAAGATTTATTAGTCGAAAGTTTCGATGAAGAACGAAATTTAAAGTTATGAATGGATTCTTCTAGAATATATATTAGTAGGGCTCTAGGAGTGAAACTATGTGGTGTCAAGGATTAGTTCTTTGATATTCTTTCCGAATTTGTCCGGAACATATTCTGTTTGAACTTTGAACTGAGGTATAGCTGGAGATAGGGATGTCAAAAAGGGCCATGGTCTGCCGGGCCGGCCCGTGCACCCGCCAAAAAATGGCGGATTAGGTTGAGATTTTGGGCCCGCCCCCCACCAAAACCCGCCCGCTAAAGACCGCCACCCACCAAAACCTGCCCCGCTCTTTTTTTGGCGGGCTTTTAGACGGGGCGGCCCGTTTTGCCACCCCTAGCTGGAGAGGTATCTAAATTCTATATAATTCCTTTATCTTTCAATTGCTATCGAATCAAAACTGCGTGTCTAAGCAAAAGTTCTTAAGCTTTGTTGTTCTTTTCTCTAAATTTGAGGGAAGGACCGGCTTGACAACTTTGTGTTGTGAAGAAGTTAGAAGTTCAGCTTTAATAAGTGTTAATCTCTGAAGCATTCAAATGTGAATGTTGTTGGGATATCAGTATTGGACAAGTGGTGGACCCATGTCTGATACCGATGTGTTTGGATTCTTAATTAATACATATATGTGGGGTGTCCTAGCGTCTTTAAATTGTCTATTTCTGATATGGTTTGAATATTTCACCGGAATGTATTTTTTACTGGTGAAAATTTTATTTTCTGTTCTCTATTAAAATCATTACTATTATATGTGCATTGGAATCTTCTCTCTCATATCTTTATAGAAGATGCTTATGGAAGGGGTGAAATTGATATTTAATACTATTTCTATTTGTAGGAAATATGTAATGATTTTTATGGTCATGTTTATAGTATCTATTTTTTATTTTCTATTAAGTAATGTTTAATTAGTATCTTACAGCTCCAGATTTGATGCAGATCTATATACAAGTATACATCATACATTATCCCACATTTTTTTAAATTCAGATACCTGATATTACCTTTGCTGCAATTTACTCACCATAATGCTTCATTCACGCAGATCGTGGATACTATTCTGTGGAGACTGTTACACTTCTTGTGGCCTTGAAAGTTCGTTACAGGGATAGAGTTACAATTCTCAGGGGAAACCATGAAACACGTCAAATTACTCAAGTGTATGAACTATTTCTCCTCATTATATGTTCTCACCCATTACAATCGGCTGGCATTTTAGTTGTTAAGCCCCCACAATTTTTTTTACCCGTATATCTCTACTCTAGTTTTTTGCTTTTGCATACCCGATAGAGCTCAATTGTCATTTGAACTATATATCCATAGGCCTTAAGAGAAACAAGTAGGTTTTGTAGGACCATGATTGTTCTATTATTGTCATTCTCATCATTACATGTTGATATAATCTTTAGTTTTAGGGTAACTTTATGTTCCATTATTGTTTTGAGCTGTCTATCTGATGCTCATAGAATCATTGTAGTAGCAAGGTTCCTCTCTATGTTATCAAACTCGGATAGCGGCACAGCCATCCTAAAAATGGAACGGGAGTGGCACGGGTGTTACTTTAGCGATGTGGACTCTGATACAATTAATATTAGTAAACGCATAATTGCTGAAAACCGAGGACCCGCACGGTTCCAAATTCGCTACCGTTATTGTGGCTGCTCCCCTCCAACTGTGCCATCCTTCTGTGCTGCTCCAGTGTGACTGGGATTAGTTAGCTTGGTTGTTTTGTGCCAAGATAACAGCCGTTCTGGCCGAGTTTGACAACATAGATTCCTTTGTTGATATGAACATGCAACATAGATTATGTAGAATGCACACTTTAACATGAGACAACATATATCAAGCTTGTGTGTAATGAGAAACAGCCCCCTATTTACTGGGTCTGTGTTACAATTCGGAAAAATAAGAGTCATAGAAGATCACAATTTCTAAGTTATTGAGTGACCACAGATTACGAGCAGCTGTTGGCTAGTGAGCAGTGTTATCAAATTGTGGCACCATGGTCACTATGGCGGATATATATGGTAGTTTTTGGGCTGGCCGCAATGGTTATTATCAACCAATTGCAGGTTTTTCTACCATAATCCGCCATAATGGTGCCCCTTTTGCGGCCTGTATGGCGGGATTTTGGCTCTCCGCCATGGACTGCCATCGACAACACTGCTAGTAAGTTAGAAGACTATGAGGTCGTTTTATGGATAGCAAGAGCAGACTGACATGAGGTATAATTGTATCATTCTTGGTGTGAAAGAGTTGGGTCCTGTCAATAACCGTTTCTTAAGGTAAGGTTTAGGTAGGTGCTCTTAGTGACACTTGTTAATGTTGACACCAATTAATCAAAGATTTGAAATTGAAATATAAAATGCTAAAAAGCAAAAATCTCAATAAACACTAGAAACAAAACTTCTTTTTAATACCAAAATAAAATAATGTTTGTATTTATTGCTTTTCGATTTCATTTCATCTATATCCTTCTCCATTTTCTGCTTCCAGGTATGGCTTCTATGATGAATGCTTGAGAAAATACGGAAATGCCAATGTCTGGAAATTTTTTACCGACTTGTTTGATTACTTACCTCTGACTGCCCTCATTGAGAGTCAGGTTTGAGTTAAATATGTCGCAGAACGTTCTTCTGACTAATTGTATGTCAGCCTCTAAATTCCTCGTATATTTTAGGTTTTCTGTTTGCATGGAGGTCTCTCACCTTCTTTGGATACACTGGACAATATCAGAGCATTGGATCGTATACAAGAGGTTCGTGTGTAACAGCTAGCATTAATGCTCTGCATTTAACTAAAGAATTATATTTGAGCTAAATAGCTGTGTGATGTTTTAAGTTGAATTGCCACCTTTGTTTCATTGAGGACCTTCAATAAGGACTTCTCTTTTCCTATCGTTTGATCAAATATCTAGTATGTTACCAGCCTTGCTTCAGGCTGCATGAAAGAAAATGAGAGATATATGGTGAAACCGTGTGTCTCAACTACATCTTGGAGGTTTATTTATATATGATACGAAACAAAACAATATATAATTTAGGTATCCTAATTCTTGTAACAACTGTAATTGCACATTGCAGGTTCCACATGAAGGGCCAATGTGTGATCTATTATGGTCTGATCCCGATGATCGTTGTGGGTGGGGAATATCTCCACGTGGTGCTGGATACACATTTGGGCAGGATATAGCTTCACAGTTCAATCATACCAATGGTCTCTCACTGATATCTAGAGCTCACCAGCTTGTTATGGAAGGATACAATTGGGCTCAGGTGGATAATTATTTTTTTCCGTCATTAGTAATACCTTTATGCCGTTTTCTAATGATTTCATATTGATAACACCATTTTAGGAGAAGAATGTGGTCACTGTATTTAGTGCTCCAAATTACTGTTACCGGTGTGGGAATATGGCTGCCATACTTGAAATCGGAGAGAACATGGATCCGAATTTTCTTCAGTTTGATCCAGCTCCGAGGCAAATTGAGCCTGACACTACACGCAAAACTCCAGATTATTTTTTGTAATGACTTCATATACCTGCTTGTTTGTAGCTACTGCTTTTTGCAATTACTGTAGATGTCTTTTTAAGGAAAGAGGAATTTCACCGTTTAATTGAAGACTGATCATCGACATGATTCTTTAAGTTGGAGTTGTTCTCCTGCTGCTGCTCATGCCTTATCTGCGAGAAATCAATAGAACTGATCTCAGCCACCAATTGGTGTTGTATATTTTTAGTGGGAAAGCGGCAATAACATGGTTGGTATATTTCATTATGTAATTTTTTATTTTTATAACTAAACCTCAATTTAGAAAACAGATTTTTGATTTGGGACAATGATGTTCATTTGAGACCGTTGAAGGTGCCAAATGAAAGTGCTGGTGTTCAATTTTATTATGATAGAGGGTTGAGTAGTTATGGTGCATTTCAACTATGTTCTGCGCTATTTTGTTTGTGTCAATGTGCTAAGTAATAAAAAAGGTATTAGTAAAAGAGAGTACATAAGAAGGTAGGAGGAGTGGCTATCGATTTAATTTGTTTATTATTGGTTGATGAGAATTAGCAACACAGTTTTTAACATATATTTGTAACACTTTAAAATTTATATGGATCTTATATATAAAAGAAACATGTGAAATTTAATCAATAAAGAGATGCGTTGAAGAATGTGTTACAAGGCGTGTTGCAAGTGTAACACTATAAAATTTCCTCTCTTATTTATCACCTTAACTGGCTTGTCGCTTCATATTCATCCGTATTTTTCATTAGGTCATAACACTCTTAGTCATACATTTCATTGAAGTCCTAAGGAAAGAGATTAAGGTATCGACTAAGGCATCATGGAAGCTTGATGTTAGGGATGTTAGATTGAAGATTTCAACAAGCTAAATTCACCCGGTCCTCTATGAGCATGTTATATAAAACTAGAGTCTTAGTTCATAAACAACGTGGAATTTTCCTTCAAAGTCATCTTATTTAAGGATCCTCAAGAATGTCAAGTATTTTTGGTTTTTATCACTACTGAGTATGGTCCCAAGGTTTCTAATCGGTTTGAATCTTATCTTTAGACCATTCATCAAGTTTTTCTTGGGAATTTGTTTGGGCCGTTACAAGATAGAACCTCATTGATGTTTAGCTCATTGTTAATTTCAAATTCGGTTTCAAGATAACATTTATTTGGGCTGAGTCATTATAGTTGATCGGATGATTCGTGTTTCATCAAGACGTTTCATATCATTTTGAAATTTGGTTTCAAAGTATTTAGTTTAAGTGTTATTTTCAAGAGCACTTTAGAATATATAGTTTAAGTGTTATTTTCAAGAGCACTTTGGGGCCATTCTTTAGGTTGCTAATCCGTGGGGTGAAGATGTTGCAAGTTAGTGGACTAAAATCACATTTCACGCCATAAAAAATCAGAAGTACAAGGGATAAAAAAGGGTTCTAACTGATAACAGAGGATACATAACAAAAGATAAAAATTAAAAGGGGGAATAAAATCAGTTACATTCAGCTAGAAACGCTAAAAAAAATTAGTTACATTCAAGTAGAAACTCTGAAAATCAGTTACAGAATATAATACAAAAATCAGTTGCAACCAGAGGATATAACAGAAAATGGAGAGGGAGATGGGGGGCGAATCGAAAAATCAGTTGTAGGAGGATAATTATAGAAACTAAATTCAGTTGCAGAACAGAGAGAGAACTGAGAAATAGCTCTGCTCAGACTCAGAACTCCAAAATATTTCTTCATCAATCTCATCAGAAGTTCATCAACTCTTTTTCGGATCATCATTATTCAAGCTTCACCCACCATCCCCATCTTCATCTTCATCAATCAAACTTCACCTTTCTGCAATTTCGAATCTATCAGCATCACTCTTCCCTCAACAATCTTCATCACTCATAATCAATCCTCTTCAACACCATTCACTAGAAATCTTCATCAACTCTTCATCAATCTCAAACAAGAGTCTCTTCCATTTTAACCTGCAAGACCAGATCATCAACAACAACAATTGAGGCAGAAAAAGATCCATAAACATACACAAAAGAAAACCTGCAAGCTTTTAACAGGAATATCAGTGGAAGAACTTGTAACAGGAAAGGGAGGAAATCACCAAAATTTTGGAGAAAAGCAACTCTAACAGAATTTGATGTTTCCTGGTTATTTCTCAACAAACTTTTCTTCAAAGAGGCTTCACTTCAGAATTTTTCAACGACTTTGGTACTTTCGCAACTTCATCAATGATTCAAGAAGAGGATCGATGCAACATAACTCACATTCAGCAGAAGATGAAAAAAACAAGTAGGTGACGAATTCTGATACACAATCCGAAACGAAGTCATTCTGGTGTTACAATTGCACGCATGTCGTTAACTGTTCAGATCACAGAACCATTGTTTGTCAGCTGCGAGAACGATTTCATTGAAGAAATCCAAGTCGGCGAGTCGCCGCATCACCGTTTCAGTCTTTTCCCCAACAATGTTATTTCTACACGGAGACCAGGGTTTCCCTGCCGAAGATGAGACGTTGGAAGTCGGTCCTTTTACAATCCGATCATCGTTCTTCGTGAAGCCGGTGATGATGGCGAGTGTGATCGGCAGCGCATCGTTAAAGAAGGAGGATCTCCACGGGGATCGATTTTTCTGGCGATGTTATGGTGGAAGGAGGTGCAACGAACAATTGAAGAAGAAGATAAGATTATTGTGAAGATGTGATTTGGCTCAGAATCTTGTTTAAGGTTATGATACAAGGTAATAAAATTGGATCGAGCCCTTACAACTCCATGGATTTCGTGTTGCATACTAGGGTGTTCATGGTTCATAAATTGCACTGAACCAAACTATATTTATGGTTCAATTCAATTTATTCTATCCACTTCAATAACAATATTGTTAATTGTTAAAATGATTTCAATTCAGTTTAAAACAAATTAAAACTAGTTCATATTTATAAATTAGTTTATAACCAATATGTAATTATAAATCAGTTTATAATCAATTTTTAAACTAGTTTTAAAAAATTGTTTTTGAAAAAAATTATATTATATATATATATATATATATATATATATATATATATATATATATATATATATATATATATATATATATATATATATATATATTTATTTATTTATTTCAATTTTTTTACAATTCCAAAAATAAATCCATTATCAAAACCAAAATCCATTGAAAAGTTATAATCATTAGAGGAATCGTCCAAATTCAAAATCATTGATTGAAAGAATCCGTAACGGGACCGAAAGAAGTAAAAAATAAAATAAAACTCGGTTGAAACATCTCACTGAACACTTGGTATGCGGATTACATGACCACAATTGAAATATAACCATTCAATTTACCGCAACCGAAACGGAACCGAAAACCAAATTAAAAAAAAACAACAGTGAATTACAATGAAAGCAACAATTTCATAAACAAAACAATTCATTTAGCAGTGATGATAACTCAATGGTAGCAAGCAAATATAATTGATCTAACAGTGATCAAGTTCATTCATTTAGCAGGCCTAGTATGTTTCTAGCTTTCGCAAAGAAGCCATTAATTTTCACTGCACTAAAGAAAGTTTTTCCAGCTAGATAATCCTAAATGAGTCCATTCAATTAGCAGACTTAGTATGTTTCCAACTTTCATGAACAAGACTCCATATAGTTACCTGCAACATATTCATCAAAAGTAGAGAAATTGTAAATCATACATAATCAATTTTATAATTCAAGTAGTGGAAGCAATAGTGAAATAATTCACCACAACATTATCATTATAACTTGGAATTTATCAAAATAGTGTCAAACCAAGGAACCAAGGAAAAAACAGCTCATGTACATATGCAACCAAGCACCAAAATCTACACCAGAGCAAATCTATTTACTAAGTAGCCAAGTTCAATAAGTCCATGCAAGATCCCAATGCATACAAGTAGCTAGGAAATTCCTATGCTAGTTGAAACTAGAACCTTGAAATCAAACAAATTTCGATAGCAACTTTGTTTGTAATAAAGTTAAAAATCTAAAGTTCTGCATTTGTCTTTCCTATCTTATTAGTTTCCAAATATCTCTACAACATAGTTTTCAGTTTGTACAACAAATTACCAAAAAACCATACTAATACTTTTTTTAAATACAATTACAATATATTGTTGTTCTTCCATTAGAGTTTCAAAGCAAAGCTAACTAACAAAATAGCATGAATCTTACACTACTCGCACATAACTCTGATCTTGCAACTGATGTCGCAAATTTCCTCCTAGTTAGCTTCAATCTCCTTGTTTTCACTGCATAATCAGAATTAACACCCAACTATGACTAATCTTCAAAATCATAACTAACATCCAACTGTCAAACCATACTTTAACTAACCTAAACCGCCTCATATAACTACCCTAACTAACTCCCAAACCCAATAGAACTTTCAAACCCTTAACAAAGTCCAGCTAACATAATAACACAATTATAACTGTCAACACAAATAATAATAACTAAACATTTCTATTTCCTAACTAACAATAAAGTTTAGAGCTTCTAAGAGAACACCAACAACACTTCTTAATGCAAACACAACAAATTATTATTGTTTAATTAAGTATATTTAGTTATATTTTGTTTTTGTTGTATGCATTTTCACCTATTATAACAATAATGTATAAGGTCTTTTTTATATGCGGGCTTTAATATCTATAAATTCATCAGAAGAAAAAGCATGTAAGGTGTTGTAAGCTAGTGTGAAACCGCAAGATCTTGTCGGCGAAACATTGTGTGAGCTTGTCGTTTACGATATTCAATCTCGCTTATTTTCTGTGATTGCTTAGTGACAATTGATTTCATTAACACAAATGAAATGATGCACTAACTTCTTTCAACCTCTAACAGTTATAACTGATTTGCTAAATTGATCTCATAACACTTACTAACAGTCTAAACATTCTAACACATCACTAACAACTAATCAATTGAAAACAGACTCTAACAGGTTCCAGATTTGGCAGATTATTTGTGAAATTAAAACAACTAGTAGCATTACTTACCCTCAATCATCAACAACTGACACAGAAACCGAGCAACTGCCAACATCTGGCGTAAAATACAGTTCTGCAAAAGAAAGGGAAAAAATTTAATATGTATCTGTAATACCTCAAAATTTTCCCTCTCATTTCCTCAACATTTTGCATAGCATTTTGCATTCATGGATTCATAAATAACCAAAAACATTGCATGGCTGAGGCATGGGTATGTGATCAATGATCGGAGCAACTGAAAGCTATGAAGAGGCTGCCGAAGGGCCACAAAGCTTCTCAACCTTGTGCAAAAGGTTCACAATATCCCACAAGTCTTCACTTGAAACCACAAGCCATGGAAAGATGGGGGTTTTATTGAAGGAGGCAAGCAGTGCAATATTTCCTGAGGGAAAAGAGCCGAATTAGGGTTTCGTTTCTACGGGGCTTCCGCATGAAGTTTTGATTCAAGAAGGATTCCTTTGACTTATATATGATGTCAAGTGCCTGAGGTTCAAATCTCGTCCACAAATTCATTTTGGAAGGGGTTCAACTGACCAGACGACGAAAAATCGAGGAATCGGGGAAAAGGCATCCGAGCTAGGTAAAAAGGGGTCGACTCCTGACTTTTAAGATCGAGATCATGAAATTAGGGTTACAATGATCCTATGGTTCATATTTGGTCAAGGAATGATGGAGGAATCATAAGGGAAAAATCAAAAGAAAAATCATTTGAAAAGGGGTTAGTTTCACCATTTCCCTCCACCTTTCCTTCCACTTTCTTTCCATACTTCCTTTCATTCTTTCCATCTTGTTTTTCCACTCCAATTCCACTCAATTTCCCTTGGAAACTTCCACCATATTCTACCATCTTCTAGAGTATTCCAAGGAATATTCATATTCCAAGGAATATTCCCTTTTCCAACCCTAACCCTAACTAATTACCGAACCTAATTTTGGATCCCAAACCTAATTTTTGGGTCCCAAACTCAAACCTAGCTCCTAGCCTAGTCTCTATATAACCCTTAATCACTTCATTGAAAATGGTTGAACACCATTTTCCAATTTTCACTCTTTGATAAACACTTTTTCTCTCTCACTTTCCCTCTCCCTCTCACCAAAGCTTTTCAAATAAGCTCTTCAAGTTTCACATTGAAACTTGAAGATCTTAAAGCTTAAGCTCTCAACCTTCTTTGATTGTGGATTATAGAAGAAGAAGCTACTGAATTTTGTGAGGATTATCGACTTATCGGAAGCACACGCAGATTCAAGCTCAAGAACGCATTTATTTTGCGATTTCTCGGTTTTCGGTTTTCTCTTCGATTCAAGCTCTGATTCTTGCAACAATCACCGAAGCACTCCTCCGTTTCGTAGGTTGGTGATCTTAATCACTTCTTCTTTAAGCTATTCTCTCCATCTCGCCACTTTTGGCATTCTTTAAGTGATTTTCGCTTTGTTTAAAATCAATTCCGTTTCGATTATGTTTGCTTGTGATTTGTGATTTTGGTTGAATTTGGATTTAAGGTGTTAATAGACATAGGTTCTATCATGTGTAAATAAGCTCAAATTAAGTAGAAACTAGTGTTAGCATGTTCCTAGGAATGTTAGGGATCATTAGAAGTGACTTTGTGGCCAAAAGCACTTATTTCTTAACTTTTTTCACATTCTGGATCAGTGTTAACCGGTTAACCATTTGGTTAACCGGTTAACGGGTGCGTACTGGCCACAAAATAGGGCTGATTTAGGTTCGTTAACCGGTTAACGCTGTTAATTTTTTGTTTTCTTGCTTATTTGATGGCTTAGTCCTAAGTTCTAGTGCCTTTGGTTTTCATACATGTTTAGGTATTGATTTTAGGGAATTTTTGAGTCTATTTCCAGTAGCTCATTCCCCCATTTCGAGTCGTTTCGACGCGTTTCCGTCCATGTTGTATATTATGCGTTTTTGTGCTTCTTTGTCCATAACTTAAGTTCTTGCATGTTGTTGCCATGTTCATGCATTATTTGACACATAATAATCATGTTGCATTCTGTTTTTACATGTTTGCATTGCATTAATTCATTTTTTGCATTCCATTATGTTGATGTATGTTGCATTTGGCATGTCGCATAATTGTGCATTCGATTGCATTTCGTTGCATACTTGATCACATCATCCATATCAATTTAATTCTGAATTTTGTATTAAGTTTGACATCATTTTTGAACTATCATGTCGTATGTTCATAATTAATAATCACCATGTTCAAATGCCATGTTCATATGCATGTTTAGGTGCTACTTTGTGCATTTACTTGTTGCATAATCCATGTGATGCATGCTTGCATAATCATTCAATAATGTTCATCTTCTTGCATTGGTATATGTTGATTTAAGTTCAAATACATGTTCATGATGAGATTAGTGATTTTTGCATTGAGTTTGTGCATTAAAAGTGAAAATAATGAATTCTGGATTTTGCATTTCATAACTGTTTTTTGCATAAGTGCTGTAAAATGTGTGTTGTTTGCTATGTGTACATGCTGTATTTGACCTTTTACATTTACTCTTTCATGCTGCATGCTGGCTGTAAAAAGCTGAGTTATATTATGCATTGTTTTCATAGCTGTTTGGGTATTAAGGGGGCTGTAATAGGTGCTGTATTTTGGTTTTAGCCTTTTTCTAGTTCCTTTAGAATTAAGATTGAGTCTAGTTTGAGTCCTAGAGTCTTTAGGATTTAATTAAGGTGTGTTTGCTTCTTTCTTTTTAAATAAAAGTGCACATTAATCATTTGTTTTGTAGTGGGGAAGATTGAGGTAAGTTTACTTCACCCTATCCTTTTATTTTTTATGCATTTCTTTTATGCATTTTAATTCATCTTTTCCTTCCATATTTGTGTTTGGTAAGATTCCCCATTGTTAGGACCAACTTACCTTCCTTAGGAAGTAAGTTGCATCCTTTTCCCTTCTTTCTTTTACTTTTTGATCTTTAGGATTAGAAAACCTCACAAACCATTAGGATCTCCCTTTTGTGAATAATAAATAACTTAGGGTTGGTCTTAGTCCCCCTTAGTTTTTGGTCCCTTTTCCAACTTGAGTCATTCTTTCTCATCTCATGAAGAAAATAATAAAACACATAATAAAGGTTGAACGTTCTTGTACGACACGAGACTTTGTTGCGGAGTGCTTATACGCGTCCTGTTTCGGGGCGAGGTGTAAGTACTTCCCGCGATGAATAGGTCTTAGTATGAGAATGTTCACAAACAAATTCAAAATATTTCTCATAAAAAGACAAAAACAAATAACAAGCGACTATCCTGCGGTAATTCTTTTCTCATCTCATTCACTCTCAGTGCGAACTTGCAACGACTTGTCTCGCATGCAAGACGGTAAACGCACTCGTACCAGACGAGCCTGCAACACCTGAGCATAGACATACATAGTTCCAGCTATAAAAACACAAACAAATAGTTCCCGCCTTAGTTAGGCGAACTACATCGACTCTGATCCTCATTTTCCCGATGAGGTACGTAGGCAGCGGGGTAGGGCCCGTTCGAGCACATTCTTTATTTTCCCTACATTTCCCCCCTTTCTTTTTTGTTCTTTTCTCCAGTTCCTTTCTCATCTCATTTCCATTCCATTAGCAGTTTTATTCAGCAGCAGTTTTATTTTCTCACCCTTTGAAACAAGCAAGCAAGCGTGGATCCCGTCGGGTACGGCGGACGATCTGGGGTGCTAATACCTTCCCAGGTCGTAACCGACTCCCGAACCCAGATCTTTGGTTCGCAGGACCTTGTCCTTTCCTTCTTCCTCAGGTTTGTGCAACATTACCTTTCCCATTCTTTCGGGATAAAAATGTCTGGCTGGCGACTCTACCCTTTCCGCGCCACTTTCGCGTTTGTACTAGGATGAAAATCCCGGGAGCGACAGTATCAATAAAGTAATAAACACTATTTTTTTTATTGACATCTTACCATCCTCAATTCGATCAATATTATCGAGATCCTCAATACTAAGAAAAGATGGAACTACTCCTTTGAGTCAATCTTCAATACAAATAAGTGCTTCCACACTAGCCGTTGTTAAAGAACAACAATATGCATCAATGATCCTTCCTCTATTACTGAACGCTGATTCCGAGGCTACACTGGATATCGGTATGGCTAGAACATCTCTAGCGATGCTTGCAAGTATTGGATACCGGCTTGAATTCACCTTTCACCACTCTAGCACATCAAAATTTGGAGGACAGTTTTCTACTTCTTCTTGAATATACTTCTGTAATTCTGTCTCTGATGTGATGCACTCATCTGACTGATAGAATTCAACGCAATTGTACGGATCGTTAACTACATTAAAACCACCTGATAGATTGATTGAACTACCTAGACGAGACCCTGCCCTACCAGAATATTCATCAAAAATATACTTCAAATATGAACCCAATTTAGTTTTCAAATATTCGGCATCAACACTATCATAAATCCTAGCTGCCATCCATACCACAAGCTTCATTTTACATCGAGGGTCTAATACCATGGCAATCAACAGCAACATGTTAAGGTTGTCAGGTTTTCCCCAATATTTATTGTACTTTGCCTTCATCTTTATAGCCATTGACCTTACCTTTTCATCTTCCGAATTACACATATTCACAATGCTTTTTCCAATGCCAAAAACCTCAAGCATATATATGTTGCTTGTCACATAAGAAGATCCTGAAATGCGTTCCGTAGCTTCATGAAATATTTGTAGAAATGGAAGGATTAACTCAACATGCTCCCAACCTTCTGGCCTAGGCACTCCTTTATCCTTACCCAGTTCATTAAAATATTTTCGGTCTCTGATTTCTAACTCTGTAAAGGTCTTGTTATGTTTTAATGCACCTTTTAACATTAGATATGTTGAGTTCCACCGAGTCTCACAATCTCTCCCAACATAACCTTTATATCCAATTGTGTCATGATCAATACATTTCTTAAATCTCCTAAACCTCGAAGGAGTACGCCTCACGTACCTCACCGTTGCACGAATTCTTACAACAAAATCATCAACTTCTTTCATCCCATCCTTCACAATAAGGTTTAATATGTGGGTACAACAGCGTGTATGAAGGTATTCTCCATTCAAAACTAAGCCATTTTGAGAGTGAAGCCATCTTTTAAGATGTTGAATTCCAACATCATTTGAGGATGCATTGTCCATTGTCACACTAAGCACACGATGTAGTTCCCAACCATTTAAACATTTCTTGACTGTTTTGGCCATAATCTCTCCTGTGTAGTCGGTGACTTCAGTAAAATTAAAAATCTTCTTTTGTAGCTTCCAATTGTTATCAACGTAATGACCTGTGAGACACATGTAATTAGAGTCTTGGGTAGATGTCCATGTGTCTGTAGTGATACAAACTCGACGACAATTTTGTGATAAAATAGTCTTCATCTTTGCTTTTTCCACGTTCCAATTCTTCAAAATATCGCGTGCCAATGTTATGCGTGATGGGAACTTAAATTTTGGTTGTAACCCATAAATGAACCTATGTAAATATGGATGTTCTACCTTTTGAAATGGAAGTTCCATGGCTACAAACATTCTTGTCAAGTTCATTTGGCTTACTTCTTGGTCAAATTTATGAACCAAAGGGGATGAATTAACAATTGCTTCCCTATTTTCCATTGAGCTTGAAGATGGCTCATGCATCGTCACATCCACCGCATTATCTGGATTATCACTACATCTTCTCAAATGAGCTAGCATAGCGCTTGTTCCACCATTATACTTGATCAAGGAGCCACAATGCTTGCATTTTGCTGACTTAGACATTTCCGTGTTCAGCGGTATCGGTGTAAAGTGATTCCATGCTTCTGATCGATTTTTATGCTTTTGAGGCAACAAATCAACATTATTAGAAATTGGAGGTGCAGAATCGGTATCTTCTTTTGTCTCAAAGTCTGTAACGCTGTCATGACTATCCATATCGAAATTGCTATAGTTTTGCTGAAACGTTTTAAGCACCAGTCAGATCTAGACCAAGAATATATAAACTGCAATATAACATGTATACCTAATAGTGTGAAATACTAAATGCTTACAATGGTTCTCAACACAAAAGCCAAGAGCAAAAGCAAATACTTACAAGAACAGATGAATCTCTAGCAGTTATAGCCAAAATGTCAGCATAAGACACTATATGAGGACATTGTTTCTCTAATTCAGATTTGATTTCATCAATGGCTTCAATGATTTCATCAATTACGGTTAGGATTCGACCCCTTCTCACTGATAATGCCTCCACTGTTATCTAATAAAATCGAAGCATCACAACCCTGCAACATGATCAACTTATAGTTATGACAATAATGATAAATTGTTATGACAATATAATGATAATATTACATTACATAGCTTGACAAAACAAACATGGAAATACATTACATATTGTATCATTGTTATTATTATCCAATGGTCAGTGCAATTCATATAAAAAAACTAGTTCCACTAACAATTACAGAACAAAAACATTGAACTCAGAGTTAGCAGCTACTAGCTATAGAGTAAATTCAAAACAATATTATAGTAATAAGATAACAAAAGCTTAAAATATACAAAACTACTACTTACAAGCCTACACAGTTCTAGGAATTCTAGCAAAAAACCCAAATTAATTTCTAAGAATCTAATTTCGAAGAACGCACTAATGAAGTTGAAGCTACAAAGCTTAATGACGTATGATAGAGTTCATTTTATACCAGAGACACAAACAAAGAGATCAAGAGAGAAATGCTAGAGCAAGTTAGAGAGATTCACCTATGAAATCGCTAAAATCGAAACCGAGTGAAAATGAAATCGATTGAATATGATATCGAATGATAATCGCTGAAATCGGAATCGAATGAAAACAAAATCGCTGAAATCAAAATTGTTGAAGCTTTGGAATCTATGATTCACACATGTTTGGGGAAGAACGAATGAATCTAGGGTTTGCACATTTTGGGGGAAAACTGAAAATGTGAACAAAATATTATAATGCATAATAATTAATTAAGAAATATAAAATATTTTAATTGAAATATTTATCATAATTATATTTTTGATAAAATTATGGAAAGAGATTAAAACAATTTAAACTAGTTTTAAAATTCAATTAAATTAATTGAATTGGTTAAACTAAACAATTCAGTTTATTAACTGAAATTCTGGTATGACAGACTCAGATGTCGAATATGATGTTGAGACATCTTATCTGTTACTTATAATCATGGTAAGGCATACATATCAGTACTTAAATAATTCTGATATATCAAAGTCAAACATACTTCAGGATGTTGTAACATCTGATAGGACATTCAGTTCAGGTACTGCATAAAACATAAAACAGAAAAGATATAAATAACACAGCAGAATTGTTAACCCAGTTCGATCAAATCAATCAACTCTAGGGGCTACCAAGCCAAGAAGGAAATCCACTATGTAGTATCAATTCAAAGACTTCTCAGCAAACACCTACAGTTTACAGTCTTCCCACTTAATCACTACCAATGCAACTTCTACTTAGGAACTCCTAAATATGAGAAACTCATCCTCACTTCCATTCACCTCAGTGATGTCTCACAGTTCTCAACTCTCAGTTGCTGATATTGACGACTTCATACCTATACAACAATTCACAAATAGAATCCATGCTTCCATGACAACAACTTAACCTTGCTTAGCAGCTTCAATTAAGTACAATACTTCTCTTGCTTACAAGCTTCGAGAATCACAGGTGAAACAACCACAATAGGTTTCCTTGTTATGCACGGCTGCCACAAGAACACAACCCTAATAATGTTTACATTTTCGGTTCATTGGGTTAATTCTAAACTAGGTTACAGGGTTTCTTTTATAACCTATTCCCAACTAGATTTAGGCCTAAACAATCACAACAATAGCTGCTACAAATATGCAGAAAAAATCTGCTACAAATATACCAAAAGATCTTCAAATCTAAAAACTCCTAAAATATCTCTAAATATAGAAACTCTATATTTTTCAATATTTGTCTTCAATTTAAATTGAGTCTTTAAGATCTTCTAAATCAACACCCTTTAAATCAGCGCCACATATGATTGCATAATATCTCCAGAATATTCTGCATCTTTAAAAAATAATTCCACCTGTGATATCAGAATATTTTGTAGAATATTCTGCATAATTCAGATCTGATAAATCCCACTGTCATCACCTTGAATTAGGGTTAGTTAGTTTGTTACCTCCTTGATTCAAGGTGAGTTAGTTATTCTGTTATACTGAATTCAGATAACTAATCTCCCTAAAGATGCGCCTTGTATTGCTTATCTCTTTCCAATTAATTCCAGATAAATTCCCCTGAATTTACTCAGTTCTGTTGCGCATCATTTAAGTCTGGTAGAAGGTTTACGATGTCCCAACATCTGGTGTGACATCCTGATGTCTTGACTTAAGTGTTACTCTGTTTGACAATGTCACAACATCTGGTGTGACATCCTGATATCTTGACTTAAGTTCATTAACTGTTACTCTTTTTGACAATGTCACAACATCTGGTGTGACATCCTGAACTAAGTTCAACACTTCTTGTTTGATATCTATCTGTAACACATGACAGTAATGTTGTCATGACAGTTGCAGATGTTTCAACATTTTCTTTGACATCTGTCTGTAACATATGACAGTAATGTTGTCATGACAGTTGCAGATGTTTCAACATTTTCTTTGACATCTGTCTGTAACATATGACAGTAATTCTGTCATGACATTTGCTGATGTTTCAACATCTTCTTTGACATCTGTCTGTAACATATGACAGTAATTCTGTCATGACATTTGCAGATGTTTCAACATCTTCTTTGACATCTGTCTGTAACATATGACAGTAATTCTGTCATGACATTTGCAGATGTTTCAACATCTTCTTCAGTATCTGCCAATTATTATAACCACATTTATCTGTGCCACCATGTCAGGACATCATGTTTGACATGTTCTTCCAGAATCTATACCATGTTAATTTAACATATGGAACTTCTTATTCAACATTTTCCAGCCATATTAGTTTTACTAAACATAATGCCAATCATAAAATAATAGAATTAACAATCTCCCCCTTTGGCTTATTTTGGCTAAAACTAATTTACATACAGGTGTAGTAGTACCTTATGTAGAAGTTCCTTAACATCACATCTTCATATCAGACCTCAATAGTACACACTATTAATTCTCCCCCTTTTTAGCCATAAAAAGACAAAGGTACGATAATAACCATAGAGGTATATAATCTCCATAAGCTTGAAACACACACAAGCTTCACAATTCCTCAAGAATCAAACATAAACAGCAGAGAGCAGCTTTATACAATATAGCCTTCTAGACTCCTAGGATACTCCTTATCTGGTTAAGGTATTACTCCCCCTTAACTCCACAAAATCAGTTTCACATACTTGTAACACACTCCCCCAGTCTAGGATACTCCATGCTTCTCTGTACATTGATGAAAGGAAAATATAAGACGCATCTTCATGTCTTCAAGAGCTCACCCTCTGTTCAATTCCCAATTGAACACATTCACTTCTTGTACCAAAGCATACCTGATTCCTTTCTTGGTTTGTAGTTACCACAGACTACACAAGATGAACATCTTCTAGCACACAGGTTCTTGACACTAAGCCTTTACACACCACAGGCCATACAATCCAGATAAAACACATTCAAACTAATTATGACATTAGAATGAATGTCCATAAAAAAACTTCCAAGCAATCAATACCTGATATACTTCAGTCTCTTCTACATGTTTCTTCCAATATAGATCATCTACTTCATCATTCTCCTATATGATTAGGTAGTCTAATAATAGAAACCATGTAGATAAACACCCCAGATAATGTACTAACACTTAGTTAGAACATTTTTCATACACCAAGACCTTATCACCATGATCCTAGATGTGCTCCACCAACTGGACTTACTATAGCATAGTAATCCAAGAACTGAAAATCTTCAACTACACTGTACCACCAGTTAGAATCAGAAATCCAGAAAAAGTGATAAACTCTCATCTACCTTCAAGAAGAATAAATCCCCTTGAGTCTTCAACTCATCACTCCTCTGCCCAAGAGCAATTTGTTCCAAGACAATCCTCAAGAACAACCAGCTGCCACACTCTGATTATCTTGATTCTTCGAATCCACTTTAAAGATCAACCAATTACCACATTTTGATCACCTCCTTTATGAATCCTCATATGAAAAAGCCAATTGCCACAGTTGTCTTCTTCACGTTTATAATAAATCTTCCAAAGATATCCTGATCAATAAAGTTGATCTTCACCAAGCTGTCAAGATAATAGGCCTTATGAAGCATTCAATCCCTATAGATCATTCTATCTTAATTTATGTGTCACTTCACCAATTAGACTTTGATGTTGAACTAGATGTTTGAACATTATTAGCCCACATCCATCTGTTGAATTCAGGTTCTTCTTCTGCCACTTGAAAGAACCTCCTTCCTTTATAGAACAAGAGTTCCATGCTCTCATAGACTTGATTTATCCATCAAGTTTGAGTAAACAACCTCCATTCTATTGGTTTTGCAGAAATTCCTACCGATAACACATATTGATGAGAAACTTCCAATGTTTCTTCAAAGTCTTCAAACCTGCCACTGTCTGATCATTCAGAATGAATAGTTAAGAACTACACCTCATAACTATACCAAGGATGCCACCTTTCCTTGAGTAAGGCAGTCTTATTAAATTTATGATATCGCCACCTATCTTAACTCCATGATGAGCATTCTGGACTACACCTAGATCAAAAATAAACCAATCCAAGTAGTCATCAAGATTATGATGTGTTCATGGTCTTTCATCTCCATCTTCAGAATCAACCATATCCAGACCAGTTCTTGCCAAGAAACTTTCCAGAAATACATAACTCCTGTCACACAAGACTGAAGCCAATGCTACAACTTATGCAATACCTCTCCCATGATTCTGCACAAACTCTGATGATAAGATGTTCCAACATCTTTTTGAACATCACCAATCTTGAATCACAAGGATAATCAATCAAATATTTGTGAACTCCACAAACAACAATTGATCTTAAATCCTTGTATAATACCCTATCAGATAGTTCTACACAATCTAATCTTTTAATTTTGAAGGATTTTAAGGTTAGCTCCAGATAAGATTAGCAAGATCTCCTCATGTCATGGATAAACAATACTCCAGCTGAGCATAAACTCCACTAATTCTCAACTTCACACCCCTGATGAACATACTCTCAAACCGAAAAACAATCATGAGTTTTACAAATTCATATACACTAGTTCTCTGAGAATACCACAAAGAGCACAACTGATAAATATCCTTATATATCCATACAAGACACACTTGATTTTATATTCCAAAACAGATGCTCTTAGTTTGCTTGCTACAAAGGGTTCATACTGCCACTATCCATGACTAGTAGTAGAAGAAACTACCGGTTCAACAACCATTCTAATCAGACCTCCCAATCTGACATTCTTCCCTTGCTTCTAGCAATTGTTGGTCACATTGCTAGCTTTAATCATGACCAAAGTCATGCATTTATCACACACATTTGTAGATACATTTAGAAGCTTCTTTTATCTACCAATAGACATGATTGTTTCAATATCATTTAGGACTTCAATACAGAGCTCCAAAGACAATCTCTAAGGATCACACCTTCAGTAGCTAGTTCAGGTCATCACAGACTAAAACACCATGAAGAGAAATATACAGCCACAAAGAGAAAAGTAATTTCTCAACACTTCTTGAATTATGATGTTTAGACTGTAGTTCTGCACTTTTACATCAGACATATACATAATCCTCCGTTAATGTATTTTCTCATTGGTTGAAAGCACAACATCTTTCAAAGACAGATAAGCATTTAGCTCCTGTCAGAGTATTCATTATCGGTTAGATGCATATCCTTATCAATAGCAGACAAATACTCAACTCCTGTCAAGGTTTTTATCATATGTGATAAGGTAACCTTCTCACACAAGGTAGGAGATTTGGTTTGACATTCATTTCCTGCACACCTGTGGCACTTGCTAATCCCTATTTTATTAATCCATACCACCTATCACTTCAAATTAGGTAAGTGGCTTGACCTGATATTCCACCATGAGCACAACTAACTTCCTTGGTTGAAGACTCAACATTTTTGAGATGATGTTCCAACATCAGATCTGACAACAATCTCAAACAAATTGATTTGACATTTACTACGGTTTTGGGGGTAACAACAGTAGTAATCCATGTACAACTCTTTGCAGAGGGTATGAGAGTTCACCAGAAGTTAATCATCCTTTTCTATCAGACCCAAATACATGCAGTGACTTGCATGATACATACCATTAACATGTCTGCATATTATACTCTTCATACGGGGACATCACATAATTGGGCCTAAGCTTGATGGAGAATTCCCTTGATCATACACCAATAACTATGGTTATTAGCAACACACTCCCACTTTCTTAAACTTGAGACCTTCAACACATAGCATAGATGCCTCCTCTTCCAGGTTAGGAGTAGGTTCCAAACATATGTGATCATCACACATTTGTCTAGCACCTAAAGCATCCATCATGTTAGCAGGATTTCACACCAGTTTCCTTCTTCTAGAACACAAAACTAAGCTTGGTTCTGAAACATTACTGCTTTCAAGATTTCTATCTTTTCTTCAATCAGCTCCAACTGAAGTGCTATAACATTATGAAAGATACTTTGCACAAATACAATCGTCAGTAGCATCTCAAAGAGTATTCAACTTCATAGCTTCAGAGATCCTTAAAAAAAGCCACAATCTTTTAGGTCTTTGACTCAACATTTACCATAAACTACTGATGTGTAGTGTGGTGTCAAGCCATTAGGATTGACATATCAACTCAGCTTCTTTCTTGATGAAACTTCCTTCAGTTCATGATTTAGACAATCAGAAACATGTATCTTCACAAGAGAAATTATCTTCAGCTATACCTAAACTACATTGGACACTATAACCGGAAGAATATCCTAATTAGGTCACCATAAATAAGCTTAAGAGATAACTTATCAAGATCTTCACTCCCACATGAAAGATTTGATAATTATACTCTTTTGCTTTGGCTCTAACCTCTTCTTTCCCCAGGAATCTCTCATCAAGAAACACAACATTCTGAACTAAGTGTTCTCCAGTTCTGTAATCACATGATAGAACATCAAACTTGACATTATGAACTGAAGCTTTACAACAGCCTTTGTATGAAGTACTGGGGAACCACTATCAAACACAACAACAATCAGACATAACACATCATAAATAATAGATCAATTCCTTGGAGATAAATAAACTCCTCCACAGTAAGATCCTCCAAAAGATATTGAAACACGATGTCAAGACATCTTATCTGACATCAGCAAACCTATGTGAATAAAACACCATTATACCATATGATGAATAGTCCATCCTCCACTTCTAGGGACCATTCAAATGCCAATATGAACCTCTCAAGTTCCAACAGCTTTTCATTATATCATCCTTCTTCCTTTACCATGAACCAGAAAGTATCCCCCTTAGATCTCATCCAGAAACAGACCAGGATGCCTGCTCTGATACCAATTGAAATTCTGGTATGACAGACTCAGATGTCGAATATGATGTTGAGACATCTTATCTGTTACTTATAATCATGGTAAGGCATACATATCAGTACTTAAATAATTCTGATATATCAAAGTCAAACATACTTCAGGATGTTGTGACATCTGATAGGACATTCAGTTCAGGTACTGCATAAAACATAAAACAGAAAAGATATAAATAACACAGCAGAATTGTTAACCCAGTTCGATCAAATCAATCTACTTTGGGGGCTACCAAGCCAGGAAGGAAATCCACTATGTAGTATCAATTCAAAGACTTCTCAGCAAACACCTACAGTTTACAGTCTTCTCACTTAATCACTACCAATGCAACTTCTACTTAGGAACTCCTAAATATGAGAAACTCATCCTCACTTCCAATCACCTCAATGATGTCTCACAGTTCTCAACTCTCAGTTGCTGATATTGACGACTTCATACCTATACAACAATTCACAAATAGAATCCATGCTTCCATGACAACAACTTAACCTTGCTTAGCAGCTTCAATTAAGTACAATACTTCTCTTGCTTACAAGCTTCGAGAATCACAGGTGAAACAGCCACAATAGGTTTCCTTGTTATGCACGGCTGCCACAAGAACACAACCCTAATAATGTTTACATTTTCGATTCATTGGGTTAATTCTAAACTAGGTTACAGGGTTTCTTTTATAACCTATTCCCAACTAGATTTGGGCCTAAACAATCACAACAATAGCTGCTACAAATATGCAGAAAAAATCTGCTACAAATATACCAAAAGATCTTCAAATCTAAAAACTCCTAAAATATCTCTAAATATAGAAACTCTATATTTTTCAATATTTGTCTTCAATTTAAATTGAGTCTTTAAGATCTTCTAAATCAGCACCCTTTAAATCAACGCCACATATGATTGCATAATATCTCCAGAATATTCTGCATCTTTAAAAAATAATTCCACCTGTGATATCAGAATATTTTGTAGAATATTCTGCATAATTTAGATCTGATAAATCCCACTGTCATCACCTTGAATTAGGGTTAGTTAGTTTGTTACCTCCTTGATTCAAGGTGAGTTAGTTATTCTGTTATACTGAATTCAGATAACTAATCTCCCTAAAGATGCGCCTTGTATTGCTTATCTCTTTCCAATTAATTCCAGATAAATTCCCCTGAATTTACTCAGTTCTGTTGCGCATCATTTAAGTCTGGTAGCAGGTTTACGATGTCCCAACATCTGGTGTGACATCCTGATGTCTTGACTTAAGTGTTACTCTGTTTGACAATGTCACAACATCTGGTGTGACATCCGGATATCTTGACTTAAGTTCATTAACTGTTACTCTGTTTGAAAATGTCACAACATCTGGTGTGACATCCTGAACTAAGTTCAACACTTCTTGTTTGATATCTATCTGTAACACATGACAGTAATGTTGTCATGACAGTTGCAGATGTTTCAACATTTTCTTTGACATCTGTCTGTAACATATGACAATAATGTTGTCATGACAGTTGCAGATGTTTCAACATTTTCTTTGACATCTGTCTGTAACATATGACAGTAATTCTGTCATGACATTTGCTGATGTTTCAACATCTTCTTTGACATTTGTCTGTAACATATGACAGTAATTCTGTCATGACATTTGCAGATGTTTCAACATCTTCTTTGACATCTGTCTGTAACATATGACAGTAATTCTGTCATGACATTTGCAGATGTTTCAACATCTTCTTCAGTATCTGCCAATTATTATAACCACATTTTTCTGTGTCACCATGTCAGGACATCATGTTTGACATGTTCTTCCAGAATCTATACCATGTTAATTTAACATATGGAACTTCTTATTCAACATTTTCCAGCCATATTAGTTTTACCAAACATAATGCCAATCATAAAATAATAGAATTAACATTAACCATTTAAATGGTTTATGTTTTTATGGTTCAATTCAGATCAGTTTAGGTATTTGGTTCAGTTAACCAAATTTTTGAACACTCCTATTGCATACCCATTTCACTCGCACACCCCATGTGCGCTTGTATGTTGAAAGTGGGCCTGGGCCACTTTTATTTTATGCACCTTATTAGTTACTTATTCACCCCCTGTTTTCACCATTTTGCTAGAAATTAATCAATTAATGTTTGGTAAAAATGGTGGATTAATTTTTTGCTAAATGATTTTTGTGGATTAATATCTTGATCCATTTATTGTAAAATTGTTAATTGAATTTTGTTGATAATTTTAATTATTTGTTTTGGATTAATTTTGCGTTAAAGAATTAATGAGTTTTTGATCGATGTGGATCGATTTCGGTTATGGTGGATCGATTTCGGTTATGGTGGATCTTCATGAAGTGATTATGGAAGATAACCATTTATTTTTCTTACGGGAGATTACAAGACCTTGCATGAAGTTTTTGGGTTTCTTTTATATGAAGAATCAACACTTAAATCAAGTAAGAAATCTAAACTTTAATGACTTTAATGCATCATTCTAGTTGTATGTGGCTTAGGATCATATGATGTAAGGTGCATATTGAACCTTCCCACCCGAGGAACTGGATTTATTTGTGATTTATGATGATGCGTGACAATATCGAAGCTTAGGGATTAGGTTATGAACGATAGAATTCATTTTCCTCACACTTTCCCTTAAATCACCGTTTTTCCCGTTTCGTCGCAATTATTAAAAATAGAGTCAGGTGTGATAAAATTATGGAAAAATTCATGAGTGATCCTTATCCTCTTAATTAATTTTTTTATATTTTTTGATTCCAGATTTGGATGGTTTTAGTAATTAATTTGGATTTTTCATTCTAAGCTGTCCCAAAATACATTGTTTTGGTTAAAGGGACCGAAATTTTTTTTCCAATAGGTGTGAGACCCATTTTTGTGTGTATGGTTAATCACTAAAATTTGTGACATTTTGATGCTACTTGAGCACTTTGTGGAGTTGTTTTTCGGAGATCATGCCTTGTTACCTTGACCATTAAGTGAATTGTTTTGGCACTTTGGTGCATAGTTTTGTGAAATCCTTTTAGCCCATGTAAGCTACTGACTTCATAATTCTAGGGATTTAATTTCATAAATTTCAAGCCTTTTTTCTATTTTTCATGTCACCTAGAGTATATGTCAATTTATGTGCTTACTTGTTCCATACCCTAAATGTTAGGGGGACATTCATGCCATTTGCTTGAGATACTTTAGGGTAGCCTTTAAGAGTTAATTATAAGTCACTTTTAAGTCTTCAACCCCAATTATAGGTCACTTTTTGAACCATCTTCACTTGGTTTCTTTTTGTGTTTCAAAGTGCATCCTTACTTAAACACGTTTAACCTAAACTAGTTTCTATTCTCTCCTAAATATTAACATAACTTGTATTTAAAGCATAAATGCACATTCATGCATTCTAATTGTATATAATACTTTTTATGATACTGACCCATAATCATCTCATGCATATTCACATGGAATTCATCCTTAACTTGCATTATTTGTGATCTTATGCGACATAATGTTCACTTCTTTTCACATCTTCTTATCCGTGCTCTATATGCTTAAACCATTACATCCATGATGGTATGTTCATTAATCCTAATTCATAAACATTCAATACTGACTTTGATACTCATTTCATGTATTAATTCATACTTGTATTCCATATGCACTAATACTTCATCCATGAACCCTAACATGTATTTATGTTAACTTATGTGAACTTTTTGTACATAGTTTGGACTTGTGAGGTATCCTAGCATCCTTAGGGACCTATAGCTTGTATCTAATGACTTTAGAAGTCATATCACCTTTAGGTACTTTCAACTTTAGACTTAGGTCTTATTTTGAACCCTTGTTTCATTCTAGGACGTGTGTGGTCCTTAATTGCCTTTATGCTTTGATTATGTTTTCAATATGCAAATTACTGTGACACTAACATTTTTTTGTAGGGGGTTATGGTAAGCCATGTGTGTGGGAGGGTATCCCACATACACCTTCTTCCTTATCCTTTTAAAATTCAACTTGTGTTTGCGATAAGCATTTTTTCTTCTTCGACATTTCACTTCATTCATTCCCTTTGAGTTTTAATCTCATCTTCAAACCTTGAAGTGAGTTAGAACTTTATTTCTTTTTCTTTCTAGGATTAGAAAACCACACTAACCATAAGATCTCTATTGAATAAACAACTTAGGGTGAGCCTTAGTTTCCCTTAGTTTTTTTCCTTTTTCGATTTGAGTCCTCTTTCTCATCTCAAAACAAAAACAAAAACACCTAATAAAGGTCGAGCTCTCTCATGCGCCAAGAGACTTTGCCATGGGGTATTTGCATGTATTCCATATAGGGACGAGGTGTAGGATATCTATCATGATGAACAAGTATTAGCATGGGAATGTTTCACAAACAACACAATAAAAAACACTTCTTCTAAAAGACAGTGAACAAATAACAAGCATCTTTCCTGCAGGAACTCTCTTCTCATCTCTTTGCTCATAACAAAAGAACTCGATTCGACATGTCTCTTTGAAAGATGGTAAACGCACTCGTACCAAACGAGCCTGCAACACCTGAGCATATGAATAAGCAGTTCAACTCTAAAAAACACAAACAAAGTTCCCGCCTTAGTTAGGCGAACTACGTTGATTCTGATTCTCATTTCCCATGAGATACGTAGGAAGCTGGGTAGGGCCCATTCAAGCATATTCTTTATTTTCCCTACATTTTTCCCGTACCTTTTAGTTCTCTTTTCCAGTTCCATTTCTCATTCTAGTTCCAGTTAGCAATTCCTTTATTCAGTAGCAATTTTATTTCTCACCCTTTGAAACAAACTAACAAGTGTGGATCCCGTCGGGTACGGCGAACAGTCTGAGGTGCTAATACCTTCCTAGGTCGTAACCGACTCCCGAACCCAGTTATTTGGTTTGTAGGACCTTGTCCTTTCCTTTTTCCTTAGGTTTCTGCAACATTACCTTTTCCATTCATTCGGGATAAAAATGCCTGCCTGGCGACTCTACCTTTTCCACGCCACTTTCGTGTTTGTACTAGGATGAAAATCCCGGGAGCGACAACAAGCATGATTCTTTTAGTTTTAGTTGTGAATTGAATTACGTTTTTAATTATTTTTGGGATAAATGTAATGCGATATTCAAATATTTGGTGGGTATCTGAATTTTAAACCATAATACTGTGCATCCGTTGCTAATTAAATCTATTGAATTCTGAAATATTTATGACTTGTAAAATTGTTTTTTGAATTCTCAAATATTAGTAGCTGTATATTGTTACTTATTCTATCGAGTGCTATAAATTGTTTATTGAATTCTCGAATGTTTTTAATAATTTATAGTATCCAATAAAAAACAACATTTTTTAAATGGAATATTGTGTCTGGATGAAACATTTTAACGAGGGAAAGTAATTTTTTGAAGAAATTTGAAATGACTTGATCACAATCCATTGTTTGGATAAAAAAATATGGAGAATTGTTAAAATGGTGTAAATTTATAAAATATTTTATTCATGTTAAATTTAAGGAATTTAAAATGACACCAAAAACGTAAAGAATTTCAAATTGATTCATCATTCTATATAATATGAAAGTTAAATTGTTTATTATTAAAATTTTAAATTTTGGAAGATGGTCCTCATAATTTATGAAAATATCAAATTCACCCCTAAATTTTTTTAAAAAGTACAAATAAGTACCTAATAATTTTAAAATTTTATAAATTGGTCCTTCAAATTTTCAAAAATTTCAAATTGGTCCCTTTTTTTCATATTTTAAATTTGACCCAAAAGTTTTAAAAATGATGAAAATGACCCCAAATCTTTTATAATGAATCATCTTAATAATCTATCCAAACACAAGAATTTAAAATTGAATGAATTATAATTGAATCATTTGAATTATTTAGAATTTTAAATTCTTTAAAAATTCTCAATTACCCCATTCATACACACTCTTAGGGTGTGTTAGGATGAAGTATTTTAATGAGGGAAAATAATTTTTGAGGGAATTTGAAATAACGACCAAAATCCATTATTTGAATAAAAAATATGGAGAATTGTTAAAATGATGTAAATTTATGGAGTATTTTATTCATGTTAAATTTAATGAATTTAAAATGACATCAAAAAGTAGAGAATTTCAAATTGCTTCATCACTCAATATAATATGAATTTTAATTTGTTTATTATTAATTTTTTAAATTTTGTAAAATGATCCTCATATTTTATGAAAATTTCAAATTCATCCCCAAATTTTCAAAAATATTGCAAATAAGTCCATAATAATTTTCAAATATTACAAATTGGTCCTTCAAATTTTCAAAAATTGCAAATTGGTCCCTATTTTTAATATTTTAGATTCGGCCCAAATTTTATAAAAATTATGAAAATTGCTCAATTTTTTTTACAATGAATCATTTTAATAGTCTATCCAAACAAAAGAATTTAAAATTAAATGGATTCTAATTGAATCATTTGAATTACCTAGAATTTTGAATTCTTAAAAATTCTCAATTACCCCATCCAAACACACTCTTAAGGCCTGGTCTAAATATGATAGTAATATCTATAATTAGGTCTTTTTGTTTTTTGTTTTGTATTTGATATTTTTGTTAAACAAATGTAATCGAGGGTAGGGGTGGACAGGTTTTTAATAAATTGACTGTATTCGTCTGATCCATAGTAACCGTTTGCACGCGGTCGTTTAAAACACGGTTTTCGGGTCTATAGGGAAGCATAAACAATTTTCAATTGACTTGTGACAATTTGGTTTGGATGGACAAATTCAATCCAAAAGAAACTGAACTCGACCGCATTAATTTATATTGGTTCAGCCCAATACACACATATCCATCATTCCATTTATCACTGAAAAAACCTTAGCCATCTCATAAATTCTCTCTCAACTTTGCCTTACTATTTCATTCTCTCTATTCATTCTCTCTTCATTTGGCTGATCTCAAATCATTTCTGTTGGATCTATATTACATAATTGCTTCCTTGCTTCTTCACCTTTCTCTCTTGACTCCTTTTTTCTTAGATCTATATTTCTCTCTTCACTCTCTATTAGATCTATAGTTTTTAGACGTTGAACCGAGATTATATTAACGATCTAACTTCGTCTTCTTTATATGATGTGTTTGTCTAAAGACTAATGTTGTTATTGATTGAGAAGATGGATTGTTGAGGAAGGACATGTTTGCTTAAAACCAGATATTCTTCTTGATTGAGAAGATGAATTGTTGAAAAAATCTGTTTTTTTTTGAAGCCTAATGTTGTTTGTGATTGAGAAGAGAAACAAGGAATTTCATGTTGTAATTTTATTGTTTTTTTTAAATTTCTTTTCTAATATATGTTAATTTATAGAATCCAGTTTTTTTTATAGATTTTTGTACTTAATTTTTTATTATGTATCTTTTATTGTCTTTTTTTTTTTTAAAATTGCAAATCATGAAAAATATATAAAAAATTTAAAATGGATCACCGTTCAAATCGAAAAATCGCAAAACCATTAACCCCTAAATCGACAAAACCAATTTTACAAATGGACGGAATTTGATCTTTCATTTAGAACCGCAGTTTGGGATGAATTGAGTTTTTGGACTCGAATGCAATCCAATTTGTCCGTTGTCCAACTCTATTGGAGGGTCAATTAGTCCAATTATTGCATGTCATAGCCATTTTAAATCATATTTTGTAATTTCTTTTTTTAGATTTTGAATTGACTATCAGGGAATATTTTCCAATGCACATAGTGAATAGTGAATAACGTTTTCATTAATTGTTAAGAAAATGCAAAAGGTAAGGGTGTACATAGGTTGAGTAAATCCACCAAATCCGATCAAATCCATCCAAACCGATCTAGAAATATGGACTTGAACGAGTAAGTGACTCTATATGATTTTTTGAAAATGAAAAACCGTTCAAAATCATTGGATTTTGGGTTAACCCATACCCAACCCATAAAATCCACTAAACCCATTCAACCCATAAAGTTTATCATTAACTAATATATATTTTTGTTTTTTTTATGTCTCTTAATGAATTGATATATGAACTAATATTTAAATTTTTATCATTGTAATTTTGTTAGAAGGTATTAATGTTGACGTCAAGTTTGCCGTGTATTAATTAAAGCTCAGTTACTTAGTTAGTTATTACACACACACACACACACACACACACACACACACATATATATATATATATATATATATATATATATATATATATATATATATATATTAT